>JARGCV010000488.1:62500-1262500 GCA_034064705.1 Bothrops alternatus | reverse complement strand
TAAAATCGTATTGAAAGCCATAAACATTGAAAATAAAAACCAGGCACCATGTCAAGCTTCCAGCATGCAGTCGCCTCATCCTATCGCAACGTTTGGGGAATGTGAGGCCTTCATTGCTTTCCAGAAGGGCAGGAGGGCAGAGGCCTGCCAGGTTTCAGGGGAAGGGGTGTTCCACGGGGCAGCGGTACCACAGAAAAGGCAGGCTTCCCATAAAATGGCTCTATTTTGGGGAGGGGACCAGGGCCGTCCCCACCCTATCTGATCTGGCAGGGTGGGTAGGTGACCTTAGAGAAGGTGGTCCGGCAGATAACCTGGGTTTTGAAAGTGATGACCAGCATCTTGAATTGCACCTGGAAAGAAACTGGAAGCCGGTGCAGGTCACACACAGAGATGCTACATGGGCAAAGCTTGGGGCCCCCATTGCGGTGTTGCTGTGTCCCGAACGAGTTCACATTTCTGGATGGTTTTCAAAACAATGTAACGCACATCGCAGGGGTCAGTGTGGGAGGTGAGCAAGGCACAGGTGACTGGGGGCGAGATGCACTTTGTTCACCTGCCCCTCCAGGCCCAACAACCAGGGGGAGCCTGTCTGTTGCAGCAAAATAGGGGGAGGCATCCTTGGGGCTGGCAGAAGGCGGCCTACGCAGGGTGCCTTTCTGCCCCGAGCACGACTGAGACAGGTTTGTCTTCTCGGCGTGTCCCTCGCTCGCTCGCTCACCTGTCCTCTTCTCCCTGTCCAGACGGTGGCTGGAGGAGGCCCTGCAGGAGAACCGCCCTGGCTCCAGCTTTGTGTTTCTGGTGGGAACCAAGAAGGATCTCCTGGTGAGTCTGAAGAAATCTGTCTCAAGAACCAAGTTGGTCAGTTGGGAATCCATCTGCAGCACAGTGAATGGAGCCTGTCTGTCTGTACGAGAGCTCTGACAGCTCGGCGGAGGGGGGCGCTGATGCTGGCTGAGTGAAGAGCTGGGAGGCCCCCAGGCCCTGCTCCTTTGCCATAAGGGAACGGGCGTCAAGATGGCAGCCAAAATACACATAAAAAACAGGCAGAGCTTCCATTACACTGTTCTGTCTCCCATCTTGGTGTTTTTGACCATAACCAGTAGACACTGGAGTTATCCCCTAGACCAGGGGTAGACAACCTTGGCTCTTTTATGACTTGTGGACTTCAACTCCCAGAATTCCTGAGTCAGCATGGCTCAGCTTGGAAACCTCTCCCTTTCCTCTCAGCATGGCTGGCTCAGGAATTCTGGGAGTTGAAGTCCACGAGTCATAAAAGAGCCAAGGTTGCCTACCTCTGGCCTAGACCCATTCTTTTGGGGTGGGTGCAGTACATTTGAAAGATCATGCACTGGATGCTCTTGTGAAGCAACTGAGGGGAGGGTGGCCTCTTTGCTGCCCCCCCAACTCCAAAACCTGTCCCATCCTTTCCTTTTTCCTTTCTCTACTAGGGAGGTGGCTGCATCTCCCCATTATTTCTTTTCTCAGAAAGCTTATTTGGGCTCTTCTTGGAAGAGGGTGCTGGAGGTGAGGCTTGGGGGCTTCCCTGCTTCCCCCATTGAATCTCTTTTTCACGCAGACAAGGCCAGAAGCGCAGGGAGCACAAGAGGACCCCAGGCTCTTTGTCTCCCCCCAGCATCCTCCTTTGTGTTGCTGCCCCCCCCATCTGAGTTATCTTGGCCGTATGAAAGATCCACAGCTTGTAGGGCTCGTTGGGCTGGCTGTGTGGCCTGATTCCACGTATTTCACTTGTGGCATTCGGGCCGTGTGGCATGGCCTGGGTCAGCCACCTCTGGCCAAGGCAAGAGTCCGTTGCCCTGAGTGAGGAGCTACTGGACAGGGGCAGCCACTTAGCCCTAAGTGGGGCAGGAGAGGGCAGGAGGGGAGGGGGGCTGGCCTGCAGAGTCCTCGCACATCAGGCTGTGGAAGTTCGGCTGCAGTCAACTCTGCCCCCTCATCTACTTGGGAGGCCTTTTAAGCTCACTGTCCCACCCTACTCCTGCAGCTGGAAACATCCCCACAGCCCCCTCGTGGACTGGGAGGAGGGCAGTGGAAAAACAGGTGCTTATGTGTGGGGGCAGCACCCCATTCCCCGTCTGTGGCTCTTTCCGTTTCAGTCCAACGCGGAGAGCGAGCGGACAGAGCGGGATGCCGTCCGTCTGGCCAATGAGATGCAGGCAGAGTATTGGTCCGTCTCGGCCAAAACAGGTCAGTTGAGCCACAGGAAGGCAGCACAGCAGATCCGGGAGGGAATGGCCCCCTTTGCCCCCCAACACTGTCTGGAAGGAGCTGCTGGGCCCCTAGGGTCACTCACCCACCTTTGGTGTTACAAGGAGGCTTCCTCGTGTGCAAGGGAGGTCTCGGACCACAGTACCCATGCGCGTGTGCATTTGTTCTCCCATCTGTTCTCTGAATACAGCAACAACAGTTAGCAAATGTATCTGCTTGCCGGGTTTTTAGAATTCGGGGTGTCTCTCCCCCCCCATTTTTCTCTTTCTTCAGGGGAAAATGTCAAGGACTTTTTTTTCCGGGTCGCTGCCTTGGCCTTTGAGAGGTCTGTGCTGATGGAGCTGGAGAAGAACTGCAACCGGCTGGTGCCAATCGGCACGGGAGACTTCATCAGTAGGTGGACCCAACTACCCCCCCCCCTCCTCGGAAGGAGTCTTTCTTTCTAGATCAGAGTTTCTCAACCTTGGCAGCTGAAGACGGATGGACTTCAAGCCTCAGAATTCCTCAGCATGCTGACTCTGGAATTCTGGGAGTTGACATCCACCCATCTTCAAGTTGAGGATCACGGAGAGGGCGGCTAGAGTGTTCCTGTCCGGAAGCAGCCCCTGTGGGGTTCAGTGGGGCTTCTTCCGGGTTGAGCCCAGGGAACGGCAGCATTCAACTCTTCCAAGGTGGCCGAGGGGACATCCAAGCCCATTCTGAGAAACACAAATACAATCACTTGCATTTGGGGCTGGGAGGAGGAGAATGCTCTGAAGCCTTTCCCTCCCCCGAGTCCCAGGTAGCCCCCGTAGCCGCCCCCTTGGTCTTCTCCTTGCAGGGATAGAAGAAAATGTGGCGTCTTCACACGGATCTCGTCCATCCAACCTGAACTGCTGCTAATGGCCAACAGTCAGCCGGAGCTCCCAGTGGAGACACTGCAGGCTGCCCCCCTCACTCTTGGACAAGCGGGAAGCCCCAGGAGTGAGGCAGAGCCAATCCCCACCTCTTCTGCTCCCAACAGCCTGCTGAGCCATGGAGGCTCCCTTGCAGGAAAGGCCCGGCCCAGCTCCCTCTCCCTGGAAACGCTTCTCCTGCTCCAGATGTGAAGCATTCGCTTCCTGGTTACCTGCAGATGGTAGAAAGAGACCACGGCTGCTGACTGGACTAATTCAGGGCAGCAGCCCCAAAGCAGGTGATCCTTCCTGGCAGTCGCAAATTCTACTGGAGCTGGACTTCTAGTTAAACCTTCACCACGACCAATAGCTGTTAAAAGTGGCAGGAGGAATTTGTACTTAAAAAGGAGGATATCTGGAGTGAGAAAAGCTGCTAATCCCTGACTGTCTCCTATTTAGGGCCCTCCTGGTGGACTCCGGGCACCAGAGCGTCTTGCGCTGAATCAATCGTTTGAATTACTTGTTAGCTTTGCTTAGAATTACTGCCAGAGCAACTCCTGTCAAAACAGAACTTTGTTTTCATGTCCATGGTAGAATTAAAGGCTGTGCTGGAGGGCCCAGAAGTCTGTGCTGCGCATCTCCCCATAGCTCAGCAAGGCTGTAGCAGCCATCGGCGACCCCTGCCGGCCTGTAGGACCCAGAGAGTTTGGTTCAAGAAGCGAGTCCTCACCCTCTGGCTCATCTTGGCTAGTGCTGGTGTAATGCTAGTGTCTAGCATTACAGGGAAACTCTGAAAGGAAAGACATTTCCACAACTCGCCCCCTCGTCAGTGGATGTCATTGGCAACACCTGAAACCACCTGACTACACGCTGTGCCAGGCATGGTCAGGCCCTCCCTGGTTGAAGGGAAAATTCACCCATTCCAGACGGGCGAATGTTTCCTGCTGCCAGTGATGCATCGTGGGAAGCGGTTTGGTTTGGAAAGGTTTTCCTCTATGGGTTTCTTTCACGACATGTTAGCTTTTAGTAGTACAGATAGTCCTTGACTTACGACAACTGGGCCCCAAATTTCAAACTGTTGCAACTTCAAACGGCACTAAATGAAGGGCTGTAAGTCAAGGACCTGTACTGATGATGTCCAAGAAGCAAATGGTGCAAGCCGGCCTTTCCTTAATGTTTCTAAATGGACACAAGTAACAGACTCACTTAGTGCTGCTCCTGAATCCCATGTCAAGAGCCCAAATAATTTTGCAGGGTTTTTTGCCATTATAACTCAGGGAAGAAATTCCTCTAACAGGTAAGACCCCCTCTGTGCTCCCAGCTGAAGGTGCACCCAGGAGGCTGGCAGAAAAGGCGGCCAGTTGCTGGGGAAGCTTCTGGCTAGAAACAGCCCCCAGCTCTGCACTGAAAGGCAGCCCTCCCCCCCCCCCATTGGCTACCTCTGAATTGCCCAGCAGTTTCTTTGGGAAGGAGCTGCTAACTCACGTGCGTGGGGGGGGGGAGCACACAGTCTCCTCATGAGTAGGAATGCCACCGCTTCCCGCCAGAGCTCTGCCTTGTCTGGAGATGCTGTTCTGCAGCCTGTCTGTCGACGGACACGGTGCTGCCTCTGGAGCTGCTGTTCAGGCACTGCTGGGCCCAAAAGGCTCTCCGACATCACCGCCACCATCGCAGGGCAAGCTTGCGCTGGGTGGGAAAGCCCTGAGGCTGCTTTTTAGGTGGAATTGAGCCAGGCCCTTGCGGCCTGTGAACAGCCCAAGAGCCCAGCGGCGGGAGAGGCAGAGCTGTGCAAAAGGATCTGGGGTACAAAGTCACAGCAGAGAGAATAATTTTCTTATGTTATTCTCTCCAAATTGCAGCACTGTCACTAAATTCCAGGCTTTTCTGAGTGTGACCATCTGACATTTCTCCAGAATCTTTTTTGAAGCACGGATACATGCAGTATTCTCCGACATGCATGTAGAGTACATGCAGTACACACGGTGGAGAGTGTACCATGTTCTCTGTCCTGCGTGTCACAGAGGCTGCCAATGGCACATCTAGTAGCCCCAGAAAGAGCAGTGAGTGGCTCCAGGGGCCAAATCAGGAAGGACTGATTGTGCTGCCCCTCGTCAGCCTCTGCCTGATCCACTTGCAAACATGATCTTGTTTCTCAGGGCTTAAAAAGTTTCATCACCACCACCCTTTGCCTCAGTGTTGGTTTTTGCATATTTTCCTCATGCATGTCTCCCTGACTCCTTCAATCAGCTGATCCTAAAGGGCAGTCAGTCCCTTTTGGGTGGCACACCATTTTAATTTGTAGTTAAAAGTTGCATTAGCCAGGAAACAGACGGAAGGGAGATGACAGGGCCACGCTATGCTCTTCCCCCTTGGTTGTGAGTCTGATCTGCAAAAGTGTCACTGTATAGCAACACCAAGCAAAGTTCATTCTTTGTTTTGCAAAAGTATGGGTGGGAAGGAGGGGGTGTCCTTATGGATACCTCTGGCTCATAAAGCCAGGATGTTTCTTTTTTTCCTTTTTTAATTCCTTGTGTGTCCAAGGAATTGGCCAATGAACCTATTCTATTCTATTCTATTCTATTCTATTCCATTCTTCATCCGTTCTGTTCTGTTCTATTCTATTCTTCATCCATTCTGTTCTATTCCATTCCATTCCACTCTACTCTACTCTATTCCTAATTCTTAGATAATAGAGGAGGCAATTGTGCCGTTCCCAAGACTGTCAGCTGTCCTGGCATTAATTTGCCTTCCCCAGGCTGCTCTTTTCCCCTCTAGCAGACTTCTCAGTGTGGAAAAACAGAACTACTGATTATTTCTGACTCCTTTTTCTCTGCATCAGGTTGCACACCTCAGAAGGGAATACTGAGATGGCTACAGCATGTGGGGGAAGCCCAAGAGCAGCTGTATAAGACAAAATAAATGGCTTATTGAATCCAGAGAAGGAACAATTAAAAGAAAAATCTAAGAAAAGAAAAAATCTAAGGCAAGGATGTGTGAGAAAGTGAATTTTTTAGGGATAGAATCAAGATCACATGAAATGTTAATACATTGGTAAGACCACATTTGGAATATTGGAATATTTTGCTCGCCACATTGTAAAAGCTGTTGAAAGAGTGCAACAAAGATGATTAGGGGACAGGAGGCTAAAACATGAAGAGTGGTTGCAGGAATTGGGTAGGTCTAATTTCATGAAAAGGAGGACTAGGGGTGACTTGACAGCAGTGTTCCACTAAGGGGCTGCCACAAAGAGGAGGGGGTCAATCTATTCTCCAAAGCACCTGAAGGCAGAACAAGAAGCGATGGATGGAATCTAATCAAGGAGAGAAACAATCTAGAAACAAGGAGAAGTTTCCTGACAGAACAATTAATCAGAGGAACGACTTGTCTCCAGAAGTTGTGGGTGCTCCAACACTGGAGATTTTTAAGAAGAGTCTAGACCAGGGATAGGCAACCTTGGCTCTTTTATGACTCAAAGTGGACTTCAACTCCCAGAATTGCTGAGCCAGCATGGCTCAGCTTGGAAACTTCTCCCTCTCCCCTCAACATGGCTGGCTCAGGAATTCTGGGAGTTGAAGTCCACTTTGAGTCATAAAAGAGCCAAGGTTGCCCAACCCTGGTCTAGACAACCATTTGTCCTGTTTGAGCAAGAGGTTGGACTAGAACAAGGATCTTCCAACTTGGGCCTTTTATGACTTGTGGACTTCAACTCCCAGAATTCCTCAGCCAGGCATGCTGGCTGAGGAATTCTGGGAGTTGAAGTCCACAAGTCATAAAAGAGCCAACTTTGAAGACCCCTGGACTAGGAGGCCCCCAAGGTCCCTTCTCTGTTATTGTTATAGACAAATTACCAGCATTAAAAGATGCAGCAATTTTCACACTGAGAGGTTCTGTGGAGAAGATGGCAAGCCCTGGAAGGCGGCCTAGGCCCAGATTCCCAAGGAGAATCTTATGGTGAGATGGGTGGCAAATAAATGTAATAACTAAATAAAATAAAGTAAAGTATAAAGGGACAAACTAGTTTAATGGATGGAGGCAGAAAGGCATCTGAAAAATCAGACCGGCTCCAGGGCTTTCTGCTTCCCGTCCTCTCTTGATGCTCCTCTGGCTGAGCTGCCCAGAAGTTTTCAAGAGACAAGCACTGATGTACTCTCTCTCCTTCTTCGCCCTCCATGACACCCACAGCACCAACATTTGTGATTCTTCCTGTTTTCTTTTTCCATGGATCTCTGGGGTTCAGTCTCTCCTCGAACGGAAAACGGTGCTCCAAATTTCTGGACTGGTTTTGGGATTAATGAGCTGGCTTTGGTCCCTCAAAACAGCCCAGGGTCGGCCTCTACGTTTCCCGAGACTCGGCCTCTGGGAGCCCCAGGAAGCCCCTCATCACCTCCCTGATGACCAAGGGAGGCAGAGGAGAGGCTGGGCCTGCCCAAGCCTTAGGGCGCACGGGGGCTGAGAGGTAGCCCTGGTTCTGCTGGTGCTGAAAGGGCTCCTGGCTGCTCAGAAGCCGGGATCGCCCGGAGTTTCTTCCCACTGCTAAGGGAAGGCCGGAGGCCCCCCGACTCCCCCGAAGAAGCCCCGCCTCCCCCCCGCTGCCTTTTATGCCTGCCTAGACCCAGGCCCATCCGGGGCTGCCCGCTTCTCCCGCGACTGGCTGGGCGGCAGCGCCGCTGGTCCTCGAGCCGGCTCTCCTCCCGGGACCCGAAGCGCGTCTGCAGAGCGGCGGCCCGAGCGGCATCCCGGAGCCGGCCGCGCCCCGCCTGCCTTTGCGCCGCAGAGACCCCGAGTCTCGGGAGGAAGCTGGGCCCTCCGGAGGCGCCGCCGCCGCTCGCAGAGGCAGGAGCGGGGAAGGGGCGCTCGGGCAGGCACAGCCGCCGACCCGCGCAGGACGCGCTCGTCCGGGGGTTCCGGGTTCGCTTTTGCACGGCGCCCCCGGACTCGCCCGAGCGCTTCCCCGGAGCGCAGCCGGCGCGAGGCAGCGCTTCCTCCTCGGGGCTTTGGAGGAGGGGCCGCAAGGCAGCCCGCGTCGCCCCCCCGGGAGAGCCCCTGGGCGGGGGCCCTTGGCAGGAGCCGGAGCGCGAGAGGCTCCGGTGGGACCGAGGCGCGGGGGGGGCGGGCCGCGAGCTTCGAGGGCGGCAGCGGCGGCCTCGCGGACATCCGGAGACTCCCGGCTGCCGCTCTGATCTCTGGCCGGGCAGCCGCTCGGCCCCCACCGCCTCTTCCGCACCCTCGGGGAAGGCAACCGCGGCCCGACCGCCACGGCCGCCGGCACCGCTTCCCGAGACTCTGCAGAGCGCGACCCCCGCGCCCCTCTGGGCGGCCACTGCCGGACCCCCTCCCGCGCAGGGCTCGGCGGCCTGCGCTCTGCACGTGCGCAGAGGACGCCACCACTCCTCCCTGGCGCCGCCGCCCCTTTAAGGCCCCGCCCTCGCCCCGCCCCGCCCGCGCGGCCATTCCCCAGAGGCGGGCCGGACTAGCCGCGATGGCGAGCCGAGCCGGGCCGCCGCGTCACCTGAGGCCGGTTCAGCGCCTCCCGCCCCGCCCAGGCTAAGCGCGGCCGGAGCCCCGCGGAATCAGGGGCGGCGCGCAGGCAGACGCGCGGGGAGGAGCCGCCAGACCCCCGCCTCGCGCCCGGCCGGCCGGCGCGTCCCCCTCGCCTCGCCTCGCCTCGCCCGCCCGCCCGCCGCCTCTTTGTTCTTGCTTGCCTGCCTGCCTGCCTTCCGCCGCCGCGGCTCGGAGCGGCCGGGGCCGGCCATGGGCGGCGGGGCGGCCCAGACAGCGCGAGGCGGATCGGGGCCGTCGCCGCCCAGGAGCAGCCCGCCCGCCCCCGCCCCCGCCCCCGCCCGGAGATGAGCGCCGGGCGCTGCCGGCCCTGCGCGCCGCCCTGATCCTGCCTTCGCCCGCGGCGGCGGCCGGCCCGTTGCCATGGTGGACCCGGTGGGCTTCGCCGAGGCGTGGCGCGCCCAGTTCAACGACGCGGAACCGCCCGCGATGGCGCTGCGCTCGGTGGGCGACATCGAGGCGGAGCTGGAGCGCTGCAAGGCGTCGATCCGCCGGCTGGAGCTGGAGGTGAACAAGGAGCGCTTCCGCATGATCTACCTGCAGACGCTGTTGGCCAAGGAGCGCAAGAGCTACGACCGGCAGCGGTGGGGCTTCCAGCGCGGCCCCGAGGCCGACGACGGCGACAGGCCCGCCCGCCCGCGCCCGCCCGCCCTGCGCAAGCTCTCCGCGCACAGCGACGGCGGCTCGGAGGCGGACGCCGCGCAATCCGGCGAGGAGGAGCGCAGCAAGCCCGCCGCCGCCGCCGGGGACGAGAAGCCCAGGGAGGAGGGCGCCGCCGCGGGCTCACCGGGCAGGGCGCGGCCGGCCCCCAGCGGCAGTCGCCGCCGCCTCCCTGCCGTCGCCGCCTCGCTCGACCGGGACGGGGCCGCCTTCGAGGCGGGCGGCCGGGAGCGCGGGCAGGGCGGCGGCAGCGGCGCGGGGCTGCTGCGCTCCGGCCTGGAGCGCGGGAGGAAGGCGCCCTCGTCGCCGCCGCCGCCCCCCTCGCGGCCGCCGGACGGCCGGGAGGCGGGCGAGAAGCCCTTCTACGTGAACCTGGAGTTCCACCGCGAGCGAGGCCTGGTGCGCGTCAACGACCGCGACGTCTCGGAGCGCCTGGGCGCGCTGGGCAGCCAGGCCATGCAGCTGGAGGCGCGCAAGAAGCTGGCGGGGCCGCCGCGGGGCCGCTCGGCCGACGGCGCCTACGACGATGGGGGAGAGTACGAGGATGCGGAGCTCAACGCGCGCTTCCTGAAGGACAACCTGCTGCTCGACGGCGCGGGGCGGCCCGCCTGGACGGCCGCCTCCCCCGCCGCCTTCCAGCCCTACCAGAGCGTCTTCGTGGGCGGCCCGGCGGGGGCGGCCGAGCCGCTGCTCACCTGGCCGCGCCGCTCCTACTCGCCGCGCGGCTTCGAGGACCTGGGCGGGGGCGGCGGCTACACGCCGGACTGCAGCTCGAACGAGAACCTGACGTCCAGCGAGGAGGACTTCTCGTCGGGCCCGTCGAGCCACGTGTCCCCCAGCCCTACCGCCTGCCGCCTCTCCCGCGAGAAGAGCCGCTCGCCCTCGCCGCACTCGCCGCAGTCCTTCGACAGCAGCGGCAGCCCCCCGACCCCGCAGGCCCCCAAGCGGCACCGGCAACACCCGCAGGGCGCCGGCCCCGAGGCCGCCGTCGGGGCGCCCAGGAAGAGCGCGCCGCCCTGGCCCTGCGACGGGGAGCCGTCCCCCGGGAGGGCCGCCGCGGACGGCTGTTTCCATGGCGACGCAGGTGAGGGCCGGGGGGCTCCCCGGAAATGCTGGGCGGCGGGGAGGGGCGGGAGGGGCTCCTGTCAGTTACATTCAAACTCTGACATCATCCCGCGATGGGCATCCGGTGGCTACTTTGCACACACAGAGGCACACAACACACCTGCGCAGGTCAGGAATTGTGTGGTATGCCCCCCTTCCCCCTCCCCTTTTCCAGTCGCCTAGGTCTAGGTGTGGGGGAGCAGAGGCAGCAGCTTCCTCTGGGTCACTGGGGATGGGGAGGCGCCTGCTGCCATCCCAGCTCCTTCAGCTCCCCCTGCCAACCCTTCCCCTAAGGCAGTGGCAGGTTCTGGGTCTCTCTCCAGCCCCCCCTCCCCAAATAGCAGCAGAGGCCCATCTGCAGCCTGGGTCCCTGGTGGGCTGCCTGGGGAGCAGAGGGCCAAGGGGGAAGGCCAGACTCTCCTGCTAAAGGGGTGGAGGATGGCAGTGGGACCCAGGGAGGCCTGGGGGCTGCCACGGTTGAGCCAGAAAGAGCTGAGTGTCCCCCTCCCCCAAATTAGCTTCAAAAGGCAGCAGGGAGTCTCCCAAGAATCTGGACTGATTCCAGCATTTGCTCTGCCCCAAAAAGAAAGGCAAAGCTTCGGAGAAGGGGACAGTTGAGGCCCCTCTCCAGTCACTGAGGTGTGGTTGGGTTGGGACAGTTGGGGGCTCCTTTCTAGCAACAGCACCTGGAGCTCAGCTGGCAGATCAGCCTCAGTTGGCTGATGATCTGACTGGAGAATGGATCCTATCTGTATTTGGGGGGGGAGGGCAGTCTGTCTCACCACCCCTGAGACAAGGCGGGCCCTGGTGGGACTTCTCCTGGGACACCTGGGCCGGGCCATGCCAATCTGTCCCCGTGGCCCCCCAGCCCAGAGGGGCCTATTGGAGGCCCTTCCTCCCCTTCAGGAAGAAAACGGGCTCTCTGGCCTAGGCTGCTTTTCCGGGGGGGGGTGTCTCCTGTCTGCTAGTGACCCATCAAAATGGCTTGGAAGAAACAGGCAGAGCCCATGGCGACAGTAGCCGGGCTGTGTGGAGGGCAGACCTGGGTGAGGGAGGGAGCAGGAAGCTGCAATGGGTCCCAGGGCCAGGTAGAGTCCTGGGCAGGGTTCCATGGGGGTCTCCTGAGTGGGCTGTTGTGGGGCAATGAAAGGAGCAAACGAAGGAAGAGCATCACCCCTGTCTCTACCAGCTGCTGGTAGGCCGAGCTTGGCAGGTGGTGGTCCCCAGCCCTGCTGCCCTGGAGAGCGGGGGGGGGGGCAAGAGGCAGGACTCCAGGAAGGGATTAATAAAGCAGGAGTGTTATTGTGGTCACCCTGGGAATTATTGATGACAATGGCATAACTTGTCGATGTTTTCCTGCCAGTATTAAGCCCTGCAGGTTCTGTACATCCAAGTAGCAGCCGAGGGGGGGGGAACCATAGCAAGGGTAATATTCATCTCTCTCAGCTCTTCAGAACCAGGCTGGCCCCTGAAAGTGGAGCTTCTGGATGGAAAGCATGGTAGGGGTGGTGGCACACCACAAGTAGAAATAAGTTCCCCCTTTTTCTCTGCCACAGCATGGTCCCTGCCCGTCTCTCTGAGTTGACACTTGAGAAAGAGACGCTTTGGGAACCCCAGAGTTCCCACTGAGGTTGGCATCTTCCGTGTTGGACGAGGTGCCCAGTGATGCTTTTGTTTGTGTGGAACCAAAACTGCTTGGAAGGTGGGCTTCTTTTGTAGGCACTTTGTATTTCCTCGTTTTCTCCCTCCACCCCAACAAATCTCTGTGGTTTGTGTGTATGTGTGTGTGTGCGCGCACACACACAAGTAGTTGCTGCATTAGGTATGTTTGCATTGCTAGCTTTCCCCCCCCCCGCAATCTTTTTCAGCTGGAGATCTGTGGATGCATCCACTTCCTTGTTCTGGGGGGGGGTAGGGGGGCTGTTCCATCCTGGGGGAGTGGCCATTCTCCCAGGGATGCCCCTCAGGTAGCTGGGGACTGTGGGGCCCGGCAAATGGGGCTTCTGTCTGTGCTGGAGGGCAGAGAGAGAGGGACTCGGGAAGCAAGAGCTGGCCTGCAGTAGCTCACGGACAGCGCTTGCTCCCCACCTGCAGGTGGTCCTGGGCACCATTCCTTCTTGCAGGAGGAGGTCCTTCCTGTCCAAGGAGGAGCTTTTGTGCAGGGGCGCTTTCTAGATGTTCTGCCAACGGAGGTCAGGTGCCATCCCAGTAAATTCATCACGGGGCAGCCAGGAGGGAGATGTTCAGGTGGGCCATCTCAGGGAGTCACTTGCAGTCAGATAGATCTCAAGCGACAGGACTCCCCTCCCCCTCCATTTGGGAGTGACTGGAACCATGGGCTCCCTGCTCTGTGGAGCCCCTGTCGGTTTCCATCTCCCTCACCAGTCCCCCATTCATGACTAGAAACCGCTGCCAATGGGGACGTCAAAAGAAGTGTTCCACCTGAACAAATAAGACCTTTTGGACAAGTGCAGGCTTGCTCGGCTCGGTCGGTCACCTTATTTTATTTATGCATCTGCCACACATCTGCCGCCTGGACGCCTAGGCTGCCATCGCTGCGCTGGTGACCAACAGGGTTTGGGGTATAATCTGAACTCCTGGTTAGGTTAGAATAGAATAACAGAGTTGGAAGGGACCTTGTAGGTCATCTAGTCCAACCCCCAGCCCAAGCAGGAGTCCCTACACCGTTTCTGACAGATGGCAGTCCAGTCTCTTCTTGGAAGCCTCCACTGATGAAGGTTGTGCCACTGAAGCCCTACCTGAAGGTCTCCCAGCTACCTACAGGACCGTCTCTCCTGCCAACAGCTGCCTTGATCCCTGGTGAGAATTATGGGGGGGGGGTATCCCAGTGAAATCATGGGGGGGGGGGGGCTAAACAATAAGCCTCTCAAGGCATCCCTATGGAGAGGAAACCTCTGTTTCCTCCCTTACATTCCCCCAAAGTGGAGGCCTCCCCGTTCACCCAGTATTGGGGTGTCAGGTGTGTGGTCTGCCTTTTAGACAGATGCTTAACTTTGCCTGCTTTGCAGAGGGGGAAAAGAGGTTGCCCCTGGACCATTTGCTAGGGAGGAGCAGGACAACAGCTGGCATGAATATATTATAAAAGGCATTTACCTGGAATCCTGTTGTTGACATTGTAAGGACTTCCTAGACTAGGGGGGAAGCAGATGTGGCTGGGGAAACACTATGATTTCCATCCTGCTGAGACCCCCGTTTTGGCAGGGGGTCAGCAGTTTCCGACTTCAGGGACTTTGGCCTCACAGGTCAGGCCTTCGTGCTGATTTACACGGATCCGTGCCCAGCAAGGCAAGAATTATTTTGGGTGCCAGGTTTAGATTTGTGTTTTTCAACCTGGGCCATTTCGGGATGTGTGTGGACTTCAGCTTTGCTGGCTGGGGAGTTCTGGGAGTGCACACATCTTCAAGAGGCCAAGGTTGAGGAACTGTTTTTATTTCATCTTGTGTGAGCAGGTAATCCTCAACTTACGACCACAATGGAGCCCAAAATTTCTGTTGCTAAGCAAGACATTTGTTAAGTGAGTTTTGCCCCCTTTTGTGACTTTTGTTGCCACAGTGGTTAAGTGAATCACTGCAGTTGTTAAGTTAGCAACATGGCTATTCAAGGAACCTGCTTTCCCCACTGACTTGGCTTGTCAGAAGGTCGCGAAAGGGGATCACGTGACCCCCTGGGGACGCTGCGGCCGTCATAAGTAGGAACCAGTGGCCAAGCGTCCGAATTTTGCTCAAGTGACCCTGGGGACGCCGCAACAGCCATAAGTGTAAAAATCAGTCATAAGTCGCTTTTTTCTGTGTTTTTTTCTCCTTTTGAAATCCAGCTGACCACCTCTGGACAACCTGGGCTAGTAGCTCCAATCAGGGCTCTTTTAGTATCCCAACACCAGCCTTGCCAGCTCTGGGTTCGGGCAGAATGAGAAGATGGGATGTGTTTGGTTCAGGAGGCTTAGGCAGCAGAGGGCAATCTTCCAAAGGGGGGGGAGAGGGTGGTGCTACAGCGGGGTGGGGGCAGAGGGGAAGCAGGAATCTTTTGCTTTCTCACTGACAGTCTGGGCTCTTTAACTCTCCTGCAAGTTGAAGTTTCCTCTAGTGGTTAAGGTACCAGGAGATTGTGAATTCTAGTCCTATCTTAGGCATAAAGCCAGGTGGGTGATCCTGGGCAGTCCCTCTCTCTCAGGCTAGGGAGGAGGCAAGGGCAAACTGCCTGAAGTCTTGCCAAACACTGCTGGAGTCGATACTGATTTGAAGGCGGGAGGGAAGAAGGAAGAGAAGGGAGGGGAGGGGAGGGGAGGAAGGAAGGAAGGAAGGAAGGAAGAAAGGAATGATATAGTCTTGGAAATACTAAACATAAGACAAATCCCCCATCAGAGCCATTGAAATTATATTTGTGGTGCCTTTCAGGGGAGCCTTCTTGGCCTGACTGAGAGACCAGCCAGATGCAGAGTCTCTCTCCCTGCTCCACCTCTTCCCTCCATGTTGCTTTCAGTCCTCCTTCTCATGGGGAGATCCAGGCTTTGAGAGCCAGAAGTGAAGGTGAAGCATGAATGGCACCATTGATGTTCTGGCCTGCCACCACAAATCTTTTGAGTGCTGGCCAGACTAAGGCAGAGCTGAAGGGAGGGGGCAGTCAGGCTCCGCTTCCTCTATTTTTCTGTTTCTCAAGAGGCCAAACCAGTTTTCGCTTCCTCATGAAATGCAGACTCCCCCCCCCCATTTCCAACCAAGCCGGCTTCTCTCATTTTGCATTCCTCTCTCCAGCATGGGTGTGTTTGTAAAGCAGTTGCAAAGTAGCCAAGCTGCTTGCTCTGCCTTTTTGCCCTTAAGGTGACACCAGAGACATTTAGCACATTGTTCCTCAGTGAAGCAGGCTTTTTCCATCTTGGGCACCCAGAGTTGTGGCAGAGGTGGCAATGGCAAACCTTTAGGGTGGAGAGAAGGGCCCTGGGGGCAGCGGCCTAACCTAGCCTGCTGAAGCCAGATCCGCTCCTCGCCCCCACGCCGGATTCGCCCAACATCATCTTCCCCTGGTAAAAGTGTGGCCTGGCTGAAGTAAGAGGTGGTCATCTAACCTGCTTTTTCTTTGACCCCTGTGTCCACAGCCCGTCTCTTTCCTTCGGTCCCTGGAAGGCTGGGCCTTTTTGCTGAGAGTGGGGCCTGTTCTGTGTCCAGAGCACATGGTGTGCCACAAACCAGATATTTAATTGGAAGCCTGCTAGGATTAAGCAGCATTTCAGCTTTATTGCTCCTGTGTAAACCGATGGATACACGTTTAATTCCAACTGTAAAAGGGTTTTGTTGCTGAACAGAATGGTCTTGATAGCAAGCTTCCTCCCCCGCCTATAGATGGCTGCTGAGATGGGGAAGCATTCAAGGAAGCTTTTTTTGGCCTTCACACATTCAGAATAACAGAGTTGGAAGGGATCTTGGTGGTCTAGTCCAAGGTTAGGCAACCTTGGCTCTTTTATGACTCGTGGACTTCAACTCCCAGAATCCCTGAGCCAGCCTGGCTCAGCTTGGAAACCTCTCCCTTTCCCCTCAGCATGGTTGGCTCAGGAATTCTGGGAGTTGAAGTCCACGAGTCATAAAAGAGCCAAGGTTGCCTACCTCTGGCCTAGGCCTAGGCCGCTTTATGACTGGTGGACTTCAACTCCCAGAATCCCTGAGCCAGCCTGGCTCAGCTTGGAAACCTCTCCCTTTCCCCTCAGCATGGTTGGCTCAGGAATTCTGGGAGTTGAAGTCCACGAGACATAAAAGAGCCAAGGTTGCCTACCTCTGGCCTAGGCCTAGGCCGCTTTATGACTGGTGGACTTCAACTCCCAGAATCCCTGAGCCAGCCTGGCTCAGCTTGGAAACCTCTCCCTTTCCCCTCAGCATGGCTGGCTCAGGAATTCTGGGAGTTGAAGTCCACGAGTCATAAAAGAGCCAAGGTTGCCTACCCCTGGTCTAGTCCAACCCCCTGCTCAGGCAGAAAACCCTATAACATTTCAGACAAAAAGCTGTCCAATCTCTTCTTAAAAATCTCCAGTGATGAAGCATCCACAATTTCTAGAGACAAGCAGTTCCAGTGGTTAATTGTTCTCACTGTCAGGAAATTTCTCCTTAGTTCTAGGTTACTCCTCTACTTGATTAATTTCTCTCCATGGTTTCTTGTCCTGCTTTCTGATGCTTTGGGAAATAAGTTGACCCCCTCTTCTTTGGGGCAGCCCCTCAAATGTTGGAAGAGTGTTGTCATGTCCCCCCTCGTCCTTCTCTTCACTAGACTAGACAGACCCAATTCCTGCAACCGGTCTTCATATGTTTTAGCCTCCAGTCCCCTAATCATTTTTGTTGCTCTCTCTGCCCTCTTTCCAGAGTCTCAACATCTTTTTTATATTGTGGCAATCAAAGCTGGATGCCATATTCCAAGTGTGTTCTTCCAAAGGCCTTATAAAGTAGTACCAACCTTCACATGATCTTGATTCTGTCCCTCTGTTAATGCAGCATAGGATTCTCTTTGACTTTTGGCAGCTGCAACACACCGGTGGCTCATGTTTAAGTGACTGTCCACTGGGACTCCAAGATCCCTCTTGCAGTTACTGCTATTGAGCCAAGTGCCACTTGTTCTGTACCTGGGCATTTGGTTTTTCTTGCCTAAATGTAGAACCTTACTTTTCTCACCATTGAACTTCATTGTGTTAGATGGGGCCTGTTGTTCTGTTGAGATCCATCTGGATTTTGAGCCCACCTTCTGGGGTGTTGGCTATTCCTGCCAGCTTGTTCTCATCTGCAAATTTGATTAGTTTCCCTTCTATTCCCTCATCTAAGTCATTTATGAAGATACTGAAGAGTGCTGGGCCTAAAACAGAACCTTGGGGTACCCACTGCTTGCTTCTCTCCATGTAGATGTGGTTCCATTAAAGACTGACTATACATTGAGTGCAGTTTGTCATTCAGTTACAAATCTTTTGGTGGTGATGCTGTTTATCCCACATTCCTTGGGCTGCACCTCTGTGCTCCTTGTCAGAAAGCCCTTTAGGGGGTCCTGCTTCCCGTCAGTGCCCAGGCAGGCCAGGTGGGGGTGAAGATGCTGGATTAGAATGGGAGACCAGCTTCAAGACCCTTGGCCCCATGAAAGCCCATTGGGACAGTCTGCTTTTTCATCCTGACCCAACTCACAGAGGAGTTTTGTTGGGGGCAAACAGGAAAGGGGAGTATCTTGAACTCCTGGGGAAGGATTCTAATAAATCAATAAATCACATGGGCTTTACCCCCTGGCCTGGCGGTTGGTGCAAAACATTGACTGCCTCCTTAGCAGACAAAATGGAGAGGAGTTGACAGGATGGAGTATCTGTAGATATAAATTGCCAAATAAAAGATAAGCTGTAACATGTTGAGCATTGCCTCCCTGGGCCATTTCCTCATCGTTTGAAACTTGTCTCCGGCTTTCTATTGTCCCTTTGGTGAGAGAGCTGGGAGTTTGGTGAATGGAGATGTGTGTTTGATTGGCCAACCCAACTCAGCGGCTGGTGATGACATGGTATTGTGGTAGCCCTGGCTTGTGTTGTTCTTGACTAATACCGGTAGGCAGCTTTTCTGATGGATTTGCCTGCAGGGCCCACCCCAAAACCAAGGTTGCTCGCTCAGCCTGTTTGAGGTGGACAGAGTGATGCTGACTTTAAGTGAAGGGCCTCTGGCTCTGTAAACATGTCACTTGGTTGGTCTCCGTGGTGATGTAGTTGCAAACTTTGCCCAACATCTTCTTTGGCTCCAACTCGTTTTCTTGAGCTGTTCTCCTCAGTGTCCTTCAATATCTTATCTCACAGAAGGAGAACCACAGTACTGTAGGAACCATCTAGAAACTGGTCACAAAGCTGAGCATTGTGAGTTTATCAGTTGTGTGAAGGTGTGGAAGATACATTATGAAGTACTCTTTAATTATTTCTCTTTGTTGTCATGTTCTGGGGCAGTCCCAGTTGGAAGATACAATTGGTATTCCCACTTCACTTATGTTTCTTTGTACTAGCTTGACAATTAGCCCCAATTGCAAGAACAGCCAACTTAGCAGCCTCTCAACCAGGCAGGAGACAGTGCTGAGGTGAGGGAAGACCTCTTTTCCATCATGGTCAGAGAGAAGGCTCCAAACTTGGTTTGTTACATGGCTTCCAACTTCTTTTTTTCCTCCTTGATGCTGCATTGAACGTCAATAAGGACATTCACATCAAAATCTGGGATTATTTCCCCCCATTCTGTAGGGCAGTGGTGGTGAACCTATGGCACGTGTGCCAGAGGTGGCACACGGAGCCCTCTCTGTGGGCACGCGCCATCGCCCCAGCACACGTGGTCTCTAAAAGTTTGCCATCACTGGCCTAAGGCCAGCCAGCCTGGAGCCGCCATTGGGGAGCCCACCATCCCACCCACCAGAGACTCCCTGGATTTCCCCCAACCCTGCCCGGCTCCCACAGGTGTCCCTCCCCATAAGCAACATCAAGGTGGCCGTGCCCACCCAGGCCATGCCCACCCAGTCTGCCCTGACTACTGCAGCCACACCCATCCAGTGGCCATGCCCACCCAGTCTGCCACGCCCACGTAGCTGCGCCCGCCGAGAGGACCACACCCACCTGGAACCCGGCGATACATAAGTGGGTTTTGGGCTGCAGTTTGGGCACTCGGTCTCTAAAAGGTTCGCCATCACTGCTGTAGGGGGACCACCAGGACTTTGGCCAAACAGCCAGTGAGACTCAAGGTCTGTTGGACTCCCGGGGTGTGTGTGTTTGTTCTTCTCTCTGGGTCCAGAGCCTCTGGTAAGCTTAAAAAGGCTTTCATGGAGGGGATGGTTGGGTTCTTCAGGGGGAAGAATCATAAACATCCATTCTGAGTCATGGTGACTCTGCAGGGCTCAGTTTGTTGAGTGAACAAAGGACAAGAACCACTTTGTGAGTTTGGATGATTTATTTACTAGCTAATAAACTGCTCAGTTGTCTGGACTTAGAGCAGCATAATGTACCTGACTTTCATAAATTTGTTAAAACCATCCACATATGGTAATGAAATAAAAAAAATATACCAGTTACTTTGATCAAAAACAGTTCCAGTGCTGGAGGGGGCACCAGCTGCATCTCCGGGACCTGAAATTTGTGTTCCTTTGGCAATTTCTGGCACCCAAAGGTTGTCTGAAATGCAGCACACAATTTTTAGGATAGAGGTTTTTCTTAGGGAAAAGCATTTGATCAAATATGCCTGAGCATCTGCAGTAGACGTTGGATCGTCTCTTCCTCATAGAGACACATGCACAGCTCGCTCTTCCATGCCAAGGGACTGTTCAGCGTGAGAAACACTTGCTGGGTCTCTGCTCACCTAAAAGGGCCTTGGAACTGAGCGCCTGCTCCTTTGGGGGACAGGATTGGCCTGGCTGGGGAATTCTGGGCATCCACATACCTTGAAATTGCTTTCCAGGAGGCTGAGCACTCAGCCTGTCCTGCTGGAGCCCCGGTGTTTGCGGTCCTCCTTTGGGTGCCCGTAGAAATAGGTTCAAATCCCCCTCTTTTATTCCTTTTGTAGATATAAATTGTCAATATTTCTATATTTTGGTAGCTAATTTTACAATCCTGACCATCATGTTATTTTAAAAACTGGAACATTAAATAAGATCTAGTTTTGTCTCAACAGTGAAAGATCCTGATTTAACAGATCACAACAACTGAGATATTCTGTTTTTCCTTCAGATTGTATAACTCTTTCCCCTTTTAACAAACCAGCTCAGTAGTTCTTGCTTCAGCCAAGAAGCTGGCCCCAGGAGGTGGGGGCAAGCTGGTTTTCATCCACTCCCCCTCTGACCATGCACAGAGAGGCTGGCCAGGTGCGGAGGGTGGATTGCAGAGATGCGTGCAGCCCCTTGCAAGGTGCTTGGGGCTGGCTTCAGTCTGCACTTCCAGCATGGCGGCCTCCTCCCATCGCCTCCTGACAGCCCTTGCCCATCCTGGTGCCCTCAGGAGCCATGGGGCTTGCCCTGGACCGGGTGGCATTTCTCTTAGGCCACCCTCCCAGCCCTTCCCCATTGCTCTCGATTGCTTTGTGCCAGTTTTGGGCATTGGTGGAATGTAGGGGACTTCTTTCCTTGGAGCCTCTTGGTGGGTGTGCAGGTAATCTCCAGTAAATCATCTTGCAAGTTGGGCAGCCATAGAAATTGTTAAATTATGATCAGACCTCCAGTCCTGCCCTTCCAATGTTTGAGCAAGCTGCCTTCTTTGAAGATGGAGTGAAGGTGGAAGGTTTCTAGAAGCAGCTCAGTTCTCCAGAAGGCCACCGGCTGCCTTGAGAGCAGAGCAGCAAGCAGGGCCTGAAAGCCCCGGGGCTCCCTTGAGGTCAGCCTTGGCTGGGGCAGAAGCCTAAGGGAGCTGCCCTCCCTGCAGAGGATCCCTGGCCTCCACTGAGGGAAGGGAGGTCTCTCATTGCCCCAGTGTGACTGTGTTTTTGGAACCGGAGGCCTCCTTTGGTTTGTAAGCATAGCAGTCCTCGACACCAAAGGCTTCTATGCTTTTACAGTGATGGTGGACATCATCCAGTCAGAGCTGGAGAAGCTTCTTGGATGAGAAGTGAAACATCTTCACAGAAAAACAAGAAAGTCCAGTTGCCTCTTGAAAAAGCACCTTTGAGACAACCATGACCTGGATGACTGAGAATCTCCATAAACGTCTACACCAGGGCTCTCCAAGTTTGGCAACTTTAAGACTTGTGGACTGGCTGAGGAATTCTGGGAGTTGAAGTCCACAATTCTTAAAGTTGCCAAGTTTAGAAGACCCTGGTCTATACAGAAGAGGAAGAAGCCACCCGTGCTCCTCCCATAGAGCTGCATGCAGTAGAACTTGCACCTTTCTAAGCTTCAGGGCAGTAGAAAATTGCGGTCCAGGCAGATCTTTGCCCATTCAGGCAAGCTTCAGCCAGCTCTTTCAGGAGGTAGAAAAATCTAGGAGGTCTGCGGCTTGGAATCCCAACAGCACTAGGCATGGTGAGATGATCTCCAAGCATCTTGCTTCTGGACCAAGGATGACTTTTGGCATCGCGAGAGCTGTGGCTCCTGCAACTTCCCAACAGGCTTTCTGGTGGTTTCAGGGGCACCTGGCCATGATCTTCTGAGATCCCTGAGGAAGAAAGCTTCTAACCCTGGTTCCTCTTCTGTCTCCCTCTTGGAAGGCTCAGGATGAAGAGTGATTGTCAGATCTTTGCCGTCCAGCAAAAGGAGCAGAAGAGGGGGGGCAGAGAAAGGGCCTCCCAGCTCAACTCCTGGAGGCTGCAAGCTAGAGGTCCAGATACAGTCATGGGTTTCACCCACAAGCTCTGGAGCAACAGGGTGCTGTGTTTGGGATTTCCTGTGTTTGTTTTTCCATATCTTCAGCTTCCATTTTGTGAAATCAGCTGTCATGTTCTTGCTTTTCCGGCTGCCTCCCTGGGATGACGGTAGGCTGCCGAGAACTGTGGTTTAATACCGTAGCAGGGTGGAAGGCCAGTTAAAGAGGGTGTGGTAAGACGGCTCACCAGGGAAGAGCAATTGAAGCTTGGGGCATAGTAGGGAAAAGAGTTCCCCCCCCTTGCAGTAATGGCGCAGCATTGGATTACTGCAAGGCATCTGGGTGGGGCTGCCCTTGAAGAACATTCGGAAGCTTCAGCTGGTACAAAATGCAGAGGTGGGGGCAGTTATGGGCCCACTCGGCATGCGTGCTCCATGAGCTCCATTGTCCGTTGGCATGCGTCCAAGTGCAGCAGCAGCAGCAGCTACAACAACAAAACAACAACAACAAGAACAATAATAATAGAGTTGGGACCTTGGAGGTCTTCTAGTCCAACCCGCTGCCATTTCAGACAAATGTTTGTCCAGTCTCTTCTTAAAAACTTCTAAGGTTGGAGCATTCACCATTTCTGGAGGCAGGTGGTTCCACTGGTTAATTGTCTGTCAGGAAATCTCTCCTTGATGAGTTTCCACCTGTTGCTTCTTGTCCTGCCTTCAGGGGCTTTGGAGAATAGCTTGACCCCCTCTTCTTTGGGGCAGCCCCAGGTGCTGGTGGTGACCTTCAAGCCCTTCCCAGCCAGGGCCTGGTGACTATGCCTCTCCCATGTCTCCCTGTCCCGTTAGACCTGATGGGAACAGCCTGCTCTGGATCTGCCCCAAGATCTGCCATTTGGGCCTCTTCTGTGATGGTCCTGCCTCTGCAGCATCAGCTCTCCCGAGATCAGCCTTGCCACGATCCTGTTGGCCTTTTGGACCCAGCCAATAAAACTTGGCTTTGCCATCCAACCTGGAGCCCCGATAGCCTGGCTCAGCCTGTGTCCTGGCTTCTTTGAGAGGTTTCTGAGTGTCTCAGCTGCTACTTTTGCTATCTGTGTTTTGAATTATCTGTTGAGACTTCATTTTTTGGTCTTAATTATTAGCCATAAATGAGATTTTTTTTGGGGGGGGGGGTCCTTCAAGTATCCTGGTGAATCCAAATTAGGGATATGCAAAGCTCCTTGGTCCAGGAATGGGACATTCCACTTCTGACCAAATTCCTCCCTGATTTGGTATCTTCTGGAAGAAAATTCTCGGAAAGTGCAGTTTTCTGATTAAGCTGCCTTGTTTCAGGGCAGGATCGTTCTCAAGATGCTTTGAAACTTTCTGGATTGAAGTGTGAGAGATTGTGGGGAGGCTGAGATGGGAAGGGGTTGTGGATGGAAACCTCTGACTGTTGGAAAGCGAGTCCTTTGGCAGCCAGACCCATAAGCAGCAGCTCAGCCCAGATGGGGAGAAACCTTTCCCATCGCTCAGAGGCTCTGCTGATTAATTTGGAGCTGAGAGTTCCTCTTGCAGCTTCCGCATTCAGCATTTACTCTGGATTAGCATTAAAAACTCCTCCCTGAAGCTTCTTTTGTTTTTGCTCCCTTGATCTTGCCCGTATCTGTGGGGCTTGGTGGGAGGTTGACCATGATTAGGAAGGGAATCGAAAATAAGTCAGCAAGTGTTGTATTGCCTCTGTACAAATCGATGGTGAGACCACACTTGGAGTACTGTGTACAGTTCTGGTCACCGCACCTCAAGAAGGATATAATGGAACTGGAAAAGGTGCAAAAAAGGGCAACAAGAATGATCAAGGAAATGGAGCGCCTCCCTTATGAAACCAGATTGCAACGCCTTGGTCTCTTCAGCCTTGAAAGACGGCATTTAAGGGGTGACTTGATCGAAGTGTATAAAATCATGCATGGGATAGAAAAGGTGGATAGAGAAAAATTCTTTTCTCTATCACACAATACCAGGACAAGGGGGCACTCCCTAAAGCTCATAGCTAAGAAAGTGAGGACAAATAAAGGGAAATATTTCTTCACCCAGAGGGTCGTTGATTTATGGAATTCACTTCCTGAAGGGGTCGTGACAGCTGTCAGCCTTGACAGCTTCAAGGCAGGGTTAGATAGATTCATGGATGCCAAGTGTATCGGTGGTTATTAAAACGGATGTCCATGTGCCACCTCTATGTTGGTTGAGGCAGGCAGGATTCCCTTGGGTACCATTTGTTGGGGGTCAAGGGAAAGGGAGGGTTTTGCCTTCTCTTTCTGCTCAAGATCCCCATGTACAATTGGTGGGCCACTGTGTGACACAGAATGCTGGACTCGATGGGCTTTGGCCGGATTCAGCATGGCTCTTCTTATGTTCTTAAGCTGGGGAGAGCTGGGAGGGAAAGGGAACCGTCTGGGATTTGGTGGGATTCCTTGCTCCTTTCCCTAAACCATGTGTAGACCGGCTTTTCTACCTGAGTGCAGAAACAAGGAAGAACTTGGCCCAATGCTTCTCCCATCAGCAGAGGAGTATCTGGATGTTATCCAGAGGCGGCAGGGAGTCTTCTCCTGCGACTCTTGGGGCAGAATCGAGGCTGCGTCATTCGTTCCTCTCCTCCGGCAGCATCGGAGCCGGGCTTTGTCCAAAGCTTTGAAAGGCACCTTCTGCTCTCAGCATCCCCTGCACATTCTGGGCTAAAGCCGTGGCCAGGGATGTGGCCGGACTATTAATGTGTAAATCTGCATAGATTGCAAAAGATTCAGAGAAGAGTTGGACCTTCCACAAGCACCACAAATCCTCTGATGTTTTTCAGCTTTTTGCATTTAAAAATCACTCTAAAATTTAATGCATTTCCTAAAGCAGCACTGCGTTTTCCCAGGCTGAGAATGGAGGGGCTGCTTTCACGAGCAGCAGAGAGAGGGATCCTGCTTGTGGAAGGTCCAGTGGGCCTCTTCCCAATCTGGTATGAAGGATGTGCAGGATGTGCCTGAAAGAGGACCGTGATTCCCTCCTGCCTCCAAATGGGAGGGGGTGTTTGCTGACCATTTCCTGGGCCTAGAAAGATGCCACAAAGGGGGCTGGGTCAGTGGCTGAAGCCTTTCCTTGGCATTGCTTCAGGGAGTAGCCAGAGGAAGAAAAGGGAGCATGGGCAGTGGGCCCACCAGGGCTGTGCTGTCTTGGGGGGGGGGGGAGGGGGTGGCAGGGCCCTTTATCTCCTGCAGAGGCCCAGCCTTGCCTGGCTGGTAGAGCCTAGAATTAATAATGGTGAGCAGCCATGACTGTTATCTCTCTGCACTGCACTGCTGAAAGGGAGGCTTATCTCTGGCTCCACCCCCCCCCAAATTGGCTGGCAGAGGGAATAAATGAGATTTCTAAGGAGGCTGCCCCAGTCCCTCTCTCGTCTCCTTCCCCCCCCCCCAGCTTTCAGAGGCAACCTTGGGCTGGATTGCCTTCCCCAAAATGCCATATCGAATTCTGGCTGGGCCTTCGGAACAAATCAATCAATAAACCTTTAGATCAAAAAATAATCCAGCTAGACATTTCATTCTTCTCCAGCAAGTACCCTGGGGGAGGAGCAGAACAGAGCTGGGCAACAGCAGGTTTCCGAAATTGCTGGGGATGGTTTTCTGTGCTGATGTTTGAAATAATCAGTCTGCAAGTCCCACGGCACCTATTACCTATATTTGAAGATCTTAATTGAAGCTCTATAGAGGTGGCGCACACACATACAAACACACACACACACACACACACACACACACGAATAAAACTGTAAACTATATTTAGTGATTGCAGGAAAGAAGTACTGATTTTTAGAAGGAAGCCTCAACATTCACAAATCCTCTGAAAAACCATAAGAATAAAAAAAAAATGCTGGTGCCTAAAGGCATGCGAAGTGGATGCCAAATGAGGTTTTTTGGAAAGGGCACTCCTCAGCCAGGTGGGGGCCTCTTTGAGAAAATCACACCTTGCTAGTGCTCCCCCCACCCTGCCCCAATATTGCCAGTAGCCTGAGGAAGTCATAACTCAGATGGCTTGCAAAGTACTCAGCGTGGTATTTCTAGTTTGCTAGCGCAGCATAGTGTCAGCTGCTGCTACCCAGTACAGCAATACCGTGGTTTTTGTGGTGCAAATATGGCTTTATCTTAATACTTCACTCATCTTTTCTCTGGACCTGCACCTGCCAGCCACAGCCCGGTGTTAAAGGCTGCAACGCCTCCTGACCCTGCTGGCCTTCGTACGGTAGGACACCTTGGGCCCTGAGCCCGGATGGCTAATGAGCTGCCTTTAGGGCAGCGGTTCTCAACCTTTTTCAGGCTGCGACCCCGACCTGCGCCACGCATGCGCAGCGCGATGGCCTGCATCGCGCATGCGCGTTGCTGCCCCCTGCGCCGGCCGAGGTGTAGGCTGCCGCCCATTTGGGGCGGCGGCAGGCAGGCCCAGGTGCTCAGGTGCTCCTGGGCGGCTGCGGCGGCGACAGTGAAGGGCGACCACGGGCTAGGCCACCAGCTGGCCCAGCCCAAGGGAGGTAAGACACCTGCCGGGCCCGTGTGCCAAAAACCCTCCCTGCACCTGCCGCTGCCCCGCTAGCCTTGCCTTCGCTGCTGCCCGTTTGGGGCGGCGGCAGGCAGGCCCAGGGGCTCCTGGGCGGCCATGGCAGCGATGGCGCAGGGCGACCACGGGCTGGGCCACCAGCTGGCCCAGCCCAAGGGAGGTAAGGCACCCGCCGGGCCCCACGCGCGCCAAAAACCCTCCCTGCGCCCGCCGGCCTCCCACCCCTGGCCCTCTTTTACTTACAGTTTTAGTAGTTCTCAGCAGGGACGGGTGGAAACTTCCGGAGAGTTCGCCTTCGCTGCAGACAACTTGCAGCTCCGTTTGCAGACTGGGACTTTTGGCGGGCTCAGCAGGGCGGAGACAGCCTGGACAATTCCTATTGGCTTTTGAAAGCCAATAGAATTAGACTCTATTCAAGAGAGTCTATTCTATTGACTTTCAAAAGCCAATAGAATAAGAGGGAGTAGCACAGCTAAGGAAAAGGGGGAAAAAATGGCGGACTGCGTTGTTTGGCGACCCCCGTGAAATGGTCGTTCGGCCCCAAATGGGGTCGCGACCCACAGGTTGAGAACCGCTGCTTTAGGGGATGTTGTGGTGAACGAGATTGGCCTCGGGGTGCTGGGTGGCTGCGGCCTTTGGGGGGTTACGCTTGGTGCTTTTGATTTTCAGATGCATTGTGCGAGAAGGGCGGCCATCATACAAATGGAAGAAGGGATGAATCGGGTCAGTGGGCCTCAATAGGGTTCCTTCAGCCAAAGAAAAGCTCAGCCACCCACTCAGGGTCACTCGTGGCCCGTCCAGTATGCTGGCTTTGCCCTGGAAGCAGGCTGGCACTTGCTAGCCTCTCAAGGCCACCAGGAAGAAGAGGCAGGGGGCTTGGTGACCCTGGAGAGTGCCCACCCCTCTTGTAGATGCTGGTTGGAGAAGGGGGCTGGTGAGGCTCGGGGTTTCCAGGTTTTTTTTTCTGCTAACATTTCAAGACTGATATGATATTTGTACGAACATGTGCTAAGGCAGGAGTAGGCAACCTTGGCTCTTTTTATGACCCGTGGACTTCAACTCCCAGAATTGGCTCAGGAATTCTGGGAATTGAAGTCCACGAGTCATAAAAGAGCCAAAGTTGCCTACCCCTGTGCTAAGGTGTGCGGCTGACAGGCTGGTTGCAGTTGTGTGTTACTGCTAATTTAGCTTTGGTGTTAATGAATATGTAGTTTGTTCAGTAGCAGTTATCTGAAAAAAGTTAATTAAACTTTGAAACAACCTAATTCGGTATTATGGCTCACATTTTGAAAGACAACGATCAAAGAGACTGCAGTATAAACTTAAAGCAAGCATGGGGGAGCCTCAGAGTATGATCAAAAAAGTCAAGATGGTATCTTTGACGGCGCAGTTGAAGCTGGGCCGTTTTTTCATGATGTTTTTGTGCCAGGCCTTGTGGGGCCCCCTGAACTGGCATGAAACTGGTTGTTCTCATTGCCCACCCCAATCCTGACTCTTTCTCCAGTCAATGCAGCCCCCCACGTCCTGCAAAGGAAGCGTCTGGCCCAGATGGGGAGCTTTTGTGTGTCTCGAGGCTGTGTTGGAGGGACGGCGCTTGAACCCCAGGATGGAGGGCCGTGGGGAGATCCCGGCAGCCACCATCCTGATCCAAGGGCAGATGTCTCCTTGCGCATCCAAGGGCTCTGTGTGGTTAGAAAACTGGAGTTCCCCTAACTCAGCATTTCTCAACCGCGGCAGCTTGGAGATGTGTGGACTTCAACTCCCAGAATTCCCCAGCTAGCTTTGCCATTTCCATTGTTGATCAAGGTGGTTGTTAACTAACATGTCCCTGATTTTACAATCTTTTTTGCCATAGTTAAATTAATCACTCAGTTGTAATGTGAATCATGCGGCTGTTCAGCGAATCTGGCCTCCCGCTTTGACTTTGCTTGATGGGAGCCAGCAGGACCATGGGACGCCGCAGCAGCCTTGTAAGCACAGGCTGATATCATGACTGGGTGTGTGGGGGGGGGGGTTGCCATGGTTGTAAGTGGGAGGACCTGTTGTGAGTCGCTTTTTTCAGTGGTTGCTAACTGAATGGCTGTAAGTTGAGGGTTACGGTTATTTTTTGCTCTGGAGGATGGTGGCTATTCCGGTTTTTCAAATTCTTCCAGCAACCTCTGGATCGCACAATGAATGTGCGAGGGGTGTGTGTGGGAAGAAGGCTTGTTTGTGGAGCACACTACACACCCGGGGCCTGGCTGCTCTCTGCACACCCGGGGGCAAATGTCCCCTGGACCCAGCAGACTGGTTGGGCCTGTTTGGGCCGAGGGTCCCATGGGGAGAGACAGAGAAGAGGCTCCTGTTCCTGGATTTACTGCCTTCTCCACCTGTTCAGAGGGGAATAATAATAATAATAATAATAATAATAATAATAATAATAATAATAATAAAGTTGGAAGGGATCTTGGAGGTCATCTAGTCCAACCCCCTGCTCAGGCAGGAATCCCTATACCATTTCAGAGAAATGGCTGTCCAGTCTCTTCTTAAAAACTTCCAGTGTTGGAGCATTCACCGCTTCTGGAGGCAGGTTGTTCCATTGGTTAATCGTTCTAACTGTCAGGAAGTTTCTCCTTAGTTCTGGGTTGCTTCTCTCCTTGGTTAGTCTCCATCCATTGCTTTTTATCCTGCCTTCAGGCGCTTTGGAGAATAGCTTGACTCCCTCTTCTTTGGGGCAGCCCCTGAGATATTGGAAGGCTGCTATCATGTCCCCCCTCATCCTTCTCTTCGTTAAACTAGACATGCCCAATTCCAGCAACCGTTCTTCATATGTTTTAGCCTCCAGTCTCCTAATCATCTTTGTTGCTCTTCTCTGTATTCTTTCTAGAGTTTCAACATCTTTTTTACATTGTGGTGACCAAAACTGGATGCAGTATTCCAAGACCTTGTAAAGTGGTATTAACGCTTCACGTGATCTTGATTCTGTCCCTCTGTTAATGCAGTCTAGCACTGTGTTGGCTTTTTTGGCAGCTGCAGCACACGGCTGGCTCCTATTTAAGGGATTGTCCAGTAGGACTCCGAGATCCCTCCGAGATCCCAACAGTTACTACTGTTGAGCAAGATACCTCCTATACTATACCTGTGCATTTGGTTTTTCTTGCCTAAATGTAGAACCTTACTTTTTTCACCAATGAATTTCATTTTGTTAGATAGCGCCCAGTGTTCAAGTCTGTCCAGATCCTCCTGTATCCTAAGCCTGTCTTCTGGAGGGTTGGCTATTCCAGCCAGCTTGGTGTCGTCTGCAAATTTGATGAGTTCCCCATCTATCCCTTCGTCCAAATCGTTGATGAAGATGTTGAAGAGCACTGGGCCCAGAACAGAGCCCTGGGGCACCCCACTACTCACTTCCCTCCATGTAGATGCAGTTCCATTGAGGACCACACGCTGAGTATGGCCGGTCAGCCAGCTACAGATCCATCTGGTGGTGATGCTGTCTAACCCACATTTTTCTATCTTATCAAGTAGTAGGTTATGATCTACTTTGTCAAATGCCTTACTGAAGTCCAAGTAAATTATATCCACAGAATTCCTCTGATCCACTAATTTTGTCACTTGGTCAAAGAATGCAATAAGATTTGTCTGGCATGATCTGTTTTTGACAAACCCATGTTGGCTTTTCGCAATAATAATAGTAATAATGATGATGATGATGATGATGATGATGTTGGAAGGAGGAGGAATCCTTGTTCAGCCTGGTTTCGCTGAGGAGTGGGTCATCATCTTACATTTAAAAAAGCCCCCCCCCTCGGCTCTGAAACGTTGTACTGGCAAAGCCCACCAGCAAAACCCTCCTCTAAAATTAGACCTCCTGCAGCCCAGGTGCCAGGCGTTTCTCTTGGCCGGTCACTGACCGGCTCCCTTAGCTGCGCTGGGTGCTCTGAGGGGAACAGAGGAGGTAGCCAAGTATCTTTTAAACCAGGCCCAGATCAAGGATCTGCCAGGTTAGGAACCAAGTGCCTACAACGTAAAGCCCGATCCTTCTCCCCTGAGTGGATCCACCCTCTGGCTTGTGCAGAGACCCGTCTCTGCCCCCTTCTCTAGCAGTTGCCCTCCCTCCCCCCGCCTGCCCTGGGAGGCCCAGGAAATGCTGGGAGAGCTTTCTGGCCGATGCCAGCATGATGGAAAGGAGCCAGCTCAGGAAGCGGCAGTGTGTGAGTTGTGCGTTGTGTGGGTGTGCATTGTGGGGGTGGGGAGCCATGAAGGTTTTCCTCTTTTGAGCTTCTGTGCCTCCCCTGTGAGCTTCTGGAGCCCATGAAGGGCCTTTGGGTTTTCCTTTTTTTTTTTTTAATATGGAAACTACTACAAAGTATTTGTGGTTTTTAATGCTCATGAAGGCCGCAGCTGTCTTGGAGCAACACTTGCATTTGGGAAGACGTTCCAGTCCATGCTGGCTCAGGAATTCTGGGAGTTGAAGTCCACGAGTCATAAAAGAGTCAAGGTTGCCTACCCCTGTCTTAGTCTGTGCCTCCCGTTCTTGCAAATATATTCCGGCACTTCCTGCATTGTGCTAGTCCATTATGTTGGGGTGCGAGCCTTGCGATCTGCGGATCCTGTCTTCACGTATGATGCAAAACGAGGCCATTGAGGCTCCTGCAGTGAAGCTCAAGTGTGTCTTGCTGGAATCCCACCAGGCAGGCCAGTCTGGCTCCTGTGTTGCAGTTGGTGGGAGAACTGGGGACTCCTTCCCTGTTTCAAGGCCTCTCCGCCTCCCGAAAAGGCTGCTCTGCCCTTAGCGGCTTCTCCCCAGACCGTGGAAGGGCGGCTCCAACAAAGGGACCTCAGAGCAGGACGGTGGGCGGCTCACAGCTCACAAGGCAGGGAGAAGAGCCCTCCTTGCATGACGGATTCTGCTCTGACATTTTTGGTTAAACAGATCTGGGTGAATTGGAAGCAAGGAGGTCAGGGAAAATGCAGTAAAAAATTACATCTGTTTCCAGCAAATAACAGCACAGGAGGATTATGAGGCAATGGGTGGAGATCCTGGAACCTTATGCAGCCAAAGCCGGTAGACGGTGGTGGTGGTGGTGGAAGGATCCCAGGGGACGGCTGGGCGATGGATGGGGCAAGAGACTCTCCTCTACCCGTCCCACAACTGGCTCATTTGTTAACCATGGAAGCCGGCCTCGCTGTGGGGATGGTGACGGCCTGGGTGACAGGCAGGCATCATGAAAGCAAAGGACCCGTGAGACCCTTAAGGCTTTGAGAAAGAAAGAGATGCAAACGTCCCAGTGTTGGGTGCTCTGTGCACCTGCTGGCAACAACTGGATTGTCGTTTTCTGGGGCAGCCAGAGTTTGCAGAGCCACCCCAGGGGGTGCTTCTCAGAGCATCTTCCTCGTACAAAAAAGGACCTCGCTCTGCCGTGGCATTGAGGAGGAGGCACGCTGGATCAGAGGATGAGCACAATGGGTGGGGTTGGGGGCCCCCAAGAAAATCCCAGACAGTGAAGGCCTATGTTGCCTGGTGGCCATCTGGGACCTCCCTGGCAGTTTCAGCAGGGACTTTGAGCAGAGGTGACTTGAAAGGCATCTAAATAATTCATGCAGGACGTGAGAATCCATCGGCTGCAGCCCGATTGACCACCATTAACTAAAAATGGAAAATTTGGCTTCGGTGCTGCCCTGTAATTCTGCAGATTGGGGAAACGTTCTGTGCTCCTGGCCCTGCCAGCTGGAGCCAGATTCTTCTTTTTAAAAGCCTATTGCCCAACCTGAGGCAAACCACATTTTCCATAGTTGGCAGTGATAGTTTTGGTTTTAGTATTTTGGGTGTGGCTGCTGAGGATGATGTCTTTTGCTGCTCTTGACGATATATATTTCTATATCAGTTGTTTGAGATGCTCTGTGCTGTAAAACGTAATTCAGTAAATTTGCAGGAAATATTAGTCATAGGAAAGAAAGGCGATTTCTTTTCAAAAATTTTGGTGCTGTACTCGTCAAGGGGTTGACCTCAACAGACTCCCCCATGAAGTGCTGGTGATGGGGGCGCTGAGTTTGCTATCTGCATATTATGCCAGTTTGTCTGAAGAGATGTAGGCAGCATAGAATGAGATGTTCAGCCCTCCATTGGGGAAGAAGTTACCAATTAAGTTGCTGAGAGGAAGGGCCCAGGGCCCACGGACCACGGTTCAGATCGTGACTCTGCCACTGTCCTTCAGAGGAGCTTAGCGTACAAAAAGGTCACCTGCCAGCCACACCTTGCAACTTAAGACCTGTGGACTTCAGCTCCCAGAATTCCCCAGCCAGCATTCTGTGCTGCTATGCTATTCCCCATGCTATGCTGACTGGGGAATTCTGGGAGTTAAAGTCCACAGGTCTTAGAGTTGCTAAGGTTCGATACCCCTGATGCAGATCCCCACTTGCAGCCCCTCCCTGATCTGCACCCCTGAAGCTCAATAGCATGGCCTTGATTGCACCAGATCAACTTGCAATCTAGCACTTGCCTGTTCTCAATAGGTGAATCATCCCTCTCTCTCCCCCCCCATCCCTCCTGTGGAATGTCTCCCCAAGTCTCCCCAATGCTCTTTCCCTCCTGGCTTCTCCCAGGGGAAGGGAAGCCCTCTGACCCAATTTGGCCTCTTCCACATTGGTACAGGCTGGTTTTCTTGCTCCTCCTGGCTCTCCGCGAGGGTGCAGCCTTGGAAACTTGAGAGAGGGCTGCCACCTTCCTGGGCCCAGCCCAAGAGCCAGCTGTCAGTGGTGTCAACCACAGTTCCCACCAAACCACGTCTGCTCTGTTTCTTCTGCACTGGTGGCCATCCGTCTCCAACCTCGGAGAGTAAGGTCTATCACAGGAAACAGCAGGAAGAATGAGGATTAATAAAGGGGCCCCACCCTCCACTTTTGCTGTTGTAGCCCAAGAAACAGCCACATGATCTGTAGAATAGGTCTAAGGCATTATGTGGTGGACATGGGCTTTTTTCTGCTTCTGAGGGGACCAATAGGCAGCCTTGTCCCCCTCTCCAGAATCAGGCCATGCTGTGCTGACCGCATCCAGGCCAGCCTTGCAAGATTGTGGAGCGCCAGCCACAGGTGTCTCCAGGCACCACCTGGAAGGGAGCCCGGAGAGCAGACATTGCAGTAGTGATCTGGGCCCCTCCTCATTTTTCCTCCTCTCCCACAGTGGAAAGAGCTCCTAATACTGGTGAAAACCCTTTATGTCCTCCCTGTCAGTGGCAGGACGACTTCTGGGCTCCTTTCGACTCCATTCAGTGGATCCCTTCAGCAACCCCCTCTGTGGACGCCTCCTGGATCCTCTGGCTGGGGAGGGGGATTCTAGGCTGTCTGGCCCATTGGTGGCTCCAGTCCTGCCTGCCCTCTGAAGTGGTAAGGAGGACTTAAGGCTCCTGGTCTTGTTGTGGCCCTTGGAGGGAGAGCTAAACAGAGGGATTGCACCATTTTTGCACAGGTGCAAGTGATTTCATCTAAAACTTGCATTGTTTGCTCTGAAGAAATACCTGTTCATTCCAGGTAGCCTCTGATAGCCAGAACTGTGTGGTGGAGATGGGAGACTTGGTCCTGCAGGAAGCTCTTTCTTGGGTTCTGTCATCCCTTGGACTCAAGCCGTGACGCACTAAGTCCCTTGCCTTGAAATCCCTGAGGCTGCCTGTCCTGGTCAGGAACGCTGGGCTGGCCGACTGTTCCTGAGCTGGCCACGAAGGAGGTCGGTGGAGACTCCCCACCCACCCAAGGGCAGAGAGGCTGCCTAGATGTGTCAGTTCATGTGGGGGGGGGCGAGGGGGGGTTTGACAGCAGCTGGTTTGCCCTTTGCACCTCTTGCCAGGAAGAGCAGATTTGGCTCCTGCTGTGTTGCTTTGGGTTTCCTGTCATGCATTCTGCTTTGTGCTGTTTTAATGATGTTTCCAAGAGCAACTGGAGTGTTAATATGTGGGTGTATTAAAGCAATTTATATCAGCTACATTGGTTAGTTTCTGAGCTTGATTACAAGTGTTAATATTAATCTGATCCTGAATCACTTAAGGTTGCAAAACAGATGGGTGGATGAATGTGTCAGCTTTAAGTTTTCCAATCAAACTAATTTTTTTTCGTTTTACATTTCAATGATTCTGCAACAAATCTACATTCATATATGCTTTTCCTAATAATATTATGGTTTTTAAGTAATATATATGTATTTGCAGGCAATTACCCTAAGACATTTTTGTAGATTTCCCCCCCTAAAATGCTTACTTTTAGTTTTTAATCCTTTAAAAAAATTGAGTAGAAAACTTGTGGGATAAAATTTGGAAATCAAATCCTATATCTCAGTTTGTATATTTGTTCTTTATATCTGAATTATCTAGGCTTTCATTAGAAGGCAAACAGAATAAAATTGCCTTCTCTTCCCTTTGAAGGGCATCTTACAGGCTACTGCACATAGATAAATCTTACTCTGCTTCCTTTTGTGGGTTGAGAGGAGGGACTGACCCCAGCCACGGCAGGGTGTAAGGATTTTTCTTTGGGGGGGCAGTTTGTGTAATGCATGTGCCCCCAAGCCACTGCCTTGGTTTCAGGATCCTCTCTTTTGGAAGGCAGTTTAGAAAAGGAACGGGCATTTCTATTGGATTCTCTAGTTCAGCCTCGATTTCTTTGTAAACAAACTGAAGCCAAGGTTTTTTTTTTTTTTTTTTGCCCTTTTAGTGTGGTGTTTTGTGCAGTCTTCCTGCCTGGAAAAGTAGGTGCGAACACTTGAAAGGCTTTTGCAATTTCCTGCTTGACACTTCATTTCATGTCACTGCAGTGCACACGCACCCACCCACAAACACCCCCCCTCGTATACATGCGCCCTGGGCCAGCCTGCCTGTGGGAGGAGCCTCCCCCCTTGCTTGCCAGACTTTGGCCTTGAGAGGCTTTCCAGCACTGGCTGCTCTCCTCCCAGAACCGCCCCCCCCCAGCAGCAGCAGAGTTAGGGTCAGGGTCGGGGTTAGGAGCAGGAGAAAGCAGGGGGCATCTACGGCAGGGTCTCCAGACTGGGTCACTTGAAGACTCGTGGAACAACTCCCAGCTTTGCTGGCTGAGGAATTCTGGGAGTTGAAGTCCACAAATCTTAAAAGTTGCCAAGTTTGGAGACCCCTGATCTGTGGGATAGAAATTCTCTCTTCTGCTTTTAATTCTGTCCACTGACCAGCTCACCCCCCTCCACCCCCCCTCCTAGCCTGCTTCCTGCAGAGCCTTGGCTGCACTTGCTTTCTACCCTGCCTGCAGCTTGTGAATGCTGTCCAGGCCCAGGTGCCCAGGGCTCCTTTGGGGATTGGTCCCTCCGAGGGAGGAGCGAGTGGGAGGAACGGGGGGGGGGACAGATGGGGCTGCATTAGATTACAGGTGTCTGGCTGGAAACGGGATGCATTTAGATCGCCTGCTCAGCTGCCTTCCCGGACGGAGGAGACTCTTTCCTCCTCCTGACTCCCAAGGAAATCTCAGCTCTTCCAAGGCCAGAGTGGCCGACCTGCCTAAGATGGGAGATGGGTTGAGGCATAACCTTGGGCCAAGGGTTCTTTCCCCCAAAGCACCCATGAACAGCCAAGACCGAGCTGCCAGCATTGAGGTGCAAGCTTAGTCCTGCATGCGTGGAGTTGTAGGCTTTAGGGAAAGAAAACGTTTTGACCATCTGGATATTATTTGAAAAAAGTGGGGAGGTTTCATAGAAGCCGTGGGGGTGCAATGCAGGCTCATGCACAGGGCAAAAGAACGGCTGTGGCAGGGGGTGAAAAAAAAAAGAATAGGGAGGGTCTGCTTATCATCTGATGGGTGAGCGGGCTGAGCAAAGCTGGTGGGAGGGTGAGGAGATACTTACTAGGTCAGGAAAAATGGCCTGAGGCCAGAGGCTTGTTACAATAAGGAGGCACAGTGTTTACCACTCCCTTCTCTCACAAGCTGAAGATTTGGTCCATTGTTTATCCAGCAGGAGAAAGAGGTGCAAGAGTTGACCTTTGCTTTGGCTATAAATAAGGCCTTTTACACTTGGCGATTGCTGGATTTCTGCATTAACAGTAAACAGTTACAGAGCTGCTCTGAATCACTGCTGGCAAAGTGTCTGCTTCTCTCTCTCTCTCTCTCTCTCTCTCTCTCTCTCTCTCTCTCTCTCTCTCTCTCTCTCTCTCTCTCTCACACACACACACACACACACACACACACACACACACACACACACACCTACCCCTGGTCTGTGCTTATATTGTGAGAGTTTAGTGCCACACCTGTGGAAAAGGGGCTGCTCATTGGGCAGTGAGTTACCCACCTCAGCTCAAAGGGGCGCATCCAGAATTAAGGGGAGTTCAGGCCTTTAATGTTAAGCGTTGAGAATATGCTTCCCACGTTTCTTCGTAGACTGGCTCCGCAATAAACCTCCAAACCCAGGCACGGTAATTCTGGTACCACAGGGAGCTTCCCGTGCTGTTCCACTCCCTTCAGATCACCGTGTCTATCCAGGCTGCAGAACTTCCGGATAGGGTAGAAGCTGTTGGTGGTCGGCTTCTAAGTCCTGGACCAATCTTACAAGTCTGGCTTGGAAAAAGTTAACTCCTCACATAGCAGTGAGAGCCTTCATCTATGCAGACTTGGATAGCTGATCAGGGTGAGCCCCTTGCCCCTTCGTGGGCAGGGACAATGAACTATTCCACAGGAGACGGTGGTATTCTCTCTTCCATGAGGCAGAACTTTGTAGCTGTGTCACGAGAACCAGCTAGTAGGATATTCTTGAGGGTAAAAAATTATGGTTTGTGTTCCGGGATTTGCTGTCTGAGCAGATGTAAAGGCTTTTGCTTCCTGCTGTGTAGCAAACCTTTCCAGATTCCTCATAAAGACCTTGGGATGCCTTATCTCAGATTTATTTCTGACTTGCCCCCTGTTAACAGCCTCGATGCTACTGGTAGATTGGTTGTAGTCAAGCTCTTTCATTCCATTGCAGCCTTCCCTCCAGTCCAGAGACTGTATTCCAAGGCAAGCATGCCCAGCAATCTCTTTCTGATAAAGTTGTCCAATTTACTGTTTATTTCTAAGCTCTCTATTTTAGATCTTCTTTAGATTTCTATTTCTTTTAGATCTTTTAGATTGTCCTCTACAACTCTAAGTTTGACAGTGAAACTGAAAGGCTGGTTCTACCCAGGACAATCTCCATTGTCATTGCAATAGAACCAGCCTGGACTTTTACTGTTGGTTGATTCTGGCATAATCCTTGTGCCCATGGCTAATGCCTTCCCATTCGCTTCCATGCCTGATGACTCAGACTTTCTCCAGGAAATCTAAGCAGCATCTGGTGACACCTGTTATGTTGTGCAATTTCTCAAGAAACAAGTAGATCTTTGCAAGACTTCCTAAGAGCAGCCTGCTGGCTACCATCATTGGGAAAGGACCCCCATCCCCCTCCCCCCTCCAATTTCTGGAAATCCCATGTAGCTTTCTTTCAAATTCCTCCATTCCACACAACTGCTTAAGAAGCTAGATGCTAAGTTAATCAACTCCATAGGTTTCTACATCATTTTATATTTTGCTGGTAGCTACTATGAATATCAATTGCCACCCTTTCCTCTGTGCCCTTTAAGGCTCTACTCTGCTAAACTCTTTCATCTTGGGGCAGGGAGGAGTTGGACACAGTTTGGATCCTGCTGTGGGACAGGCAGAACGGAAGACCTTCCCAGCCACAGACCTCAGGAAGCAGCAGAGCCCATCCCTCCGGCCCACCCTTTGCAGATCCTTGGCAATACCTGACAAGGCCCTCAGCAGCCTCACCATCAGGCCTCGTGGAGAAGACCACAAAGTTTGGGAATGGGGGTGGGGATTGGATTACATCAGTAGAGGAACGTTCCACCATTTTTAGGGAAAAAAGAGATTTTTAGCATGAATGAGCATTCTCCCACCCATCCTACGTGGGATTTTCTTGAGCTGAAGCTCAATAGGAGATTGCCATATTGGAGGCTCCTTACCCCTGCTGCCACCTCTCCTGAAAATTCCACCGGCGGGAGTGCTAAAGACGCCTGTTGGTTGCACGGGGGAGGGGGGGAGGTTGTATCAGAGCCGCTCTTGCTGTCGTCTCTGAGCTGAGCCTGCTGCTGAGAACGCAGCAGGGACAGGAAAAAGCTTGTGGAACAGCTGCTCGTGTGAAAGTGACTTTGGCTCGGGAACAGGCTGGGCTTCCTTCCAGGGAGCTTCTGGTCCAAGAAGCCAAAAGCAGCTCCTTAAAGGGGCCACTCAGCTGATCGGAAACCCTTGTTTTTGCTGGGTGGCAGAGAGGGGTGCCCAGGAGCCTGGCCAGCACAAAGATGGTCTGGTGGGCTGTGTTAATTACCTGAGTGGAGGAAGGGGAATCTGCTCTCGCCGTGTGCAGGATTGCCTTCTCCAGGTAGCCAAACTCTTTTGAAAGAATCGTAGTGGTGTAGAGAAAGTCAGCCACAGGTGTCCAAATGCAGCAGTTTGAAATGCTGGCAAACTTTTTGAATGCTCAGAATCTGAGGCTGAATAGAATATGAAGCAGAATGAGCTGGCCTGGTGGGCTTCTTCAGGGTTTTCAGTTCTCTGTTTGGAAAGGAGTCACAAGTCACACATCACAACTGCGTTTGCAGATTGACCCACAAAATGCAGATTTCTCTTTTCTCCACAGGTTTGTGCTGGAGGAGTCCAGTATGTGTTATTCTAATGGACTTTAGACCATAATGTCATCTCCTGGTCACAAGACTTTTTCTGCCTGCTCTGAAATTGAATTGGTCTCAATTATGCTTTTGTTGGAAAGATCAAGGCCTTTGTCCGAGGGTGCCAGATTAGCAAGGTCTCCTGGAGACCCTTCTGCAGAAAAATTGGAGCGGGAATGATCCGAAATCCACAGAGCAGCTCTTGAAGGCCTAGATCAGGCGGAAGAGCCCAAGGATGCTGTTGGCCCCCAGACCAGTTCTTCCTTCCCATTCTCCCTTCCCTTCCTTTTGCAGAGCTTTCCTTTGGTGGCCTCCCCCCAGGCTACGCCTACGATGTGGACAGAGCTGAAGAGCAGAGGCACCACCATGACCTGATGCCCTTCATCGATGACTCCCCCTCCTCTTCACCCCATCTCAGCTCCAAGAGCCGAGGCAGTCGAGACGGCTTCTCATCGGGGTCCCTGGAGTCTACAAAATCAGTGAGTTGCTGCTGTGTCGCCCTGGGGCAAAGCAGGGAGCTGGAGTGTTGGCTTTGGGGGTGCAATTGCAGCTCTGTGGGTTCTGTAGCATCTGCCCCTTGGCATCAAAGGAGGCCTTTGCCATGCCGGGGTTGATAGCAGGACCCAGAACTGCACTCAGACTGGACACCCTGATGACCAGGCGCAGCACCTCCAGCCTGTAAGTATGGACATCATTGTGCAGGACATCTACTCTGAAGAAAGGGGGGCAGCTTCACCCCAAAGTGTTAGAAGCAACACAGGTACTTGGGAAGCTACTGCGGTGTTGGTTTTCGATCGCTCAGACTGTCCGGTTGGCTTCACATAAAATAAAAACTGGCCCAGACTATATTTTTGTAGAGGAGACACGGGAGGAAAAGAAAGAGCTCCAGATTCCATTTGGCAGGAGGTAGAATTCCCCTTGCTGAGTGAAGCTGGATTCATTTCTTGCGTCTCCCCAACTTTTCTAAACGTTTTCTCATTTGCTTTGCCCAGTTCTTTCTCTTGTGGTGTGTGTGTTGGTGTCTTTTGAATCTTTGCGCAGGGCTTGGGTTCAAAGCTCTTCTTTCCAGGCAGGAGAACACACACACACACACACACACACACACACACACACACACACACACACACACACACACACACACACACACACACACAGTCTCTGGGTCTCTTTGAGAGCCGCCCTAAGGCACCTGCAGCCTCTGCAGCCGGCTTTCAGACTTAGCCCCCCCGCCCCCGCCCCCCCCTCGAAGGCGCTCTCTCCGCTCCCCTCCCTGCCAGAGGCGTCTGAGGGGAGGATTTGTGTCTTCCCAGAGGTCTTCCCTGCCAAGGGGCAGCCACAATCCTCCTCGTGCCCAAAGAGCGTTAGTGCCCCCAGAGGAAGGATGGTGGAGCCTGGCAGAATTCAGGACACCCTTTGCTCGTGGACTGCGCCCCACAGGAGCCCCCATTTTGTAGATGTGGATCCTCTCCCCTCCATTGTGCTGCCCGTGCCTTGCCTCTTAGTGTCGGTGGGGCCTCAGAGTAAAGATATTAACTATTGAGATAACGAGCAGGCTCAGCCCCGGGCGGGGCTCCCAGGCTTTTGCTCCTGGCGCAGGGCCTCTAGGCTTGCCCTGAGCCCAAAGACGGGCAGGGCCCTCCCTGCTTTCTGTGCAGGGTTGAGGAAAAGGCGAGGAAGGAGACTCCCCAGGCTGGTGCGGTATGCCACATTCCCTGAGAGAAGGGGTACTCTGGGGCCTGCAAGCTGGCAGTCCTGCCCCTTTGTGTTTCCTTGGCTCCTCCTTTTACTCTGCCAGGCCGTGTGCCCTGGGGGGGGGAAGAGGGGGGGATGGGGAGATTTTGCTTTGCAGACTCTCTCTCTCTCTCTCTCTCTCTCTCTCTCTCTCTCTCTCTCTCTCTCTCTCTCTCTGTGTGTGTGTGTGTGAGAGAGAGAGAGAGAGAGGAGAAGGCAAGGCTTAGTAGGACCCTGTGTGGTAGCTTTGAAGTTGAAATTTTGCAGGCTGAGGGAGTGACTCTCAGTGGGAACTTTTGCCAGCCTTTTCCTTTTGTGCCAAGACAGCCCCCCCCCTGCAGCTGGCTGCCTTCCTCCTATCTGACTAACCTACCCCCCCCCCCCCATTCTCATTCTCTGCTGTTCAATGGCTTTTCTGGAATAGGCAGGCCAGGCCGTTCCTGAGCTGAGCTGGCAAGGATGTCATTGGCGGGTTATAAATAAGCTGGCTCTGCTCCTCTCCTCCTCCTTGGCAGCGCCTTCTGAAAGAGGAAAGTGCCCCCCTTTGGGGCTGGCTGGGCACTTCTGCTGGCAGCATGCCTGCAGGTCCAGGGCGAATGGCACTCAAGAGCCCGGAGGCCCTGGGGAGGGAGCCCTCCTTGGTCCCCTGGTCTCCACAGAGCCAGTGAGAACCAAACCTTCTCTGCTGGGGAGGGGCGTGTTCATTGGGCTGCGTTCAAGGAGGGCCAAAAAATAAGGCAGGTGGGAGGGAGGGAGGGGATGGCCTTCCCTGGTCTCTCCTGAGCCCCGCCCCCATCTTGGCATGGCAGCCATTACGGCGGGTGGTGGGCATGGCTCCAGAGAGTCAGCAGGAAGGGGCTCTGTGTGGAAGGTTCCCAGGAGGGTGAGGAAGGGTCCTGGAACAGGGCCCGTCTCTCACAGGTCCGTTTGGATTTTATGGGCTCTTGCAAGCCCAGAACCCACCCTGCCACTCTGCCGCCTGGGAGCTCAGCAGGGATGCTGGTTGTGTGAAGCATGTTGCAGAGTGAGCATGGGCCTCAGTGTCCCTGTTGGTGCTTCGCTTCTTTCTCCTGGGGAGAGCAGCCCCCCCTCCTGGCCCCTGACCTTTCCACACCCCTCCCCAAATCTCCAGCTTGTGCGCGAAGGCCTGGCCTCCCATTGTCTCCCCTCTCTTCCTTTCTCCAGAGCGAGCCAGACCTGGAAAAAGGTCTGGAGATGAGGAAGTGGGTCCTGTCCGGCATCCTGGCTAGTGAGGAAACCTACTTGGGTCACCTTGAGGCTCTCCTGCTGGTAAGGGCACCAGGGAATGGATGGAGGGGGGGGAGGGAGAGTTTATTTTCCAGCGAAGCTGAAGATGGACCTGGGCAGGGACATCCAAGGGTCTCCCTCCCCGAGGGGAACAACCTGGGGCAGCCACTGAGAAATCCCCCTGCCTGGGCTCCATTCAACAGTGTGGGAGCCGAGCAAGGGAGTGGCTGGGTCCTTTCCGCTTCTGCCCGTTTCCTCATGGCCAAAGCCCTGGCTGGCGATGGTGCCGTGGTCTGGGGTGACCTCCGACTGCCCGCATTGCTGTGGGAAGGGCCGAGTGGGCTGTCCCCAAAGACTCCGGGTTTCCTCAAGGGGGGATGCCCAGGAAGGTGCCCACTGGGCCACAGAAGGCAGCCGGCTCTGTGTCTCTCATCTTTCAGCCCATGAAGCCTTTGAAGGCGGCTGCCACCACCTCCCAACCGGTGCTGACCAGCCAGCAGATCGAGACCATCTTCTTCAAAGTGCCCGAGCTCTATGAGATCCACAAGGACTTCTACGACGGGCTTTCCCCTCGGGTCCACCAGTGGAGCCACCAGCAGCGGGTGGGCGACCTCTTCCAGAAACTGGTGAGCAGGACGTTGGGCCCCGGGGGGGGCGGGGGGGCTTTTGCCCGGCTCAGAGCCAACTTGAGGCTCCAGTTCTCCTTTACCAGCATGTTGCTGGCTATGCGCAGTGTGAGGAGGGGGGGGACAGTGCTGGAAACCAGTGGGGGGGGGAGGAAGGAAGGCTGGCTGAGCTGTGGGCTGCCCCCCTTTGGCTGGAGGGAGCCTGTACTCCGCTAGTCATTGCCAGCTCTAGAGGGCGCTGCGCCCCTCCATTTCAAGGCGCTGCCCAGGGACGTTTCCGCCAGTCACGTGGCCAGCGTGGCTTCATGAGCACAGTTACCTTCCTGCCAGAGTGGCACCCCCCTGTACCTCCTTCCGTTTGATTTGCTTTTGAACTGATAGTCCTTGACCTAAGACCACAATTGTAAGTCTTGGGTGTAAATTGAGGCACCCACCTGACTGGACCTATTTTTCTGATATTTTTCACAGTGGTCAGTAAGTGAAGCGCAGAGTGATTAAGTGAACGGTGCAGTCATTAAGTGAACTCCTGCCAAATGGTTGTTTTTTGCTGAAACTGGCAGAAAGGGGTGCAAATCACTGGGGTGACTGTGAGACGCTACAGCTGGTCATGAATGCTGGCCAGTCGCCAGGGGCCCAAAATTCGGTCACGTGATTGTCAAGGGGGGCACATTTTATGGTGTCGGAAGTGCCTTATGGGCCATAAATCTCCTATTCCGAGGTCATCCGCTTGTAGGGATGCTGCCCAGTGGTGTCATGTGGGCCACCCCCCTCCTTGGGTGTAAAGCATTCCTCAGCCGGCCTTGCAGGGCTGTCGCTCTTTCCTGGAGGAAAAGCAGGCCAGGTGTTGATGCACCTGCCACTTCCCCAGAGAGCGCAGGGGGAGCAAGGAAGAGGGGCGTCTTCCCCCTGGAGACCAAAGGCGAGGGAGCCGGTCTGGGCCTCTCTCCCTCTCCTGCCTCAGCTCTCGGCTTGGCAGAGGCTCATCCAGACGGTCCTCTGCTTGCCCAGATCTCCAGCCAGCCTCCCGAGACGGGGTGGCTGCTGGCGGCCATCTCTGCCCTCCCCTGCCTTTCCACACCAGGCTGGGTCTCATTCTGCATTTGCCCCCCCCCCCAGGCCAGCCAGCTGGGTGTGTACCGGGCCTTCGTGGATAACTACGAGGTTGCCATGGAGACGGCCGAGAAATGTTGCCAAGCCAACGCGCAGTTTGCAGAAATCTCGGAGGTGAGCGAGGCCGTGCTGCATGATGGTTGGCGGCTGCCGGCGGTGGGAGGGATGTCCTCACAGGGATCTGATGGGACTCTTCTGCCCCCACCTCACCTGGGTTAAACCTGTAAAGGGGCTGGTGTTGCAGGTTCTACGGGTCTCTCAGCCGTGAGGATGGCCAGAAGCCCTGGTGCAGGGGGGCTTCTCCTAGCATTCAGCACCCCAGGGACCCTCCACAAAAGCCAACTAATTTGGGGGCTGTTCTTGGAACCTGAGAAACCTTGCCTGGATTTTGATTCATCCCAACTCAAGTTTTGCCATATCCACCTGGTGGAGTCACTTTCTTCCTTAGCAAATACTCTTACATGTGACTTCAAGAACTCTTCCCGTGTGGCTTTTATCAGAGAAATACTCCCCCTCTGAGCAAAATCTTTCCCCCACATTACCTGCAAGGTGAGGCAGTAGCAGAGGACCGTCTCCCGCCAGGAATATCTCGGTTGGGCTTGAAGGACACTTGGGAGCAGATTGAGGTCCAGCACTGCCCCCCCTCTCTCCCTGGCCTCTAGTGACTGGTTCGAGGCTGGGGGCACCGAGCCCTCCCTCCCTGGCTGGCTGGAATTCCAGCTGCCTTGTCTGAGGGGCTCATCAAAGCCCCCAGTGAATGCCTTTTTCTCAAGGGGAGGGCAGAACCTGCGTAGGGGGGGGGCAACCAGTGTGACGAGAGGGGTAACCTCTGAGCTGCTGCTTCCTGTGCTGGGAGATGCTGGGCCTCCTCTGGGTTTGGTGTGCAAACCAGGCAACATCGGTCACTAGACGAGGAACAGCTGGCAAGTCCACGATGCCGGCTGAAAAAGCATAACCTGCGTCTTGCTCATCTTTTGCAGAACCTCAGAGCCAGAGGCTCCAAGGATGCAAGAGACCAGACAACAAAAAACTCCTTGGAAAGTAAGTGCTGTGGTGCCCCGGTGGATTTGAGATTTGCGGTTTCTGGACAATAACACCCCCCCCCAAGGAGCTCCGTATGGGGCCCAGGGTCTGCAGGGATGTGTATAAGCAGGGCTGACTGCCTTGGTTAGCTTTTCTTTTCTGAACAGCCAAAGTGCTAGTTTTGGGAGCGAAGCCCCTGGGTTTAACAGGAAAAGGGGACTCGGCATCCTCTGGCAATCCATTGTGCGTGAGATGGGAAGGGCTTGGCTAGTGTGGAGCGAGTAGCAGAGATTAATTGTACAGGATTGCAGCAGATGTATTGTCAGAGAAGGGGTTTTCCCACGAACCTGTTGGATTATTTTGCTCCCCAGAGAATTGTGTTTCCCTACAGCTTCTAATTGTCCTTTATTTCCCCATAGCTCTCCTCTACAAGCCAGTGGATCGGGTCACACGCAGTACACTTGTGCTCCACGTAAGTTGCCATGAATATTAATGTTGTTGGCTCTTCTGCTGGAAATTGGAGGGGCTGCTTTGTTTCAGAGAAGTCAGTGCACAAGCAAGAAATAGCACAAAGAATGGAAAGAGTTGCCAGGCATGGTGTCTTTTCCACCGGCTGCAAAACGCAGGTTAGCAAAGCACAGGCGTTCCCTTCACCTGACATGCTCCGTGCAGCATCTTACGGCTGAACTAGATGGCTACTTCGTGCGGCAGAGTCAAATAGAGGGTGGGTTCCCACAGTACACTGGATCACATTCCAATGATTCCTGTTTAATCTGGTAGGAGAGTGGAGGGCAGGCAAGATGCCCCAAGAGAAGAAGTTGGGTGATCACTGGAGGACTTGTAAAAGCAACGCTGCTAACAGGAAAAGGGGCTTCCTTAGAGCACCTGGAGCATGAGATGCCCGTGCAGCTACTGCTTCATGCAGAGCCACCCCGCAGCTTTGCCAGAAACTCACTCATGGAGAATCCCCGGGCTCTATCACTGGTGGAGTTTTTTTTTTTCTCATCTCTGAGCTGAGATGAAGCGAGACATCAACATAATTCTAGCTCTGGGCTCCTGGAGGGACAGATGCAACTGTTAGGTAGAGCAGACTTCAGCAGCATAGGAGAAAAGCGTCGGAAGCGGAGGGAGGCGGAGGAATCAGTGACCCCTGAGAGGGAGGCCACGGGGGGGGGTGTTCCAGCAGAGCCCTCTCTGTCTGGGAGGCCTGGTTCCTGCACGAAGGAGGAGGAGGAGGAGGAGGAGGCGCTTGGATCTGATGGTTCGGTCTAAGCTTTAAGTTAGACAGGAAATCCTTCAGAAGTGAAGCCACGGGTGGCCAGTGCTCTGCCCTGAAGGCCTTTCTTCTCACCTCCCTCTTGACAAGCAGGATTTGCTGAAGCACACCCCGCCAAGCCACCCCGACTACCTGCTCCTGCAGGACGCCCTGCGCATCTCCCAGAACTTCCTGTCCAGCATCAACGAGGAGATCACGCCCAGGAGGCAATCCATGACTGTCCAGAAGGGGGAGGTGAGTGCCCAGCTGGCACCTGGCGCCCGCTTCCCAACGGGGTGGGCTGCCTTTGTCCTGGCTAGCAGCCCTTCTTCCCCTGAGAGGCTGCGAGAGCTCTGGTTGGGGAGGAGCAGTGCTGGGACTCGAGACAGATGCAGTTGGGGGGGGGGAAGCAAAAGAAAAGAAAAGAAAGCATAAAGTTCAGGTAGTCCTCAGCTTATGACCACAATGGAGCCCAAGGTTTCCGTTGCTAAGCAAGACGTTTGTTAAGTGAATTTTGCTCCATTTTATGACCTTTCTTGCCACAGTTGTTAAGTGAATCATCACGGTTAAGTTGGAATTTAGCCTATGGCTCTCGACATTTCAAAGGGTCCCCCATTTAAATGCCAACCAGGACCAGTCATGCCTGATTTTTGACTTTATATGGTTCAATGCTTCTTACTAGGTTTATCTTTGTCTTGAGAGTTTCACCTAGTGATTGGAGTGCAAATGTCCCAGAATAATGAGGTGTCTGGTTATATTCCCAGACCTGTCATCTGCTTAGAGAAGTTAGGTCCTGGTGCTGGCTTTCTGGCTTCTCTGAATTTGTTTGGATTGCTTCTAGCAACTGAAAAAGTGAACCATATTGAACATGGCTTAATTTGGCCATAGCATGCAGGGACTAATTTGGGTAAAAAAGACTTTTCTTTAAACGTTTCAATTTTAATATTGAATCTCCTGGGATTTGTTCAGCAGAGGAGTCCTCTTGCTGAGGGACCCCAAAGTAATAAAGTAAAGTAATAAAAGTTCTGGGTGTGCAATAAATACTTACTTTAGACTTTCTGCCACAAGGAAGGATTCAGGCACACCCTGCCTAAAGGTGAATTTAATTTGCTCTTTGGGCAATCAAAGCACGCCAAGGTGGAATCTGTGGGGTCTTTCCTCCCTTGCCCCTCATCGTGGAACAAACCTGGCCTGGCAGCTCCTCCTTTCTGTTCCATCTCTGCGATGCTGCCTTCATCTGCTCTGCATCTGGCGAGTGGCAGAGGCTGAAGTTCTCCACCGCTGTCCCTCCTGACAAAATCTGATGGCAGCCCCAGGAGTGTAAGATCTCTTCGGCTTTGCCACCTTGGAAGGAAGTCAGTGACTGCAGAAAGAGGCAGGAGAGGAAGGGCAGCGGGACAGAAGATTTCATGTTGCTGGCTTGGGCAGGGGAGGGGAGGGGAGGGGAGGGGAAGAACACTCTAGCAAAGATCCTTTGGGGGCTCAGTGATGGCTACTTAGCCGGTGAAAAGTTTCTCAAGTTCTGAAGGCTGACCAAGAAAGATAGGTTGTGGAGTTGGCCGTCATCTTCCTGGCTCTCTGTGATGTACAAAGTATTGCAAGTTCAAAACCACCGTTTCAGGTATTCTCGGCTTGGAATAAAGTATCTGTATTTCCACAGTTTTGTCCAGAACCTGAAGCATAGCCTGGGCAGTTCCAAGGGTGCTGAGACCCTTGAGCTCTATAATTGTTTTTAAGTATCACCGACTTGGGAAATATTTCTTGGTCTTGAATTTCGGCCAGTTGACTTCAGCAAAACCTGAAAACCAAGAATAGAACGACCCTCCTGGTTTTGTTCTTTACGGATTGGATGTTACGCAGCAGCACTGAGCATGGAGAGCTGCCCACTGGTGGACAGTGGCCGGGGGACCGAAAATAGTCAACTTTGGTTTGAGCTCCTATCAGTACTTGAGGTACTTCAAACTCAGTCCCATCATTACACAACCAGGTTGCAACATTCTTAGTAGGGCTGTTTTGTCCCTCACTTCAGAGGAAGCTATTGGGGGTTTTCCGTTTTAGACAAGCAGGCTACGACCCTTGTCTGTGACGAACTACTTTTGAGTCCCTCTGGGCTGCACTGGGGGCAAGTTGGGTAGTCCAACGGTTGCTGTTACCCAGGCCTCTCCAGGGCAAGGGCTTCTTCCTCCTGTGGACAGGAGTAGGCCAATCCTTCTTTGCCTCCTGGGTCATCTCCTGGCTGCCCTTCCCTGCCTTTTAGACGCCCTGCTTTAATACCTGCTCTGATTAAAGAGTTCAGAATTAAAGAATTGCCTTGTCATCTTCGCTGAGTTCCTCAGTAGTCTGATTATGGCTTTCTGTTGACCACTTTTCCTTCCCTAGACTGGCAGAGGCTACCACGGGGTGCCCCTTCTGATAACAAGGGCTGTGGCCTGTCCACCCCTTCCTTTCTCCCTAACTGGCCTGATTCCTCTTCTTGACAGCACCGGCAGCTTGTGAAGGACAGCTTCATGGTGGAGCTGGTGGAGGGATCTCGGAAGCTGCGTCACGTCTTTCTCTTTACGGACCTGTTCCTCTGTGCCAAGCTTAAAAAGCAGATCGGAGGGTGAGCCCCACTGGGAGCAGCTACGTGGGAGAAAGAGGAGCCGTGGCTGGGTGGGGCAGCAGAAGGAAGCCCCAAGAGAACCTCCTTGGGGATGGATGCCCATAGGCAAAAATAGCACCTCTGAACTATGCCGAGGGCCTCTCTTTCTCAGTGAGGAGGGGGGACTCCACTTTAGAGTCTTATGTCCTTGGCAACCCCCAGAAATTCTACACTTCTGGGCATGCAGCCTTAAAGTTTATGTGATGTTTTTGAGGCAGAAATGGCAAAGAAAGGTTGCATCGTTGGAAAGTGATGCTTTTATGAGGTATCCAAAAAAATCCCCGCAACCGTCCATGCAGCCAAATCTTCTTTGTAGCCAAATCTAACACATTTTATCTATTTCCCAGCTGGGGGGAGTTGAGTTTAAGTGATGGGTTCCCCAAAGCCAGGCTCAGGGAATATCAAGGTAGTGAAGGAGAAAGGGGAGCAGTTTGAAACACGTGCAAGAGAGAAATCTCCCTGCAAGCATCTCCCCACAGCACACGCCTGCGGTTGGCTTCCCTTTCTCTCACCTGGTTCTGGGGACCGATGAAGTCGGGTGGCTCGCTCACCTTCGTCCTTCTCACCTTTGCAGAAAAAGCCAGCAGTATGACTGTAAGTGGTACATCCCCCTCTCAGATCTCAGCTTCCAGATGGTGGATGACTCAGAGACGATGCCAAACATCTCCCTTGTGCCAGACGAGGAGCTGGATGCCATGAAAATCAAGATCTCCCAACTCAAGAGTGACATCCAACGTGAAAAGGTAAAAGGAGGGATCTGGAGTGGTAAACTATCAACTCTTTATCATTGGACAGACTGACAAACCCAAATTAAGAAATACTCATTTGCTTAGGGACTGGCTTCTTCGTTACGAACGCCTAGAGTGAGTTGGTTAGCTAACCACTCTTAAAGCAAACCAGGCAGCTGCATGGCTGCTTCATTCTGAGGAGAGTTAGCCTAATTGGAGCCCTGCACACCGAGGCCATGTGGGTCAGGATATATTCAGCTATGGTTCAAGTAGGAACGCTGAGCACATTTGGTGCTGTGGGAAACCTCAACCTTTGAGTGCCCAGGAGTGTGACAGAGTCTGACCATAGAGGCAGAAAAAGGAAGAGTCCTCCTCCTCCTCCTCCTCCTCCTCCTCCTCCTCCTCCTCCCCCCCCCTCCTCCTGGCACTAGGATATCAGAGACCTGATTGCTGCTGTTTCCAGATGAAGGAGAAGTCAGCCTAATGAGGTCTAATGGGTTTTGTAGAACCAGACCCTGTTCAGATGTGCCAGTGAAATGCTGAGTTCCCCGCAACTCTCAAGTTGTGAACAGAGGAGAGGAGAACATAATTTCTGTCTGGGCTTCTCTCCTCCTCAGAAAGCTAACAAGGGAAGCAAGAACTTGGAGAGGTTGAAGAAGAAGCTGTCTGAACAGGAATCCCTACTTCTCTTGATGTCTCCTAACATGGCCTTCCGAGTGCACAATCGCAATGGCAAAGTGAGTGACCTTCTGGGTTTCTAAGCTCTCTGTTCCTGGGTTTCTCTTAGAGCCCCCCAGTTGGACCTGGGTAGCCCATCAGGTGCCCATTTCCCAAGGTAAAGAGTTATTTGCGGAAGTGTGTGGAGCCCTTTCCAAGCTCAGGGGCAAAGAACGTGGCTTCTCTCCGAGCTCTCCCTCGAAATGCCGTCACTGCCTCCTGGTTCTGCAACCAGGGCTTGGTGACATTCTCTGCCTCGGCCAGCTTAAGATCTGGGCACGGGAAAGGCGGCCTTCAATGTGGCAGGGAAGCTGTTTTTCTGACTTGGGCAACTCAGGAGGGCTTTACATTTCAACAGTCCATGGCATGGAGTCCTCTGTAATGTATCAGGCATCTTTGTCAGGGGCACTGGAGGGGGAGAGCAGATGTGGAACCCTGATTTCCAGCCAGCCCCCCTCAGGGAAAAGGAGAGGTGCTTGCAGCAGTCAAGCCGGGTCCTGGGGTCTGCGAATCATGTCAGCAGGCGAGAGCTTCTCAGCACCCAGGAGAGATTGGCACCTACCCGGCTTTAGCCTTCTGGGCAGCCTCTACCCGTCCCATGTCCATCTGCCCGGCCAGAGTGGCTGAAGGTCTCCAGCCTCGAAGTCCCACATGCAGGAGGAGATGCGCCTGCAACTCACCTCTCCGAAGCAGGGCCACGTTTCAGCTCGGCTTCGGTGCCACAGCACCAGACTGCTCTGCCTGGGCACCCTCAGAGGGAGGGGTGTGTGTGTGTGTCTGACTGCCCAGATAGCCGAGTCCTTGTGGTTGCTGGTTGAGAGATCCGCCTGCTTTACAATGCTCTCTTTTGCAGTTCTTTCTAGTTTATAGAGGCAGTCCTTGACTTACAACAATTTGTTTAACCTCCATTCATAAATTCCAATGGCACTGAAAACAATGACTTACAGCTGGTCCTCACCCTTATAACTTCCCCATTCTTCCCGCTGTCATGTGACCAAAATTCAGGCTTTTGGCCACGGGCACATATTTGCAACGGTCGCAGCAGCCCCGGGTCACACGAAAGACATTGGCCCCCCTCCCAGCCGTGTCTCCCCAAAGTCAACGGGGGCAGCTGGATTTTCTTAACCATGTGATTCACTTAAGAACTGGAGTGATGAAGCTAACAAAAAAGGTTCTGCTGCCACTTAAATCAGCAGCCGAAATTCTGGGCCCACTTTTGGTTCTAAGTCAAAGACCTGCTATGTTACCTGAATGAATATGCTAATGAGTCAATTGCAAAACTTCTGGGTGGAGGATTTGTCAAAAATTATATGAAACAGAGTCCCAAAGAAGCCCTTTTACATCTCACTTTCTTTCTCACTTTGTATGCTTTGTGGCTATTATTTAATATTCTTTAATTATTGTTTGTGGTATAGTTTTGCATAGTGGATTATATAATAAAGTTTATGCATCTAGTGACCCATGCGTTATACATCGTATTTTAATTATTTCAGTAAAGTCGAAGCAACATAGGCTGAGTTATCAGGCAAGAAACTCTAGAGTAGATTTTGGACATGCAGAATTGCTGGATGAAAACCTATAACTTTGGAATTGTGGTTTCTCTGTGTTGCAACCTCTTGCTTCTGCCCCCTTAGAGCTACACCTTCCTCATCTCCTCGGATTACGAACGGGCTGAATGGCGAGAGATTGTCCGAGAGCAGCAGAAGAAATGTACGTGCCCCGGCAGAATCTTCTCCCTGTGGGTTGGCATTTGGGGTGCGCCAAGGCTGCCCAGAGAGGTGCATCGCGGCATGGGTTGGGGAGGGCGAAGGTAGATGTGGGGCTTGTCTTGCATGTGGTCCCTGCTGGCTGCAGAAGTCTCTTCTAGCACTTCTCCTTCCACTGAGCCAGGGTGGGCATCTAGCTCCATATCCCTCCACCATGCCGGTCTCTTTGCTAAAGGGGTCCTGGGGAGGGCCAAGCTGCTTGCTGTGAGAGAAGGCGCCTTGTGCCCTGGGCCGGAGGCTTTGCATTGTCCACACAGATGGAAGGGTGGGGGGTGTCTTAAGGTCTTCCGGCAGCAGTTCCCAAAGGCCAGGATGGTCCTTTCCCGCTTTCAAGTCTGGAGGAGCAAAGGAGTCTCCGTGCCCCAAGCATGTCAATCTCCTCTGAACTGCAGGCTTCAAAAGCTTTTCGCTGACATCGGTGGAACTCCAGATGCTAACAAATTCTTGTGTGAAGCTTCAGACGGTGCATCACATTCCCCTCACAATTAACAAAGAAGGTGAGTGTGTGAGAAGGACCAGCCCCACAGCCCTCCCTTGCACTCATCTCCCTGCTTCCTCCACGGCTGAACAGAGCTGGGGTCCTTTTTGCCCAGCCCCTGCTGGGACGGTTGGAGTGCTGCCCTCCTGCCCAGTGACGAGGGGGGCTGGGAGGAAGGGGGGGCCTCGGGGGGCCTTAGAGACACACAAGGGATGCCCCCCTCCTGTTCTGTAGAGAACCAGCCCCTTGCTGCAGCCCTTGGAAGAGTTGGGCCTCCAGCAAAACAGCATTAGTACAACAGGTAGTCTCGACTTAATGACAGTTTGTTTAGTGACCGTTCAAAGTTATGAGAGCACTGAAAAAGTGACTTACAACCAGTCCTCACTTTTAAGACCTCTGCAATGTCCCTGCGGTCACGTGATCAGACACTTGGCAACCAGCATGTATTTGTGACAGTTGCGGCATCACATGATTGCTGTTTGTGATCTTCCCAGCTGACTCCCAACAAGCGAAGCCAATGGGGAAAGCTGGATTCACTTAACATGCATGGTGATTCACTTAACGGCCAGCAAAAAAAGTCATAAAATTGAATTTGATTCTCTTAGTGGCCACCTCGCTTAGCGGTGGGAGTTCCGATCCCAATTGTGAATGTACGTTGAGGACTATCTGTAACCTGATCTCTCTCTGGATTTGGGAAGGGATTCCAAAAGATTTGTTTCGTGTGATTTGAACACTAAAATTTATAGAGCTAAATTGATGCTGCTTAGGTTTCTCAAGCAACAACCTCAGGGTTACCAAACCTGGGTGCTCTGAGTGTTCAAATCTCCTCCTCCCTCCCTAATGCAGAATTTTCACCTTGCTCTGGGGAGCCCCGTGGAGCTGCCCAGGTTATCCCCTTGTTTGTTTCTGACACAGATGACGAACCCTCCGGCCTCTGCGGGTTCCTGAACGTGATTGTCCATTCCGCCACTGGTTTCAAGCAGAGCTCAAGTGAGTGGAGATGCCCGGCAGGTGTGCAGAGGGGCAGAACAGCCGCCACACAGAGTGGGACGGAGGGCCCTCTTCGGGGCTTAGCATTGGGCCTGAATGAAAGGCCTGACTAGCATGGGGGCTCAGCGCAAGAAAGCTGTGGAAAATGGCTGAGGAGCGAGGTGCTCTCCTGATCCAAAGGTTGCCCAGCGTGGCCTAATGCAGGGGTAGGCAACTTTGGCTCTTTTATGACTGGTGGACTTCAACTCCCAGAATTCCTGAGTCGGCCATGCTGAGGGGAAAGGGAGAGTTTTCCAAGCTGAGCCAGGCTGGCTCAGGAATTCTGAGAGTTGAAGTCCAGGAGTCATGAAGGGGCCACAGTTCCCCCATGCTGGCTCAGGAATTCTGGGAGTTGAAGTCCACCAGTCATAAAAGAGCCAAGGTTGCCTACCCCTGGCCTAGCAGGTAGGCAGAGGACTCCCTGCAGCCCCAGGGGACCCTTACCTGAGTGGTGGCTTCTGTCTCCCCCACCCGCTCCCCCCCTAGGCTTGTACTGCACCCTTGAAGTGGATTCCTTTGGGTACTTTGTGAACAAGGCCAAAACGAGGGTTTACAGAGACACCGCAGAGCCCAACTGGAATGAGGTAGGTGGGAACAGTGTGTGTGTGGGGGGGGCTATGCACCTAAGCAGCTGAGCTTTCAGGCACCTCCTTCTTGCCTTGTGCCCTGGCTGGGGGGTGTTTTAGGGTTCAGATGGACCTAAAAAATCCTCCCTTGGAGGGAGAAAAGGAGGGCATCCGCCTTCCTCCAAATGGGGAGCATTGCGGCATGAGAGCCATTTGCACGCTAAGGCACAAAATTTTGGTTTTGTAAGGAAAACTGGGAAGGCTGGTTTACAGATCAGTTACTCTTTAGAATAAATGGATCTAGTTATTGGATTAGATCCAACCCAGTATTGAGTTGGGAGGTGGGGAAAACAATTTCAAGACAATAAATAAGCTGGTATAAATATGAATTAAACAGGTGAATAAAATGTGCCACAATTGGGTGATATATCTTTAAAAACCCTTTATTTTACCCACGTCTGGCTTAGTTTGTATATTGTGCTCCTGTCAAAATGGTTCTTCTTTTCTAAGTTTGCATTATAATTTTATTTTTCCTAAACCATTTTTATCGTGACTTAAGAAAATGCATTTCCTAGCCAGCTCTAAAAGCGAGTAACTGACTTCTGTATCTTGCTCAGAAAAAGGGCTGTTTTTGAGCTGTGTTGGCTGGTTGGGAGACGTAGCATACTCAGTCGCAGGTTCCCCGGGGCTCCTAGCGAGGAAGGAGCTGCGCTGACTTTGGATTCAATGGTGAATCTTGGAAAGAAAGCCGTGAAGAATCGGCAAAATACCCCAGTCTGACCTCACAGATGCTTTGAAGGAGACTCCTTGGCTGTTCTTTTCTCTCCTGCCCAAAGCTCTGACGTTTGTGGTCCTGAGGGTCATTGGGGGATCTTCTGAAATGCCCCTGGCACTGCCCTTCTCTCCCGCAGGAGTTTGAGATCGAGCTGGAGGGATCCCAGACGCTGCGGATCCTGTGCTACGAGAAGAGCTACCACAAGAGCAAAGAAGATGGCGAGACCACAGACCGCATTGTGGGCAAAGGCCAAATCCAGGTGGGGGGCTGCCGTGGGTTGGGGGGGTTGACCTTGGCCAATAAGGGATGGGCATATTTAATTTCCACTTAACCTGGAATGAAATCACATATACAGGGAGTCCTTATCTTATGACAGCAATTGAGCCCAGAAGTACAATCATACGTTGTGGCAATTTTTAAGTGGCTCATCACATGACCAACCGGATTTTGCAACACTTTTTGACAGCTGCCATTAAGCAGATCGCCCTGGTTGTTGAGCAAATTGCCAGTCATTGTGTGAATGCCACAGTTGTTAGGCAGATGGGTGTTTTTTGCCAGAAGCCAGAAGTGAATGCCTGTTTGAATGAAAAGCCTCATAAATCATGGTCCTGTGAGCACAGGACGCTGCCAATGGCACCCCACATGGGATTACATGTCCATGGGAGGGAGGGAGGCTGGCATAACTTCAAATCTGGATCGGAAGTACTGTTTGTAGGGTCCACCATAACTTCAGTCACCAAGCAGCGAGTCCTAAGTCAAGACTGTCTGTACTCTTGGCTTATGTCGCCATTGTTTGTTTCCTATTCACCACCTCAGTTGAAAGCGTGTGCTTTGGGATGGTGTAAATCAAAGGGGTCACTCTTAACTGGCCTTCCTTCCAGAATTTCCCTGAAAACTTCTCTTTTCCCCTTCCTACCTTATGAGGAATGCAGGCTTCCCTCTGGGCAAGGTGGCTTTTTAACTGTTGTTGATTGTAGTAGGATTTGCATATTCAGCATTTAATGCATTGTGAGAATAACTGGAGCAGTTTTTAAGTCCCCCCCCCCGCCCCCCATCGTGCCTGGGAAACTGGCCCCTCCTTAGCTACCTCTCGTTCACCCCCTGCTGGTCTCCCCTGAGCTGCGTCCTTGGTGGTTGCATCCGCCCATCCTTTGGGGCACTGCTAAATGCCTAGGGCCTAGGCAGTGCCGTGGGATGTGATGCAGGGAGGAGGCCTCTGGTGATTTTGTGCATCGGGCCTTCAAGTGGGAAGTCTGCAAAATTGCAGCAGGAAACATCATCACAACAGAGACATCAAGGAAGTAGCTGATCCGATCTGGGCAGAGAAAGGCGCCCAGTTCCTTAAGGGAAAAGCAGGCCCCGTGCATCCAAGCCTGCTATTGAGCACCCACTGATGTCCCACTAGTTGCAGTGGTGTGTGGAAAAGATCTTGTGGTGGTGCCAGATGCTGCCCAGGGAATGGTCAGATAAGAGACTGCATCACCTGCAGCTGGGCAGAGGGGAGGACAAGAGGCTCAGAAGGGGCTCTCCCCCCTCATTGCTTTGTACTCCAGAAAGAGTCTGTTAATGCAGCCGCATCACAAAGTAGACTTAGCTGGCCTGGCTGTGGTTCCTGTCTGGTCTACCTTGGAAGGCCGATACTATCCCACCCTGCTGGCTCCGGATCCCTCAAGAGTTGTCATTGTCTCGGATCACATATAACAATCCAGGCTCAGGCAAGGGAGACTCTGCTGGGAAGAAACTGCCAGAAATTCTACGTGGCTCCAGTGGCAAAATCAGGAAAAAAGAAGATGGACCTGAGTTTGGCGTTCACAATAAATCTATGCATATCTAAAACATATTAGCTTTTTCCTGGGATGTAAATGAGCAATAATCCAAAGCATAAAAATGAGTGTTTTCTAATTTATTTTATGCTGTGCAGAGCTATGAACTTTCTGCCTTACAAGAAAACTGGGTAGGATTCTTTTTCAGCAGATCTTGATTTGTCAGATAAAGTAATGGCAAAGTCTCTGATTTGACCTGTTGAGCGGAGGAGTTGAATGGCGGATCAATGTGTTTTTCAGCTGGATCCCCAAAGCTTGCAAGAGAAAGACTGGCAACGCACCGTCATCTTCATGAACGGGGTAAGGCAGAGCATTAGGGCTACAGGCTTAGGGAGATTCTCCGTCATCCAGGTCATGGTTGTCCCAAAGGTGCTGTTTTCCAAAAGGCAACTGGACTTTCTTGGGTTTTTTTTCTTTAAAAACATTTCATTTCTTTTCTTTTTTTGTAAATATTTTATTAGTTTTATAATTATAAACAAAAAATCAAATTAAATACAACTCAACTTAATACAATCATTTTCGACTTTCTCTCACACGTAACAAAACATACATTCCTTTAAAAAACTTACATAAAATAGAATAACTATGGGTGTTGCTCGGCAGCACCCCCTCCACCACATCCCCCTCTTCCTTCCTCTCTATCTCATACTTCCCTCCCCCTCCCCTCTCTCCCTCCCTCACTCTCCACCCTCCTCTCCTACAACCTTCCTACTTCCCTTCACTCCTCACTCTCCACCCCCACCAGATGTGGTCCAGAGGTACTGCCTGAGCAACCCCTCTTATATCAGTAAATATATCATTCTTATATATTGCAAGTATTACAGTTGAGTGCATTATAATACATTATTACGCCCCCCCCCCAACCCACCCCCCACCCCGACTTCCCAAAGTGAATACAGGGTAGAATAAAAGAAAACCCACTAAATTAAACTAAATTATTATATAAATCCTAATAAAAATTTAACTATATGATAAATACAATTTCTTAGATTGATATTTCCCTTGAATATAGTCTATCCATTTTTTCCAGTCCAACATATATTTTTCATTTGAATGATCTTTCAAATATGCAGATACTTTAGCCATTTCCGCCAAGTTTATGACGAACTGAAGAAGCTACTTGGATGTGAAGTGAAACGTTTTCAGAGGGAAAAAACCAAGAAAGTCCAGTTGCCTTTTGGAAAAAAGCACCTTTGGGATTAGGTCTACAGACTGGAACAGTTTATCTGGTGCAGATTCCTCGTTTCCAGCTCTCCCTGGTCATGCGATCATGTTTACACACCCGGCTTATGATGCTTCTTATCAGAATTAAATCTGTTATCTTTGCTGAAAAGAAGCAATCAGCCATCTAATTCCTTACACTTACATTAATGATGCATAATAGGGAATCATCTTCGCTCAATCAATTCCATTATAACTCCTGCACTCCTGAATTGGTCTTGTATTTGGATAGCAGCCTATGCCCAAAGGAACAATACCTGGAAAAGCATACTAAAGGAAAACAAAGCATGAGCAATCAGAGCTAAAGCCATCATCAAAAAGGCTGCTTCTACAGGGCACAAGGAAAACTGAATGTTTATGAAATATTTTCTGGCCTATTGCTTATTTTAATTAAAAGAAGCCTTATCAATTGATGATAGGTTAGGTTTTCTTTCTTAGATGCTCCTTTCTCTTGTAGTTTTGCTGTTTCTATTCCTTTTTGATTTGGTGGGTGAAGAATGCCAGAGTAGCCCACCTTGGCCTGGGCACAGGGGCCTCTCCCCAAAGCTCCCTTCTTCTGCTGGCCCTCTGTGGCCCTGGGGCAGTCCAGCATAACCTGGAACAAGGAACTGAGGGTTTCTCTCTTTCCAAGGTCGAAGTGAAGCTCTCCGTGAAGTTCACAAGCAGAGAGTTCAGTCTAAAGAGGATGCCGTCTCGAAAACAAACGGGAGTATTTGGAGTAAAGATTGGGGTTGTCACCAAGTGAGTTCCTCCCTCCTCCTCATCTGCTGTAGGGATATTGTTAAGTTATGATCAGTAAGTTGAGCTGAGAGAGAGAGAGAAATTCCTTTTATGCCTTCCTGTTCCTGGTCTTAAGAATTAAGGTCCGCAGACTAGAGAGAGCACCATAGAGCTGTTTTGGGCCTGACAATTGTGGTTGACCATTTTCCACCGAATACCTGAGGGACCTTGACCTCCTTACAGGAGTGTGATCAGGTCTCAGTTCCTGTTGCCTCACAGTTTTATCTCCTATGTCTTTTTGGGAGGACATCAGCCCACCAGCTTTGGTGAGGAAGTGCCATGTAGGAAAAGGATCCCATTTCCTCATTCGGGATCAGAGGGGCAAAGAGGGTGTGCTGAGGGGACACGGGGCCCACCAGCTTCCATTTCATGGCCTCCAGAGAGAGTGGGGCCAAACAGGTCTATCCCCTTGCAGGCTTTTAGGTTTTGAGAGGTTGATAGGGGGAAATGGGCATCTTGGGTCCCCATTTCACCCCTTAAAAGTCTTCCAGCCTTCCCAGTCACTCTTGGACTGAGGCCCTGCTGAATCCCTGCTAGCTGAGGATGCCCATTTTCTTCTTAAACATTGTGATAGCAATATTGAGAAAGTATTACTAAATTGATGGATATTTAGGGTTTCTCTCTCACACACATTTTAATAAAAGCATGCTAAAGAGTTGAATAACTTGTCTAAGTACTTTGGACTGCTGGCCTCAAGACAGTTTGTTCACCGTCTTTCAAGACTTTGGTGAAACAAATTCTGCCACTAAATGGCCAGAAAGGGAAGATGGGAAAATTGCCTGTGATCCATAGAAGGTTGTCCTGTGTGCTGGTGTAAACTTTCCAGAAAATTTATATTCAGAATTTCAAATAAATGATGTTTTATCTGTATTTTTCTTTACTGTCCAAACAGTCACAGTATTAAAGTTGCTGAATAAATATGATTCCTGACCTTCTGCACCAAATCCACTCAAGTATTTTACTCTTATTGATTATGCTGGGCCAGCAAAGAGCAGGCTTACTAATGGGATTAAGAAAACGATTTAGGCTTTATCTTTTGGCAAAATTCTTCCCACCAATTCTCCGTAGTACAGTATTAACAAGTCATTCTGCTCCGGGTCTGCAGGGCGACCACGTGGTCGAGCTGATGGCTCCTATCCTGTGGAAGAAAAGGCTGTTGCCCCCAGCAGCCCCTGCTTCCTCTAACCACTTTATCCGTCTTTAGGAGGGAGCGATCCAAGGTGCCTTACATTGTGCGCCAGTGTGTGGAGGAGATTGAACGTCGGGGCATGGAAGAGGTGGGCATTTACCGGGTCTCTGGAGTTGCCACTGATATTCAGGCTCTGAAAGCTGCTTTTGATATCAGTGAGTATTTACTTGGGACGTTTCCTATTCTGTTAAGAGGAAATCAGTTCAGTGGTTTCTCTAGGGCAGCCTGTTGCGACGGTCAGTCACGAGAATGGGACCAGAAGAGGAGACGGTCCATCTGTCCATCGCAGGTTGTTCTCTGCTGGTTTCTGGGCAATGTCAAAACTTCAGATACTTTCCATGTTGGTAGTCCTCTTACTTCTGCTGGGGTGCACAATCCATCCGATGGTGCTGCTGCTCAGTTTATTCTTTGTCATCATGCCAAGTTACCACACATCAGGCCTTGTCATTAAACCAGATGTGGAAGCCACTGGATGAAACAAATTACGATTTGGAAGCATTCATAATTTCTGGCAATCACAATTTCATAATTGTGGAGCTGATTGGTTCGTAAAAGTTGCACAAAAGAGAGAAGGGGGTGTAAATCCACAGAACATATTTCTCACAGATTTGGAAAATTCCTGCAGTTACGACAGTTTTCTCAGCTGGAGCATGTGATAATCCTGCCTGAGTAAAGGACTTTCTTTCCTTCTTGCAGATAACAAAGACGTCTCCGTCATGATGAGCGAGATGGACGTGAACGCGATTGCGGGAACACTCAAGCTCTACTTTAGGGAGCTGCCAGAGCCTCTCTTCACAGACGAACTCTACCCCAACTTTGCTGAAGGCATCGGTACGTAATGGCGTCATGCAGGTCCAAGGATGAAGAATTGTGCTCTGCTACTTTGTGGTCACCTAGCAGTGCGAAGAGGCTGCTGTCACGTTCAGCTCACGGTCACACACTCACGGCCCTGGAAAATTGCCACACTCAGATCCCTTACAACTGAATACTGAGGCATGAACGCTTCTTTAGAATACATGGAAACCTAGTGAATTTAAAATAACGGCAAACTTTTACTGATTATAAAGTGTATCTATTTTCTCCCTCCCTCTCTCTCTCTCTCCCTCCCTCTCCCTCCCTCCCTCTCTCTCTCTCTCCCTCTCTCCCTCCCTCCCTCTCTCTCCCTCCCTCCCTCCCTCCCTCTCTCTCTCTCTCTCTCTCTCTCTCACACACACACACAAACACACACACACACTCGCACTTACCTAACACCCACAAGTAGGCTGTCAGGCACTAGCCAGAGGGACTACTGTCTGCGATCCAAAACCAACTCAAAAAGGCTGGGCAGGCTTCAGGACCCCTTTTATCCCCGAAAGTCCTTGCTTTTTTCTTTTTGGTGGGGAGGGTCTTGCCATGAGCTCAGGCCCAACTTTGTCCTTTTGTTTCCTTAATGGCTTGCTCCTTTCCCTGGGGGAGCTTTTCCTGGCTTTTGTCCACCCTGCTTACCTGCCTTCACCACTTTTAGGCTTGGTTTGGCCTAGGCTCACACTGGCAGAGGCTCCCTTAAGTAGCACCCTTTTCTGAATTTAACACGCTAAAATTAAGGAGACAGTAATACCTCCCTAACTCTCCTATTTTACCTTAGCTCACTACTCAGGTGAGGCAGGATAAGCATTCTTATCTGTATCTGCACTTACAAATCCTGTGCACAGTTTGTAAAACTTTTCTCCTCCTTCTCCACTGCTGCTAGCGCTCTCTGACCCCGTCGCAAAAGAAAGCTGTATGCTGAACTTGCTGCTTTCACTCCCGGAGCCCAACCTGGTCACCTTCCTTTTCCTCCTGGATCATTTGAAAAGGTAAGGCCGAGGCTCTTTTTCTCCAGCCTTCCCAGCCATTGTGATCAAGGACGCTCCAGAACATCAATCAACGTGACCTTTTGTAAAAAGAAGTGGCGCCGTGGTTCTTGCGTGGCCTGCAAGGTCTCTGGATGGTCTCCACTTCGTGGGCCGGAGCCTGTCCCCACCTGAGCCCTGCCTGGCCCTGCAGGAGCAGACCAGCAGGAGCTGAAGCCTGTCACTCAAGCATCTACTGGCAGAAGTACTGGAGGCGCTTAAGGGCTGCTCGTCCAACTCCCTTGTTTGTTTGTTTTTTAAAAAACATACTAGTTTGATAACCTCTGATTTTTGGTCCTTCACCTCATGCTGCAAAATCTGTCCGGCCTGAAAGAGTTCCCCTCTCCTCACCCTCCCTTCAGTCTCTCCCCTTTCCTTCCAGGGAGAAGCCTCGGCCTTCCCTTTGCGGCCGCTGGGGATCCGAGAGCGGGGAAGAAAATAAGGGTGGAGGGCAGGGCAGGGCATCCTTGGCAGAGCTGCCTTCCTTCCTTCCCCAAATCTACCCATCTTGCTGAGTGGGGTTTTGTGTTTGGATATTGTTTTCTTCCTTTTCCCTCTGCTCAATTGGATTTTATTTACTTATTTATTAAATAGGTTAAGCATCTTAGGGAGAGCAGCCGACTCTGCTGGATCCTGTGAGGTTTTCCACAGTGTCTTTTCTCCTTTGGGGTTGGCTGTGGGTGAGGAGAGTGCCAGGTGGGCAGGTCTCTTTGTTCTTAGTGCTTGGGCTTAGGATGGGCTTTAAGAATTGCAGGGAAGGCTCAGAGCCTCCCTGAGGGAAGTGGGGAGGCATTGATACACCGATTCCCTGCCTGGACCAGCAGCATTGGACAGTCTCGTCCGATCTCTAACCTGTCTGTTCAAGACCACTGTTTTCCATTTGGTCCTGATCTGACAAGATGTATAAGTTAGGGTAGAGTTTTTTAAACTGCCTCGGCCAATTATCCTTTTTTCCCAGTTGTGAATCATATTTTCACCTTCATAAACAACCAGACTTTCTAATTTTATACCGGTGTCCAAAACTGGACTGTGATTCAGCAACAAATCATTACAAATTGCCTCATTGTCTCCAGGATATGCCCAGATGCCCCCCCCTTGGGAGTAATTACCCCAGTTTGAATACAACTGTGTTAGAGCATAACTTACTTTCTTTTCTACACCTATCCTGTCTATTGTTTCAGAGTTGCTGAAAAGGAGAACATCAACAAGATGTCACTTCACAACCTGGCCACCGTTTTTGGACCAACGTTACTCAGACCGTCAGAAAAGGACAGCAAAATTCCTGCCAATCCAATGCAACCCATCGCCATGACTGACAGCTGGTCACTCGAAGTCATGTCCCAGGTAAAAGCAAATGGAGAGTCTTAAGGCAGTCTTTCTCAACTTGACAGCTTGAAGATGTGTGAACTTCAACTCCCAGAATTCCCCCAGACAGCATGTGGAATTGAAGTCCATGCGTCTTCAATGATTGAGAAACACTGGCCTATGGAAGCTTTGATCCTTGAATGTTTGCTGGGGTCCTCTGATCAACAAAACTCAGGGTTTCACAGGGCCCAGACTTCTCTTAGGACCCATTTAGATCGAAGGAAAAATGAGGGAAGAGCCCCTAAGCCATATTGGGAGGAAAGGGTTTAGATCAGACATGTCAAACTCGCAACCTCAGGTGACGTTGCGCAATGTACCGGGACTGTTTTGCCATTGCCGGCAGTGGGGTGGGTGGGGCTTCCACGTGACACGTCCCGCCCCTGGGCCAGCAGTTTGACACCCCTGGTTTAGATCATTCCTCTCTAGCTGATTACCATAATCCCACCTGGGAAAGCAGGCAAAGTTAACCTTTCGTGACAGGAGATCTCAGCGGCAGAGCCATTTTATGTCCAGCCATTGTATATCCCCCCTTCTTACAAGGAGCTTAGAAAGGGGAAAGGCAGTTCAGGAGAAGAGAGCACGGCCTGCCCACAGCCATCCAATAACTGGCTGATCAAAGAAGATTTGAACATGGAACCCTTCTGGGCCTAATTTCCAGTGAAGCAGCCGAAAAGACTTGATAAGGTTCATTTGTTTCATTCCTTTCTCAGAAGAATTCAGACGAGGTTCTTTTCAGGAGATACCAACTAGGGAGGGAAATAACTGAAAAGTACTGTAAATGACCAAAAAGAGGGGAAAAAGAATATTGAAACTAGAGAAAGTAAGATGGTAGCAAAGAAATGCTCCTTACCAAGGAGTTTGCTTGTCAGGAGGTTGTAAATCCTGAAGGGCTCTGATAGTACAAAGTTTGCCAAACAGCTTGTGCAGGAGTTGAGGAGTGAGACCACAGGAGCACTCTTGGAGCAAAGTCCGTGACTTGGCTGTTCCCGTGGCCTTGGTCCTCAAGCCCTGGACAAGCTGTTTGTTAAGCAGGCAGAGAATCAAGTTACTTGGATTTGACTTTGAATCCTATTCATCAAGATGGACCAGTTCCAGTTGCTTTGAACCGTGGAACTATTAATCTTCTGAATTAAACAGTTGATCTTATTTCCTTGCTATGCCAGGTGTTGTAGACAGATGTAGCAGAGTAATCCAGGGCCTGTTGGATGGTGCCGTTTATGTGAACCCTTTGAATTAGAAATTGTAAAATCAGGTGTGAGTCCCTTCACTGCCTTGCTTAGCAACAGAAATTCTGGTTCCAATGGGGGCCGTAAGTCGAGGGCTACATGTCCATGAAAGCCAGTCAAGCTGTCCTTGCAAGTTGTTGTCCAGGATTTTGAATGCCTGATGAACTGGAGAACCACTGGGCTCTCCTGGCCCTGCCTGCCATTGCAGTTGCCCCCTCCCCATTGATCTGTCCCCCTCCTCTTATCTGCGTTCCAGGTTCAGGTTCTCCTCTATTTCCTGCAACTGGAGACGATTCCCACCCCGGACAGCAAGAGGCAGAGCATCCTCTTCTCCACTGAGGTGTAGAAGCCAGCTCAGCTGAGGAGGAGGAGGAGGAGGAGGCTGGCGGTATTTGCTCCATCTGCCCCTCTGACGTTCCAGCCTTTCCGTATCCTTCAGGAGGGGAGGAAGGCCCCTCCCTCCCCCTCCCTCTGCTGACCTAGAAGCCCCTGGAGGAAGCTGATTTTCTTCAGAGGAAGATTCCTTTCACCAGATCAGGAAAAGAATGGAGGAGGAGAGCCCGAAGGAATTCCTGGGAGGATTCTGTTGCAGTGGAATCGGTGTTACGTTTGGGAAGCTCTGGGAGTTTTTCCTTCTTGGGCACCTTTGAAAAGCAGAAGGTTTTTCCTTTTATGGCCACTGTGGTGGATTCTCATGGAGTGCCGCAAGGATGTTCACCCATCATGGCCACTACTTGCAAATTTAGACCTCGATTTAAACAAGTTTCTTTTTAATAAGTAAGTAAATTAGGAGCTTCATGCACAATCAGGACATTTTTAAAAAAAAGCTTTTCCTTGCCTTTTTTCCTTTGACTCTCTTTTGGTGGAAGGTTTTACCGAAGATGCACCATCTAATCACTTAGAGAACAAAGGCCAGAGACTGGAAGAGAAGGGGGTGATGGCCAGCTCTTAAGGCCTTCTCCTTTTTCTGTGGACCCCCAAAAATGGGAGGTGTGTGGAAAAGTTGAGGAGGTCTTCAGGCATTCTAAAGACCAGAGAAGATAATCTGCAAAATCGCCCCTTTCATAAACAAGGACCTCATGCCCAGTTTTCTACCCGACTGCAGCAACGTAAGGGTCTGTGGTGGGTTTCTCCGCAGTTGGCCCCAAGCCGGCCTCCCCCCCCCAAGCAGCTAAACATTCCTCTGATCCGCTGGCGGGAATTGGGAGGGCAGGATTGGGCCTCTCTGCTCTTCCTTGGTTGGGACTTTGGAAAGACTTTGCTTATGGAAAATATTTTTTTCACTGCCACCCTGTTTTTGCTGGGAAAGAGAAATGTTTTGATAAGATGTTTTAATAACTTGTACAATGATGATTGAGGGAGCATTTTATATTTTTCAGAAATTCCAACAGTTTGTTTTAAGATTGAACAGGCATCGTTCATGAATTGTAATGCTGGAAAAGAACCAGCACTGGCAGTCAGAAACAGGGATTAAGCCCAGAATCCTCACATAGGAAGGGATCTCTCTTTCTGTTTCATATGGACAGAAAAAATGTCCTTATCCGTCCCATACAATCATACCACATAAGTTTTGTCCTGTTAATTCAAAGCCACTTTTACCGAGATGTTCAGAAGTGACTTGGAAAGCTAAAACGTTCAACTCTGAGTAACTGGTGAGAGGCCAGGAAGCTAAACTGAAATTCTGATTTTGTTCGGAGACGTTATGAATAGGGACTGAGAAGGTTTCCCCACAGTTTCCCATACTTTGGGCAAGTAATGGAATTCTGCTTGTTAAAGGGGGCTAAAAATCACTAGAGAAGCATGAGCCTCCATAGCTGCTCTGATCCTTGAGTTGAAATTCAGCTGTTTTAACACTGGGAAATAACCCATCACAGGAGTGGCCAGCATTTCTCATACCAGAAAATATTTAAATAGGAATTCCATATTGCTTTTTCCTCCCAGAAGTCTAGAAGTTAGAACTCTGTTCTGATGGCGATGTACCTAGGTTTATGAAGATGAAATACATAGGCCTTTTGCAGACATGCCCATATATTTGTTCCTTAGTCATCCTTTGTTAAAACTGGATTTTTTTTCTCCCAACTTTCTACCACGGAAGGGGGCTTTCAGACATGGAGGATCAAGCTGTCTTGTGGCTTTGAATCACCTCCAGGGTCAAAAAGCAGCATCTGTCTTTGTGTCAGTTGAAGGAGAGGTTCATCCACAGAAGGCACCTCAGTGAATTAAGAGTTCTAAATAGGAGAGTCATTTATGTAAGGTTTTTAAAAAAATGAAGCTAAATGTGATCATATTATTACTATTATTTGAGGCAGCAGATATTCAATAACCCTATAATGAAAGTCTAGACTGAAGCTTCTTCATTCCATCAGCCAGCCATATATTTATTCTTCTAAGGCAGGGGTCTTCAAACTTGGCCCTTTTATGACTTGTGGACTTCAACTCCCAGAATTCCTCAGCCAGCTGAGGCATTCTGAGGCATTCTGAGGCATTCTGGGAGTGGAAGCCCACAAGTCATAAAAGGGCCAAGTTTGAAGACCCCTGTTCTAAGGCAACTGTTGTAGGTTATTCCATTATGAAGAGACAGAGGAAAGGGTACCCAGGTTGTGAGGACATAAAAGTATTTATATACCAGGTTGATTCATCAGAACTGAAGGACCCCCAGTTGTCATCTAGCAGAGAAAAGGAGGATGCCTTTGGTCATCTTGTTGAAATGATTCAAGGCCACATGTTGGCCCAGGAGTTTCCTACACCTTGCCTGCAGTGTTACCCTTTTCTGCTCAACCTTGCTCAAGGTTAAGCATCAGCTATTCACCCACAGAATAAGGGGGAATCTTCCCCAAATTCCCTAGAGTCCCAACGAAGTATTTGGACTACAATGGAAGGAATATACCTTTCCCTCTGTTCTGAATCCTCAAACAAGTATTGTAGGCTCTCCAGTCCTCCTTACCAGGTCCAGTAGTATCAAATTAACAGCTGGCCTAATGGGGTTGTAGAGATTGGGAGCATTAATAAAGCTCACTTGAGTCACTAAAAGTCATAACAGGTTTAAAGAAGGCCACAAGTGTTGTTTTGTGAACTTGAGGCATGTCTTGAAAATTAAAGTTTTAAGGGCTTTTATTTATTTATTTTATTGATTCCTTTAAGCCAGGGGTATCAAACTGGCAGCCCCATCATACCGAAGCTGCGCCCACCCCATTATGGGCAATGCAAAGAGTCACAATATGTTACGACATGTCACTTGACGTGGCCATCCCACCGAGGGAAATGGACCAATCCGTTCTGCTTGTCTGTCCTTTCTGGCATTTTTTATTTATATATAGTAGTTCTGCTAGTATTGAGTTGATGAACCTAGATCAGTGGTGGTGAACCTTTTAGAGACCCGCTGCCCAAACTGCAACCCAAAACCCACTTATTTATCACCGGGTGCCAAGTGGGCATGGTTGCTGTGGCCATGGCAGACTGGGTGGGCGGGGCCAGGGCAGTGGGGGCCATTCCCTCGCCATCTCCGGGGCACAGCACACATGCCCACCGAGAGGGCTCTGTGTGCCACCTCGGGAACGCGTGCCATAGGTTCGCCACCACTGACCTAGATAAAAGGGAGACCGTGTGTGTTGGTGATCTGCAAGAGGATTGCTTTGATATCCAGGCAAATTTTATATGCAGGCATGTAGATAGGGAAGAGATTGTATAATTTAAGCATTACTTTCAGTTTAATCATAAGCCTATGCTGTTCTGAAAAGTGATAATCTTGTGCTTCAGAAACGAATGCCTCAAATGGAACTGAGCTCATTTTCTTTCCAAGAAGTAGCGACATCAAATCCTCCAAGTTCTTCCAATCCCTTCTATTTTTCTTTGTGAAGTGGCTCCAAGAATAATTTTCTTTGACCCTGCTTTACTTTAAAACAGCCAGTGGCTGTATTTGTACAAAACACTGAATTGCAAAATAGTTGACTTATGTTTTAATCTTACATGAATGAACAACGCACAACCTCTGGCTGTTGCTGAATGACTTCCTGCTGGAGATACAGTCCCAACACCTGGAAGATGTTGCAGATGATGCAATTTTGTGCCAATCCAGCCAATGGGATTAGTTTGTGGTTCAGAGTGTTATGTAAACCTAGGAAACTGGTTTGAATAAACCACGATTAAATTAACATTAAATGTGTTGTCCAAAGACAGCCAGTTACAAAACCCTCCCCCTCCCATGTCTTTAACGATGAATTTTACACAGCTTTGATTGTCCTTTCCCTGTAAGTTTTGTCCCTCGGCAAGTCTCCCCTCATCCTGTTTGAACAAACCTTTTGGTATTCGGATTCTACTCTACTGATCAAGCATCTGCCTGCAGTTTTGAAGGTCACAGTTGTCAGGCAGAAGCTTCTTTCCACACCAGGAGCTTCTACTGCATTCTATAGGAATGGACTACAATTAGGCAATCTAATTGTCCTCAAAGCCAGGTCATCACATGAAAGCTTAGCCACCATTCAAATGTCCATCAGATAAGTCTTATTCACTAGTTTCAATTTATTTATTTAGCATATGGCATAACATACATGAACTAGCAACCTAGATTAATAAAACACAATAAAAAATAAATGTTAAAAGATCTATGTTCAAATACTAATGTCTCTAGGCCATCTAACCATTGAAGCGCAGCATTTATATATTTTTAAAAATCAGATACTGGAGCAGTATATGCCCTCAGTTTAGAGCTGGTCAACTGTGTTTGACTTGGGAGCCCACAGTCACAGGCAGGGGAGGATGATGCTATGCCCCATTTATACAGAGACTCCCAGCAGACGCCGTACAAGGTGTGAATCCTGTTCAGGATTTGTCCATTGCTAATTTGGTAGTTCAAAGCCTGGCGCCTTTTTCATTTATAATTTCAATATATATATGTATGATTACTGTTCATGCACAACAGTCACTTTGGGAATATCACAGCATCCTAGAGTCACTGAGGTTCCACAAGTCCACTCATAAGATGAAAACAACCCTTGAAATAATTATACTGACTGTAACCCTCTATGGTTGATGCACAATCTTACTCCTGAATCCAGCCCATGTAGTTAAACCTGGAAAACTGTCAATTGTGTAAGTCATATTATCAATGTGTCTTGTAAGCACAGCTTTTAGAGGAAGTAGGACAAATCTTTTGACTGAATTTCCTAGAGGGATTCAGTCCCTAAGGCAGCACTAATAGGATCTTAAAATTCCAACTGCATTCATGCACACCCAACACTTTCTTAAGGCGCTAATGTGGCAAATGCAAATGTGCTGTTTTCTGCAGAGGAATTCTCTTCTCCAACTGACCAGAGAAGAGGGGCTTGCCAGCAATTCCTCTTTCACCCCCACATACAAGCCCTAAAGCACTTCAATGTAAAATTAATAGTTTACAAATCCAGCCTGGGTGATTTATTTTTGCATTTCACTTGCCTAAAACTTTAACCCATTATGGCCTGATCCTTTTTGAGCAAGCTGGAAAGATTGACAGTGTCTGGCATATATTGTGAAAATCAACACAAAGTTCACAAGGTTGAGAAACACTGGCAGAATAAAGCAGGGCATTGTGGAGTGGACATTCCAAAACTCTGTGTGTGTGTTATACTAGAAAACACCCTAATGCCAGCCATCTGACTAGCAAACTCAAAATTAAGGAATCTTCAAGGCTTTGAAGTGCCATAAAAGATAAACTTTATTGAATATACATCTCAGAACTGAAGAAGCAAAACCAGCTCTGCCCAATCTTACATCTTTGGTTTGTTATGGGAATGGTCCACTTCTTGTATGACACCTGTGTTAGTGACCGTGGCATTCTTGTAGGTTCTCAAGGTCGTAAACGGCTTCTTAGACTCCCGTTTCCTCCCATGCTTCCTACTCCTTCCCCCTATTTCTATGGCAAGTTGAGTAGCGATAGAAGTTAGCAGGCATCTTGGCAATCCAACCTTAAGACCTAATCCTGTTGGAAATTCCTTTTCTCAAGAGCCTAAGACAGAAGCTGATGGTGCACTACAAAGAGTGGCATGTAGGCACCCTACAAAGGTCTTCCAGGGAGTAAAAGGCTCAGAGGGTATGGAGGTGATCCTTCTCCCCAGGGAAGGCTTCAGTTGAGTCTTGAGTCTCAATAGTGCGAGCTTTGCTCCATCAGCACAGCATGTTCCATGAAGCTTTGTACTCCTGGTGGGACTGTTGAGAAGAGACCAAGAGGTGGCTCCCAATTCTTCTGTTCTACTTGGGTAAATCTTGGGTCCTTTGTGCCAACCTCTCTCTAATTGGCATAGGGGAGCACAAGGGAGGGAGGAAGCAGGAAGCTTGTCTGGGAATCCCGTTTCCAACCCCACCTGTGGAGATTATGGCTGCTACTTTCCAGGTCAGGCATTCTAAGGCTGTTATGATTTGAAGCAACTGAAGTGGCCCTAATAGGAACATGCTGCGAATTGTACCGTATGTGCCGTTCATAAGAATCTCGTGGAAGTGAGGATTGGGTATTGATCCCCAGCATTAGGAAAAAGCTGGCTTGTCTCCAAGGATGCTTCTGAGGATCCCTACCTGAGGCCAGGGAGGCCAGAAAACCAGCTGCCAAGGATCTCCTTAAAGAAAGCTACCTGATTCTAAAATGGGTCTGAGGTGAAGCACCAGCCATGTGTGCTGGCTGGCCTCAAATGTGTGTTTCCCTTGGCATGGGCAACTCCTAAAGGAAAAGAGAGATGCCGACAGGTGTGCGTGTTCATATTCCACCCAAGGCACCTGGAAGCTTAACAGAGCCTCTCCCCCAACAGTGGAGGGCTTACACCACCAGGATCTGTTGTATGTGCAGCTTTCCTATGACAACCTGGTAATAAGAGAGCAAAACCATACACGCCATAGTGGCACAAAGGTTAGAATGCAGCATTGCAGGCGAATTCTGCCCACTGCCAGCAGTTTGATCCTGACCAGCTTACGGCTGACTCAGCCTTCCATCCTTTCCGAGGTCGGTAAAATGAGGACCCAGATTGTTGGGGGCAAGAGGCTGACTCTGTAAACAGCTTAGAGAGGGCTGTAAAGCATAGTGAAGCGGTATATAAGTCTAAGGGCTAAGCGCTATGCATACCCGAGCGTGCATGTGTGTGTGGGGGGGGCAGCTTTACGTTTCCCTCTCCCCCCAACTGAATTGGGTTGTCACTCAAAGTGGCATTTCCTGCTTTCATCTCCTGGCCCTCAAAATCCCGCTGGCTTCCAGAGGGGAGTCGCTGCCTGGGCTTCCCTTGAACCCACCTCAAAAGGAAGATCACCGATTTTCTCAGATTTCAGGCGGTCCTGGAAGCGCCGGCGGTGCTCCCGTGCTTGCCAGGGGCCGCCAAGTGTCGAGACGGTCCGGAAGAGCCACCGAAGCCAGAGAGAATTCCCGGCGCAGCCCTCCGCGCTGGCTGGAGGCTCCCACTCGGGAGGGCGCCAGGAGCTGCAGCTAGAGCCTTCGGTGCCCCGGGGAGGCCAGCTCGCTCTGCCTGCCCAAGCCCTGCGGGGCCGCGGGGGGAAAGAGGCGCCCTGGACGGGGCGGGGGGAGGGGAGGGAGGAGGGAGGGGGGAGGGGGGAGAGGAAAAGGAAGGGAGGGAGGGAGGGAGGGACACGGCACTGCCGGCGAAGAGCAGCAGCAGCAGCAGCTGACTGGCCCCGCCCCTCCCTATGCGCGTGCGCCCTCCCCTCGCCAGGTTTGGGGGCGGGGCGTGCAGTTGCGACCCCGTCGGCGCCTGCGCAGTGGCGCCCAGCGCGCGGAGGGCCCGAAGGAGAAGCGCCGCGCCCGCCCGCCCGGTCGCCCTCCGCCGAAGGAGGCAGCGGCGCTTCAGGTAAGGCCGGGGTGGCGGCCCAGGCGCCTTCCCGCCGCGCTGCCCGCTGGCACGCTCGGCCTTTGGGGCCCGGGGAGCTCTGCGGCGGGGCCGGTGGGCCCGGCCAGTCCGCGGAGGAGCTGCCGCCCCTCGAGGGCCGCGCGGCGGGCAGGCGGCCGTGGCTCTGAGGCGGCCCTAGCGGCGTGGGGAGCCGGCCCGGAGGGGGTGGGCTGCGCGGAGGGTCCCCGGGGCGCTCTTGGGGCGGCTTCCCGGGCGGGGCAGGGGAGGCCCAGAGGCTCCCGCCGAGGGAGGGGCGGCGAGGAGCGGGGGCTGTCCGGGCGCTGCTCTGCTGCGGGGCTTCTCGTCCTGGCCGCCCGCCCGGCTGTCTGCCCCGCAACTCCCAGAATCCCCCGGGCAGCGTCGCTTGGGATCCTGGGAGTTGCAGTCCGCCCGTCTCCAAAGCGGCCCCGGTCGGGAAGGAGGAGGCGCCGGTTGCCCGCAAATCTCCGTTAACGGATCGCTCCCGATGAGCCGTCTGGAGCCCTTGGGGGGATTTGCCCGCCCCGCGTGGGCCTAGCCCCGAGGCAGCGCCGACCCAGGGAAACCCGGGCCTTTTGGGGGTGGGGGAGGTTGGTGCAAGCCCTTCGTGGAAGAGGAGAGAGGAGGGTCGGTCCGGGCTCTGATTAGGGGCTGGATGCCTGGATGTAGGAAGCGCTTGGTAGAGGGAACGGCGACTTTGATCTGTATGTTTAAAATTGTATATCTTGTGTTTTATTTCTTTGGAAAAAATCATTCAAAAGCTAAGCATCATATTGATGCCCAACCAGGATTTCTCTGTTGTACTACTTGACTGCCCTTTACTCTCCTGACCGTGTCCCTCTTGGAGCAAAGCCTCTCGTGGGCCATTAATCAGTAAAAGTCCCAGATTCCTGGAGTGTGATGGGGATGTTGTTCCATGACAAACTTACCAGTCATTTTAAGGAAGAGAATTGGGACTTGACATAATTTAAGTCACTAGAGATCTTTGCACCCATAATTCCAACAGAATCTGAATTGCACTGGGCATCTGGAGTCCAGTATGTGAGATTTGGGTACTGTAATGAGATAAAAGCAGGAGGACTGATTGGGTTGGAGCAAATGAAGTCTCTGGCAGATCTGTCTCTTAAGTAAAGATCAAAATTAAATCCCAAATCCCTGTAAAATATAGGATGAAACTGCAGTAATCAGGTGGAAACCAATGACTTCAGGTTTTTGTTTATTGGCCTCTTAAAAAAAGATTTGCTAAAGCTGTTGCTTAAACCTTTGATTCAAATGGATTGTGCAAATTAACATAATTCTTAGCAAGAACTGGGTGTATACAAATTATGGCATGCTTGTGTCTGTCCAGCTAAATATGTCTTATTGCAAGCTGGACCACAACAAAATGTTGCAGCATATTCCTGTCCAAGCTAGAGCCGGCTGGTAATATTGCAACCTCTTTCTCCCTCCCTACTTTCTGTAGTAACTATATATGTTTGGTCTTCATTGAGCTGTCTTATGACAGCCCACTTCTCTTCTACCTTTTGCTGTAAAATAAAATAAATTTTATTTCTTGCAAGTCCCCTGTGTGTGATGATGCTCTTTGGAGTATTTAAAGATTGACATTGTTCACAGTTTACTGTTAAGGAGTACGTGTAACGGTTTTTGAGTTTATTGTCAGATTTAAAATAAACTTGCAGTGGAAAAGTTAATATTGCTCTAAACTTGGAATAAAGCACCTTCCATTCCAGCACTTTGTTCCAAGCTTTGGACAAAATTTAGTGTGCTCCTTCCATATTGTTCCAGGCATTCTGATATCCTGTAATTAAAATTACGGTAAACCCTGCAGAGTTGGTTAGTGCATTTATCATTAGAACAGTAGGCACAGGCATGCAATTGGCTGGAGTTATTTGAGAAGGAATGGAAGGGACAGGAAGGGGGGATTCATTTGAATATTATTTATTATCATTTAGTTAAATGTGTTTATGGCTACCTATTGCAGAAAATTCTGGCCAGTTTACAAAAGGGGGACCAGGACTACAGCTACAAAAAATTGTAGATACATGGTCCCTTGTATAACTACGTCCTATGAATTGAAAAGCTTTGTAGGTGACAATCAGCATCACCCAGAAACCAACTGTCAACCAGTAATACATCTGGGCATACCTAGGCAAAAATGCCTGCTGTTGCTGCTGTTGCTGCATTTTGATCTTCAAGGGCAGCCTGGTGTAGAGTGCATTACAGTAATCCAACTACAAGGTGATCAGGGCATGAGTGACCATCTGAAGGACCTCCCGGTCAAGGAAGGAACACCTTGGGCACACAAGATGAACTCCCGTCAGTCGCAAATTGTCCCTATCCAAGACTTAATGAAACCTCACTCTTCAGGATTGACCCAAAGTCTGTTCTTTTCCATCAGACCTGAACAGCTTCCAGACACTGCTGCATTGACACCTTGACAATTTCACTCTACATGGGGCTGCCCTTGAAGACCCACCAGTTGATTCAAAATGCAGTAGCACCAGCAGTAGCAATCATCTTTTGCTTTGTATGCCTATGGATTGAGATATACAACTGCAGGAACCTTGTACTGTTGATACTAAATTGATGGATGGCTTGAACCAGCAGTTTCATCTAAAGGTTAAACAGGAGAAGGGAGAGTGTCAAGCTCTGAGTCACCCCAGAAGTGGGTGGTCACAGGCACGATCCCTTCTTCCACTCCATCAACATAGTTGGGAGTGATCACTGAAGAAGGAAGCAAACCACTATAACATGGTGCCTCCAGCCTATGCAGAAAAATACCACGGTCGCTGATACTGCTGACAGGTCAAGGAGCACAAGGATGGATGGACCACCCCCACCTTTGCTCCACCAAAGAATATGGACGAGCACAAATACTTGGTTAATGAAGGCAGTTGGAACCAGAATTGTTGTCGCTAAGCAATAAAGTCATAAAGTGGGACATCGTGTGACCACGCCATCTATTGACATCAATTCCAGCAGTCCTGGTTGCCATTGTTAAGGGAGGACAACACAGATAATTAAGCAAGAGTCTCACATGACTAGGAGTTCCAACTTCCTGTTGACTTCCCCATTGACTTTGCTTGTAGGAAGCTGCCAAATGAGGTCACAAATTGTGGTCATGTGACCATGGGGATGCTGGGATGGCTGGAACGCTGAGGACCTGTTGTGTCTATTGCTCATTCAGCACAATCATAAGTATGAACAGTTGCTGAACAAATTATCATTAACTAAGGAATCCCTGTACTATGTGTGCCGTCCAGTCAGATAGCAAATGATGTTACAGGATGAGGGTGGACATAGTTCACATGACTGAGGGTGAGGGTGAGCAAAACTGAGTTGCAGTTTGATGGTCCCCAGAGTACCATTGGTTTACAAGGGGCTAATATTACTAGGATTAATCTCAGAACTGCTATTGCCCGATTCACCACCATAGGAACGAGATGCTTCAGTAGAAGCAGATTGAGCTTTGTGTGATCCCAACATCTTCTCTCTCCAAAGAGCATAATAAGGTGTGGCTCTGAGTAAGAGTTTGTGTATTTAAATCAGTGGTTCTCAACCTGTGGGTCACGACCCCATTTGGGGTCGAACGACCATTTCATGGGGGTCGCCAAACAACGCAGTCCGCCATTTTTTCCCCTTTTCCCCTCGGCCGGCGCAAGGGGTAGCACCGCGCATGCGCGATGCGGGCCGTCGCGCCACGCATGCGCGATGCAGGCCGTCGTGCATGCGTGGCGCAGGCCGGGGTCACAACCTGAAAAAGGTTGAGAATCGCTGATTTAAATGAATATTTAAGAGTGCATATTAAGATACAGAAGCATTTTTTTTTTGGCCTGGGTTCTGGTTGTGGCCATTTTACTAGAAAAGAACATGGCAGATCCTGGGCAAATTACTCTCCAAGGAAGATAGAGCCTTTGCAGGCTGAGTAAGGGTTGGCAGTGGGCCCATGAAGTACATGTCCCTTCTTTTTCTACCATGTATGGGTTCCGTTCTCTCCACATTGTAAAACTGGGCATCCTAGAGCTTAGTCCTGACCAAAACACGATTGCAGATCAAAGTTTGGAGGTAATTTAAAGAATCCAGACCTTCTTCAACCTCTCTATTGCAAAAGTGGCTGTATGAAAAGTATGCTTGCAAAAACAATTGGTAATTGGCTAAGGAGGAGTGTGAAGGAGGACGGCCGCTTCGTCTGCAGGCCGCCGTGAGTGAGATTTTCTACGGAGGAAGAATCTACAGTTTGTTCGACCAGGCGGGCGCCATTTTGTTTGCTGTTCGGCTGTGGCTGCTCCGTTTTTCGCATCGTGGAGTCCACCCGTTGAGAGGACTCGTCAGCGGTAAGCGGCTTGCATCTGAATCGGCCGGCTCCCGACAGCCAGCTGAGAGTCGGGTCGGCGTCTGGAGTTTTGGTGGAAGACTGGCGCTTGGAGTTTTTGGTGGAAGACCGGCGAGGCTACTGGGAACCAGCCGGCTCCCGACGGCCAGCTGGGAGTCTGGTCGGTGCTGAGGGCCACTGAGAACCGCAGAGCTCCGGACAGCCAGTTGGGGGTCGGGCCAGCATGTGCAGGCCAGCGGGGAGTCGGTGGAAACGGCGAGTCCTCGGGTTTTTCCGTCGCTGCCGCCATTATGTCAGCGGGCTTCTCCTTTGGAGTTGGCTCATTGGCTTCCGCCATGTTGGGTTTAACAGCTATAGCTACTGTTTCTACAACTATAACTACAACTACTCCTGTGGGTTTTTGTTCTGGACTTTTTAATTCAAAGCCTACCACAGGTTCTATCTTAGGAGGGTCTAATACAGGAACAGTTACAAATATTGCGGCAGGATTAATATCTGGCACGCCTGTTTTTATTACTACTTCCACTACAGGCCTTAGTTTGGGTCTTAGTAAACCTGCTGGATTAGCTACCCCATTTGTTCCAGCTTTTACTCCAGTTTTTACTTATACTTTTTTTGGGACTTCCATTATTTTCCGCCCTTACTTCTGTTCCAGCAGCTGGTTCTTCTGGCTTTATATTAAATTTGGGAGGCACCACCGCTCCAGTTATAATAACTACAATTGTATATATAGGACTTTCTCTGAGGGGAACCTAGGAGGAACATAGTTCCTAAATGCAAGCACAATTACAACAGGGCTGGGATATAATGCTTAATTTTTATGTAAATTTTAATTACTAATGTTTTAATATTGTTTAATTTATTTTTTGATTGGGTTTTTTAGTTGATTAAATTTGGGTGGGTCAGAGATGTGTGCATGGGATGAGGTTATGTATGAGGAATGTGTGATAGATGAATGGACAGGCCTGCCGAGCTTGAGGGAGGCTGGGGACTGGGTGGATGCGGACTCTGGAGTCACTGAGGGTTGGAGTATACCGGTCATTCAGGGAAGAGGCAGATATGGCGGGAGCAGGAGGGTAGGCCGCACTCAGGGAACTCGGTCCTGCTGTCTCGTAGCAGTTCCTTGTTCTGGCCCTTCTGAAAAATCTAGCTCACCCGATGATCCTGGTGATGAGCGTAGCTCGGGCCCTGGGCTCAGACTGTTGCTGCTCAACGCCAGGTCGGTTAATAATAAGGCCCCCCTCATTCATGATCTTCTCATGGATGAGGAGACCGACCTGGCGTGCGTGACTGAGACCTGGTTGGGCCCTGAGCGGGGAGTTCCCCTCTCGGGTATGTGCCCACCAGGTTATCAGGTATGGCACCAGCCGCGACCCCAGGGAAGGGGGGGAGGAGTGGCTGTTTTGGCCCGGGAGAACCTCAGTCTACGCAGACTCACTGTTTCCGAAATTCCGGGTTGCGAGTCCATCTTTATGACGCTGGATCTAGGGGTTCAGGTGGGATTATTGTTGACGTACCTGCCTCCCAGCTGCGTGACATCAGCCCTGCCTGTGCTACTTGAGGAGATTGCTGGGCTGGCGGTGGAGTTCCCCAGGCTTATAGTCTTGGGGGACTTTAATCTGCCGTCGCTTGGCGTGTCCTCGGGGTTGGCACAGGAGTTCATGGCCACCATGACAACCATGGACCTGACCCAAGTAGTGCAGGGACCGACGCATGAGAGTGGGCACGCCCCGGATATGATTTTCCTTTCGGAGCAGTTGGGTAATGATCTGGCTTTAAGGGGCTTAGATGTCATGCCTTTGTCATGGACCGATCATTTCCTGCTACGACTGAATTTTAGGGCCTCAATCCTTCCCCGCAGGGAGGCGGAACCGATTAGGTGGTTCCGCCCCAGACGCCTGATGGATCCAATTGGTTTTCAGACGGCGCTTGGGGAATTACCGAGCTCGTTCATTCACAATTTGGCGGAGTCCTTGGTAGCGGCATGGAATACGGCCATGAAGGGGGCAATTGACCGGATTGCGCCTCTGCGACCTCTCCGTGGTGCTGGCCCCAGGAGGTCTCCTTGGTTTACCGAAGAGCTCAGGGGGATGAAGCGCCATAAGAGACGTCTAGAGAAGCGATGGAGACGAAGTAGGTCCGGATCTGATCGAACCAGATTGAGCTCATTTATTAGAGTCTATTTGAAGGCAATTAAAGCGGCAAGATCTTTGTATCTTTCCGCCTTGATCACGTCTGCGGAATCTCGCCTGGCCGCCCTGTTTAGGGTGACCCGGTCCCTCCTTAACCCGAGGGGTCCGGGGCCTCCCTTGCAGGGTAGTGCCGAGGATTTTAACAACTGTTTCGCAGACAAAGTAGCTCAGATCCGGGCCGACCTAGACTCCAATTGTGAAGCAGAATCGACTGATAACGATTCAGTTGAGGGGACAGGGGCATGTTCTTGTCAGATCATCTGGGGCGAGTTTGAGGTTGTTACGCCTGATGAAGTGGACAGGGCCATTGGAGCTGTGAGTTCCGCCACCTGTTTGTTGGACCCGTGTCCCTCCTGGCTGGTTTTTGCCAGCAGGGAGGTGACACGTACCTGGATCCAGGAGATTGTCAACGCTTCTTTGAGGGAGGGGTCCTTTCCGGCTCCCTTAAAGGAGGCACTCCTCAAGAAGCCTTCCCTGGATCCAGCAATTCTGACCAACTATCGTCCGGTCTCCAACCTCCCCTTTGTGGGGAAGGTTGTTGAGAAGGTGGTGGCACTCCAGCTCCAGTGGTCTCTGGAGGAAGCCGATTATCTGGGGCCTCTGCAGTCTGGGTTCAGGCCCGGGTTCAGGCCTGGCTACAGCACCGAAACTGCTTTGGTCGCTCTGATGGATGATCTCTGGCTGGCCCGGGATAGAAGCCAGTCCTCTTTCCTGGTGCTTCTTTACCTCTCAGCGGCGTTCGATACCATCGACCATGGTATCCTTCTGCGCTGGCTGGAGGGATTGGGAGTGGGGGGCACCGTGTTACGGTGGTTCTCCTATCTCTCTGGTCGGTCGCAGTCGGTGTTTGTGGGGAGTCAGAGGTCCACCTCTAGGTTACTCCCGTGTGGGGTGCCTCGGGTTGGTTCTCTCCCCCCTACTTTTTAACATTTACATGAAGCCACTGGGAGAGATCATCCATCGGCATGGAGTGAGATACCATCAGTATGCTGATGATACTCAGCTGTACATTTCCACTCCTGGCCAAATCAGTGAAGCGGTTGAGGTGATGTGCCGGTGTCTGGAGGCTGTGAGGGTCTGGATGGGCGTTAACAGATTAAGGCTCAACCCTGACAAGACAGAGTGGCTGTGGGTTATGTCTCCCAAGGACGCTTCAATCTATCCTTCCATTACCCTGGGGGGTGAATCTATAAACCCCTCGGAGAAGGTTCGCAACTTGGGAGTCCCCCTCGATCCACGGCTGACATTGGATCATCATTTGTCGGCAGTGGCGAGGGGGGCATTTGCCCAGGTTCGCCTGGTGCACCAGTTGCGTCCTTATTTGGACCGGGAGTCTCTCCTCACAGTCACACATTTATTTATTTATTTATTTTATTAAATTTCTATGCCGCCCTATTCCGGGAACATGCCCTTGTCACCTCGAGGATCGACTACTGCAACGCTCTCTACATGGGGCTGCCCTTGAAGAGTGTTCGGAGACTACAATTAGTGCAAAATGCAGCTGCACGAGCAATTGTGGGCCTTCCACGTTGTGCCCACATTTCGCCAACCCTCCGCACGCTGCATTGGTTGCCTACTGGTCTCCGAGCGCAATTCAAAGTGCTGGTCATTACCTATAAAGCCCTATATGGCTCTGGACCAGGATACTTACGGGACCGTCTTCTGCCACATACTTCCCTACGACCGGTGAGAGCGCACAGGGTCGGCCTCCTCCGGGTCCCGTCAGTGAAACAATGTTGTTCGGCGGGTCCTAGGGGGAGGGCCTTCTCTGTTGTGGTGCCCACCCTCTGGAACCAACTGCCCCCTGAAGTCCGCGCTTCCCCCACTCTCCTGGCCTTCCGAAAGAACCTTAAAACTTATCTTTGCCGGCAGGCCTGGGAATGATTGTGGGTTGTTGTTCGAAAGTTGTATGTGTGTTGGGTGTCTATTTTTAATATTTTGATTGGACTTAGATTCTTTGATGTTTTGTATATGTTGTAAGCCGCTCCGAGTCTCCGGAGAGGAGTGGCATACAAGCCGAACAAATAAATAAATAAATAAGACTATCCAGTGTAGTGGACAACAATATTTCCAAGTATATTCTGTTATCCTTTATGTGCTGCAGATGTAATCAGTTTGAGGAAACTTTAGTACATACAGGTAGCCTTCGTGTAACAGTTCAGCAGTCATTTGAAGTTAAAAAAAAATCAACTTGAAACCTGCCCTTGAATTTACAACTGTCACAGTGTCCCCAAAGTCCCTTATTAAAATTCAAGTCAGACTCTCCTTACAGCCGCCTCCTCCCAGCTGACCTTCATGGTTCTGCCTGCCTGACTCCCCTGCACTGGACTCCCCTGTCATATGTGGTAAGGACCTTGGGAGATGGGTGGAGGGGTCCATTGGCTCAGAAAGGACCCTCCCTAATTTTCCAGGCTGTGGAGGAGGCAGCGGGGAGATTTATACTTTCAGACATGCAAGATTCTCTTTGATTCTAATTGCAGTTTTACAGTAAAGTGGAATTCGCTTATCTGTTCATGTTTCCGCTGCATGTGGGGAGGGGTCACAGAACCGTCCTGCAGACTGGAAGGCAGGAGGCGCAAGTGTGTGCTGCCGCCTGCCAAGAAGGGACCAGGAGCCTGCTGGCCGGGTGGATCCCTTGTGCACACCTTGCAGCACTGGGACATATTTTTTTCCTGTTCCCCCTGCCCTGTTGCAGGCCGGGGTTCAAGGGCCTCCGTAGGAGGCATAGCTTTTTGGAGACTGCTCTTGCAGCAATGGAGCCACACGCCAGATGGGCTCAGGCAAGGGATGCAGGGCGCTTCTCATTGGGCAATAGTACATATTAATTGGTACTTGAAAAATAAATCCTGTATGTGTATTAGATTCTACAATTATTGCATCAAGAGACCCCAAAACCTAAGTAAAGGGATGCCGAACTAGAGCTGTTGCTGAGTTCCCAAAGGCCTGAACGTGAGTTCCGTAACAGACTCAGAGCACCTTAATATTTCTCCGAGTAATCCTACTTAGAGATCTCATTGGCTAGTCAAGGGAGAAGCGTTCCAACAGACACTTGGGCTTCTAAGTCAACAAGGAAACCTTTTCAAGTAGGTTGGAAATGCAGCAAAGACCACCAGGGTGGATTCTGAGGAATAGATGTTAGAGAGCACCAACTTCGCTCGTATTCAGTAACAGAATGGCAGCCTTCCACATAAACTGAAACTGCCCAGCCCTTAATGGAATGAATTGCAATAATCTGGCAGGAGGATGACTACAGTTTGAATCACTGCAGCCAAATTAGCAACAGTCAAACCAGCTTTAAACTTCACATTCTGTCACATAGTGGCACAAATAACAAGACTAAGTAATTTATTGAGACAAAAATCTTGTGGCATTATTATGAGAAAAGTATGTAGGTATTTTAACTATTTCAGTTATAATAATGAAGCTTTTGTCCAACAAGCAATGTGTTAACCTTGTTTGAAAACCTAATTATCTTTGTTCTATTTATATTTCATTTCTAAATGAAAAAAGATGGTTCTCATTTTTCCTTAATGTACATACGAAATTGCAGATACAGGGAAATGAAAGAAACTTTGGTCCTTGGCCTATCCATAAACTCTCTATAGATTCAAAAACTCTGTACAGATTTCAGAAAGGAAGTGGTAAAGCAAATGTAACTTGTATTAATGTTCTGATTATTCAATCTTCTCATATTTTCAGTTAAGGGCCTCAATAATGATATTGCTCTAAATTCATAAATATCCTTAGAGAGATGAGAATCAGAGTGGATAAAGATTTCAGATCTATCAATTGCTTAGCTTCAAAGTCACGAAGTGCAGGGCAAAAGGTCTTCTGAATTTAGGGAAAGCAGAAGGAAGAAACAACAGGTTTATACTGCTATGGGTGTAAGAGGAAACATTTCCATCACACTTATAGAATGCAAACAATTTTTTAGTGCAATTTCGGTCCGCATGTGGTATTGATACTTATCAAGTCAAATGGTGTCAATGTTTGAAAGGCTTCTGCTGGGTTTGGGCTGAGCTGAGCAGGGCCCGGGGAGACTGAAGGAATTACTGTAGGATTTGTAGTCTGTGCAAAAAGTACTAGGCAGGGAGAGGCTATTTTCAGGTGTGTGAATAGTTTGTATATAAATAACAGTGCCCTCAATTTTTGAAAATCTGTTTTCTCTCTGCAGATTGTTAGTAAATGTATATCGAGCAGGCAGCCAAGAATGAAGAAAGCAAGCCGGATTATTAGTTCGGTGCCCAAAGTGCCTGGAATAACTAAAATGCAAATGGTAGAGAAAGTTAAAACAGAGACCAGTTCCACAACGTCTGCAGTAACGAAACTTCCGAAAGCAGGAACAGCAGCCTCTTTCCTCAAGGTATCGCCACAACTCTTTTGAAATGCAAGGGGAGTGGGGGATAACAACGGGCAGTGGCATGAGCAGCAGAGAAAATGCTGCCTATATTCGTGCATATTGACAGCTTTTTTATTGTTGCCTCCTGTACGTGGGGTTACATGTTACCTACAGATAACAAGTTTTATAATTGTAGAGAAATACAGACGCAGAGAAAGCAGAGCCTGCACTGTTTCTTAAGCCTTGCAGATAAAAATAATTTTGCCCTTTTCGATGAAGCTATTGGAAATTTGTGTTGGATTCATCCAATTAATATTTCTACATTTTCACCCTGTTCACATGATCCACTTATTGAGTCTGGCACTATTCTTAGATACTCCTCAAGTTGCAACCACTCATTCAGCAACTGTTCAAAGTTATGATGGCATTGAATGAGTGCTTTTTACAATCAGCCCTTTAGGTTCTGGCTGTGGCAGCGCTCCCGGGGGCCAGCATGGCTGTTTGGGTGCGTAGCAACCAGCTTGCAGCTACAGTGGCTGCAGCATCCCACAGTCATGTGCAGTTGTCACTGTTTGCAACTTTTCTGCCGCTTTTCGCAAGCAGTGCCAACGAGGAGCCAGCAAGGAAGATCGCAAGTCACTCCCTCTGCTTTTTCTCCTGAGGAGACCCAGTCCATAGCAAGTAGTGCCTGCAGCCTCCACCCACATTCCTTAGCACCCATTTGCAGCCTCCCCATACGGCAGTCATGCACCCCACTATGCTCCTAATCTGGGGTTTATAAAAAGATTAAAAAGATAACAGTTAAAAATAGTAGCCCAGGATGTCCAAGTGCAATGCAACCGTACAATTGCATGAACAACAGAGCTCTCCTAAACTCCTGATGTAAATGCCTGGAAACAAGCCAGATTCTCAGGGCCTTGCGAAAGGCTAAGTAAGTCAGGGCTCCCTGTATCTGTAGGGGATGCTGTTCCATAAGGCAGGTGCTGCCACAGAGAAACCATAATTTGTGGGTCCAACGGGATGATTTCTTTTAAGTGGAGGGGACCCGAACCACGCCCCACTGCTTGCCCCACTCAGTTCCACAACTGGGTCAGGCAAAAACCATGGGAGAAAGGCAGTCCTACTCTAGAGAGGAGAGCGAAGTCCTGTTACCAAGGCAATAAACAGGTAAACATAAACTTAAGTTCCTACCAAGGTAGAGATTTATGAAAGCAGCTTTCCATTCCCAATACTTACAAGATTTTGTGACTACAGATATTCTAATAAAAGTGGTTAGGGTTGGGGCTTGTCTGTTTCCTGATCCGGTCTATATTGTAGGGCTGATAACTGCAAATAGCCTGACTCTCTGCCATGCAGGAGTTTATAGATTACAACTGCCTTGAATCACACCTGGAAGCTTACTGGGAGCCAGTGCAGCTTGCTGAGTAGCAAGAGATAACCAAAATTACCTGCGCTGCTGGATTCTGGACCAGTGGCAGCTTCCAAATGCTCTTCAAGGACAGCCCCATGTAGAGGCCGTTGCAGTAATCCAGTTGGGAGGTGACTCTGGCATGAGCCTCATGAGCCAGAAACTGGTGCATTTGGTGCGCAAGCCAAGTCTATGCAAAGGCACCCCTAGCCGTGGCTGCTACTCTCCCTTGAGTGGGAGCCAGCAGGACCTTCAGGTTGCACGCTGATTCCGACTGGGGAAGTGTCAAAGAGGGGAAATCTCCCAAGGGGGGGGGTTAAACCCACCGCAACCGCTCGCCAGAGTTGAGCCAAAGCGAGCTCCATATCCCAGGCACCCTCACAGCCTGGGACCTTGGCAGTGTTGCTTGGTCAGCCAAGAAGGGTGCGACTGGGTAACAAATAGGAATGGTAGCAACAGAATTGGGAGAGACCTTGGAGGTCTCTCAGTCCAACCCCCTGTTCAGGGAGGAACCATTTCAAAGGGAAACTGGTGAGGAGGTAGAGCCCCAAACCGCCCCACAGACATGGGCTTCAAGCTTGATCTCTCTGCCAACGCTGACTGGAAGAAAGGAGAAGACCTGCGTGATACAGCGCCTCCCTCTTCGAATATCCTCAGGAAGGCCAGACGGGTGCCACAATCAGTGGTATCAAATGAGATCAAGGAGGACCCGGATGGACACACTATCCTGAGCCTGCCAGAGGTTACCCAGTGCGATCAGTGCCACTTCAGTGTTGTCACTGGGTTGATTCCTGACAGAAAAGAGTCCAGATAATTTATTTATTTCAGGAGCTGTAAACTGACAACCTTCATTAAAAAGGGAAGGTGGAAGATTGTATAAAAAGGTCAGATCTGCTGGGTCCAGCAATGGGCTTCAAGGCAGAGGGGACCATACCCTCTGGCAGAGGTCTGGTCCCAAGAGCTCCTCACCTCCCAGCAAGAGGTGAGGAACAGGGATCTGAAATACTTGAGAGCCCTGAGCTCTGAGAACTCTGTTTGGTTCTCAGACCAACATCACGGACATCAGGGCCAGAAGGCTTGAACTCTGCCCGATATCTGGGCCGGGCTGTGCCTCAGGCAATTGCAAAGGGCCGGTACAGTCAGATTCCAACTCTGAACAAATCTGAGCGACTTATCCAGCTGATGGCTAGAACAGTTCTCACCAGAGCCTTGCAGGTGTCCCTGTGGCCTCTCCTTGCCCAGGAGGGGCTGAGTTATTCTGGCCACTGGTTCACATTCTGTATGATTGGCATAGATGTTATGCCACCCATGATTTGATGTACCTTATTTACTTTGTTGAATGGGGCTGCCGGCACTCAGGAATTCAGGCCTGTCTCTGCTGAGTGATCGTTAAAAATTCATGCATGGTAATTATAAGTCTACGTTAGCAAATAATAACTGGGATTTGAAGGCTTACTGTTTATTTACATGTCACTGGATCTATTAAGAGTCGCAGCAGCTAATAATAATAATAAAGTAGAATGATGCAAGTTAATTAAAAGCATGGCATTATAGTTCACATACCTGTCATAGTTATTTGTTAACATTGTCGCCTGCCAAACTGACAGGTTTTAAGGAGGCTACTTTGACTTCAGAAAATACAGGAAGCAAAAGAACTAGATGCAAAAGTGATTTGAATAAGCCGGTTCACTGGGTAGAAAATAAAAAAAAAATTTCGCCCATTCAAGTTTTTCTCAACAAAAAAAATCTTTTTATTTTACACTAGTGGAACCTGTTCATCTAGTTGTGGAACTGCTCATTTTTTGATGCATGGCAGTTTGTGGGCACTGCAGAGGGAAATCATATTTATCGAAGGAAGAAGCTTAATATTTCTTTCCTTCTATGTTTAGAGCATCTCAGCAATAAAATCAGAGCAAGCTTTCTGAGTTTCAGTGCAGGTAATCCTTGAATTATGACCATATTTTCAGCAACCATTTGAAGTTCCAATGGCTCTAAAGAATTGGCAGGTTGAACCCATCTTCAGAGTTCCAGCCATCCCAGCATCCCTGCAGTCGCATGGTCACAATCTGGGCAACTGGCTCGCGCTTATGACTGGTTGCAGCAGCCACGAGCAACTTTCACTGCTGACTTCCACAGCCCGTCAATGGGGAAACCGGCAGGGAAGATCACAAGTCCCTGGGGAAGCCTCCCCTCCCCCAGCCTCTTTCCCCTCCCGCCATGCCAGCCACGCCCACACCCCAGGCAGGCGCCCTGAGCCCCCTGCACCTCCCCCTCCCCCATCGGCCAGCCTGCTTGAGAGCCACGGAGTTGGCTGCAGGAAGCAGCAGGAAGTTGCCTAGTGTAACAATTGTGGGATTTCGTTAGTGATGGCAACTGCAAGGATTGCCATGATGATGCAGTTGTGCTTTACGACGGCACTGCTTACCAATTGAAATATTGGTCTCAATTGCTGTCGCACGTCGAGGGACTACGAGTATATGTTTTCAAATTTGTTTCTTCAGTTTTATGCCTGGTATAAAATTACTTTTTTAAAAATGGCATTTTTTAAAATTTCTACTATTATATATCATAGTATGTTTCCTTTTCCCTCCTTCCTCCTCTTCCCATCTTCTCTTGATCTGCCAGAGTTTGGTTGGTTCTCATTTTCGAAATGGGGGGGAAGGGGAGAATGTTTGAGTTTTTCAGTTAGCCTAAACAATTGCAGCTGGGTGAGCTTCAAGGTCAATTCTAGATAAAGTTTTGGCAGGTTGAAAAGAGAGCCCCCTTTTAAGAATAATTGGTGAATGTGATTTATGACAACCTTTCTGGGGTGGGAATTGCAGCTTGTTACATTATATCAGGGGGAGGGAACTTTAGTCTTGGGTTCAACTATGTAAGTGCCGATACTTTGTTTCCTGAATAAAATGTTCTTTAAGGAAGAAATCTTTGCCTTGAAGTTCTTTTAATTGGCTTCACCTATCGGAACCATGACACTTTTTAAGTTTTGTCATTTCCAATAAATTAATTGTTTAACTTTATTTAATTCTTTCAATGCTTGTTCACCACCCAACCAATCAGAAGAAATAATGACCTCTTTGCCAAGCAGTTAACAAATGCATATAGGAAGCATACCACAAGAGTAATGGGAGACTATCCAGATATCAACTGGGAGACAAACTCTACAGCAGGGGTGTCAAACTCAATTTCATTGAGGGCCGCATCAGCATTGCGGTTGCCCTCAGGGAGCCGGGTGGGTGAGGCCTACTGGGTGGGCGTGGATGGAGTGGGTGTGGCCTGCTGGGTAGGTGTGGCCAGCTCTACATCGTTCGCGTCAAGGGTGCCTGTGGGGGCCTGGGCAGGAGTGGGACAGATCTGAGGGTCTCTGGCAGAAGGGGGTGGGACCAGGGCAAGTGCCAAGGCACGGTCCACTGGAAGAGCCTCACTATTCCTCTCAGACCATGCCGGGGGGGGGGCTTATGGAGCTAAGACTGAATGCGTTTCAGCATAGATGGCCACCACAAAATTGTACATTGGCTCCCGGCTGGGCTGGGCCAGGGCCAAGGCAGAGGGGGTCGTTCCCTCACTGTTTCCAGGATGGCTTCGCGGGCCACATGAAACCACTTCGCGGGCCGCATCTGGCCCCCGGGCCTTGTGTTTGACATGTCTGCTCTACAGCAAGCGGGAGATCAAACAGATTCCTAACCAACCTAGCCCACAACTTTGTTATACAAAAGGTGGAGTTGGGAATTAGAAGTAAAGCCGTACTGGACCTAATTCTTACTAATAGAGAAGAAGTGATAGAGGAAGTTGAAGTTGAACCTTGGGCGAAAGTGTCCATATCATACTGGAATTTAATATAACACAAACACTAGCAACAGAAAACAATCCAACCAGGGTCTTAAATTTCAAAAGAGCTGACTTTAACAAACTCGGAGAGAACCTAGGAAAGATCCCATGAATGAAAATCCTAAAGGGGAAAACAACCTAAGAAGCGTGAGAAACTCTGAAAAATGCTCTTCATGGCATTGGACCAGGATACTTACGGGACCGTCTTCTGCCACATACTTCCCTTCGACCGGTGAGAACGCACAGGGTCGGCCTCCTCCAGGTCCCATCAGCGAAACAATGTTGTGTGGCGGGTCCTAGGGGGAGGGCCTTCTCCGTTGTGGCGCCCACCCTCTGGAACCAACTGCCCCCTGAAGTCCGCGCTTCCCCCACTCTCCTGGCCTTCCGAAGGAATCTTAAAACTTACCTTTGCCGGCAGGCCTGGGGTTGACAGTGGACTGTGGAGTGAATGATGAATGTGTCTGGGGGTTTTAATATTAATTGTTTTTAGATTGGATTTAGTTTTTTGATAAATTGTTTTATTTATGTTGTAAGCCGCTCTGAGTCTTCGGAGAGGAGCGGCATATAAATTTAATTAAAATAAATAAAAAAATAAAATAAATAAAAGCCCAGACTAGCACAATACCACTGAAAAAAACAAACAGGAAATTCAAGAAGAAACAGCCTGGCTGCACAAAGATCTCTGACAAATTGAAAGACAAAAAGGACAAATACAAAAAATGGAAACCAATTATTAGCAAATAGCCAGAACATGCAAAAATGAAGTCAGGAAAGCAAACACTCAGAACAAACAAAGACTTGCAACAGAAATCAAGAATAATAAAAAAGCTTCTTCCAATATATTAACAACAAGAAAAAAGCCAAGAAAACTGTAGGCCCACTAAAGAGAGAAGATGGCAAGGAAATAAGAGGCAACAGGGAGAAAGCAGAACTGTTTAACTCATACTTTGCATCAGTCTTCACACAAAAAGAAACTATAGCCCAACATACCAAAAAAACCACTACAAAAGACAAACTAGAAACAAAAATTAAAATAAGCAAGAAAATGCTAAGAGAACACTTATCTGACCATGACAATATAAATCACCGGCACCCAACAGATTACATCCCAGAGTTCTGAAGGAGCTGGCAGATGCTATCTCAGAACCATTGCACCATATCTTTCAATATGGTTCTCATCTTCAAGAAAGGGAAAAAACAGACCCAGTAAACTACAGACCAATCAATTTAACATCAATACCTGGGAAGATCCTGGAAAAGATAATCAAAAAAACAGATCTGCGAACAACTAGATGCAAACAAAGTCATAACTAGTAGCCAGCACAGGTTTGTTAAAAACAGATCATGCCAAACCAATCTTATTTCATTCTTAGATAAAGTGACTAAACTAAATAGACCAGCGAAATTATTACTATTATTATTATTATTTATTAAATTTCTATGCCGCCCTATTCCGAGAACTCAGGGCAGCTCACAGCATAAATAGAAATCCAATATTAAAATACTACATAATAAATATATAAAAAAATACATATATAAAAAGAAAACCCCTAAATTTAAGAAACCATTCATTCAACAAACGTACACACAAACATACACTGGCTAGGGGCAAGATGTCAACCGCCCCAGGCCTGTCGGCAAAGATGTGTCTTAAGGAGTTTATGAAAGGCGGAGAGGGTGGGGGTGATACGGATCTCCGGGGGGAGTTGATTCCAGAGGGCCGGGGCCGCAACAGAGAAGGCTCTTCCCCTAGGCCCCGCCAGGCGACACTCTGGCTGACGGGACCTGGAGAAGGCCGACTCTGTGGGCCCTAACCGGTCGCTGGGTTTCATGAGGCAGCAGACGGTCCCGTAAGTAACCTGGTCCGATGCCATGTAGGGCTTCATAGGTCATAACCAACACTTTGAATTGCGTTCGGAGACCAATAGGCAGCTAGTGCAGCTCCCGGAGTGATGCCGAAATGTGGGCATTTCTGGGCAGGCCCAACACTGCTCGCGCAGCTGCATTCTGCATTATCTGAAGTCTCTGAACGTTTTTCAAAGGTAGCCCCATGTAGAGAGCATTGCAGTAGTCGAGCCTCGAGGTGATAAGGGCATGAGTGACTGTGAAAAGAGACTCACTACTGTGGACATAGTATACCTGGACTTCAGTAAGGCATTTGATAAGGTAGACCACAACCTTGGTAAGCTAGAAAAAGGTGGAATAGACAACATCACCACCAGATGGATCTGTAGCTGGCTGACAAACTGTACTCAATTAGTAGTCCTCAACAGCACTACATTCACATGGAGAGAAGTAAGAAGGGGGTACCACAAGGTTCCGCCTTAGGCCCAGGACTCTTCAATATCTTCATAAAGGACTTAGATCAGTGGTTCTCAACCTTCCTAATGCCACGACCCTTTAATACAGCTCCTCATGTTGTGGTGACCCCCAACCATAAAATTATTTTCGTTGCTACTTCATAACTAATTTTGCTACTGTTATGAATCGTAATGTAAATATCTGATATGCAGGGTGTATTTCATTGTTACGAATTGAACATAATTAAAGCATAGTGATTAATCACAAAAACAATATAGCAATGCTCGATGGAGAAGCTTACCCTTCCTTGCTCAAAAATTGTTGCGAGGGAGGGAAGGGGAAGGAAGGAAGATTGAAGGGGAAAGGAAGGAGATGGAGAAGGAAGGAGATTGAAGGGGGAAGGAAGGAGAGATTGAAGGGGAAGGGATGGAGATGGAAGGAAGGAAGATTGAAGGGGAAAGGAAGGAGATGGAGAAGGAAGGAGATTGAAGGGGGGAGGCGCTGCCAAGGACGCACAAACAGCTTCGCACAATTGCCCGAGGGGGGAGGCTCTGGCGGAGAGCCGGTGGAGAGCCAAGTGGCACCTCCGGGGCCTCAGAAGTCGCACAGAGGATCCATACGCCTCGGAGCCGCTGGCTGCCCTCTCACACCCGCCACCCTGGAGCACCCCATCCTCATCCCAGCACCTCTTGCCCTCTCCCAGCCGCCCCCCCCGGGACCTGCCTGCCCCTCCAGCCATCGCAGAGGCGAGGTCGCAGGAGCCCCTTTCCACACCGCGCAGCCCATCGCATGCGAGAGCGGTGTGACCGGAACGCCAGCTCCCGCTCGGAAGGCACCACTTTTCCCCTCCCGGCCCGGCTGGCTGGCCTCCGACGCACATGCGGGCCTCGCCGCCGCGCCCTCTTCCCCGCCCCCTGGCCGCTTTCGAGGCCCGGAGCCTGGCAAGCCGGGAAGGAGCCACTCCTGCCTGGCAGCCCCATGGCCGCACCGCGCGCCAGAGGGCCAAGGTGGCCTTCGACAGCGAGGGGGAGACTCTGCGCGGTGCAGAGGGCGGGCGGGGGCGGAGCGTGGCCGGGCAACCAGGAGGCATGGAGACAGGCTGGGCGCTGCAGCTTAGCTTAGCTGGCAGCGGCGGCAGCGGTTTTCTCGCTCATCTCCTCTCCTTCCTCCTGCTGTCCCCAAAGCGGCTCGAGCGGGAGCCGGGAGGAAGAGGGGTGCCTGGGGGGAGCCACCACAGCTCCATTGATGGACAGAGGACCAGGCCAGGCAGCATGGGGATGGCAGCAGCAGCGGATGCTGCTGCATCATCGGGGGTCCCCGCCGCCCCCGCACTCCCCGGCCTGGTCCTCTGTCCATCAATAGAGCCGCAGTGGGGGCTGGTGCCGTGCGGCCTGCCAACTCGGCTGCTTCCCCCCAGGCACCCCTCTTCCTCCCGGCACCCGCCCAAGCCGCCTTGGGGGCAGCAGGAGGAAGAAAGAGAGTAGAAGGGCGAGAAAACCACTGCCACTGTTCCCGCCGCCCCCCCCCGGCTGCCTGGCTTCGCCCTCCGCCCATCTGATAGAGCCGCGGTGGGGGCTGGTGCCGTGCGGCGTGCCAGCCCCTCGTCCAGAAAAAAAAAGAGAGAGAGAGAGAGAGAGAGAGAGAGAGAGAGAGAGAGAGAGAGAGAGAAGGGAAAGTGCCTCTCTCTCTCTCTCTCTTTTTCTGCAAATGGCGGAGGAGGCCATGTGGAGACGGATAGAGGAACGGTGTCTGGTTCCTAAGACCATCGGAAATATGTGTTTTCCGATGGTCTTAGGCGACCCTTGTGAAAGAATCGTTCGATCCCCAAAGGGGTCGCGACCCACAGGTTGAGAACCGCTGACTTAGATGAGGGAATGGAAGGGAAACTCATCAAATTTGCAGATGACACCAAACTGGCAGGAATAGCCAACACCCCAGAAGACAAACTCAGGATCCAAAAAGATCTTGACAAACTTGAACTATGGGCCCTATCCAACAAAATGAGTTTCAGTGTGGAGAAAAGCAAAGTTTTACATTTAGGCAGGAAAAATCAAAGGCACAAGTACAGATTAGGTGAGACCTGGCTCAAAAACAGTAACTGTGAGAGGGACCTTGGAGTCCCAGTGGACGATCACTTGACCCTGAGCCAGCTGTGTGCAGCAGCAGCAGCCAAAAAAAGCGAATACAATCCTGGGTTGTATAAACAGAGGCATAGAATCAAGATCACACGAAGTATTAGTACCACTTTATAAAACCCTAGTGAGGCCACACCTGGAATACTGCAACCAATTTTGGTCACCATATCACAAAAAAGATGTTGAGAGTTTGGAAAAAATTCAGAGAAGAGCAAGTAAGATGATCCGAGGCCTGGAGACTAAAACATACGAAGAACGGCTACAGGACTTGGGCCTGGCTAGTCTAAAGAAAAGAAACAGGGGCGACATGATGGCAGCATTCCAGTATTTGAGGGGCTGCCACAAGGAAGAGGGGGGTCAACCTATTTTCCAAAGCACCAGAGGGAAGGACAAGAAACAATGGTTGGAAACTGTTCAAGGAGAGAAGCAACCTGGAATTGAGGAGAAACTTCCTGACAGGGAGGACAATTAACCAGTGGAACAGCTGGCCTCCAGAAATTGTGGGCACTCCATCACTGGAGGTTTTTAAGACAAAGCTAGACAGTCATTTGTCTGAGATGGCATAGGTTCTCCTGTTTGAGCGGGGGGGGGGGGTGGACTAGAAGATCTCCAAGGTCCCTTCCAGCTCTATTCTATTCTAAATTTTCTAGACTGCTTTTATGAATCTCTTAATTGTGATTTATATCTTATAGCTTTTTTCTGATTTGTAGCAAGCCCAGCTAGGATTCCTCTCCTATAAGCTCTACATTTCTCCCATATAGTTGTGTCTGACATCCCTGGAGTTTTATATATATAATTTGCATTTCTGCTGTGTGCTTTCTTGAAGTACAGTAACCGCCCTATATTCACGTCACCCTCTGAAGATGGGAGGGTCTTCTTCACAGCTGCATTTGGAAGCCAGGAGGGTGTCCGATCTGGTCACCCTTTTCAGGGTAGATTTTTCCAGACTGAATCATGAAACTCTTTTTATAACTTGACCTATTTGGTTCCTTACTAGATTGTTCTTAACCTACACAGCATGGCTGTAATTAACCTACTTAACAACAACAACAACAAAATAGATGTAGTGGAAATGCAGATAGTTGGAAGGAATGCTTAATCTGGGTAACTCTGCTAGGGATGAGAGGGGACCCTCCATAAAAGGGATGGGAAATTTGTTCCATTGTGTTGCTGGGATTATTATTATTATTATTTTGAGTCATCAGCCATCACTGTGCCTTTCTGCAATACAAAAATGTAAATGTTCTCATCTGATCGTAACAAGAAACCAGACAAAAGATTTTCATAACTACTTCATGCAGATACAAAGACAAAATCTAAAATAAAAAATTGCTATCTATGTTAAGCAGTTATAGTTGCAAAAATGTCTTTTAAAACTGTGGGCTGGAAACAATATTAAATCTTCCGTGAAGCCTATTTTCATTCTGACAATTTTTGTCCTTTTAATTTCAAATGCAAGTGCTAAAATATTTCCAATTTTTTTTTTTGTAATTTTTTGCTTGTCTTATTCTATGCCTCCCTTGTATGCCTGTGAGAGAACTGGGCAGTTTCCAAATGTGATATGTTAAGTAAATAAAATACAAATAAGTAATATTGATCACATTGCGTATTCCATTTTAACTCTTTGGGATGAATACTAAGAAAGATTGTGGTAAGCTGATTTAACAAAATTGAACACATAGAGGAACTCGATGCAAAGTGCATGGATGCACCTCAAGGACAGCCCTTTTAATGTGCACGGCTATTATACTTAAAATTCAGTGTAATTATTGTATTTAATAGGTTTTCCTTATATTAAAGTTTAGTGGGCAATACCCTCCTGACTGAGGCTTTCTGGCCGTGTGTGTGTGTGTGTGTGTGTCTTTAGTGCCAGGCAGTGCCAGGCTTCCATGGCAGGAGATGCAGGAGGAACCACTTGTATGTAACGGCACAAACACTCCACAGAAATAAGAATGGCATGGCATTGGGAGTGCCAGTTATGAATGCATGTTGGCCATACATGATGGGACCTTTGTAGCTGAGGATGCCTCCCAAGACTTTCTGTACAAATAGTTCTTGATTTACGACCAACGTAACCCCAAAATTTCCACTGCTAAGCAAGAGAGATGTTAAGTGAGTTTTGCTCCATTTTACCACCATTTTTGCTACAATTGTTAAATGAATTGTGTGGTCATTAAGCGAATATGGCTTCCCCCATTGAATTTGCTTGTCAGAAGCTGGCTGGGAAAGTTATCAATAGTCACTTGACCCTGGGACAAGGCCACTGTCATCAATACAGGCGCCCAAGTTTTGATCATGTAACCACGGAGATGCTGCAAGGATCGTGTGAAAACTGGTCTCGAGTCATTTTTTTCAGTGCTGTTGCAACAGTCACTAAATGAATGGGTGTAAGTCGAGGACAACCTGCACAGGGATGAAATTCTGCCCACTTGAACCTCTGAGGCATTGAAAAGTGGATTCAACCAGGTTTTATATGCAAGGATGCTGATTTTTTATTATGATTATTGTAGGTAATTATATTTTAATTTTAGATCTTTTACATTTATCTTTATCATATGCCACCCATCTTTCAAAAATTTTACTCTTTGCATGTGTGTCTGTAGTTGAAAAAAGCCAACCCTCTGACTGGACCCTCACAGATGGCTTTACCTCTGTCCTGCAGGCTAAGAGCAGCGAGGATCTTTTAGCTGGAATGGCTGGAGGGATGAACGTCAGCAACGGTGTCAAGGGGGGCAAGAAGAGCGTGCCCGCCTCCACGGGCCCTTCTGCTGTGGGCAGTGCCACCCTGGGCCCTGCGGAGAGCAGATCCAAGCCCACCACAGGTACAGATACAAAGTCCTTTTCTTAAGGCCACTGTGTTTTTTGTAGCACGGGATACTGGCTGCATGGTGCTAATTCTCATCGCTAGTAGTGCCCAGTTGACCTTGTCTGGGCTCAGAACCTAAGCAGGGATGGGAGACCACCATGTAATTTCAGTTTGGCTAGATTGACAAGTTAAAAAAAATAGAAGAAGTCAATGACCAATCATGCCATTATTCCTAAGAAATCTACATGGCTGGGTCTCAATGAAGTGAACTCAGCTCAACTGGAAGGGGGCTTGTTCCTATGTCATAGCCCACTATATGACGTAACTGTACGTTAGTCAGGCTGTGTTTAGTTAGTTAGTTAGGATATATTCAGTTACCCAGGATCATGAATGTGTTGCCTGCTTGTGCATTCGTTATATTTTAAAATTAAATCTATTGCTGACTATAACTGAACATGATACCCAAATTAACAAACAGAGATTACTACTTACTTTCCATTCCACAACTACAAAATTATTTTGAATTCTGGTTTTGGTTTGGAGGAGAAGTAGTAAACAATAGAGCTTGTGAAAGGAAGATCTTGGAGCAGTCTTTGACTGCAAGCTGAACACATGCAATGCAGCTGGAAAAATGAAGACCTCCATTTTGGCCATCTCAATTTGAAACTTTTTCCCAGAGACCCATCAGGGACCTACTATGTTAGTGTTTCTCCTATATGTAGTATATATAGCTATTCAGCATTAACTTTTATGACTTATTGTGGTATGATTATTTTTATTATGTATGTTGCTACACACAATTATTTTCAATCATTAACTTTCAAGTGTGTGCTTTAGAGTTTATAGTCGCATATTCCTGAAAAAAAAAAACCTTTTACAGAATTGTATCTTTACTATTTACTATTTATTGTAAATTTACTATTTTTAAAAAACAATACAGGTACACATTCTTTAGCTAAGCGTAGCACTTCATCTGCAAATAAGGAATCCAGCTCTTCCCGGGAAAGAATTCGTGACCGTTCACGACCAACGCAAAGCAAAAAATTGCCCCCAGTTGGTCAGGCCAGCAGCGATCTCCTTCTTGCAAAACGTTCCCGCAGCCGTGCCAATCCAGATTCTGATGTTCGCATGAGCAAGTCAAAGTCAGACAATCAGATCAGTGATAAATCTGCTCTAGAGGCGAAAGTGAAAGACCTCTTGATGTTGGCCAAAACAAAAGACGTCGAGATCCTCCACTTAAGGAATGAACTAAGAGAGATGCGTGCTCAGCTGGGCCTTCATGAAGATCCCTTTGAGGGTGATGAAAAATCTGAGGATAAAGAAATAATTGTGATCCACCAGCCGACTGATGTAGAATCTGCCCTGCTGCAGTTGCAAGAGCAAAACTCTGCCATACGAGAGGAGCTGAATCAGCTGAAAAATGAAAACCGGATGTTAAAGGACAGATTAAACGCCTTGGGTTTTTCTCTAGAGCAGAGGTTGGATAATTCTGAAAAGCTGTTTGGCTACCAGTCTCTGAGCCCAGAAATGACCACTGGAAGCCACAGCGATGGTGGAGGAACTCTTACTTCCTCCGTAGAAGGTTCCGCTCCTGGTTCCATGGAAGATCTTCTAAGTCAGGATGAGAACACTTTGATGGACAATCAACACAGTAACTCCATGGATAACTTAGATAGCGAGTGCAGTGAAGTCTACCAGCCGCTCACGTCTAGTGACGATGCTTTAGATGCTCCATCATCTTCAGAGTCGGAAGGACTGCCAAGCATAGAGACATCAAGAAAAGGCAGCAGCGGCAATGCCAGCGAAGTATCCGTGGCTTGTTTAACAGAACGGATTCATCAGATGGAAGAGAACCAGCATAGCACAGCGGAAGAACTTCAAGCAACTCTTCAGGAACTTGCAGATTTGCAGCAAATTACGCAGGAGTTGAACAGTGAGAATGAAAGGCTTGGAGAAGAAAAGGTAATCCTCATGGAATCTTTGTGCCAGCAAAGTGATAAGTTGGAACACTTTAGCCGACAAATTGAGTATTTCCACTCTCTTTTAGACGAGCATCATATATCATATGTTATTGATGAAGACATGAAAAGTGGACGCTACATGGAGCTAGAGCAACGTTTTATGGACCTTGCAGAGAATGCGCGTTTTGAAAGAGAGCAGCTTCTGGGTGTCCAGCAGCATCTAAGCAACACTTTGAAGATGGCCGAGCAAGACAATAAGGAAGCCCAAGAGATGATAGGGGCATTGAAGGAACGGAATCACCACATGGAGCGAATTCTTGACTCGGAGCAGAAAAGCAAGGCCACTCTGGTGGCTGCCTTGGATGAGTACAAAGCTACCGTCTCGAGTGACCAAATTGAGATGAACCGATTGAAAGCACAGCTGGAACATGAGAAGCAGAAAGTTGCTGAGCTCTATTCTATACACAAATCGGGTGATAAGTCAGACATCCAGGACCTGCTAGAGAGTGTCAGGCTTGACAAAGAGAAAGCAGAGACATTAGCCAGCAACTTACAAGAAGAGCTTGCTCGGACACGTAATGATGCCAACTGTCTCCAAGATGCCATTGCAAAGGTAAAGGTCAAAAGTGTAATTGAATGGGAAGACTTCCCCAGGTGTGTTGAAAGCGGGAGGCAGACGGTCACTTAGAAGCAGGGCTTTTTTTCTCATAGAATCCCCTAGAACGGAGTTCCGGCACCTTTTTTGGATGGAACCTTGTAGGGTAGGCAAGGCGGGTTGTATGACGTGTGTGAGTTCCGGCACCTTTTTTTTCTTCAAAAAAAGCACTGCTTAGAAGCCTCTGTGAGCCACATACACGACCTCCCACAGCTGCCCTTTGGTTCCCCCTTAAGTGCCTGGAGCTAGTGCTGAGCTGCTCAGCCCCTGGACGGATCCTACTTCAGGCCCACTCTGTCCTTCCAGGTTAAGCTTCACTTTCCCTCAGAAGAATAAAGGTAGGAGTGCCCTCCTTATGTTTCAGCTGTGAGCAGGTATACAAACAGGTGTATCCAGTGGTGATGAGAGGGTTTTCAGTGGCATGATAAATAAATGGGCCTGGGTAAAAATTGGAACTAACCATAGTTGAATTTTCCACATAAGGAAGCGTACATGATCTGTATGTCTTAGTCACCAATCCTCTAGTTCAGTGTTTCTCAGGTGTTGAAGCTTTGCCCTCCGTAGGCCGCTTCAATTCTCATGGTGGGTCCTACACACGTGGGCCGAATATTAGAGAAGGAAGCATGACTCCAGTCAGGTTTCTCTCTGGGGCGTGAGGCAACAGACAAAAGGCTGCCTTCCCCTTTTATTACCTGTTACAGTGGGCGGTTACACAATGCATCACATGGTTACAAACAGCCAATGACAATGTTATTTCTGCAGCCAATGACAAGGCTACACTGGCAAAGCCACCCCTGTGGCCAATGGATTCAAATCTTGGTACAACGTCCATCCAGCCTCTTGGCCCCTCCTCCATTTCCTGTTGCTTCAAAACAGCATGGTCAAGTCACATGGCCAAGCCTTCTTTGTTCCTTTGTTACAAGCCTAATGCATTACAACAAGGTGTGGCAGCTTGAAGATGTGTGGACTTCAGCTCCCAGAATTCCCCAGCAAGACTGACTGGGGAATTCTGGGAGTTGAAATCCACATGTCCTCAAGTTTCCAAGGCTGAGATACACTGAACTAGTTAAAAGGGTTCTCGGGCAATTGGCAAAGAATGAGCTTGCCAGGCTGACACCTTGGAGGAGCTACTGGAGGGGGAGGCTAAGCTGGAGAGGTGTCTGATTCTCACATTGATAGGAAGCTAATAATTCTTTGCTGATTTGGTTATTTCAACATTTAGCCTGATGCCGTAAAGTGAGACTTCAGCCGAGATAGCTGGCACTCTGCAGTGTGTGATACAAATTTAATCCTGGGTGCAAACGTTGAAATCTATTTAGAAGAAGCAATTAGAGTCTGGCCATTTTTCTTAAACTAGATTGAAGATGAGTATAGAGCTTTCCAAGAAGAAGCCAAGAAGCAAATTGAGGATCTGAACATGTCCTTAGAGAAAACACGCGCAGAACTGGAGGAGAAGGAGACGGAAAGGAGTGATATGAAAGAAACCATATTTGAGTTGGAGGACGAAGTGGAGCAGCACCGAGCAGTGAAACTGCACGATAATCTCCTCCTCACCGACATGGGCAGTAAGTGGTCACTCCGCCTTCCCTGGGACCTTCGCGGTTACTTCTCTGGGGGGGGGGCAGGACAGGTTCTTAACAACCACACATTCATTTTCTTAATGTTCTTGCGGTGCTTTAATTGTTGTTAGTGTTGTTATTTTCTAGTGGGGAAACAGATGTCCCCAGTTTGGCCATGATGCCTGAATTTGAATTAGTTGGGTTGTGACAATGCAACGTTTTCACAAACCGCTTTCTCTAAAAAAAGAGTTATGAAAGCGACGGTCAGTGATCTGGATGGGAAGGCAGATCCACCAGCCCAATTCTCTGATCGGATCTCTCATTGGCCCAGATGAAATTAATCGTGGGATTGTAGTTGTACAAATTGTAATTAATTTTTATTGCTTTTTTGGTTGATTTCATATGACTTTATGCTGTAATCATTATATTTGTCATGTGAAAATTATATTATGAATATGGTACTGTAAGATTATAATTTAACAATAAAAAAGAATGCATAAAATAATTAAACCACAGTGTTGTGGACTGGAAAGAAAGTTGGAGGTTATAGATTATCTAATTCAGCCACCAGTGTAGGAAAATCCGTTAAATCACCCCTTCAAAAGAGAACTATTCGGCTGTCATTGGAAAATTTCAGAGGGGGGAACTCTGTTATCCTGGGCAATCGATACATTTCTTAAGGTACTTATTGTTAAGAAATCACATGAAATGTTCATCCAGAATGCCTAAAAAAATAGCCTTGTAATTAATTAAAACTTATTTTAATTAATGCATGGCAAGTGCAGTGTCCCATCCTGATTATATCACCTCACACCTAATCAGACAAGCACAGAGGACAGTGACGCTGCATTAGATTATTCACACCTGCTCAGCTGGTGGTCTATATATTCTTCCCATATTGAGTGCAGCCAAGCCAGGCTTCCCAGGCTTCGATCCCTCTAGTTTGGTGTCTTCTGCAGATTTAATATAAGCCCTTTCTGTTTATCTTCTAGGCCAGTGAGGGCGAACCTTTTAGAGACTGAATGCCCAAAATGCTCCCGCCGCTCCGTCCCGCCCGCTCCACCTCCGGCCTCGTCCTGCCCCACCTGCCAGGCCACCCACCGCCTCCATGGCCCAGATTGCCCAGGCGGCTCTGCAGTGCCACAGTGGCCACGCCCTCCACTTGCACCCCGCAGCATCATCTGCGCGTGACACGGCGCGAGGGCAGAGTCTTGTCCCAGCTGCCCAGTGCTTGGCTGTGCTGCTCCGCGCTCGGGGGCGACTCTCCTCCAGGGGAGCTGCTGGTGAGAGGGCTGCAGGGGAAGACGGGGCTGGGGCGACGGCGCGCATGCCCACAGGGAGAGGGCACTGAGTGCCACCTCTGGCAGGCATGCCATAGGTTCGCCACCACTGTTTTATGCCGTTTAGAAAGATCTCAGACAACAGAAGGCCAAGAAGGGAGCCTTGGAGGCGGATCTCTCTCAATAGCTTGCTGCAATTTGATACAGAATTATTTACAAACAGCCTTGCTTTTTTTCCTATTTCTTTTTTAAAACTTTTATTTACAATATAGTGAGAATATAAAAGCAAGATGCATATAACCTACTTTAATTAAATTATCTAGGAGACTTTTCAAATAAATGCAGATCTTTGGAAGTAGTATCTTCCAACCCACTCTGCTCGTGAGAGAGAGTGCCAGCTGCTTTGCTGAGGTCAAGGCACATTCCATTGGCCCTGTTCTGAAGGTCTAACAACTTGCCACTAGCTGATAAAAAGAGGCAGAATTGTTCTGACCCAATTCTCGATGAATTTAGATAGGCTGCTGGTGACGGTAGTACTCTCACCTAAGCATATTGCTTGACTATTTGTTGTAATTTTTTGTTCAGTACGACTGGTCTGTAGTTTTCCAGGTCCTCCTCCTTTCCCTTTTGGCATGTCTGAACTATGCTTACTCTTCTGTAGTCTGCTGGCATCTCACCGGTTCTCCAGATTTTTGTTTTTGTTTTGAGTTCTGGTTCTGGGAAGGTAGTATGACAAGTTCTTACTATACCACCACTGTGACTCTTAAACTGTGCCTCCCCTTCCCTCCCCAGGTTCTGGCAGCCCCCTCTTTGAGCCTTGAAGGGCTAGCTTTTCCTCCAGCCCTGGAACAGAGGAAGGATGGAGCTTGAGGGCCGTAGGAATGGATGGGCTGGAGGTGGTGGGCCAGAAGGCCAGATTTCTTTTGGCTTGCTTTTATTATTGTTGCGAGCCGAGCCAGAATTGTGTTTTACAAGATAGGTGGCCCTTTAGATCTTTTAAATAAAGAAATGCATGATCCATTCTGCAGATTGGATCTTGCAACATTATCCACATATATTCAAATATCATAGATGCAAATAAAATAGAGATGGCAAAGATGTTTATAAAATCAAAATTTTATAAATATGGGGATTATTAACCTGCACTTTGAATAGAGGTAAAATTATGCTTCTCTTTTTGAAACATTAAATGAAGAGTAAGGGAACAGATTTGAAAACCAGTTTTAAGCGGACTAAAGTTTTATCAACATGGGCCCCAATTATTTTAGTATGGCATTGTATAAAATATTGTCGTGAGAGTTTTAGTGTTAGGATTAGAGATTTGGAATTTACTTGGCGTGGGATATGGAATGCAGGTAATTTTGGATGAAATGGATTATAGGCTTTTCAGTGGGAGGGGATGTGGGAAGGGAAGAGTGAAATCAGGACATCCGACATGGGTCAGAATGGTGATAACTGGGGCTAGGGAAGTAGAAGCGTATGAGGGTGAAGGAAGAGATGCCGGGCATTTCAGGGAGGCCATTTGGGCAGTAAAGGAACTCCGGAACCCCGGGCCCTCCACGCTCACTGAGGCATCTGGAGGCGAACTGGGCTCCAGGCGATTAGTCGAAGGAGACAGCACTGCCAGCAGGGAAAGCCGGGCATTGTTGTCCTGAGTGTTACAAAAGTGGAAGGGAGAGAGATTGCAGCTTTGAGCATGCAGGGTCTGGCCTGAAATGAAACCGAGAGGCAGGGAGGAACGGCCCAGAGGCTGGATAAGAAGACTACGGAGTGCTGATAAGTGACTGGAGAGAGGTATGTAGTCTTTGCTTGGCTGGGAAGAACACGAAAGAGGCTTTCTATGTTGTGCTCTTCAGGGAGTGCTGAGGAAAAGGAAGGGGCCGGGAGGAGAGATCGGGTAGGGTTGACGGGCACTTCCCAGCCTGAGATGTGTGAGGAAGATTGGGGAGAATCTTTAATTTGATAGGCAGGCGAGGCGAGGCAAGGCAAGACAAAGGTTTGGAAGGAATGCTTACTGTGCATGTAATTAACCAGCCTCCTCTGGAGAAGTGACTACTCAAGGTGGCTAATACTGGTAGAACAAAATAAGAAGGCGGGTCTGGTTCTCCCTGCGTTGTGTCAGCCTTGCGTGGGCGTCCAAACAAGAAACACACCCAGGTGAACTAATCCTACTTTGTGGCAAGATTACATTAACAGAACCCTGCAAGACTGAAAGTGCCCATCCTCTCTTTTTAGTCTCCGGAAAAGTAGGGAGGGTCCCTTCTGAAAGGCTTCCCCTGCTCTCCCCCACCTGCAGATTGAGCTGCCTCTTATCAGGGCTGCAGGTCTTCCCCTTGTCTCCAAAGGCTGTTCCACGTACCATTACAGGTTGTCTGGGTGGGGCCTGAGTTGAAACCACGATGGGCTGGGGAAGATACGGCGGCAGACGCAGGGTAGGCCATTCACACTTTTCTGCAGGTACCTTCTGCAGGTGGCTGTCCTGCAGAAAACTCTGAATGGCCTAGACTGGCAAATCCCCCAGAGAAATGAAGGACGGTCCTGTCAGTTGTTGTTTCTTGTTTCCCTCCCCCAGAGAGCTGAGAGCTGAACACAGAGGGGATACTCCTGGTGGGAAAGTCTCTCTGCTGCACGGTGAGCTCTCTCCAGATGTCGCTGCCCCGGTTACCAGTTCCAAAAGCCCTCAGGATCTGGACAGCCTTGCATAGCAGAGCACTAGGTTCTCTTGTGGGAGAGATTTCTCTCAGGGTTATTTAAACCTGGAGACCAGCACAAAATTTCATTGATACCCAGGTGGTTTGCTTTCCCAACTGGAGTCAGCAAAACTAACTTAAGAAGGGCAGGTGCAACCTACCTCTACAGGGTCATGCAAGTTAGAATATGCATGGGATTGCGTGTAGCGTCAGCAGGTGAGATGTTTACTGAGGTAATTAAGGCAGAACAAGGAAGTAATGGAGAACAGTAGCTTCTTTTTAGAAGGCTACTATTCAACTGTCTTGGTTCCCAGGCTCTGCCCACAACCTGGTATCTTCTCCTGGCTTTCTCAACGTTCCTTCACCCTCCAGGCCATTTGAGGCTAGGCTGAAGGTTGCTTGTTTCTCAAGTCCCTGCGAAGGTAACAAGGGAGGTCCAAACAGCATTGTGTCTTCTCCTACAGTATCAGGCATCCCCTTGCCAGGGCTGCATCTGCCCATGCAGTGAGAAGATCTTGGGGAGGCTTGTGAGGTGACAGGTCTTCTCTCTCATGTCCCTCCACTCCAGGTTTAGAACTGCCTCCGCTCTCCCCCATTTTTAGAAGGCTTGAAAGATGGTTTCATTTTGCTGGGCCTTCAGTTTATAGAATTAGTGGTATCCATCTTAGGTAGGAATAGAAGAGAAGAGAAATAATAGAAGAGAATAGAATAGATAGAATAGAGAATAGAATAGAATAGAATAGAATTATTATTATTATTATTATTATTATTATTATTATTATTTATTAAATTTCTATGCCGCCCTATTCCGGGAACTCAGGGCGGCTTACAGCATAAATAGAAATCCAATACAAACTAAATAGTACATTTATAAAAATAAATATATAAAAAGAAAAACCCCTAAATTAAGAACCATTCATTCAGCAAACATACACACAGACATACACTGGCTAGGGGCAAGATTTCAACCGCCCCAGGCCTGCCGGCAGAGATGGGTCTTTAGTAGTTTACGAAAGGCGGAGAGGGTGGGGGCGATACGGATCTCCGGGGGGAGTTGGTTCCAGAGGGCCGGGGCCGCAACAGAAAAGGCCCTTCCCCTAGGCCCCGCCAGGCGACACTGTCTAGCCGACGGGACCTGGAGAAGGCCGACTCTGTGGGCCCTAACCGGTCGCTGGGTTTCGTGAGGCAGCAGGCGGTCTCGTAAGTAACCTGGTCCGATGCCATGTAGGGCTTTATAGGTCATAACCAACACTTTGAATTGCGTTCGGAGACCAATAGGCAGCCAATGCAGCTCACGGAGTGATGCTGAGATGTGGGCATTTCTGGGCAGGCCCAACACTGCTCGCGCGGCTGCATTCTGCATTACCTGAAGTCTCCGAACGTTTTTCAAAGGTAGCCCCAAGTAGAGAGCATTGCAGTAGTCGAGCCTCGAGGTGATAAGGGCATGAGTGACTGTGAGCAGAGACTCCCGGTCCAAATAGGGCCGCAACTGGTGCACCAGGCGAACCTGGGCAAATGTCCTCCTCGCCACAGCCGAAAAATGATGTTCCAAGTTTAGCTGTGGATCGAGGAGGACGCCCAAGTTGCGGACCTTCTCCGAGGGGGTCAAAAGCTCCCCCCCCAGGCTGATGGATGGATAGATTGAATTATCTTTGGGAGGCAGAACCCAAAGGTAGAACAGAACCTTGGAGGTCTTCTAGTCCAGCCCCCCACTCAAGCAGGAGAACCTATATCATATCAGACAAGTGACTGTCCAGTCTCTTCTTAAAAACCTCCAGTGATGGAGAACCCCTGATTTCTGAAGGCAAGCTGTAATTGTCCTCACTGTTAGGAACTTTCTCCTTAATTCCAGGTTGCTTCTCTCTTTGATCCGTTTCCAACCATTGTTTCTTGTCCTTCCCTCTGGTACTTTGGAGAATAATTTAACCCCCTCTTCTTTGTGACAGCCCCTCAAATGCTGGAACGCTGCTATCATGTCTCCCCTGTTTCTTCTTTTCTTTAGACTAGCCAGACCCAAGTCCTGTAGCCGTTCTTCGTATGTTTTAGTCTCCAGGCCTCGGATCATCTTAGTTGCTCTTCTCTGAATTTTTTCCAAACTCTCAACATCTTTTTATGATATGGTGACCAAAATTGGTTGCAGTATTCCAGGTGTGGCCTCACTAGGGTTTTATAAAGCGGTACTAATACTTCGTGTGAACTTGATTCTATGCCTCTGTTTATACAACCCAGGATTGTTTTAGCTTTTTTGGCTGCTGCTGCTGCACACAGCTGGCTCAGGGTCAAGTGATCGTCCACTGGGACTCCAAGGTCCCTCTCACAGTTACTGTTTTTGAGCCAGGTCTCGCCCAATCTGTACTTGTATACTTGTATACTTCAAGTTTGTCAAGATTTTTTTGGATCATGAGTTTGTCTTTTGGAGTGTTGGCTACTCCTGTCAGTTTGTTGTCATCTGCAAATTTGATGAGTTCCCCTTCAATTCCCTCATCTAAGTCATTATTTGATTTGTTACTTCTTTTATTCTTACAATTTATGATTATTTTTGCTTTTATAATTTATCATGTTTGTTATATTTTACCCATTACTTTAGTTTTGAGAGGTCTTTAAAAACTATTACATAAATTTTGGAGTTTTATCCCCCCCTGCATAAAATTAAAGATCAACTTTACTTAAACCAGTCATTAAAATTATCCGTGTTAGGGAAAATTGCATCTTAAAATAATTTAGGAGTATTAGTCATTACCTTTCTCAAACATTGCCAGTCTCTGGAAATTCTGGAATTCATAAGAAATATTTTTTTCTAAAATTTGTATTCAGAAAGAAAAAACTGCATATAAGTAGAAAAGCCCATCTTAAACCTTCGAAGGAGGGTGCAGGTTCACAATTTTATAACTTTTCAAGTGAAATGTAATGTTTCCATTACATTGAGTAATGGAATTTTGAATTTTGAAATAAATTTTGAAAGTAGGTAGAGATTAAAGAACCCCGTATATGTAATTCAGTTCCCTTTTCTGAACAAGAGATAGCGTTAAATGGGATGAAGAGAATGTTTTATAAAAGGGGGGAGTGTTCCACTTTCATTAGAGTAAGTGGTTGAGAAAATTAGCAGCATAACTTTCCCCATTAATGCTCTGTTGGAAAACACTCTTGTCTGGAAAATGTAAAGGTTGGCTTCCCAGGTGATTGAACTTGCTTTCCTATCCTGCAGGGGGCAACAGAGCTGCCTGGCTTGTTCAGATGCCCTCCTTACCCTGCCAGTCCTGAGTGGGTCATTTCTTCCTTGACTGTTTCTGTTTGTCTGGTGTTGGTTTCTATCAAATTTGTCTCACAAATGTAGAAGTATTGTAGACAATGAGACAAAGAAATAAATGTGTAACCATTTGTTTTAAACCAGGTGGAATAATATCTAAAAGATGGAAGTTGAAAATCTAACATTTTATGACTAAGCTGGTTACAGTATCTGCACGGTCTTGCAAACCTCAAAGATTAAGAAGTAAAGGAAATAATTTTACAAACACTAATTAAAAAGGAACGTAAATATAGAAAGGTGTTCCAAATTGGGCCTTTGCTTTCTTCTTGAACTTTTCACTAGATGGCAGTCTTAGATTTTGAAAGTTGGTGTCATAAGCTGGAAAGGCAAACTTTGAAAGACAGTGGCTAACCTGTCTTAATAGCAGCTTTTGAGGAAAACTGCACTACTTGAAAAGTTAATCTGAAACAAACATATTTTGTCCTAAGGAACTTACATTAAAATTCAGCAGTGCACTTACACGTTGGCATAAAATTAGGGATGTGAGTTGAATCCCAAGAGAGACGGTGGTCTTATGTGTAGGCTACTGCTTTTGCCATAGAGCACGCAGTCTGAGGTGTTTAGGATACCATACTAATACACTTACCTCTCCCAAGACATCTTCATTATTTTTATACATGAGGGGTACCTATTTTATATAACAGTTTTGCAGTCTATCCAGAGAACTTTGGTGGTTAGTCACATTAAAAATATAAATGCAGGAAATATGTTCAGGTTTATTGTTAAATCCTGTGCTACTTTTTATTTGCTAGACACAGTTAAGAAGCTTCAGGATCAAAAACATGACATGGAAAGAGAGATCAAGACCCTGCACAGGCGGCTGAGGGTAAGTCGTCATGTTTGCTGGGCTGGGGGGGGGGAAACTGGTCCAGAATCTCCCAGCCGGCTTTCATGCATAAGGTGGAAATTGAATTCACAGTCTCCCATTTCCTAGCCTGGTGCCTTAACCACTAGACCAGGGGTAGGCAACTTCGACTCTTTTATAACTCATGGACTTCAACTCCCAGAATTCTGGGAGTTGAGGTCCATGAGTCATAAAAAAGCCGAGGTTGCCTACCCCTGCACTAGACCAAAGTGGCTCCTTATTTAGTCCAATTACCTTCTTGTTTTTTCCGTAATGGTTTGAAAGAATGCATGTGTCTTCTGCACTTTTTTATTCATAGATTCATAAGGAACTACTTCAGTCATTAGATCCCTCCTTTGGGTAGGAATCCAGAGCTGAGGGATGCTGGATGCCTGCTAAGACCCCACTTGAGCACATTCAGTGAAGGGAAACTGTCATCTCTCATGGTCCTCCATTCTGCTCTCAAACTGCTCCTACCGAAAGGGAGATCAGACCAACACAGAATATACATTGGAATGGGAACCATCCCTGCCTTGGCTGTTTTGCTGCCACAGTGTATTCTGGATCATATTCAGTAACTGATCAACTACCGTCACAAGATCTTGCCACAGTGCTGCTGTTAAATGAAAGATCCCTTACCTTTGAACTCTGTCTTTCATTTCAACTTCACCTTGTTTCTGTTAAATTCCATAGTGATATTTTCAGCCCGTTTCTCTAAGCTGTTGTGGTCTTTTTGAAAGTTGTTTCTGTGTTCCGGCATCTTCGCTATCTGTGCATTGAATTTTGCTTCATTGCAGGCTTACAAAGCCGTCTTCCTACCTCCTCATTCACATTGCTAGTAATATAAAGACCGAAGGGCCCTGGACTGAATTTTGCATCACCCGTTCCCTCCAATTGGATAAGAACATTGAGAAGGGCATGTGGTCTGACTTTTGAGCCAGCTCCAGAGCCACTTAATTATCTTGCCATTCAGCCCACACTTGCTGATTTACATGCCATGGGATGTTTTGTCAAGGAGTTTGCTATAATCAAGTGCACTTTATCTGTTGCACTTACGCTACAAAGAAATTTCCAGATCAAAAAATAAGATTCATCTGGAATAACTTATTTTTGACCATTTTTTTGCTATTTTTTTTTAATTTGACATCTTGTTTTCAAAGTGTTTACCAATCACATTCTCATCCTACAGTTCTTCAAGGTATCTGACTTTCTGACTGTTTGAAGTTATGACAGCTCTCCCCAGGGCTACTTAGGATCGGATTAGAAGTATAGGATTTTAAATTTTCAGCATAATTGTGTATTCCTTCACTCCAGTTCCTCAAGGTGTGGATTGTAAACCCCAAGAAGGTGGCAAAAGAGTTGTTGGAGAGGGCAGGGGATTATCAGGAGAGAGTGCCACCCTGCCAGGCCTTCCCAAGAAGGCTGCCACACTTGCAATCAGCCGCCGTTTGGGGTTTCTCCCCCCTCCCCAGCTGAGCACCCACTCTGAGCAGGTGCCTCTTTCTGTTGTCTCTGCCTCCTCCGGCTGAGTTGCATGCCTGTCGGTTCCCTCCCTGGGAATCTGCTGCTTGATCCCTGCTTATTTTCAGGAAGAGTCTGCGGAGTGGCGCCAGTTTCAGGCAGACTTGCAGACTGCGGTGGTCATTGCTAATGACATAAAATCTGAAGCCCAGGAAGAAATTGGAGACCTAAAGCGCCGGCTGCATGAAGCTCAAGAAAAGAACGAAAAGCTCACCAAAGAGCTGGAGGAAATAAAATCACGCAAGTATGTTAACGAAACTTGATTATCATTATCACTTATAATTTACTTATGGCAATTTCTTACATTTCTGAAAGCTGCACAGCACACAATTGCTGGACGTGAGAGAATATCGAATAATTTACAGGGTTTTTTTGCTCCTCTGTTAGAGGAGGTTTATAAAAATGGTAAATTTCTTAAAATCCTTTTTCCCCCACTGCGGATTATCCTCAACTCACAACTGACTGCCCAGGGACCACCTGACCCCCAGCCCCCCCCCCGCTGTCACACAGTCGTACTTTGGGTGCTCAGCAACCAGCATGCATTCATGGTTGCTTGCAGCGTCCCCTGGTCACGTTGCCACAATTTACAACACTTTGTGCCAGAAACCAGCATTTGCTTCTGATTTCCAGCAAAGTCCCATTCTGGACAATGAACCTGCTTAATAAGTGCCGTCAAAGAAGGTGGTAAAATCAGGCTAAGTCGCATAGTCACCTGCTTAACAACCAACACGGCTTCCAGGCCCAATCACTGTCGTAAACTGCGGACTCCCTATATCGGCAACTCTCAATTTACAGCCACAGGTGGGACCAGAATTTCCGTAGCCAAGCAAGGCGCTTCTTAAATGACTCGCATCCAATTTTACATTATTATTATTTTTGCCATGTTACGCGAACCACTGCAGTTGTTAAGAGAATCACATGTCATTAAGCAAATCTGGCTTCTCCCATTGATTGATTTTGCTTGTTGGAAGCCGAATGGGATCCTGGGATGCTGCAGCCGTCGTAAGTACAGCTGAACTTTTGTCATGTGGCTGTGGGGATGGTGCAGCAGTCATAAATGTGAGGAATGGTCCCATGTCACCATTGCAGTGCCGTTGTAACTTTGGAACAGTCACTAAAGGAATGGTTGTAAGTGGAGGACCACCTGTAGTTCTCTCCAGTCACTGGGCATTTTTCCCCCTCTCATCTTTTCTAAGAAGATGTGATGAAATGGTGAGGCTGATCTTGGAGTCCTGCTGGCATTTGGACTGGCCCTGTGGCTGTTCATGCCCCACCACCCTCTTTGAGTCTGAAAGAAGGGAAACGAACCCCAGCTGAGAAAGGGGGGGTTGCCCCGACCCCCTCCCTCTTCCTCCGACTTGTCTCCCCCCTTGAGTGGTGGATCCCTTCGCTCTGGAGCTGGGTGGGGCTGGCCTTCTCCCTCTCCCCCACTCCACACTCACAGGACATGTGGGGCTCGGACTTTGGATGCACTCAGGCTCTTCACCAGAGTGAATGAATTCGAGTCACCTAAATTTTCAGTGTTTTCTTCATTTACAGATTTTTTCTGATATTAGTTTCCTCCTCTGTGGATTCAAATTGTGGCTATTTAGGATCATACAAAACGGAAATGGAAAACAAAAGTAGCAATCATAATAATTAAAACATAGTTAAAAGAGTGGCTTGAAATCTTTTTGATTAATGGAGAGCGTAGGAAGAGCTGGTAGCAGTGCTTGTGATGTGTCCGCATTGAAGTTGGTGATGTGTCCAGAGGCACAAAGTATGCAATGCTGCAAAATTATGTGCACCGCTGGGTGCCGGAACCCTGGACTAAAACAAACTTGATGCTGTCAGAAAAAAAAGGTCAGCCCAAAGATTGATTTTCTCAGAATTACTGAACTGAGTAGATTGGAAAGGGCCGGTTGACATCAGCACTGCCACTGACGACAAGAAAGAGAGAGAATAGCCGAGATGATGGAGAGAAAGAGATGGGCTCCCCACACCAGTCTTCCTCTAAGGCATTACAAGCCAACTACATAAGATTCCCATAAGATCTTCTCTCCTTAATTTCACTAGGAAATTTCTTTCGGATTCTTTAGTCAGAGCCTCCTGTCTGTTTGGTTTTGAAAAACTGTCTGAAAGAAAATTCTCTTTTAGCAGAGCCTGAGTCTCTAAAACTTCTGCTCGCTGCCCCTGTTCCTTAGTGAGCTAAGGAGTCACCCGTACAGGGATGACTGTGGATTGTTGTGTGAATGATGAACGTGTGTTCGGTTTTTGTTTTTAATGTTTATTTTTGATTTGGACTTAGATGTGATTATTGTTTTTATATATGTTGTAAGCTGCTCCGAGTCTTCGGAGAGGAGCGGCATATAAGTCCAAATAAAAGAAAAAGAAAGAAAGAAAGGGAGGCTCTCACAGTCAGAAGCACCTGCTGAGATTCAGAACAGAAACTCCCCGTTTGCTGTGGAAAATTGGCAGTCAGTTGCTAAATATTTGTCACAAAACATCTCTAGAATGTTAATGGGTAGTTATCTAGATTTTTCTAATCTTCTAATTTTTAAAAATGATGAATGTTTAGGACCTGTGCAGGAACATTATATAAAGTTCTGTGTTAGAACTATTTTGGAATTGATTTGTTTACTTTATATTTGTGTCCCTTTCAAAATTTGTTTTGAAAATTGGTATTGCATAACAATCTGTTTATAGTTTTAAGAAATGTTCATTGAGATAGTGATGGCAAAAGTATATACGAATGTGATGTTCCTTCCCTGTTATGCCCTTTATCCCCCTTTTTTTTCACCTCTTAAGAGAATCTGACTGAGCAGTGCCTGATTCCCCCTCCCCCACTGACTCATGTATTAAATACAAAACGCGCTCTCTTTCTTCAGCACATTTATAGATCACCACATGGAAGATGCCTTGATAGTACTTCACAACATGAAAAATGCTTCTTCCTTCCAAAATGCTCTCATTTTGTCTTAGTTCCATGTATTTCATGTTGTAAAAGGGGACCTACTTGTTACTTCCCTTAGGATGTTTAGCTGTTGAAAAGATGAGGTAATAAACTGGTCCCTGCATCCTTCAGACACACTGTATGCTCTCCCCTCAGGCTACTCAGTCAGACCTTTGAAAGTGCATCTTGTTGGGTTTCCTCTGACACGTAGGCAAGAAGAGGAACGTGGCCGCGTTTACAACTACATGAATGCTGTGGAAAGAGACTTGGCAGCTCTGCGGCAAGGCATGGGGGCGAGCCGGAGGTCCTCCACGTCTTCGGAACCGACCCCCACGGTCAAAACCCTTATCAAGTCCTTCGATAGCGCCTCACAAGGTAATTTTTCTTTAAGGAGCTACATAAAACGAGTGAAACATTATATAGGCACTTCCATTCAGACTCTTAATCCCACAGGGTGATTTGATGATAAATCAAGCATTATTTTACTAGATGTATTTTGTTTTGTTTTCTTATGTCCTGCCTTTAATTTGTGTGTCTTGTGATTCCACATTGCTTGCCTGCACTCTGCATAACCCTACTTGGTCCCAAAAGGGTTTACTGGGATGAGCCGGTCTCTATGTAGGAGTTGCAGAAGAAAAGGGGACCAATAAAGTGGCTGAAAGGAAACGGCAGCTCCAATGGGACAAATGCCTTCCCAAATAAGGTCATCATCACTCATGGGCATCTGTTTTAAAATAGATATGTATTCTGTAGCAGTTTTAAAAAATACAGAGAAAATAACTTATAGCACAACAAAAACAATAAGAACGAACAGCAAAGAGAAACATTGCTAAGAAAGGTTATATACAGCCATCCAGTGAGTAATCTAATATTTAAGTTCTTTTAACAACAACCCCCCCAAAAAAGAATAAACAAAAAATAATTTTCAAAAATTAAAGGAGTTGCACATTTCCTGAATTCAGTCCTTGAAGCATGGAGGAATAGCACCTTTCCAGTCTCTCGGTGTAATTTACTTGGCTATTTCCCACAATCAATATAACCAACGTTCCACAAAAATAGACATATTTTTGGAATACGATTAGAACATTTATCCACATGTAGTTATATATGTTACAGCATTATTCCAGAAAGGAATCAGTTTAAATCCCAATGATTGGGCAGTATACAAATTGCTGGAAGCATTTAAAAACAAGGAAGCAACCACAAAAACAAATAAAAATGGCAGAAATGACAAAAATGGGGTAAGAATAAAGAAAACAGCTGAAAAATAGGTCATCTCTGGATGTTTTTTGAGACTACTAAAGCTTCTGGTTCATCTGTCAACGCATTTTAATTGACAGATGCCCTAAGAAAGTACCAATTTAGCCTCTTTAGATCTAAGTGTCACGGACCCATCAGGGGGTCTCATTCATCTTAGTATCATTTAATTTTCCCATTGTGTGCACCAATTAAATTCTTAGTTTGTCTCTATTATTTTTACTTCAGTCTGTATTCTAGGAGTAAAAGCAACATTAAAACTAAACAATGCACCCTTACAGTAAATTGATCTGCTCAGTGTTTAAAGTTCTGACTGTGAAGGAACCAGTTGAAACGTATTAGACTTAGGCAGACAGAAGGAAATGTAAAAACTCCAGTGCTGCAAGAGGCGTCCATGCTGGGGGGAATGGAGGGCTTATGGGGCAGCACCTGTGGCTCTGTAGACGGCGCCTTCTTGAGCATCCCCCTGAAATGCAAATTCCGGGGAATTTTCTTTGCCCTCTTCAGTGCAGACCTTACCTTAAGAAAGCAGTGAAAGTGTCCAGGCTGCATGGAGGCACACAGAAAGAGACACGACTTCTTCACCAGCCATGCTTGTTTCTGTTTACTTGATAATGAGGAAAAAGCGGAGAGGGTTTCTTCTAGGATATTTGTGCCATTAGATATAAACCTGGACCCGCTTTCTTCTTCCCTAGTTCCTAGTCCTGCTGGAGCTACAATTCCCCGAACTCCACTCAGCCCAAGTCCTCTGAAAACCCCTCCGGCAGCTGCTGTCTCCCCCATGCAGGTCAGTGCTTTTGCGGGTTTGGTCAAGCCTGACGCAGGTTGGCAACAGGGATGGCTTTACACAAAGAAAAGAAACCGAATGTTTTTCTGGAAAGCGTGTCTTAGGTTCGGCTTCCCATAGTAATACCCAAACAACATCAATTGTGTGGCTCCCGCTGTCTGTTTGGACTGGCCAGGTGGCTTTGCATATCTCAAGGTCTCCTAGAGGGAACGATCCACATATTTCTTAGGATGCAAAGGGGACAGCCTCCTTTTCTGAGCCACAGTTAGGGAAACAGACCGGAAGTGAGAAATGCTAGTTTAAAACTTCTTACAAACTATGATTAACTGGAACAATCATAACTGTAGTGCCTGAGATCAGAAATCGGGGAGCCCTTTCAGCAGTAGATTAAGTGAGAAGTAGAAATGGGGGCAAACCCTCTAGCTTGTAACTTGTTCCTGTTTTCACAAGTACCCCTAGTCAGGAATACCAGCAATACAGGAAGTCCTTGTTTAACAACCAAAATTGGGATAGCAACTTGATTGCTTAGCGACACAGTTATTAAGCAAGACATCATATGAGCACAATATTACTGCCAGCTGCTCCATGGCCTCTGCACAGCCCACTGGGCAGACTGCAAATGGCGATCTCCTGCTTGCAGGATCTGGCGATGGTTGTAAATGTGAGGATTGGTCATAAAGTTACTTTGAACAGTCGCTAAGTAGGGCTGTCATTAAGCAAGGACCATCTGCATAACACTTGAGAGATTGGCTTGTCCCCAATTGCTTCTGCCTACCCAGTGCAGCTGAGCGGGTGCATCTTGTGGGACCTGGTCAGGGTGCCTTCTCTGTTAGGGCCCTGCTCTCTGGAACGGGATCCCCCCCAAAGATCAGGACTTTCTCTCCTGGTGTTCCGGAACGCTTTGGAAACCTTCCTTTGGGTTTGTGCTTGATGCTTGTCATTTGCTTAATGTCCGTCTTTGGTCTTCTAGATTTTGTTGTTTTATTAGAGTATGCTAATCTTGGCTGTTGGCTTGATTTAATATTTTTAGCTGCTTTTATATCTTTTCACATTTTGTACCTTACCCAGAGCCTACTGGGGTTGGGCAGCCAATAAATTCAAATAAATAATGGCTAAACTAGGCTTCATGACTGCCAGGCTAGTCTACATCTGGTTTGCCTGACAGATTCCTGCAAAGGTTCCTTAAGGTACCAATTCAGTCTTCACCACTGTGAATATAATGATTAATTATAATGTAATTAAAATTAAGGAGAAGCTTCCTGACAGTGAGGGCAGTCAACCAGTGGAACAGCTTGCCTCCAGAAATCGTGAGCACTCCATCACTGGAGATTTTCAAGAAGAGGCTAGACAGTCACTTGTCTGAGATGGTATAAGTCTTCCTGCTTGAGCAGGGGGCTGGACTAGAAGACCTCCAAGGTCCCTTCCAGCTCTATTTTAATTAACATACTGAATTACCCTCTAGGGAATCTTGAAACAAGGTCTCCAGCGAAGCCTGATAACCACAGTCTTTGTAACAAGTCATTTATCTGCGACTGAGAGTCCAGCATAACCTGATCTTCTGCCATTACATGCTCAGCTAAATCATAATGACCTACTGGGGTTAGTGGTGCCTCTCTTGGAGATGTGTTTAAAATTCAAATAGCATAATATTCAAGTGGTGAATGACGACAGTTGAGATTTAGTAAACTGGTTCCTTTTCTCAAAAATAATTTTCCCCTTCTTCAGAGACACTCCATCAGTGGACCAATATCTGCTTCTAAGCCGCTTGCTACTTTATCAGACAAAAGGTCCAGCTATGCGGAAATTCCAGTTCAAGGTAAGAGGCGTCTTTTGCTAGGAACATGCCCAGCACATTTTTAGAACCCTCCAGAATCTTCCATGGTTCAGAAACAGGCACTGATGGGGGTTGAGCTGGAAGGACCTTTGCAGAAGGCAGATCAGCTCCACTTCTTTATCCGAAGGTAGAGTCACTGACCGCCTGCGATACCTTTCTAAGGCTTGGCTAGGCTGAATTGTGGCTCGTTGCCTGTCTCTGCTGGATCGTTCCAGAATACGAGACTGGTTTGTCTTTGAAACGTCTTCTGACGATGGCTGAGCCCAAAGCGAGACACTTCACTGGTTTTGAAAGATTATTCAGGAGGCTCCGACCCTGAATTCAAATCTTCTTCTGTGTATAGGGAGTCCTCCCCCTGCACAGTTCTCGGATACAACCTCCTTTCCCTATTCACTTTTGCTACCATCAGGAGAGTATTTCTTGAACAAAAAATGTGACGATACCAAACTAGAATGTTTATTTCTCCATTTCCAAATATTTTTCTGGTGCTTGGTAGGTTTACTTATCAACTTTCCCTTTCCTTCTTACCCTTCCGGTAAGAATGAATGGTTCTCAGATCTGGGTGTAGCTCTTTGATTTATGGCTGGGCTTTTTAAAATAGACTTTCACAAGAATAGTTTTCATGTGAACAAGGAATAGGCTTCCTTTTGAACCTGGACAAATAACAGCACAGTATCAACAATGGAAATTCTTACACCACTTAAAATAATACTTTGTTCTAGTCTTTTTTGGTTGTTTTTTGCATGCCATTGGCATTATTTAATATACACGGGAAAGTAAATTGGAATCTAAATTAGTGTACTGTATACAGAAATGAGAAAGGGCCCTGCCAGCCAAACCATTGCATCAGCAGCCTTTCCTTCTGCCCTAGATCAGAAAATACTACACAACTGGGTTTTATGCAGCATCATTTGGTTTATTTTATTAACCACTTTCATCCCGTTCTTTTAATTGAAAAATAATGTTCAGTGTGGTTTGGAACAAAACATTCCAAAATTAAAATTAAACAAATGCAGTGCAATAGAAGCAGGGTGATAAACTAGAGAAAAGAACCTACAGTACATATGCTAACAATTAGGACATAAACAGGTTCTCAGTAGAAGAAAAGTATATTTAGCCTGGGGAAGAAGGTATTTGAGAGAAAAGAAAAGCCAATTTTTGCTTGCAGAGTAATTTCCCAGCCAAGTTGCAGCCCCAGAGAAATGCTGCCTTACAGCCTAAGTGACCAGTTTTTCACAGGTGAAGGCAACGTTGATTCTCCTCTGCACTTTAAAGGTTAGACGAAAAGTCTCGTGTTTGGGACCCACCACACGTGAAGCAGTAAGCCAGCTTTCACGTATGGGCACACGCGCATACACACAAGTACTTGGTCTTTATTGTATTGGGCCATCCACTCTGTCACCTCTCCCAGCAGGCAGGATCAGGTCAGGATTGTGCTGAGGTTGAGATGACGTTTCCTCATTCCCTTTCTGTGCAGATCATTTGCTGAGAACTTCGTCTACTAGCAGACCAGCTTCTCTGCCAAGAGTTCCTGCTATGGAAAGTGCTAAATCTCTCTCTGGTAATAATGTGGTAATGGAATAATGACGGGTACTGTGGAGGCAAGCAATTCTTCGTACACTGTGTTCTGAATGCCCTTAGAAAATGTACATTTGTGAGAATATCACTTAGGACTTCTGGATATGTTGGTATGAAGGGCTACTTTGTTATAATATTGGTGGTTTGTGAAATAACACATAGAAATGGGTGAATCTCAACTCTAGCTTTAGTCCAGGGGTCTTCAAACTTGGCCCTTTTATGACTTCTGGACTTCAACTCCCAGAATTCCTCAGCCAGCGTGCCTGGCTAAGGAATTCTGGGAGTTGAAGTCCACAAGTCAAAAGGGCCAAGACTGAAGACCCCTGCTTTAGTCCAATCCCAGTGAGTAAAGAAAATGGTTATTGCTATATGACATTGTAGATAAATTAAAGCAAACACATGAGAGTTGTTCCTTGCCAAACACACTGTGAGATATTGTATGTGGAATAGAGCTTCTACAACTTAAGATCATAGAGTAAGTGCAATGAAATAAAAATGGTTTCTTTCTGAATAACATCTTAAGCTCTTAGAGTATGTTCTTTGAAGTTCTGGAACAAGCATAGATTTTGCTCCTTTGGCCAAACTCAGTGGCAGCAGCATCTACTGTCACCGGGGTTGCTAATGGAACTAAAATGCTCAGATTGCAAATGTAGGATCCAGCATGAAATTGAACACCGGGCTTTCCAATTTTCCAATTCAAGTGTCCCGCCGAAGCAGCGAAGAAATCAAACGGGAAATGACCGCTCCCGATGGAACATCTCCAGCCTCCCTCGTAGCAATTGGGACCGCTTCGCCACAACTGTCGCTCTCATCTTCACCAACAGCATCGGTCACTCCTACAACACGGAATCGAATAAGGTACAGCTCATTGCTCCTTTCCATTCGGGCCCTGACCAGCAGAATTACTGAGGTTCATCACTGGGACCCCCAATTGGGCTTCCTAACCCTGTGCATGCCAGCAGGGGCTGATTTGCACCTGCCTCGCCACTTGGGAGCCTGTCTGCATTGTTGGAGCATTTGCTGGCCTTTACTTGCGTACTTTTGAAGAATCCCCTGGGCTGGATGCCGGGCATTCTCCCCTCTTGCCTCTGGCTAGTTGCTTTTAATCCACATCATGGTGCAAAAATGCCTCTCTCTCGTTCCTGCACACTTCGAAATCCGTGGCTGCATCAGGAGTGAATGAGCTTAGTGTGAGCTCCTTAATGGTGGATGAAGCATATTTGGAAGTTAGATACTGCAACAAACAGCAGTCTGAGAAGACCGCAATAGTCCATTGAAGGCCTTTAGACACGAGTTCCTGCTCAAATGCTTTGCTGCTCCGGGAAAGAAGAAAAGTCAATTGTTCACACATAACTCTCTTCTTACACTTTTTGGGGGGGATTTTGAACCTCACGTAGTCCAACCCTCCCATGCTTTGCTAGATGCAATTAGAGCAGTCTTCCAATTAAGTGCTCTCTAAAGAAAAGGTGGTGGCAGCCTTTGAGGAAGATATTCCCTGTTAAGCAACTCTCCACACCTGCGCTTACAGCCGCCAGCCATTTCTACTCTGTGGAGTTGCTTCCCTATATTATCCTCCCATGTCAGGCAGGAAAAATCAGCGAAGGTCCAGTTAAGTTGATTTATTGCTAATCATGTCAGTGGGCAGGAATATTCTCAATTAATGGGTCAGTACCTGCTTGGAGTTAGATAAGGGTCCAGGGAATTCAAGGAGGGATTGGACTTGGCCTGCTTGTGGCTACGTAGGGATTCTAGGCTGATGCCTCTTTTACCTCTGCCCCCAGGTTCTGCCATTCCTCCTACATCTCTCTGGTTCTAGTTTGATTTTCTGTCAGCACAGAAAACTCTGTCAGCACTTCTTATTTCTGAGGCCATTTACCGTCCTGAATCTTCTGCTCTTCCATTCCCTCTGGTGCTTCTCCTACTGGTTGTCCTTCCAGCTTGTTTATCAGATTTGTGTGCCTCAGCATTCTCTACAGGTTCCCAGCAAAATTATCTTTCTTTTTCAAGTTAAATGACATATGTTGGATAGGTTATTTCAAATATGTCTTAATAGTGAAAAAAGAGTTTTCTAGAATATGATATAGGAATGAGGTACCTTGATTTATAAAAAAAAAAATGCTTCTTTTAATGTAGCTAAAACTGGCATCTGTTTTTGGTAGCTGCAACACGATGGTGGTTTGTCTGCTTCAAATATTTATTTGTTTTGCTTGTAAGCTGCCCATTCTCCAAGGCTGTAGGTAGCTAACAGTATCAAAATATAAAATATAACTCTGCAAAAGCATAACCTTCAACTTCTCCTGTTGTTACTTTGATTTAAACCAGCTCTGTAATTGTCACCAGGCTGACAATTACATTGTAAAGAATAAATATTTTATTTTTACCTAACCAGATGTTAATTTGCAGTGCCATCCAATGAAAGGATAGGTTATTAAACCATTTCTGTATGTTTATTTAATATATTAGTATGGATGTTAAATAATGTATTAGATATGTAAGTATTAAAATAAAGTTATCCTTAGAAATGAAAAACGTATGCCTAAACAATAGGCTAGTCAAGGTCTGTAATGCCAGTATAAAAAACAGTTAAACTGGTTTGGGCTTGGAATGCAGTTGACCTAACAGACAGACTCATTTGTAAGATTAATATTTGTTGTAAACCACTTTTCATTGTGTCCACACAGTTCATTTTATTTGTTTCCTGAAACATTATTTTCAAAACAAAGAACTTGACATAAAATGTGTTCCTCTCTGGAATTTAGAAACAAGCTGTGCTGTTCTTTTGCAGTGTTACGGGTGGTTAGATTTTTGTTTTCTTGTTAAAGAAAGATGAGGTTCAGACTTTTTAAAAATATTCCTAACATATAGTTCATGTTCTTACATCCGTAGGTATCTAGTTGAAACTCTTATCAAGCAGAATCATAGAGGAGGAAGCTTGGCAAAGTAAGGGAGATTCTGGGGAATTCTTGCAGAGGCATTGAAGAGCTTTAGGATTACAGGTTGACTGAAAAGGGGTGCAAAAGGAGAATGAAAAATGGATTTGAGCTGCGCTGGGGAGGTGGGACTGGTGAAGCTACACCTCATAAAACACGACACGCGCCATTTCCTAATCACATTTTAGCATGCTGGCGACTGCTAAATAGATAGCATCTGCTTCAAAGGATCAAAGGAGAGAAGGATATGGTGTTTTGATACTGAGAGTATTACAGAATTACAAAAGTTGGGGGGGGGAAACAGTTGGAGGAGAGTGATGTTTGCAGGTTTTTTTGCTTTTGGTGGGGAAAATATAATGCTTTATGTTGAAACATTACGTTGAAACAATCTTACCGCTACTTGAAGACTTAGATTATATTTTCCAAGCATTTCCTTTCTGAACATGGAAGTCAGATTGGCCAGCACATTTTGAAAGTAAGAGGATCTACAGAAATCATTATTTAGACTTCTGGTTTGTCAGGTGAGATTCTCAGTGCACAGTTGCTATGAAAACTTGCAAATCCTGGTTTTGAGGGATGTCACAGTTCCTACATGTGATTCTAATGGATCCCTCTTGGAAAGATTGCATTCTTTGTGGATCAGCAGTTTGTGGTTACTCTTATACATAGAGAAAGGTAGTCCCAACGAAACCGCAGGGAGCCAACAGTGGTCCTTGAGTCTTCTGTTTTCAGTTGCAGGTGGAGTTTTATTTATTTATTAAATGTATGCACTATCCCTGATATGGCAATTCTGGATTTTGCACACCTCTGTGGAAGGTGTGTGTCTATGGTCTGATTAGCAAACCCAACAAAAGGAACCCTTAGGCCAATTAACTCCCAAAAGATAAAATTTTATTGGATACACCATCTTGGAACTAAAGAAGCAAAACCAGCTATGATTTTTCCCGTGCGAAAGCTTGCCTAGTTAAGATGAAGTGCAATCTCCTGTGGGCCACCTTTTCCTATCTCCTCACAGCCACTGCATGCCACCTGCCTCCCTATCCTTCAGCCTGAACGCTTCTGTTCTGGGTCCCTGCCAGTGCCCAAGACCAAACCCACAGATTTGGGTCTGGAGCAGGCTTCCTGAAAAGGGTCACACACCAAATTTTGCTCCTGCCTAGTTAAATACAAAAAAACAAGTTTCTTGCAGTTCTCTGCCACTTCCGAAATTGGGCGATAGAAAGCAATTCCCTGAAGACTAACCTTTCTCCAACTAGAGCTGCAGGAGGAGCAACACCCTTGGCTGATCCCAGGAAGCGTAAGCAGATCCCAATGTGGTTGGTCCTTGGACCGGAAATGTCAAGGCTGGAATAAGAATTGGAAAAGTACCCTGGAAGAAGGCAACAAAACAACTGCCACGCTGTTTGGTGTGGTATTGGCCCATTCCACACACTGCCAACAGATGGGCCTCTTCCTTGAAACTGGACCGTCTGATGGGACCTGAGAAGCGTGCGTTTCGGTTAGAGCCCCCACCTTCTGGAACAGCCCCCCCCCCCGATACACGGCTGGCCCTAGGAAGACATTCCAACCCTGGGGCCCCATCTGGAGGGGAGCAGTAATTGCCCGTTACTCAACCTTGACTGGTTGAAGAAGTGTGGACTTCAACTTCCAGGGGAATTCTGGAAATTGAAGTCCACTCATCTTCAAGTGGCCAAGGTTGAGAAACACTGGCCTATTGTGGGTTTTGTCTTGGATTTTCATTTCATTGTTTATTTTGCTTTCTTGTCTTTAGGTTTATTGTAAACTACCTAGAGCCACAGTGTTCAAGTTGTGTGGCATATAAATGCCTTACATAAATTAAGATTAACTTTAAAAGAAAACAGCACGAATCACAAAGATCTGAGGAGTTTACCTCTCGAAGTTTGAAATGAATGGAGTTTGGCAATAAACAGGGGCCTGCTTCTCCTGTTCATTTGAAGGCAATTGGCAGAGGAGAGGCTCCTCCTTGATCTGGCCATGGCACTGCCAGATGTCTGTACATTTCCGGTCCTGTTATGTGTTCCTTGCTTTTTTTCTTAAGGGAAAAGGCCTCCATTGTTTGAGAAAAACAAGCCCTATGAAATGTGGTCTTTTGCTGTCTCAAACTTTATCCCCTCCCCCACCTTTTCAGCCTCCTGGGACTTGAAGCTCAGTGCCTCTGGGAAAGGCTCTTAAGGGAGACTTGCTGCTCCAGGGCTGCTGCCTCTCCCAAAAGAATTACGGCTCATCGCCTCTGTTTGGTTCCTGCCTGGCCTCTGCTTCTTGGCCAGAGAACAGGGAGGCCTCCCCTTGTGTGAGAGGACCTCTCCGTGTCTCAAGATTATTGCAGGAGATTTGAGGAGGTGGGCTATTTTCCAAGGTGGTGGCCACCACCTGCGTTGCCTCAGTACAGGGCGTCTCTCGGCAATTAACGCCCCAACCGGTCAATGTGACATTCCGAACCAGGCAGGAGTTGCAGGAGATGTTATCAGTTGATTCTCCAAATTCGAATTAAAGTTTAGGAACACTTTATGTTTACATCTCATGTATATGTATCAAGTGTTTCTGACTGTGATTGTGGGGGGAAATGCCCGCTCTGCCCCCATTTCCCCAAATCTGCCCCAGTGTGCTGAGCAACCCGCCCAGCCTGGCTGCAGCCTCCTAGGCCAGGGCGCTCCTGGTGACGGAAGGGGCTCTGCACGCAGGTGGCGCATCTCGGTGTTTGGGGGGCTTTCATTTTTGCTGACTGAAACTGTTCCTTCCTTTCTAGAGAGGAGAGGAAAGACCCTCTGTCTGCCCTGGCGAGGGAGTACGGGGGCTCCAAGAGAAATGCTCTGCTGAAGTGGTGCCAGAAGAAGACGGAGGGCTACGAGGTAAGCGTGGCTGGGCCTCTGCCAGGAGCCCAGGTGGGGGGAGAGCCAGGCGGGGGGCAGCGAGGCTGGGCCACACTCCGCCACCTCAGTCGCGGGAGAGCCAGGATGTCCTGTGCTTGCAGGAACAGATCCTGTGCATCCCAGCTGAACAATTATTAATAGGTACTCTAGTTACTTTGCACAAGGTAAATATCTTTCCTGACAGAGTAGCTGACACTCTGAAATGGCTGTTTTCTCTTCAGACGTATGTGAAGAGAAAGAGCGCGGAATGGAACCTCTCAGTCGGAAAAACAAAAGGCAGCCGAGACTTGGAATAATCTCTGCTGGTCTCTTAGACTGTGGAAGTTTATTCCCTACTCAAAAGAACCGCACGGCAGTCCTCTCGTTCTTTGCTGTCCTTTGGGTTTTTCAGAAAGAGAGCCTGCGAACCATGAAGGCTGCTCATTTTTTATCAAAAATCTGGAGATGCCGAAATGGAGCGCCGAGTTCTGAAGCTCTTCCGTCTGTCTGTATCTGTAGTTCGGAGTGGGTGTTGTTTCTGAATATCAGGTCTTCAGGCAGAGATTCACATGGCTGCTTTAAGCAGAATCGCTCCCTGCCCTCTCCTGTTTTCCTGGCTCTCCTGTTTCTATGGTTGTGGAATGAATTGGGGAGAGGGGGGGGTTGAGTCCTGTATCACTTAGCAATGGCAATTCCAGTCCCAATTGCTGTTGCAATATACAACAGAATGTAACAGAATCAGTGTTCAACAATACAGTGTAAAATGTTTTGTAGCACAAATCATCTTTGAATCGCATGCGGACCAGCGAGGGAGGGGGGTGATTCCGCTTGAGCGGCTGGCAAGCTCGCACATGTGCGCAGCTCCATTTATGCGAGTGGTGTGCGCATTTGCTCATGCAGATGGAGTGCACGTGCATGCACTCACCCACTGCTCGTGCAAGTGGGGATGTGTGCACGTGTGCTCCCCCGCCATTTCCGCGGCCCGGTTGCAAACACCCCCCGGCCACGGTCCAGAAGTCGGGGACCCCTGAGTTAGTGGAATGATGTCAATTAACATATGTCCTCCCCGTGATTATTGGCATGCTGGTTATGAGGTCACTTGTGTTAGAAAATGTTTTAAAATATTTATCTTTTATTTTTATCAAACAATCCTGAAAACAGTTAATTGCAGCAGCTTAAAAATCAATGAAATTTGAATAATAATAACTTTTTTCAGATTCTTTAAAAATGGCCTAACAGGAATGATTCTTCTAACTTCTCCAGGCCCATTAAATCATTTATGCCAGATTCTTAAATGCTCCAAACTCATTCCACTGCGGGCACCGATCGCTTTGCCATTCACTTGCCTGGTTGCCTGGTATTTTTAAGCAGCTGCCACTGTGGGTGTCTTGGTTTCTGGCGAGAGATCTCGGCCCCATGCAGTTGTCGGTCAACACTTCCTCCTTTTTGCTCTGGAACGAAAGAATGGAATTTTCCTACATACATTGGTATCTGGCTCCATGCAATTTTGCAAAAGTATTAAAAATATAAGCCGATTGGTGAGTCCCGGCATTAGCCCCGGCCCCCACGGCTAGCATTAATAATTTTTACTGCTACCCAAAGAGGGATTTAATTATTGTATATTTTCTCAGTATACCATAAAGACAGAATTTGCCTAACTGCCATCCACTTAATAAACATATGCTTGATTTCTATACCATAATATTTACTTTGGATGCATTCAGAGAATACTTTGGCCCCAAAATACCCTTGTTTAGACTGGGATATGCTCCCGTTCGATCTGAGTATTTTCAGTGATCGTCACCTTCCCAGGTTTTTGTTGCATCAAATACTTCTGTGCCAACTGAGGTCATTGCAGGAGCATAAGGATTAAAGCAATAACTACAATCAAGTGAGGTGCCCTAAAAGCGCTTCAGTCCAGGTTTCTGAAAGCCATCCTGGCTCAGCACAAAGGCTGAGCCTGGCTGCGTCTCCCCCATGGAGCCGTTTCCCCGAAGCTCATTTCTCAGGGGGAGTCCTGGGGTCATCTTGCCCTCCTAAAAGGGTTTTTTTTTATCACTGGGAAGGCAAACTGACTTTAGGCAGCTGGCATATTCTTTCTTCTCCAGACAGTGTCATCCCTCAACCCAGATAAAGTCTTAATTGAATTTAAACAGAATTTGAGCTATAGCCTTACAAAAATATGGCCTAAAAACACCTGCCATTATTATGGTCCTCTTGCAGATTCTCCATTGTCCTATATAATATGCTGCCTGTTCCGTACAAGATTTTTTTTTTTCCTTTTCTCAAATTGGTTTGTTCTGGAGACTCGAGGCAAATATACTGGCCTCCTGTGGAGCTGCTTTACGTATGTCTGCTCAGATGCAGAGGCCAAGTAACTGCTGTGCCCATTGTGCTACCCTTGCCTCTGACGTCCATAACTCATCGCTTAGACATTGTAGTTGTCTTTCTGATCAGGAGATTAGTCGTGCTTCAACAAGATCTGCCCTATGGGAGCAACACCATAAAGGTTGCCAAGTTTCTAGCAATAGCTGTGGCTCAGAGAGATCAGTTGATACCCTGTTCTCAACATGAACTGTTTCAGATGTGGGGGGTTTTCCCCATGTCCTAAATGTTGCGCCTCTGTTTTATGGGTCTGGGACTGTAACCAAAAAAAGTAAATATATTCAGAGAAGGTTGAGACGTGAGCTCAAATTTGTCTGCTACTCCCATGATTAATAGCGTGGACAGCCCAGTGCTCTGAGTGTGGGTTTTCTGCACCGAGTCAGGTCTTGCAGTAGAGAGCCTGCGAGGCTCAGACCTCAGGACTCCTTGAAGGGTATTGTGTTTGTTCAGAGAATGAAGCCTTCATCGTGGAGTTACCTGTTTCATTTCATAACCTCAGTGCCACGTATCTATAAAATGGTGTTTCTGGCAGATCTAACACCAGTTAGATACAACTCTGTTAGAAAAGTACCTCTTTAGCAAAGGGCTAAGAAATTAATGACAAGTTGTAGTTGTTTGTTTTTATACTTTTGTTTTCCTTAATGAAGTCAAGTGGTTTAGAGTATTATAAATCCCAAACAGGCACTTTAAAGAGGGTTATAGTGAGCTAAAGTTGAAATATTGGGGTGCAGCGAACTCTGTGGCTAGGAAAAGAGAAGGGCACAATTCCAAAAATTCTGACACCACTTGGAATCATCTTATGGGGAAGGGAGTTAATTTTCCCTGCCTTGTATCTTTTATATTTAGATAGATCTTTTTAAACAAGATATGTCTATAAAAAGATAGGTTTATTCATGGTTCTTTTGTTTTGTTCTATTTTTTTTTACACATGTGTAGCTGTAGATGGTCCAAATTCAGCAAATTGTGCATTTATTTCTGGAGGATTTGTTTTTCCCATTTATATTGTGACTACATTTTCCCAGCCTTCTAATCAGTCTGCAGCTTCCATTAACGGGCAGTAAATCGATCAGATTGTTTCTGTAGCTATCAAATGTCACTGTAGTTTTCTGACATTCTGAGACACATTTCCATTCAAAATAGAAAGGAACAAATAAAATAATGTTGTCAGAGAAGGATTGTCTGGCTAACAAATACATAAACCAACCTGACGTCCATTTGTAATAATGGAATTAATCCTGCATGCAGAGAAATACAAGTGCTTACTGTTGGTTGGCAATAGTTATCTATACCGACATTTCTGTGCTGACAAATATATTTAATTGAGAGAAAAAACTTAGCAACGTGCGTAGCCGATTTCTCAGTGGTCTCTCAGCATAGTGCTAGATACCTCATGCCCTCGTGTTTGAGCATCGCCCAGGGAGAGATAAGACCTCGGCATTTAGTTGTCGGTGGCTTAGCAGATTGAGCAAACATGGAGGGTAGCAAGGTTGCCATTGGTCAGCGGTTCTTCCATAAACTGGCTGTAACATTATTACAGGCTCCTTTGCAGAAATGTTCATCTACCTTCGCTCGCTTAGAATTAATGCTAAGCACAGCTGGGCACTTGCCAGCAACCTTAAATAGGTGAGATGATCTCATATAACCCCCCAAATCAGGGGACGTTTACACCCCGCCAGATGTATGGGTATCAAGAACCTAAGTAAACTCCAGGGCTGCCAAAGGTTACTGACTAGGGCAGAGATTCCCGCTGGATGGGCTTGAGCGCTAAGCATGTTCTCCCCATCTACGAGACAAACGAAATCAAGCAAGGGCACGTCCACATCCTGCTTTCTTATTCCAGCCCCTGTGTTTGTAAGAATCTCATATCCTTTTAAAAAAGCCACATTCAATTGTTTTTAAAAATCCCATTGTGTAGCTGCGTCAGCTTCAGACTCCTCACATACAACCTGAGATCTTGTGGGGATCTCTTCTCCGCTGCTCTTCTGGGGCTTTAATCTGACCCCAGGATGCCCAGGGCCCAAGGCTGCCTCGGGAGAGAAGAACCCAAGTTTCAGGTGTTTCCTGTGACAAAGCAAAACTTTTCTCTTGAGTGGTTCGTGTAAATACTGTCTGGCTGAAAGAGGCTCCTCTTCTGTAAACCCAGCATTTAATACTACTTCTGCAAAAGAGTCACATTTTGCTTGATAAAACCCTGAAGCCACAGGGTGAGAAATGATGCAGACGGAACCTGACCCAGGGTCAGTGGAGGGCAGGAGGATGCCTGCGTGACCAGAACCCCAAAGAGAAGCAGAAGGAGCCGGCATTCCTCCCTCCCGTCAGGGACGGTTCTCATCATCACAGGGCCAGGCCTGGAGGAAGAGCAGGCAGGCAGGCAGGCAGGGCATCCCTTGATCCAGAGACACAGCAGGAATTTTGAAGCAGAGAAACATCCAGCCTTTCATCCATCAGGGATGCTCCAATTTGGTTTCCTGTTCCGAGCAGGATGCAGATTGTCTTTGTTTGCTTAAGTGATGCTTGGAGGCTAGCAGCCCCTGGTCCCCTCACTGGAGTGTTGCCTGGGGTGAAATGGGTGATCCCAGATTGTCCAGAAAAGAGGCACTGGCTTTAGCAGGAGACTCTTGTGTCTCTGCAACGTATTTCCTCTCCCTCTCCCCTGTGTTTTTCTCTCCCCCACCAATGTAAACTTTTACACTCCATTGTTTCTCTTTGCCTGCTGTTCAGTTTTCTCTTTACTTGTGTTTTGGGCCTAAGGATATAAGCCCCTTCCTCGCTCCTAGAAGACAGGCTTCCCCTTACCTACTTTGTTCTCCCCCATTTCAGAATATCGATATCACCAACTTCAGCAGCAGCTGGAACGACGGCTTGGCGTTCTGTGCCGTTCTCCACACTTACCTCCCAGCACACATTCCCTACCAGGAGCTGAACAGCCAGGACAAGGTACGCTGCTTGCCCAGACAGACCCCTCTTTTCTAGGCACAGCCCTCGCAGCTCCCTCCCTCCTTCCCCTCCTTTTTGTACATCTGCAATTCTTTCTGTGAGTGTGGATAGTTCTCAACTTACGGCCGCAGTTGGGATGGGAAATTCAGTCGTAAGTTGTTGTGGTCACAGGGCAAGGCGCCCACCTTACTTGTTTACTGTTTTTAAGGTAGAGCAAATTGCAGGGTTGTTAGTCCAAATCACATGGTTATTAAGCAAATCCATTTTCCCAAATGGGCAAAAAACGACACAAATGGCAGTTGTGTGACCGTGGGAGGCTGCAAACAGTCGTAAATGTGAGCTGGTCAATAAGCACCCGAAATGTGGGCAGGTGACTGGAGGGGCAGCCCAGTGTTTCACTGCAGCCAGAAGTGCCGTAAAGCAGCCTTTCCAAGGCTGTCATAACCTTGAAGGTCATTAAATGACCAACCATAAGTCAAGGACGACCTGTAGGCACCCCTTCCTTTTTTTAAATTGCAACGTATTTATTTAAATGCTCTGGGCGAAGATTTCACAAATAAATGGCTGGATGGGACTTGGTGTGATTCTGAGCCTCATCCGTGGGCCAAGCCACCTCCCGAAAGAAGGCAAATGCGCCTGTCCCGGGCTAATGTTGCAAGATCAAATCCCCGTCGGTTAAGGGGACCAGAGGTTTACTCTTCCAAGCGTTCAGACGTGTGCTGGAACTTCTCCCTACCGGAATGTGTGCTTTGGGCTATTCTGTGGGTTGAATTTATGTGGAGCCTTCCGGTTGGTTGGTTGGTGTGCTGATGGCTGGTGATTGGCTGTCTTTTCCTTGTGCTGTCAAGAAAGCACACACCCCTTCCAACAAACAGCTGAGAAAATGTATTTTGTAATTTCCATTTCTTCTGTATTTAGCTTAACCTTCAGACATAGCCAAGTTTGTTTATTTAGCACAGTGGTTCTCAACCTTTTTAATGCCGTGACCCCCAACTGGTTGTAAGTCGAGGACTTTCCCTGCCCGGGAGCACCGCGCATGCGTGGTGCTGCCCCCTGCGCCGGCCGAGGCAGCGACGGCGCAGGGCAACCACCTGACGTATCCAGGGTGATAAATTTCCCAGGCCAGAAGGGCCAAGACACAGAGGTCTCGCTAGGGCCGAGCCACAGCCTGTGGTTCTCCATCCAACCCCACAGTCTCCAGAAAGCAGGACAAGATCTCGGCTGCACTGCCTAGCTCAGCAGGGCAGAAAGAGATGCTTGAATACCATCAGCGTGTGGGTGACGCCTCATCCTTAGGGGATGGATGAGCACACCTACCGTAGCAGCTTCAGGGCGATGCTAAAGAGGAGGAGGAGGAGGAAGAGTACTGATCTTGGCACCAGCGGGCTCCAGCCTCACAGAAAAGAAGGGAAGCAGCACAACACTCCCAGCCCACAGCGCCAATCCAGAAGGACGCCCCGGTCGATGGTACCTAAGGCCAGCGAGAGGTCCAGAAGAGCGAGGGCAGATCTCTCCCGCCAGAGATCATCCCTATGTGCCACCAGTGCCATCTCCGTCCCATGCCCGGCCCTGAGTCCCAACTGAAAGGAGAGCTGATGATCCATCCGGGGCCCTCTGAAGCTGCCGCCCAATCGCCTCCTCCCCAGCCTCCCCTAAAGGGTCGACTAGAGCAGGGGTGTCAAACTGCCGGCCCGTGGGCCGGACGCGTCACGCGGAAGCCGCGCCCATCCCATTGCCGGCAATGGCAAAACTGTCCCGATATATTGCACGACATCACATGACGTCATGAGTTTGACATGTCTGGACTAGAGATTTGAAAGCAGATAAAATTGCAAAGGAACACTCAGAAAAGAGATCACCAAGGATTCTGCTAAGATCCAGTCACCTGACTCTCAGGCAGCCTTAACTAGCTGGGGGGATCTGAGGAGGGGTGGCTGACCTGCCCACTTCCCCAGGCCCAAAAGGAACTAGGCAAGGCTGCACCCCGGTCATTTCCCCTCGACCTGCATCCTAGCAGGCCCCCCGCTTGGAACAGACTGAAATGACTGTGTCTGGGGGGGGGCTCCGCAAATGTATATGCCTCCCATCTCACTTATCGCTACCCAAAAGGACTCTGGTGGCTTTCATTTAAAGAGAAGAGCCACGAAGATGATCAGGGGACTGGAGGCTAAAACATAGGAAGAAAGGTTGCAGGAATTGGGTACGTCTTAATTTAATGAAATGAAGGACGATCATGAAGGACGTGATCGCAGCCTTCCAGTATCTCCGGGGCTGCCACAAAGAACAGAAAAGCGCCTGAAGGCAGGACAAGAAGCCGAGGAGAGAAGCAGCCTGGAACCAAGGAGGCATTTCCTAACAATGAGAACAATTAACCAGGGGAAGGGCTTTCCTCCAGAAGTCCTGGGTGCTCCATCCCTGGAGGTTTTCAACAGCCATTTGTCCTTGATGGTATAGGGTCTCATACTTGAGCAGGGGGTTGGACTAGATGACCTCCAAGGTCCTTTCCAACTCTGTTACTCTGTTAAGCCATAAGGGGAGAAGATGCTTTCCTCAGCCACCATTGGTAACACTTGAGTGTAAATTGTTACTGTTTTTTTAAATTTATTTCTTGCTCCCTTGAAGTTTAAGTGATTTATGAGAGAACAATAAAAGTATCTTAAGTAAATCTAACTATTTAAGACAATAATGGAAAACTTTATTGTGGACAAGCAAACTGTCAAAATACCCAGCAGGATGAACAGGCAGAGGCTCTCTGAGCTTTCTCAGAAAGAGCCGTGGTGGCAAAAGGGGGGGGGACCTGGCAGCCTCTTTTCTGACTAATAAATGCTATTAAAAAGCTGCTTGTCTCCCAATTTCCTTCCCCTCCAGACTGACAGGCTTTCTTCTGAGTTGTGGGATTCAGAGAGAGATCAGGGGTTGCCTGGACCCAGGGAGGATTCTCCAAAACAGTGAAGAGAAAAAAGGAGGCCTGGTAGAAAAGAGGAAAAAGAAAGGAGTGTGTGTGTGTGTGTGTGTGTGTGTGTGTGTGTGCGCGCGCACGCGTGCGTTTTTGGTAAATTCAGATTTGTATTGGAGGAAAAAGCCTTTTCCTGGAGAGCCCAGGCCAGTCCGGCATGAGCCGAGAGGTCGTCTTCACGGACTGGGGTTAGTTGTGCTGACTGAGAAAGGCTCCTGAGGGGCTATTAATAAAAGACATTTCCGCCCTGGAGTGCCAGGGAACGGACCCTCGTACCTTCCTCCCGGGCTCCCTCCCTCCGTGGGCCCTGCCTGCGCTTCCTTCCTCACCGCAGCTTCTCCGCTTGTCCCAGGACTGGCCCGTCTTCATCTCCAGCAGCCTTCTGCCCCTCGACTTCTGCAGCGACAAGATCTCCCACAAGCAGGTTTAACAGAATAACAGTTGGAGGGGACCTTGGAGGTCTTCTAGTCCAACCCCATGCTCTGGCAGGAAACCCTGTACCATTTCTGACAAATGGTTGTCCAATCTCTTCTTATAAACTTCCACTGTTGGAGCATTCACAAGTTCTGGAGGCAGGTTGTTCCACTGACTAATTGTTCTAACTCTCAAATCCCCAAAGATCCTTTTTGGGAAGGGTTGAAACTGTCTGTTACAAATTTTCAGTGAAATTTCTTTAAGGTAAAAATACATTTTATTTCCATTAGAGAATTTTTGATAAATTGTGAAAGGCGAAGGACCCTGCAAAAATTATGTAAAAGTGTACAGGTAATACTAATAAAGGAGAGCGTTTGTAGCTCAGGGCTCCTTGGCGCTCTCTGGGCTGGCTTGTTTTCTTGCAGACGTTTCATTACCCAAACTAGCCCTGATGATGTTAACCTAGTTTGGGCAATGAAACGCCTGCAAGAAAACAAACCAGCTCAGAGAGCGCCAAGGAGCCCCCGTGCGCAGGTAGTGCTCGACTCTCAACCATTCGCTTAGTGACCGTTCTAAGTTACAACAGCATGGGAAAAAGCAACTTTTTGGACCGTTCTTCACACTTGCGGCCATTGCAGCATCCCCAGGATCACATGAAAATTTGAGCGCTTGGCAACCGGCATGGACTTAACAACTGTAGCAAAAAGGTTGAAAAATGGAGCAAAACTAAACAGATGCTTTGCTTAGCAACAGAAACGTTGGGGTCATAAGTTGAGGACCATCTAGCAGTGATTAGGAGGGAAGACCTTTAAGCCATTTTTGGTATTTATTTGCTGTGCAGTTACTGTGACTTCACTCTTGTTTCAGAGAAGAAACTTCACGCTGGCTTTCCAGGCAGCTGAGAGTGTTGGCATCAAATCCACTTTGGTAAGTCCTTGCAAGGATGATCTCTCTCCCTCTCTCTTTCTTCTTCTCCCTCTCCCTCTCCCTCCCTCCCCCCAACCCAGAAGGAAGACCTGATGACATCACAAGCGACTGCTCTCTTTGCAGATAAGTGCTGAAGCTGTTTCACACAAATCAGTAGCACAGGCTGCCTGAATGCTAGTCAGGGCTTTGGTGTCAGGAAGGCGGCTGGCCCTGACCTGCTTTCAGCTCCAGCCTTCTCTGGCTTTTTCACAAAAAGTAGCTACACCTGTTATCTCTGCATCAAGCTGGGGAAACATTATATGCAGGAGAGCCCCACCCCAAGCACACCAAAGCCTTCTGCACTCTTGAAAAGGGCCTAATGGAGCTCACAAAATCCCCTCTGCACTCCTCCAGTGGTTAAGTAGCAGGCCTGAGAGGCAGAGCCTGCAGACTTTTATTTATTAATGTAATTACTGTTATAGACAGTCTTATATTCAGGGGGGAAGAAATTAATGACTAGTCAACATGACTAGCATCTTTTTATGTTTCCGTTGTTTTCTTGTTTTCTTGGTAGGATATTAATGAAATGGTACGAACGGAGCGTCCAGACTGGCAAAATGTTATGCTCTACGTGACGGCAATTTACAAATACTTTGAAACCTGAGAGCAGGAAAAGTGGGGAGAAGCAGAAGCTCAAAACTGTATCCTAAAACCAACTGGCATCTTCTGGGTAACCTTCTGGTCAGTTGAGCAATCCAGGTTTAGTTACCAGAATGATCGTGCAAACTCAAGATTACGTGTTAACAAAGATTTCGTCCTTTTCTTGCCAGAGACTAAACTGAATATAAGCTGCAAAAAGCACAAAGCTAAAGAAGGTCATCTGATTGTATCACAAAGACCTTTAAAGTGTTCCTAAAGGTTCAGTAAATATTATTTTTGTGACACCCTAATGCTCCCCAGAGCAGAAGAAGAGGCTTGTTGTAACCTCGTCAAAGCTATTTGAGATCATCTCCGTCTCTTCAGCTAAAAGAAGTGCAAAGGTGCCTTTTCCTTGCCACCTTCACCTGACTGCAGACGCGGCCACGTCAGAGCTGTGTACAGCAACAGCCTTGCTCAGCCGAGGAGTCCGTGTCTTAAGGCTGCCTCTTCCGAAGCTCGATTGTAATAAAGGTCCTGCCTCAATTGGGGGGGGGGAATCTGGGAGAGCAGGCAGATTATCCCAATACCAGGAGACACCCACATGGAGATCAATTGACTTTTCCTTGGAAATAACTAACATTTTTTTCTTGACTTTCCTTTTTGGTGGTGCTCCGGATACGTTTGTTTCAGATGAAGAGAATGTTTGGACAGGACAGGAGAAGCTTTTCAAAAGCTGGCCAATGTTTTGCCACAAAGATCTCGCCCCTGTGGGGTCTGCCAGGAGCTTTGCAGCTCGTCCACCTGCTTCACTGCTGCTCCTGTAAGTGGGCTGAAGTCAAAGGGGCTTCTGGGGCTTCCCCTAAGCAGCCCGCTCTGCAGGCCATGCTCTTTGGACTAAAACTGGTTTAACAGGTGGAATTAATCCTGATCAGGAGGGAACAACTTTGGGCCCATTGCTGTTGGGGGGGGGGGAAGCGAGTGCCTCACCTGACCCTGAGTTGAGAGCAGCAGCAGCCGCCACAGCAGCCCAAGGACCAGGGAGTGCCTAGTGCCCTCCACCCCCCCCCCAAGGGAGGCCCTGGCAAAGAGGCAGTGTTAGGATTGGCTGCCGGGCAATGAAAGGGGGTCACCCCTTCCCTGGAGGGGCCAGGTGGCGATCTGCTCACGGCAGAGGAAAACGCGTTGCCTTTTCGGAAACAAGTCTGTTACCTTTTGTTTGTAAATGTACTTTGCTTTTCCCCACTCGATGTAATTTTGCATTTGATGTGCCTGGCAAAGGACGTTGAATGTTGCCGGTGTGTGAGCTGTCGAGAATATAATCCAGTTCCACAATTTAGCCTGGAAAGTCTCTGGATGGGCATCAAAACCAGACTGGGTCCCGAAGCAAGTCAGAATGAACTCTGAAGAATGTAGCCCCAAAATTTTCTTGTGCCTCTTGTATGTCCTTCACCGTGCAAAAACACTTTATAAATTGGTCATGTCTGTAAGCTGCCTAGTGGGTTCCCAATGCTCGATTTCTGCTGGTTTTCCTCAAGGAGCCTGCAAATACTGACAAATTTGCCTTGGGAGATTGGCATTACAGGAAATACACGGGGAACTTGCTCTGCACCTCCGAGCATCCATCCATCCTTCCGTTTGTCTTAAAAGGAGTCTTGCACCAAACGGTGCCCTGGCCTCCCCTGAACCCTCTGGACGTGGTGGTGGAAGGGAGGCAGCCTTCCTTCTGTCTCTTCTTTCAGACTCTAAATCAGGGGTAGTCAACCTTGGCTCTTTTATGACTGGTGGACTTCAACTCCCAGAATTCCTGAGCCAACATGAGGGAAATTTTGGCCCCTTCATGACTCGTGGACTTCGACTCCCAGAATTCCTGAGCCAGCCTGGCTCAGCTTGGAAACCTCTCTCTTTCCCATCAGCATGGCTGGCTCAGGAATTCTGGGAGTTGAAGTCCACGAGTCACAAAAGAGCCAAGGTTGCCTACCCCTGGTCTAAATTATGAGGTCTTGTGTTTCTCCCCCTCACACCCATACACACACCCTGTTTTGCATCCTATAAGAAGACATACATATTTTTCTTCTAAGCAGACGACAACTCATTGTGGCCCAGGAGCACTGAGGTGAGTTTTACACAGGAATTGCTCCAGGAGTTCCCATTCTCCCTGTCAAGGGAGGGACAGGAGGCAAAGGCCTGGAGAACGAAAGGCATACAGAGCAGGGGGAGAAAGCTTCCGACTTGTTTCCTTGTAGTGATGATCTGTTAACTTTTGATAAAGATGGAATTATATTAAGATCTCACACAAAAAAATTTTTTTTATCAAGGAAAGTACTCAAAAGGGTGGAAGAAATCTAAAGAAGCTGCTTCTACAATAGAAGAATGCTTAGCAGGGAAGTTCTTTGTTAGATTCTTTTAAGTACTCGTGGATTCTTTAGCCATCTTCTAAAAACTAACTTATGTAAAAATATATTCTTGTTACTTTTGTCATTAAATATTTTGAATATGCAATAAAAAAGTCTGAGCAATGTTTTAAATGTTTCAGTAAATGCTCCTGTATGTCAGTATTTTGATTTTCCTCATTACTGTTCGGGGAGGTTTTACTGAGATCCCTTGGGGGGGTGAGGTTGTGGTGGTGAACCAGAGGGGAGCCCCCCCCCGTCTCTCCTTCAGCGTCTTTGCCCAGTGGGGGTTCAGGCGATTGATCATCCTTCCTGTCTTCCAGCAAGATCGGGAGTGTAGGCAACTTGCAGTCTAGCAGCCTGGGAAGGGGATCTGCCGCAGGGCTATCCCTGCCTTGGGAGGCTTCACACCCAGAGAGTGTGTGAAAAGGGGAGCCCTCCCAAAATTACACCCTGCCCCCTTCCAGAGGTCTTGGGGAGAGGTACTTTTTTTTTCTTTTTTCAGCAAAAAGTCCACCAGAGGCTTCCAGCCGCTAATAAATGTAATTATTATCCTTCCTCTAATCCATTATCTTTGGCCACAGTTACATCGAGATTAATTTAACTTTGGTATTTGTTGAATCGGCCCTGGCGAGCAGTCCCATTCCACCGCCCAGCGCCTCGCGGGCATCTCGCAAGGTCTGCACTGGCCAAGTGGCCAGAGGCTCCAGCACAAGCTCTCACGAGCCCTCGGTTCACTTTCTTCCACTCTCTCGTCTCCTCTCATCTGCTTCCCTCCTGAGCTGAGAAGTTGCCAAAGGAGGCGCCCCACGTTGTGGGAAAGGCTGCTCGGGAATCCCATAAAAATGGGGTTAAATGGATGAACTGCCCTCTCTCTCTTCTCCGTGGGGCAGCCAAACTTCGACAGGAGTGCTGGGCAGAAAAGCCTCCCAGCCCTTCTGCAGCCCCCCCTCAAACCGGGTCCTCACCTGGAGGGAGAGTTGGGGCAAGCCTGGGCCGCTGGTCACCATCTTCCGTAAGATAAAATCGCCTGCAATAAGGCCCGCGGTCTGATCATGATTGGATCTAACCTGGGATGACCTGGTACAAATTTGGGTGGAGGAATGGGGGGGGGGGTGGCCCTTGAAAATGAGCCTCCGGACTTCATGGCGACTCCCGGGCGGGGGGGGCTGCGGGGAGAGGGGAATTCTCGGGATTTCTGGGGCTCTTCCAGGAACACGTCCCAGGGCTGCAACCGGCGGGGCCCCTGCCTGCCTCCCTCCGGGCCGGGATCCGCCCCTTCCCTCCCTTGAGAGCATCACCGACGGGGGGAGGGTGCGGTGTAATCCCCTCAAATGACCCATGTGAAGCCGTCCCGACCTCCCCCTCGGCCTCCCTCCCGTCGGGGAGGCTCCCCGCAGAGCATCCGGGAGCCGGAGAGGCTCCTCCGGCCGATCACAGCCCTCGCGGCCGCCTCCGCCGCTCGGGCAGAGCCCTCCGTCTCGACGGCTCCCTCTCCGAGCCGCGGCGGCCGTGCTCTGCTGGGGAGCCGCTGCCGGCCCGGCCGCCCCCTCCGCGCTCCCGCCTTCCGCGGGGCAGGGCAGGCAGGCAGGCAGGCAGGCTCCGCGCCGGCCGGGTTCTCTCGCGGGCCATCCCGCCTCGCGCGGCCGCCGCAGGAGGCCGGGCGCTCCGGAGCCCTCGAGGGCCGCGAAGGGCCGCCGAGCTCGTCCGCCAGGGCCGCCCTCGAGAAACGAGCCGCCGCCACCGCCGCGCCTGGCCAGCAGAGGTCGCGCCTGCCCGGCGCCCGGGACGGAGGTCTGGCCGGACGGGCGGCGGGGCGGGGCGGGGCGGCCGCCGGGCCGGTCAGCGGGACTCGAGGGCAACCAGCGAACCGGGAGGAGCTGCCGGCCGGCCGGCGGTGAGCAGGTGAGCGCGGGCGGGGCGGAAGGTCGGGCGGCGTCCCGTCCAGGGAGACCCTCGCGGGGCTATTGCGGAGGCTGCTCCGGGCGCCCCTTCGGTGAACTTTCCGTCGGCTCAGAAAGGCCCTCGACGGAGCTCCGCCTGCGCCCCCCCCCGCGCGCCTTCTGTTCCGGGAGCCGCCGGGCCGGGCGAGGGGCCGCTACCCGCCGGGCTCTGTTGGGAGCCGGCAGCACCGCCGCCGCCGAGATGCCGCGTTTGCTCCGTCCGGGGCCGTGGCAGGCGGGACGCAACCCCCGCCCCCTCTGCGAGCTTCGGCCTGGCGGGGCGAGATCTCCGGCGTGGCGTCTCGGGAGCGGCGGCTCCTGGCCCGGCCCGGGGCTCGCTCTGCCCGCCACCGCCCGCATCCCGGGGGGGCGGAGGGGCGCTGCTGGGGGCGGTCAGGACGGGACGGAGGGTCCGGGGCGTCCGTCGGGGCGCCTTCTGGGAAGAGGCTTCCTGGGGGAGCTGCTCGCTTAGCCCAGTCCCCCCCCCGAAGTTGGGCAGCCCCAGTTCCTTCGGAAGAGGAGGGGGCGCTGAGTGGCAAAGAGAGCCAAAGTGAGGCAGGAAGAGACTCTGGGACCGCTGCATCTCTGTTCCCCGGATAGAGCCCCCCCCTTCTCCAAGGCCCTGAACGACCAAAAGGGGGTGAATAACTACAAGATAAACTGACCCTCCCGGCTAGAATTGCTCCTGTCAGCTGCTGACAATGTACTGATCAGCTTGGTCTAGTCTTTTGGGGGGGGGGAGACCTAGGGAAAGGCAGGTGCCTGGGCAACCAGGAATGGCTCTTTTCTCTGGGAGGGGCTCCCTTGGGTGGTCACCTGGGCCCTTCGGGAGAGGCTGTTCCTGGAAGTCCCCCCCCCAATGTACTTGCCGCCTTCTCAGGCTTTGCGGTAATGCTGGGGATCTTAAAGGGTGGCTAATTTCTAATTGTCTTTTGAAAGTTCTTCCTCCAATTAGAGGCCCCCCTCAATGGGGGGGGACGTGGCAAGGTTCAATCTCGGGTCCCCTCCTTCTCAATAACCGCTGAATGAGTTGGGGGTGGAGTGGGAGGGGGGCTTACGGATCAGAGGAGAGCTTCCAAGGAGACCCCTGTGAAGCGTGGCTGGGGCAGCAGCGCCTGTTCAGTGCTGGGAGAGACGGCCATGCGGCCACGGAGGGCTTAAGGGTTCCCAGCCTGGCCCAGTCGCCCAGAGAAATGGAGGCTCCCTTCCCTGCATGTGCTGAAGCCGAGGGCAGGCGGCCCCCTCTGGGACGTTTTCTTTGGGGTGTGTGCCCTGGGCGGAAGGCTGGGACTCCCTGGCCCAGGTGGGGCCTTTCAGGTTCTCACCTGGGCGTTTTAACATGTGACTAATTTACCTGGCCCGAGGGCAGCCAGGGTAGGTATCTCAGCTTCTGCCCCCAAAGTCCCTTTTTGCAGCCATGGAGCCCCACAGCCAGCACTGCAGAAAAGCAACCTACAAAAACCCTAAAATAGCCAAGCTTCTGAAACAGTTGAACGAGGATTCTAGTTATTTGGCCTTTTTGTCCATTAAAGAACAGCCTCCCAAGAAACTTGCCATCCAAAAATGTTAAGTAAGGCTCCAGTTTTTGTGCAATTATTGCTTTCCTGTAAAATATGTCCAGCATTAGAACAAGAGCTGAACCCAATAAATAACAAGCAGCTGCAGCTAAAAACATCTTTGGCACTGTTTAACAGCCAGAGTCTTTGCCAAAACAGAAGAATTTTGCCAAAAAGAGTTCCAGATCAGCAACTGAGACCTCTGCCCCAAGGGGGATGCCCCCTACTCCCCTCCAAAAGGCCTCTTTCCCCCACCCAGTGATTTTGGGGAGACCACCTGGAAGACAGTTTCAGAAATGGGGGATTGTTTCCAACCCACGCTTGGCAGAAAGGCAGCCCAGCCTTGAGGACCTGTAAAGGGTCTCCACATCTCCCACTTATTTATTTCTTTTATGAAATTTATTGCCTGCCCATCTTACCAAAGGGTGGCTCCCATCCTGGGGAGGGGCTGCTCACAAACCGATCTTCCAAGTTTGCAGCTTTGGGGGCCGGCATCCTGGGCTCTTCTGCATCTCCGCATTGCAGAGAAATTGTCTGGTTGAAGTTCAGCCTCTCCTCGGTGGTGGTGGTGGTGGTGGGGAAGCTAGTCTCCATTTTTGTGGGAGGAGGCTGGGCTTGGCAACCAGTAGGGTCCCTCCGTAGCAATAGATCCAGGTCTGGGAATCTGGGACAACTTCTTGGATCGAACTGCCCTTCAAGACCAAGGCACCAAAGGCTGGCTTTCCCTGCTCCCTGGCATGTACTGGTGAAGGGAGAGGGCCATCCATGTGGCGTCTTTTGAGCTACGGTAGGGACCTCTTGGATGAGGGTGGATGTGTCCTGCCCGTGAGGTCTTCTTCTCTGCCTCCAGCCTCCTTGCTCTCTTTCAGCACAGGAGCACTATTGCCCCCCTCCCAAATTTTATATAAGGTTGGTTCCTCCACTGAAGCCATGGCTTTTATGGGGGTGGGGGGGATATCCTTAACGTGTCTTTGCTGCCGTGGCTTCTGTAGTACTTAGAAGGCTTAACTAAGATGGAGACGCAAATCTGTCCGACAGAGCTTGTGTCGCACATGCTGGTGAGCAAGGGAACCACAGGAGCCACGGATGGCCATGCAAGCAGCGGGTGACAGGCCCGTCTCTCCGGTTTCACTCCTGGGCTTTGGGAGTCCAGCAGTGGGCCCCTCTTTCCTGGGTCTATGGAAAGACCCTCAGGGTGCTGCTACCACTGGTGAGGCAACTGTCCCGCCCCTTTCTTTCCTTTGCACTCAGGAGGAGCCTCTTCCTCACTGGGCTCCTCGCCAAAGAGCGCAGAAGAGCCCCAGACAAAGCAAGCTTGCAGGTTATGTGTGCTTGGCATGTTGCACAGGAATGGCAGAGAGAATTCTGGGATTTGTAGTGTGGGGGGCTCTCTCCTCCTCATGGCTGCTGTGCCAGACTCAGGAGGGCTGGTGGTCATGTATGGAAATGAGGCTGGGCTCCCTGTGGGCCCTGAAAGGGTCAGTTCTGATAGGGGGACTTTCTGACTGCTTCTCCAGCAGCAAAAATGTACTTGGCGTTGTGGTGAGAAGATTCGGCTGCTGTGAGGTGTTTGGGGTTCCTACTGAGCAGCAGCAGCAGCAGCAGCTGCGTTGCTTGCACAACTGGCAAAGAAATGGGCTGCTTATGGGCTCTGGGCATTTGGACGAGGCTCCAGCCAGGCCGTTGATCTATTCAAGACGCCCCTTTGCTTTTGCTTTGCCACGTCTTGATCAGCTGGAGGGCCCTGAGCTCCTCTGAGCACTGGGACATTCAGGGAAGGAGGGAGGGAGGCAAAGCCACTTCGCTCTTTCATTTTGCCTTTTCTCAGTTTTATGGAATCCAGTATTATTTGGTACTCAGTCATTTATTTGTTTACTTGACTCTGGGTCGGCCAACAATGAAGACAAAAGCCGAGTAAACACACAACAAACAGTTCAAAACGTGAACAGCCGTGCTCTCCAGGCTTCAGGTTTGATGACAAAGCCAAGTTTTCTTACCTGGCAAAAGTCCAGCAGGGTAGAGCTAAGTCTGATCTTTTGCACCGTTGGAAGTGTCTGCATCAGCGGTTCTCAACCTTTTTCAGGCCGAGACCCCACCTGCGCCGCCCATGTGCGGCGCGACCCCGACCTGCGCTGCGCATGCGCGGCGCGACGGCTGCATCGCACATGCGCAGTGTGCGCAACGGCCTGAATTGCGCATGCGCGGCACAACGGGCTGAACCGTGCGTGCGCGGCACGTGCGCAATGGCCCAAATTGTGCATGCACGGCACAACGGGCTGAACCGCGCATGCACAGCACGTGCGCGATGGCCCAAATCGCACATGCGCGGCTCGATGGGCCAAATCGCGCATGCGCGGCACGCGTGCGACGGCCGAGGGGAAATGGGGGGAAAAATGGCGGACTGCGGTGTTTGGCGATCCCCGTGAAACGGTCGTTCGACCCCAAAGGGGGTCGCGACCCACAGGTTGAGAACCGCTGGTCTGCATAGTCTTCACAGGCAGCCCCAGGGAGCGTGCACTGCATTAAATGCAGTCCAGTTGGGGGGTTGACTAATGTGTGAATGTTCCAGGCACTGGCACAAAACACAAAGCAGAGAAAAGGCTCTTCTACCAGCTGCGTTTTGAGCAGGAGCTGAGAGTCCAGGAGGAGCCCCAAATTGCACATAGGATCAGTCTGGGGGCGGTGCAGCCCCTCCCAGGCCAAGAGAAGGAAGGTCCCCGGAAGAGATCTTAAAACCCAAAGCCACTTGGTTTTAGGAAGTTGACCTGAAGCCTTCCAGACCCCCTCCAGACCCCTGCACTCTCCTGGCCCCAAGGCAGGACTTCCCTGGCATCACTCAGCCTCGGTGGAGACACATAACTGGCTCTCGTCTGTGTCTGCGTATCGCATGTGCTCCGCGTCTCTTGAGCAAAGACGTTCTAAAGGAACACTAATTTTCTTACACAGTCCTCAGCTCATGACTGTAACTGAGCCCAGCATTACGGTTATAAGTCCTGCCAGTCATTAAATGGGTCATCATGTGACAGTCCTGCTACTACATCATTTTTGTGGTGGTCATTAAATGAACCTGTTGGTCATAAAGCAAATGCCGTGTTGTTAAGCAAATGCTGTGGTCATTAAGCAAATCCATTGTTTGCGATGGGAGGAACTAAATGGTGGTTTTCTGCAAAGAAAAAAAATGCAGAAATTGCATAAATCTGTGACTACAGGATGCTGCAAGCAGCCATGAATGTGGGTTGATAGCCAAGGGCCCAAAACCCCTCAGAAACCCCTCGTAAACTGAGGACCACTTGTACAAAAGGGATGCCCTTTAACCAGTTGCAGCACCAAGAATTGCCCCCTCTTCATATTCCACTCACTGGGGGGTCCCAACATCTTCTGCATGCTTAGCCCATCTGTGACCCTCCCCTGCCCCTCTTCAAAAGGGAGGGCCAGGCGCCTGCTTCCTCCCCAACAGGTTTTCTCGGACAAACAATGGAACCCAAAGAATCTGCTGCTGAGAAGGTGGTTTGGTGCTAAGCCAAGTCCGCTTAGGGTGTCGTGGGAATGCACGTCCAGCTCAGGATATAACGCTAGCTGGGAAGCAGCATTAAAAGTGCCAAGAGCAGGTAACCAACCAAGGATCTGGCATCCAGGCAGCAGCTGGCTTCTTTGGGCGGTTGGTGGGAAAGAGCAGGTGTGATATCCCAGGTGAGGTGCCAGTTTGCATTGCCAGGGTCTTAGTGGTGGCACTGGAGACCCCTTTTTACCCCAGTAGGGACATTGAGGGAGGCTGTATCAAAATTGAGCAGTCTCTGGGTTCTCAGCCCATGTTCTGATCTCCTTGAGGTCACAGAGGAAGATGGACAGGCTGTACCTCCCCTCTTTCCGTATAAATAGTCGGGGGGGGGGCACTTCCATCGCCTGAATTGTGGAGCACCTTCTTCTTCCTAGGCAGGATGAACCTAAAGCCAGCTCAGATGGAAATCTGGCACCCATCAGGTGACAGCGTCTTTGGAGCTGTCCCATGTCCTGAAGAGGGAGAACTTTCCAGGCCTTCGGCCACACCAGAATGGGGATGGGAAGCCCAAGGAGGCTCTGCTGCATAAGCTCCCGGGGAGGGGGGAGCTTTCAAAAATCCTGAATGATGGAGATTGGCCTTTGGGAGGGGCCATCTAAGCCTCTGAGTTGTGCAATGAAAGTTTGGTTAAATAAATAATACTTTTGGAAGGCAACCTGTGCATTTCCTGCACAATACAGTTCAGATTCCCACACAGGTGAATCTCCTCTGTTTTCTGTTGACAGGGCAGGAATATTACCTTGCCTCACTAAAGGAGGAGCCTTCAATGAGTTCTAAATGCCTCCTGGAGAGACAAGAGCAGCCCAACCCAGGCTGTCCCCAGCCTGCCTCTCTCCCTGCCCTGCCCTGCCCTGGGATTTTAACCACCTTGAAGCTGCCTTTGGACAGGATCTCAAAGAGAAGGAAAATAACTCCAATAAGTTGAACAGTTGCTAAACAAATGGTTGCAAGTTGAGGGACTTACTGTTCAAAGTCACAGCAGCATTGAAAAAAGTGACAAACTACTCTTGCGCTTACAACCATTTGCAGCATCCCAACAGCCACACAGTCAAAATCCCAGTGCTTGGCAACCGGCATGGAAGGAATAGAATAGAATAGAATAGAATAGAATAGAATAGAATAGAATAGAATAGAATAGAATAGAATAGAATAGAATAGAATAGAATAGAATAGAATAGAATATGGAATAGAATAGAATAGAATAGAATAGAATAGAATATGGAATAGAATAGAATAGAATAGAATATGGAATAGAACAGAACAGAATAGAATATGGAATAGAATAGAATAGAATATGGAATAGAACAGAATAGAATATGGAATAGAATAGAATAGAACAGAACAGAACAGAACAAAACAGAACAGAACAGAACAGAATAGAATAGAATAGAATAGAATAGAATAGAATATGGAATAGAATAGAATAGAATAGAATATGGAATAGAACAGAACAGAATAGAATATGGAATAGAATAGAATAGAATATGGAATAGAATAGAATAGAATATGGAATAGAACAGAACAGAACAGAATAGAATATAGAATAGAATAGAATACGGAATAGAATAGAATAGAATAGAATAGAATAGAATAGAATAGAATAGAATAGAATAGAATATGGAATAGAACAGAACAGAATAGAATATGGAATAGAATAGAATAGAACAGAATAGAATAGAATAGAATAGAATAGAATATGGAATAGAATAGAATATAGAATAGAATAGAATAGAATAGAATAGAATAGAATAGAATAGAATAGAATAGAATAGAATAGAATAGAATAGAATAGAATAGAATAGAATAGAGCTGGAAGGGACCTTGGAGGTCTTCTAGTCCAGCCCCCTGCTCAAGCAGGAGAACCTATACTGTCTCAGACAGGTGAATGTTCAGTCTCCTCTTAAAAATCTCCAGTGATGGAGCACCCACGATTTCTGATGGCAAGCTGTTCCACTGGTTAATTGTCCTCCCTGTCAGGAAGTTTCTCCTTAATCCCAGGCTGCTTCTCTCTTTGGTCAGTATCCAACCACTGTTTCTCGTCCTGCCCTCTGGGTGCTTTGGAAAAGAGGTCGACTCCCTCCTCTTTGTAGCAGCCCCTCAGATACTGGAGCACTGCTCTCATGTCTCCATTCAGGATGGTGGCCACAGTCCAGGGTCATGTGGTCACCATTTATGATCTTCTCAGCTGGCTTCTGGTAAACAAGTCAGTGGGAGAAGCCAGATTTACTTAACAGCTGCATGATTCACTTAAAAGCCACTTTGCTTAGCCATGGAAATTTTGGTCCCAATTGTGGCCATATGTCGAGGTCTACTTACAGAGCGGAGGAAACTTCTCAGCCTTGGTCTCAGATTGAATGAGGGGCAGAATTCAGCTGGCAGAGTTCCACCGCCAGCCACGGGAGCTGAAGTCTTCCAGCCGCCAGAGCTGAGAAGGACTCTTTAGTCTGCCTCCCTCGAGGGACGAGAGGGCAGCAAATGAAGATGTATGGCCCCGGGGTCTGCTGGTGCCAGGGTCAGAGGGAGACCCTCTGCATTGGGCAAAGCACAGACCTTCCCCAGGAGACCCTGGCAGGCACCTGGGCAGCGAGCGGAGCACGGCAGAGTTTCGTGTGCGTGTGCAAGGCCTCCTTCAAGCAACCATAAGGGAAATTGTTGGATATTAATACTTAATTTCCTCTTATTACCTGAAACAGACCAAATATCCAAGATAGATTAGAAATGCAATTAGTGGCAAAGAAAATGAGAATGTTTATGTTCTGTTTCCATGATTACTATTGTTTTTATCGGCACACCAACACTATGATAAAGTGGCTGTGTCACTAGCACCCTGGCTTGCCACGCCACCCTCCTGGCCCTCGCAAAACACTTAGCACTTTGGCCCAGAAGGGCTATTTTTTGATTGCCCTACCAGAGCACTGTGAATGTTAGTTTCTCTCCTCCAAAATCGGACCCAGTAGCATTTGGGAGGCTATCTGGATTTCTATGTGGGAGAATGGTGTGTGCGTCTGTATAGGTGTGCATTTGTGAGTCAGCGTTGATTCCTGATACTTCCTGGATGAGCCCCTGTAGTGTTCTTGGCATGGATTTTGAAGTGGTTTGCCTCTTCGAGAGCCAAGAGGGACAGGCCCAAAGTCCTCCAGCGACTTGAATTCTGGAGAACTTGGATTCCTAGTTTGTAGTTCACTACCTTCAGCCACTATCCCAATGTGCTTCCCAGAATGAGGTTGGGCTCCCCTCGAAGATTAAGGTTCAAGTTGCAGGAGAGCTGAACAGCTGTGCAGGAACGCAGATTTTACGAGAAAGTTTCTGTAATCATTTGTAGCTATACAGATGGTAAAGATGTAAACTTCTTTTTTCCAAAACCATTCTGTCTACTTGCCAATGATCTTCTAATCCAAGAAGAGACAATGGAGACGAGCCGGTAACTAGCTTTGAAACACTCCTGTGCAGCATGATGCAGTTAGGAGTTCAGCTAAATCGGTGTTGCCTGCCGTAGAGGTAGTTAGTGAGGGCAATTGGGACTGGAATTGCCATTGCTAAGCGATGCGGTTGTAAAGTGTTTGTCAATTGACCCCGCGTCACTTAATGATGGCAATCCTGGCATTGCGGTTTGGAGGACCTTATGTGATGGTGCTGACTTCCTGACCGCCTCCCCACTGACTTTACTGGCAGGGAATACTGGAAATCGTGGTAATGTGACTGTGGGACTCTGTGACAACTTGGAATCTGAGGGCAGGTCATTACTAATAGTCACTCAGCACCATCATAAACCTAGTAGTAGTCATCAAGGGAGCTTGAGAGAGTTTGGGCTGTGGTGGCAGAAACAGCATAAGAATGGAGCGGTTGTTCTAGATGCATCAACTGCTACACAAGCAGCCAGATATTGTAGTAGCAGGAAAACCTCTAGTTGTGTCTAACACTATGACTCCTTCACTTGTATTAAGTGAAACTGGGTGCCCAAGAGAAGTTACGATAGTCCAAGTAGGAATCCAATTATAGCAGCATCTCCAAAGGATGGAATCATATTCCATAAATGGCAGAAGAGAAGAGAATTGAATTGAATTGAATTGAATTGAATTCTTTATTGACCAAGTGTGACTGGGCACACAAGGAATTTGTCTTCAGTGCATAAGCTCATAAGCATATTGCTGTGGGATGTCACAAGATTTCTCCCTGAGGATATTTAGTTTTAAATTCTGAAGTGTGTTTGCAGAGCTGGGCTGCAATGATAATATCGTCACTTGTATCTTATTATTGCCTTTTTGATACCCCAACATGGCATTTTTGGCTTCACAGCATCCAGTGGGGACCGAAAAGAATCCTTAGGACAATATGACTGGCCTTTAAATTAATGTTTCTCAACCTCAGCAACATTAAGATGTGTGGACTCCAACTTCCAGAATTCCCCAAACAGCATGGTGACTGGGGAACTCTGGAAGTTGAAGTCCAGGTATCTTAAAATTGCCATGGTCAAGAGACGCTAATTTAAAGGCCAGTGATACTGTCCAAAGGGTTCTTCTTAGGACTCCATTTCCCAACCCTTCTAAGCCTCGGGCTGCAGGAGCCCAAGGGCTGCTCTTTCCAGCACCTCTTGGCACCGTCTTTGCCTGCGTTGCCCAGAGCCCATTGCTGAGGGGAAACAGCACCATGGAGGAAGGTGCCCGCTGTCTCCTGACATATTGATGCGATGCAACACCCACCACAAACAAATGAGGTGACTCCCTAGTTGTCTAGTTTCCCCCAATGTGAGTGTAACATGAAATTGTCCATCTGACAATGTAGAAATCACTCCCTGAGGTTGACATCCAGCTTGTCTTCCAAATGACTTTTACATTGGGTAAAATGACTGACAGGAAATCAATCTCTTCCTCTCCCAAAAGGGATCAATGAGAAAAGATTTACATTAGATACTTTCATAAGATTTCCTCCTCCTCCTCCTCCTCCTCCTCCTCCTCCTCCTCCTCCTCCTCCTCCTCCTGAAGCCATCTGGAAGGAAGCAGGTTTTGGTTGCCCACCAAGAAAAGGTCCAGAATGGTGAAAGCTTCTCAGCAATGGCACAGCTTCTTCAGATGGTGATGAACAGTTGAGAAGAGGCCTTGGCCCACCTAGGCTACTTCCAGTCAAAATAAGCTCCTCTGTGGATTAAGATGCAATCCTTTCCACATAGTACATTTTTGCTTGGAGCAAATGAGGTGTAAGCCTGTGAATAGAGCTTCCTCCTTCCAAGGTCTGGTCTATCATGTTGTCTTTTGGTCCAAGTCCTCCTCCTCCTCCTGTTGAAATCACCCAAGAACAAGAAGCATGGGAAGTCCAGCAATCTCCGGCCATGGGACCGTGGTTGCTACTCCATACTGTGCCACCACAAAACCACATTTAGACTCCTTGTGGACAGACAATCAGTGAAGAATGCAACTGCTATAGGAGGTGTCCTCTAATGTTCTCATGGAGAATATCCATCTTTATTGTTTTATTACATCCTGCAGCCAAAAATTAGAAATGACTTCTGAGGCTTCTATTGATCACCAGATAATAAAGTAGTCTCAACCATAATACTTCAGTTGCTCGTTCATCAGATTGAGTAGCTTACTTCTCCAGAGCACGTTCCTCCTCTGACTTTCCCCAGCACTGTCCAGGATGAGGAAGACTGAGCTGACCACGAGGAATGAGACAGTCTTCCAGGGTGGCTTTGGACTCTGGCCAAATGTTGGCTACATCAGGAATGGGCTTTAAGAAGGGCTGCTGGCGGGGGGGGGGCGTCTGCGGGGAAACAACTTGAAAATTGCTTTTCAGTTTTAGGTCCTTCTCTCATGTCTTCCTTTTTATAAATAACTCCAGAAGAAAAAGGACTTGAGCAGGGAAAGTTACATGTCTCTGGAACAGGGATTTGAAGCTGGTGGGATTCTTCCCCAGCCAGGAAGAAATTGGTCCTGGGTGCAAGATCCAGATTCCTGGGCAACTCTCTGTGTTTTCAAAAGAGCAAGCTTCTAGGTCTTGTGTGTGCCTGGATAAGATTCTCAGACTTGGACTGGGATTCAGCAAAAATTCTAGCCATTTCCTGTAAAAATAAATTAGGCAAATTAGAAACTTGATAGAATAAATATACATATATTATATGTATAAAACACATGTTCAGTGTGCACAATTTGTTTTTTAAAGTACGGGTCTTCTGATGGAAGGGCAGCTCCAGAAGCCTCCCCAAGCCAACTTTGCAAGTGTGCTAGACTGTAGATGCTAACAAATTTGGTACAGGGAGGTCTGACCAGATCTTAGTCCACTGGTCCCTTCTGAAGGAATCACAGCCAGCCCAAGCGATTGAGGTGACTTTCCTAAACCAGTGGAGATGTTTCCAGACAAAGTTGTGAGATGCAGCTTTACTGTTGCTTTTTTTTTTATTTTGTGTTGATTCTAGAGGCTTTCTGCGAAGCAAAAATGATTCGGGGGCTATCAGGTGGCTTTGTAGCAAGCCTCACATTTATCACCCCACAGAGCAGCCCTTCTTAAACGGGGTGGTCACCCCCAAGATGTTTGGGCATCTCCTGGGGGAAGGGAGCAATTTGCCATCGCTGTCTGGGGATCCTGATTGAAAGTACTGCCTCTCCCTTGACACTTACGTAACATAACAGAGTCTGAGTTTTTCTAGGGGTAATGAGAGTTGGGGGGGAAGATGATACTTGAGTCAGACAGTTTAAGAATCACGGATCTAGAACAAGGTGATGGGGAGGTCAAGACCCTCCCCCCCTTTTTTTCCAAGGTTTGGAAAAGTACAGCCATATGGGTTCTGGTCTAGGAATGGGAGACCCTCCTCTCCTCACAAAGTGGTGTTGTGAGGAATAAAGGTCCAGGGAACCACTTGAACTCCTGAATGAAAGGTGGAATATATTAAAGCAGGGGTCCCCAATCCCCGGTCTGTGGACGTACCGGGCCGCGGCATGCCAACAACCGGGCCGCACAAACAAGCAAAGCTCCATCTGCAAGATGCAGGCAGCACACAAAACCACGCACTCTCCGGTCCATGGAAAAACCTTTCTCCGTGGAACCGGTCCCTGGTGCCCAAAAGGTTGAGGACCTCTGTACTAAAGAGTAAAGAACAAGCTTTACCACTCTGGAAGCTCAGGGGTGGCCTGAGTGGAGGCTGCTCCGTTGAAGGATGTCTCTTGGCTTGCATCTGGATGTTCTCAGCATCTTTTTCTTCTTCTCCTCCTCCTCCCCCTCCCCACACAGAATGTCCCACAGAATATCCTCTGCACCCTCTCCAAAAGTGGTCCTCTGGGAGGAGAAGTGAAGGGTTGCTGTCCCTGCCGGGAGGCCTGCAGCAAAGGCAAGGAATCGCCCAGGGACTTTTGCACAGAAACAGGCGTACGGCGGCCATCTGGAGAATGACTCGGCTCCGTTTTCTGCACTGCCTGGAGCTTGGCCAAGCCTTGGCTTCCTGAAGGCCGGCCCGCCCTCTCTGCCATCGCAGCCTGAAGAGGCCTGCAGCTATGGACACGAGGGTTCCCAGGCCCCGTCTTGAGCCACCCTCACCATGCTCGTGTCTGGGGACAAGAACTTCCTTACCAACATCATCTACATTGTCTTTGAACTGGTCATTGCCCTTCTGGCCATCTTTGGGAACGTCCTGGTCTGTTGGGCCGTCTATCTCAACAGCAATCTGCAGAACGTCACCAATTACTTTGTGGCTTCCCTGGCGGTAGCTGATATCGCGGTGGGGGTCCTGGCCATCCCCTTTGCCATCACGATCAGCACTGGCTTCTGTGCCTTCTTTTACGGCTGCCTCTTCATCGCCTGCTTTGTCCTGGTGCTGACCCAGAGCTCCATCTTCAGTCTTCTGGCGATTGCTATTGATCGGATTATTGCTATCCGTATGCCTCTCAGGTAAATGTGCCAAAGATGCAGAACTGAATAACAGAGTTGGAAGGGACCTTGGAGGTCTTCTAGTCCAACCCCCTGCTCAAGCAGGAGACCCTATACTATTTCAGACAGGTGGCCGTTCAATCTCTTAAAAGCATCCAGGGACGGAGCATCCATGATTTCTGAAAGCAAGCCCTTCCACTGGTTAATTGTCTTCACTGTTAGGAAGTTTCTCCTTAATTCCAGGTCGCTTCTCTCCTGGATTAGATTCTATCCACTGCTTCTTCCCTTACCTTCTGGTGATTTGGAGAATAGGTTGATTCCCCCCCTTCTTTGTGGCAGCCCCTCAGATATTGACTACTGCACCATTATGAGGGCCTTCTCTGCAGAATTCAAGGTTGTGGTTTAGCAGGGCCTGTGCCCACCCCGGGTGCTTGTGATTGCCATGTGCAGCAGAATGGGCTCCTGCTGGCCCCAAACAGGCAGAGCGCTTCTTTGCAGACACAGAAGTCACCCACGACGAGACCTCTGCCTTTCAGTTTATTAGCCATGGCCTCATTCACAGCCTTTAGGGCAGTGGTTCTCAACCTTTTTAATGCCGCAACCCCCAACTGGTCATAAGTCGAGGACTACCCAACCGGTCATAAGTCGAGGACTCCAACCGGTCATAAGTCGAGGACTTTCCCTGCCCGGGAGCACCACGCATGCGTAGTGCCGCCCCCTGCGCCAGCTGAGGCGTAGCTGGCAAGAGGCAGAGATGGCGCAGGGCGACCACCGGCTGGGCCACCAGCTGGCCCAGCCCAAGGGAGGTAAGGCACCCGCCTGGCCCCACGCGCTCCAGCAACCCTCCCTGCGCCCGCCGGCCTCCCACCCCTGGCCCTCTTTTACTTACAGTTTTAGTAGTTGCTCAGCAGGGAGGGGTGGAAACGTCTACACAGCTCACCTGCAGACAACTTGCAGCACCGTTTGCAGACTGGGACTTTTGGCGGGCTCAGCAGGGCAGAGACAGCATGGACAATTCCTATTGGCTTTTGAAAGCCAATAGAATTAGACTCTATTCAAGAGAGTCTATTCTATTGGCTTTCAAAAGCCAATAGAATAAGAGGGAGTAGCACAGCTAAGGAAAAGGGAGGAAAAAATGGCGGACTGCGTTGTTTGGCGACCCCCATGAAATGGTCCTTCGACCCCAAATGGGGTCGCGACCCACAGGTTGAGAACCGCTGCTTTAGGGTATTACCTTCATCTGCTGAAAAAAGAGAGATGGCAGAGGTTCTTTGTATCTTGTGACATCTCAACCCTTGTCCCTGAATCAGCTGTCCCAGAGGCTAAAGGACGTGGGCCCCGGTTCCAGGAGGGAACCCCACAGCAAAATTGCCAAGGAGAAAGCAGCCATCCCCTGTTATGCGAGGAGTAGCCCCATCCTGACATAACAAAGTCCTGGCTTCCTAGCCAGGAAGGCTCCAACAGGATGCCCAGGTGGAGTGGCGGCATAGCCCAAGACCGCCATCCACCACCTCCCTTCCCTCTTGCACAGGCCTTAAAAGGTGACCCAGGCAGTCCCAGCTCAAAACCTGGGTTAGAATTGCATGAAACGGAATCTAGAAAATTGTTTATTCAAGAATTTCTGGAGCTGTTCAGCAGCAAGACACTCTGCGTAGGTTGGAGAAAGACTTTTAGAACAGCAAAAGGCTTTTTTTAGATGTGTGTAAATTAAAAGAATCAAAATATTTGCTGCTTCATGGGAACAATGGAATGTTATGAGCTAACAACGACCCCCCCCCAAAAGAGAGAGATAGCCAAATCCTTTTTGCCCCAGTTTTCTGCAACAAGAAGTGCTTTCCACTAGGAAATGGGAAAACAGGACAAAGGGGCGGAATTGAAGCTCGAGGTGAGGAATATCTGAGTTTCAGTATGAGCTGGGAGAAACTTTCTCTGGGAAAACCTGGAGAAATTATGAAAGTGACAGAGAGCAAATGTCCTTTCTTCAAAAGAAGGGAAAGGAATCTACAGGGAACTACCAATCTGACATCAGTATTTGGGGAGATCCTTCAAGCAGAATAGGAGACTGACCTATAAGATGAAACACTGCAGATTTAATCTGTTTTGATTGAGGTAGAGCATCAGAAAGCTAGTCCAGGACGTTCTGATTGGCAGATTAGTTAAGTGTGAGTTTATTCATTTTAAAACATTTACATTCAACCAACTCTGGGCTGCTCCTAATCAAAAATGAAATAACATAAAATAATTTTTAAAACTATAAAACTCAACCAATTAAAACATTAAAACAACAAAGTTGGATGGGATGAAAATTAAGTTGATATATAATTGGCTAAAAATTGACTGGAGAATCAAATCTGAGTGAGGTGCAAGGATTGAACCTGGAAACTTTGTATTTTAGGATTTTATAATAATGATTTGGGTGAAGAAACACAGGAATGCTTAATAAATTTTGCAGGTGCACCAGACAACCACACTCAGTGTTCATCAGTGGCACATAAGATGGTGAACATTATTAATTTTATATCCAGCATCAAGATTGGATCTCTAAAACGCACTTTTCTGGAAACTTTTGTTTTGTTTTTTTAAAAGCAATGTCTTTGGCAAACATTTGCTGGATCTTTCACAGCCCCTCCAAGTGTTGAGATACTCAGTTTGCCCCCCTCAATTTGAGAAGATGTGGGGGGCTGCCTGTGGCCAACCAGCCTCCAACCTTGGGAAGTGGAACCGGCCAGAAGTCGCGTGACCAATAATCTGAGCTTGAACCACCCAGAAGCCAGGCCTAAAGGCAGGACCTGGACAAAGATGGAAAGCAAAATAGCTTTCCTTTCCAGTGCCTTGATTAGAGAATTCAGACATTGTTTATCTGGAAAAATAAGCATAAATTAAGTCACAGATTGTACGTCTGAAGATTCCTCAGAAGGGGCTCCTTGTCTCTTCTCAGCCCTTGTTAGGCTTCTGCTCTTTGTTTGCCATGGATGGAGCGTGACAGGGAGCAGGCAGGGCCTCCCACAAACGGATCAGGGATCCCCCTCCTGGCAGAGGCCACTCTTGGCACAGCTAGTCCCAGCGCTTCTCAAAATAAAACTAGGACACCAGTGATATTTCATTCATTCTTAATTTTAAAAAATAATTTATATGATTTGTAAGCTGTCTTTTGGGGCAAAGGCCCCTTCCCTTGTGGATGCCCAGGAGAGCCCCCCCCCGACCTCTGGAGCAGGCAATCTTCAGGCTCCATCAACCCCGTCACTGCTGATCTCAAGGCCCTTCTGTGGAGCGCCAGTGAGTTCAGGAATTTGCAATATTGATCAGAAATCTCTTTGTAAAGGAAAAAAAATATCAGCGTGGGCAGAATAAAGCTCCTCGTGTCATTGGTTCCAGGAATTGATATTATCCAATTTTATGCCAACCATCAATTTATATGATCCTTGTCTTCATTACAACAAATGCCACATGAAACTTGATTTCAGCTATTGGCTCACTTGGTTGTATTTGGGTCTGAGTGCGCACTGGCCAAAGATGAGTCTATGGAGCAATGTTGGGTTTTCCCCTCCACTCTCGACTGATAGTGTTGTGGGGGTGGGCATGGATCTTGCCCCCAGGCCCTCCACTCCTTGCAGCTGGGAAGGGATTCTGGCTGTGCCGAGTCCTGGTGATACCAGAAGGTGATTCCCACCACCTTAAAATGTCCCCATTTTCATGGTTGGGAACTGTAGCCGTGTGAATTGGGCCCCCAACAGACATCCTTGCTATTCCAAGATTAAGTTTCCAGAGTTCTTTGAGGAACTCCACAGTGAACAAACCCCCAGATTTTTTACAGCATGGATAGAATCACAAATCCTAGGCTTCCTGTTCATAGAGGATCCTTTTAGAATGAAGTTAACAAAGCCTTTAAAAAAAAAACAGGTTTTCAAGTATGAGGTTCAGTTCTCATCTACCTCAAAAGAAGGATCTAGTTGGAACTGAGGGCAATGCCGGGCATGGCTTGAGATCTGCTGAGGAGGTGGATTGAGTCCCACTGTTAGTCAATCCACACATTGCTGGCCACGTTCCACGGCCCCTGATCCCAGCTCTCTTCTGTAGCAGTGGAGTGGTTTTGCAGCAAGAAGAAGCTGGACAGATTCTACGGTATCAATTGATCAGTTCTGCTCTCTTCCCTTCCCGTGTAGATCGGATTTCACGCATTGCCTTTCTCTGTTCTTCTTTCAGGTACAATGCTCTAGTGACCAACTCACGTGCCAAGGGAGTCATAGCCATCTGTTGGTTCTTATCCTTTATTATTGGCCTGACGCCAATGCTGGGCTGGCACAGAAAGACTCTGGAAGAGAATGGGCAAAGTGAAAATAGAACCAACTGCAGCAGCAATATGATGCATTGCTTCTTTGCGACTGTGGTCACCATGGATTACATGGTCTACTACAACTTCTTTGCATGTGTGCTGCTTCCTCTCCTTCTGATGTTTGGGATCTACTTGAAGATCTTCATGACAGCCCGGCAGCAGCTCAAGCAAATGGAAAACAAGATGATGCACGGGGAACGATCCCGATACATTTTACAAAAAGAGGTCCATGCAGCAAAATCCTTGGCCTTCATTGTTGGGATGTTTGCTATATGCTGGCTCCCATTACACCTGATCAATTGCTTCACTCTCTTCTGCCCTACTTGCAGAGAGCCTCCCCCCGGGGTCATGTACCTGGCCATTATCTTGTCCCATGCCAACTCTGTGGTGAACCCCCTGATCTACGCATACCAGATCCGAGAGTTCCGCTGCACGTTCAGGAAAATCATCCAGCAGCACATCCTGTGCAGGAAGCAAGGCTTCAAATCCGCCACTGCCAGCCGGAGGACTTCTGCTCACGACGGAGAGGCTGAAAACATCACCGTGCAGATCAGCAAATATTCCCTTGAGTTCTACTCCGGCAGAGACTTCAGGGGCATCCATGGGGGTGGTTCTGGGGGGGAGAGCATCTGCATGGAATGGACCCCAAACCAAAATGGACTAGCTGGAGAAGTGAATGGGCACCTTGTACTTTCCTGCAAAAATGGGGAGCTCCAGAAAAATGGAACCGCTTAGCCAGGAGCCTCTTGGGCAGGGGTGTCAAACTCAGTTTCATTGAGGGTCACATCAGCACTGCGGTTGCCCTCAGGGGGCCAGGTGGGTGTGGCCAGGGTGGGTGCGGCCTACTGGGTGGGTGTGGGTGGAGTGGGTGGGGCCTACTGGATGGGCGTGGCCAGCTCTACATCGTTCGCGTCAAGGGTGCCGGTGGGGGCCTGGGCAGGAGTGGGACAGATCTGAGGGTCTCTGGCAGAAGGGGGTGGGACCGGGGCAAGCGCCAAGGCATGGTCCATTCCTTCATTCCTCACAAAGGGGGACACCTCCCCAGCAGGCACCCAGAGGGCGGGGCCGATGCGGCAGGGTCTGGTTCCTCGCTGTTTCCAGACGATCTTGTGGAGCTAAGACTGAATGCGTTTCAGCATAGATGGCCACCACAAAATTGTACATTGGCTCTCAGCCAGCCTGGGCCAGGGCCAGGGCCAAGGCAGCGGGGGCCATTCCCTCACTGTTTCCAGGATGGCTTCGCGGGCCACATGAAACCACTTTGCGGGCCGCATCCGGCCCCCGGGCCTTGGATTTGACATGTCTGCTCTTGGGGTTCCTGGGTTTTATGGTAACATGGAGGCTTCATTGGAAGCCTCAAAGGGGTCCTGAGGATGCTGGGGCTGTTGCTGTGCTGGGGCTGAATCTTCCTAGGCTGCAGCATTAAGAAAGGAAGAGTCCGTTCAGCCCTTCTGAAGGGTTGGGGCAGAAGAGGCCTGCCAGGAAAGGCAGAAGGCACCAGAAGCAGGCAGGAGTCTTTCCAGGCGAGGGTCAGAAAGCCAAGGAGTTCCCTATACCCATGGTGGATGCTTAAGGGGCCTCGGGGAATGGGAGAGGGGCAATAGCCCATGCCATCGTGCCAGTTGGGTGGCCACATTTTGCCATAGTCCAAGTGCACTTAGAGAATCAAAGGGCAAGGAAGCTGCACCTTTGGCTGCAGGAGGGGGAGGGGAAGGCTGACTACCAGTCATGGTCACTGAGTCCATCCAGCTGCTTGGCTAGAAGACCGGACAATCATTGTGTAAATGCTGTTGTTAGTGTAAGAACGCAAGTAGAGGATTCTTCAGTGCAACCTAGTTGCTTTCAGCCACTCTCCTTTCACTGGGGTTGTGGGGCACAGAGGCAGCTCAAGCGGCCCAGGAGGAGCAAAGCTTCCTTCCCAGGGGGACTCTCTCATCGGATGCAAATGGCTGCCCAGGTCCAGTCCAGTGGGCAGAGTGGGGATGGGGCTGACAGGAAGAAGAGGGGAGGCGAGGCGAGGCAGAAGGAGCAGCTCTAAGAGTAGCTGGCCGTTTGGAGACTGAAGAAGAGTCTCCTGCAGCCGGGATGGGATGGGGGATTGTTGTCTCTCAGGGCCCTTGAGAGTACAGCTCTCTCTTTTTCTTGCTGCTGTCTGTTAGGATCCTTCTCCTGATTCTTTTCTGCTTTCTCTTGAATTTTTTTTCTGACTAAATACTATACTTTTTTTTACAAAAGCATAAAACAGACTTTAAACAATGAAAGGTGCCAATCATGCTATTTTAATCGAAAATGTCCCCATAGACCGGGCCTTCACTGCTAGAGAGGAAAGGCCACGCTGACAAATTAGAAATAATTGTGAGCTGCCAAGGAGTAGCGGGCACGGCTATCAGCTGTTTGTGGATAGTGGCAAGGTGGCCGTCATGGAGCCAGTGCCAGTGAAGCCTGGAGGCTTGGGGGACTCTTGGCACCGGGCCTGTCAAGGCAGCAGTGGCAACATTGGTAGCCTTGGTGGATTGATTGGGTTTTCAAGAAATGCAGGCGGACACGGGTGCTTGGCAGGCTGCCCGTGGTTTGTGGGCCACACAAACTAAACTGTGGCTTGGAGTGGCGCAAATGGAAATCCTACTATCCTGGATGAGGAATCGGCACCACTGAGGTTGAAGCCTTGTATTGCACCACAGTTTCCATAATCCCCGGCCATGCTAACTAAGGCTAATAGTGTTGAAATCCGATCTCACGTGGAGCTCTCCTGGACAGTGCCTGGAGCAAGGAGAGGGGGAGGGGGCCCGTTTGGGCCTCTTCAAAGCCACCGCGTGGCAGGGAAACCAAGAAATGGCTGCTCAATGCCTGTCCAGTGGGCGACGTTCCCACGGGGAGCTCCTCTGGCAAGAAGAGATGCACAGGCTGCCATGGCATTGCGTTCCATGCAAGCAGAAACCCACAGTTAAAAATAGACTTGTGTTTCTTTAAACGAAGTCCTGGAAAAGTCTGACAAACCTGGGATCCAAAAAACCCAGGTCCTTTGGAAGCAGCAGCCCTCCCCGGCTCCTCTCCGGCTGCCCAGCCCTGGCAAGATAACTGGATGCAGGAGAGGGGGGGGGCTTGAAGGACCAAAGGCAAGGAGGACTGCAGCCCCCCCCATTATGGTCCCTCAGACCACCCCTCACGCTTCTCCCTCCATGGCTCCTTCCTTCCTTCCCTCCCAGTGTTTTCTCTTCCAGCCACCCCCCCTCTTGGCTCGCCACAGAGCTGCTTTCCCAACTGGGAAGGAGAACTTGCCTTCATGCCGAAGAAGAACGCCCAGGTCAAGGCCGGCTTTGGGCCAATGAACTTGCGATCCACCGGCAGCCCCCAGTGTGGGAAAATACCAGAGGTGGAAGGGTTGACCTCAGGAAGTCCTCCAGGCTGAAGCACCAGACTAGGATGCTGGTGGAAGAGGCGGTGAGCCCCCCTCTCCCCCCTCCCTCCCAGACAGCCTCTGACTGTCTCAGCAAATGGAGACAAACTCCCCCCCCCCAGACTGCCAGGGTCACTTTTCCAAGCCCAAGCCAAGGGGAACCTCAGTGATATCTATGAAAAAGCCCAACTTGGCTGCAGTTGGCTGGTCTGGCAGGAAATGGGAATGACACTGGGTGACAGGAAGGACACACATTTCACACCCCCAAAGGATAACAGATGCAATAGCAATAATCCACAAAAGCAGCAGCTAAAAACTAAGGAACACACTAAAAGAAGGCATTGAACCATTAAACAGATGATTGAAAGAGTTTAGTACCCAAGTAAGGAGGAAAAGGGGGTTGGCAAAGCACTACAAAGTGGCCCCTCCTCTCCAGCCTGGGGCCCTGTGGAGTGACTCCAGGTTGGGAGGGGGCTGGGCCCACAAAGCTCTTTAAGGGGGAGCAGCTCGAGCCCAGAGAGTGCTTCCCCACCGACTGTCAGGCTGCCGGCTCCTGATAAGAGAGGCGGCTGCGAGTGCAAAGGGGAGATAAACCTGGTGGGGAACAGCTGCTTAATCAGCCAGCCAGCTGCCCCAGACCGAAGCCAGGCCTTCATCTGCCGAAGCCATACAGGAAACTCTGTTGGCTGAAGGGCCCAAATGGAGTCCAGGCTACTGCGAGGGGCTGCCAGCCTCATGCCAGACTGGTCAACCCCTTTTCAGAGGCAGCTGGTTTTCCAAAGTGAGGCACTCTTCTGCATACCTTCTGCAGAGACCTGCACATTGTGCACAATAACACCCTCTGCATCTGTAGCAGCTTTATTTATCCTGAAATCCATATTGGGAACCTAAGGATGATTTCTCTGAGGCTGGGCAGCGCTTCTTCTGTACTCTTTTCCTTGCAGAGGGGCTTGCAAAGAACGGGCTCTTTGGTGTGAGCTGCAGTTTGAGGGAGAAAAATGCCTGCATTTCACTCTGGGAATTTACATCCTCTCTCTTTTCCTTCTTTTCCTCCCCTTCTTTGGCTACCTTATGCCGGATTTTCAAGAGACCCCTCCTCCAGTTCACAAAGGGGTCCCATTTCTGGAGCCAAGCAGGAGGGGGTCTCTCCATCCCCGGCTTGACTGTAAAATTCAGGGCCTCTCTGTGCCTTCCCATTCTCATTTCCACACGCTCCACTATAAAATGAGCCCCTCCCTCCAGCTACGGTCCCATCCAGCTTGGAAAAGGCTGTGGCACCTTCAGCTGCTGGAGTCTGAATCCCAGGGCGGGTCTAGGACAACTCACTGCAGGACAAGAGTTACACTAATATCAAAGAAAAATGGTGGAATAGAATCATTAAAAAAAGGATGCCAAAGGAGGGACAGAATGAAATCTGAAAAGCAAAAAAATAAAAAAATTTTTTTTTTAAATAAATAGAATTGTTAAATCGTCCCGGAGCAAGTTGTCCCATTCTGAGTTGGTCGTGGCTAGTTGTCCAGCAGTGACTTGGTCATGGCAACTTGGCTGTGGTGAGTTGGCCCAGTCCCCTTCAGGGCTAACCACACACCTGGTGCAACCCGAGTCCAGTAGAGCCCACATCCTCCCCTGGGTCCCTGGCAAGGGCACCACTGGTTCCACAGGAATCCCTGGTTACAGGGGTTATGCCTTGACTTACCAGGGGGCCCTCATGGAGTCGGTTCCACTCATACCAGGCCTGGTCGGAGCTGCCAACTCCTCATAATCAGGAGGGGTGAACTCAATGACCTTCGCCCCTTTTCATGGGACCTTGGAGCTGGCTCTCTGCCTTCCTCCCCAGGGTCGCTGCTGCTTTGAGGTTGGGCTTGGTGGGTCGGCATTCCACAGCTCGGTGCCCCTCCTTCCCACACTTGAAGCCCACCCCCCAGTAGCCACGCAATCAGGGTCCAATCATTGACCAGGAAGATATTTTGGGAACATCTCTGGTCCAGGTGCGCTGATCCTCCTTCATGCATGCCAATCCCAGGACAGTTGGCCTTGAAGATGTTAAACAACCCAAAGTGGCCTCTCTTGAGTCCAGGCCTCCCCGTCACTTCTCAGAAATTCCACTTTCACATCCTGCAGGCTTCCCCTCCCAAATACATTATTCATTATGAGAACGATTTATGTTGATTGTTACTCAAGCTGAGAAGCAGATTAATAATAGCTTCCAGTTACGTTGTGGGTTTGTTTATTGATTGTCCTGCTTCTATCCTGCTGTTCCCCTGGGAGCTTAACCCAGAATATGTTTGAGTTGACATACCAAACAAAACACAGATGGTAAGACAACCATCTGCTACTCATTTCTTTTCCTGATGCTTCTGTAACGACTCTGCTCCACACCCTCTGAACATAAAACCTCCATCAAATTTAAAAGCAAACAAGCTCTTCCTCCAGAAGGTGGGCAGACTATATGAAACTCACTCTTCAGACATCTTGGATCCCTTGAGACAAACGCCTTCTGGAGCTCAACTCACTGATTTCAACCTGTGCCTAATCCGAGTCTCTGCTGAAGTAACTGCAGCTCTGATCGCCCATATTTGCCCGGCAAACTTCCCACGTAGAAGTCTCACACGAAACAGAGGCTCTGTCTTGGCAGGAAGAATGCAGCTGTCCAAGTTTTAACTCTGGGAAGGAGGGAATTGGTGCTTCGGTAAACCTTCCATCCTTTTCCCCACAGCATCTGCCCCAGTCACTGGGCTGAAAATGCCCCTGTGCCTCCCGGGGGTGGGGGGGAATGCCTGCAGTGGCGGAGGCAGCTGCTTTCCATTTCCACATCCCCCAAGACCCCTTCAGCCTTTCCCCTGTCCCATCGCTTGCTGAGCACCGAAGGGCCATGGACCCCTCCCGGCTGGAGCATTCGGAGGGCTGCCCATCTGGAGGTGCAGCTATCAGAGGGTCTCTCTGAGCAAGGCTGCGGATGTCTGCCTAAGTGCAGGACTTTGGCCTCCACGAACAGGCCGCCTTCACTGTCACTTAAACTCTCCCAGCACCGTTCCACCTTCATTTCAATATGGCCCTCCCACCCTTTGCTAAAAAGGAGCAGCCGTAATCCTCCTGGATGTTCACGTTATTGTTCTTTCTCTATTTGTCCATTTTTACCCCAAATTTGCTGCAGCAATCAAGACATGAGCGGATCAGGCCCTGGACCTGCCTGGCCATCTTGCAATATAAGCCCTACCCCAAAAACTAAACCCCAGTTGAGATTGTCAGCTAGACGGATGGGTCCTTGATCCTCTGCTTCTGCCGCTTTCCCCGTGAAGCTCACCCACCGGCCCTTGGGGCCTGCATAGGGCCCTTCTGTCGCCCTCTCCCCCTTGAACATGGGCTGCTGCTCCGGCTTCTCAGCCCTCTGTTTGGGGCGGGCGCCGGCCGCTTGCAGCCCAGCTTCGGCTTGGGCCACAGCCAGGGTCCCTCAAGATGAGGCTTTCCCTGGCTTCCTCCCCCCCCCGTTCCTTTGTTGGTTGCCAACATCTCGAAGCTGCCAACTTCCTGTTGGGGTCCAGGTAGGCTGCTACGTGGAGAGCTGATTTAATGCCAACTATCCAGCTGGCAGATCCAGAAAAAGAAACCCTTGGGACATTATTTTACTAAGAGTATAAATTTACTGAATAAACCACATTGGCACAGCCGAAGCAAAACCAGCTCTGGGTTTCCCGCACAAAAGCCAGCATAGTTAATTCCCCCCTTTCCCTAAGGGCCACCCACAGTCCATTACGTCCACCAATCACTTCTGTTCCTTTTGTTATGGGAACCAGCGAGCCACACTAGTCCACCTGCACTCTCCCCCCCCCCGAACAGACGGTGCTCAGATGCAATTGCCCCCCCCCAGGCATTCCATCCCACCTCCTCCATTTTCTCTGACAAGCTACGAGTGAAGCAGAATATAGGCGAAAGTGCAAATCAGTCTTGACACTTAACTTGAATTACATACAGTACAGTTAGCATTGTATTTGTTTCTTGATGTTCTATTTTATTATTTTGTATGGCACTTAATTACAGGTGCATAAAGAATAAAACTACTATTGTTACAACTATTACTATTGCACCACTGAAAGATGGCTGTTTTGCCCTCAAATTTTAGTGGAAAAATCTTGGGCTACTTGGAAATTTGTTTACTTTTTAAAACTGAAATTGGGTGTGCTTTGGCCAAAAGGCCAACCAGAGGGGCTCAACCCCCATCCTGGCCGAAAGCCCAAGAGAACAGTCCAGAGTTCTTGGCCCACTCTTGGCCCACCAAATTCAAACTGTGGGAGTGCTACAAATCTCCCAGAACATAGCATTCCACAGGCAGGGGCCATCTCTGAGAAGGCAATGCAAGTTAATGAAAAAATGACTGATCTTGGAGAACACAGGAGCCCAACAACCCAGAATGAAATGGGTATGACCGGCCTTGGAGGGGAAAGGTGCACCAGGCACTGCCTTGTAAATCTGAGCTGGGTCTGTCACTCCACCCAAGGGAAGCACTGCAGATCATTGCTTCAGGAGACACCGAGGTGGTTTAGGGTGGAAAGCTCTTTGGCCAGAGCTTCACAACCTGGAGAGCATTTGCAATGGGTGGGGAGTGAGAGGAGGACAACCTCAGCTGTTCCTGTCCTCAAGAAGCAGCGGGCGGCCCCTCCTAGTGATGGGGCAAGTGGAAAGGGCAGCGATGCCAGGGGATTTGTGAAGTTGGCTGCTTCTGTGCACAAGTTCCAGGGGACCTGGAGCTGGACAAAGCTGGGTCTGTGCATGAGGAGTGCCTCCTTAAACGACCTGCATGTGGCACTGGGCTTTAGTGCGCTTTTGGGAGGGGTGTATACATGGCTCTCCCCAGGTAAGACGGCTTTGGGACACAGACTGGAGGAAGCAAGCAGTGGACGGTGCAGCCTGAGATGCCGAGAGAGGAGCCAGAGCCTGCGAGGTGAGCGGTGCGTGCAAGAAATGAGAGGCAGGAAGCCTTTGGCCCCACAGAACCGGCTGTTTTGTCCCAAGCTGGGAAAACAATGGGTACGTGTGTCCCAGGGAACAATGGGCCTTGGCTGGCCCAAAGAGGCAGGAATGCCAGGGAGGACCCTGGGCTGGCCTGGGGACAGCCAGCCAGTTCCTGCTGATAGAAGTAAAAGAAAGGTTTCAAAATTTAATACTGAAAGAGAAATTTAAAATTGAATTTGCTGCAGTGGAAACTTACTGCCTGGACCAGGGATAGGCAACCCAAAACACTCAAAGAGCCACTTGGACCCGTTTCCCACTGAAAACAAAACACTGGGAGCCACAAAACCCTTTTGATATCTAAAATGAAGATAACACTGCATATATCCTTTTTTACCTTTAATATATACATACTGTATACATACATACATACATGAATACATACATACATACATACATACATACATACATATATAGGTTTTCGCGGGTGTTTATATGTAGGTCTTTGGTTCTTCGGGTTTTCTCCCACGTAGAATTTGAAGTGTCTAGGTGACGTTTCGACGAAGTCCCATTCGTCATCTTCAGGCTGGTGCTTTCGGCTTCGTGCTTCTAGGAGCAATGTGTGATTGTAGCTATTTCTTCCTTTTAACTGCCAGTGGGGGTTTGAACTGATTGGCTGGGAGCTCAGCTGTGTTCTGATTGGGTGGAGGTGTGTTCTGATTAGTTAGGGGCTTGGCTGTGCTCTGATTCCAAAGAAATAAGATTTCCAACTTAATCAAAAAAGAAACTCCCACTAAAATCCAAGACAGAGAGCAAGAAAACGGCAAAGCCCTCCTCCCATACATAAAAGGCACCACAGACAGGATCAGCAAGATCCTCCACAAATATAACATCAAAACAGCATTCTGCACAAACAGAAAAATATCCACCATCCTAAGAAACCCTAAAGACAAAATTGAGTTAGAAAATCAAGGAGTATATGAAATCCCATGTACTGCCTGCCCCACCACATACATTGGACAAACCAACAGAAGAATAAGTGCATGCATTGAAGAACACAAACTCAGTCAAAAAAGAGGAACCAACTTCTTCCCTGGTCCAACACCTTAAAGCCACAGGACATGAAATTGATTTCAAAAAGACCAGAACTGCTGCCCGCGCAGTGCATTGATATTTTTCAGCCTTTGGAGGTAGAGAAGCCTAAAGATCAAAGGCAAACCAGAGCAACTACTAAACGCATGGAACAACAAGAAAAAGAACAACAAGTTCGTATAAAGCAAGCCGTACCTACATGTCTGGAAGCCATGGGAGCAAGACCAAAGAAGAAAATGGTTGAAAAAGTTGATTTGGCCTTGCAAAAGCTTTCTCAAATTGGTCATGTCAAATAAATATTTGACATGGAATGTCAATGGTTTAAATTCTCCACAGAAAAGGAAGAAGATATTTCATTATTTGAAGCAATGTAAAAATGATATAATCTGCCTACAAGAAACACATATTAGAACTTCTGATCAGAAATATTTGATAAATAATAAATTAGGTTCACATTTTGTGGCAGCGGCTGCTGAGAAGAAGAATGGCATTGTTATTTATGTTAAAAATCATATAAGAGCTAAATTAATAGAATCAGATATTCAAGGTAGATTTCTAGCTATTGAAATTTTAATAGATGGAAAGAAAGTTCTTTTGATGGGTATATATGCACCAAATCAACAACAAGGAATATTTTACAAGTTATTACATAAAAAATTAACACAATTTGATTATAGGTCTTGTATTTTAATGGGAGACTGGAATGGTGTTATAGATATTGGTTTAGATAAGAAGATTTCATCAATTCCTCAAACACGTTCCATGTTGCCTAAATCATTTTTTGATATTAAGGATTATTTTGATTTGATAGATATGTGGAGAGAACGACACGGTAAAGAGCAAGAATTTACTTTTTTCTCTGATAGAAATCAGTCATTTTCTAGAATTGACTTTATATTAACTACAAGTGACTTTATTTTTAGATTAAAGAAGGTGAAAATCCTACCCAAAGTTTTAACAGACCATAATCCGGTTTGGATGGAACTAATGGTAGGTCAGACTCCTAAAAGATCTTGGAGACTTAATGAAATTTTGTTTAAATATGATACAAATGTCAATGAATGTAAAAATTTTATGAAGGAATTTTTTATGTTAAATCTACATAAGGATACAACAATAGAAATGGTGTGGGATGCTAGCAAAGCGTATATGCGTGGGATTTTAATTGATATGAATAAAAGGCATAGACGTAAACAAGAGGAAAAAAGGAAGGAGTTAGAAGAGGAAATAAGGAAGAAAGAACAATTATTAATAATGAGACCAGATGACAAAAATATTAAAGAGGGGATTAAGATTTTACGGAAGCAATTTGACTTGTCGATGATGGACCAAGTTGCCAGGAATATACAATATGCAAAACATAATACATTTTTTAATTCTAACAAACCTGGCAGATGGCTAGCTTACATATTAAGGAAAAAACAAAAATCCCGTATAATTGAGAAAATAGAATATAAAGGGAAGGAAGTGTTTCAACAAGAAATTATTAAAAAAGCTTTTTTAGAATTTTACTCCAAGTTGTACTCTGAAGAGAAGATACAAGAGAATGAGATAGATATTTTTTTGCAAAATGAAAATGTATTGTCAATCACCAATGAACAAAGAGACAGATTAAATGCATTGATTACATCAGAAGAAATAATTTCAGTGATTAAACAATTGAAAATGGGAAAATCTCCTGGGACTGATGGGTTATCGGCAATTTATTATAAACATCTTCAAATAGAAATGGTGGAACCTCTTAGAGAGTTATTTGTTAATATACAAGAGGGTGGTCAGGTTCCACCTTCATGGAAAACAGCCTATGTTTCTTTAATTCCCAAAGAGGGAAGAGATAATGCTCAAGTAGAAAATTTTAGGCCTATTTCATTGTTAAATACGGATTATAAGATTTTTGCAAAAATTATGGCCAATAGATTAACGACAGTTTTATGACGAATAATTCATTCAGACCAAACTGGTTTTTTACAAGGGAGACAGATGAAAACTAATGTCAGACAACTCATTAACATATTAGAATATTTTGATAAGCATATCCAGGTGCCTGCTGTCCTTATGTTTTTGGACGCGGAAAAAGCTTTTGATAGACTGAATTGGTTGTTTTTGAAAAAATTAATTGTTAGGATGGGAATGGGGGATCAGTTTATTAACTCTATACTAGCAGTTTACCAGAAACAAACAGATCAGATCATTGTGAATGGGCATTTAACAGATTCATTCAATATAGAGAAAGGTACTAGACAGGGATGTCCTTTATCCCCTTTGTTGTTTGTTTTAACTTTAGAGGTTTTATTGAATAGGATAAGAGTTTCAGATGATTTAAAAGGTATACAGATTAGACAACATGACTATAGATTATGTGCTTTTGCTGATGATTTGCTTGTGACATTGACTTAACCAACACAGTCAGCTCAAAGTTTGATGGAGATAATCCAAAATTATGGTAGGGTATCAGGTTTTAAATTAAATATATCTAAGACAAAGATGTTAGTTAAAAATTTAGATAATAATTCAAAACAAGATTTGGAAAGAATAACGGGTTGTGAGATAGTTAAGAAAGTTAAATATTTAGGAATTGAAATTGAAGCTTCTAACGGGAAGCTATATAAAAATAATTATGAAGTTTTGTGGAATAAGACACAAATAGAACTGGATAAATGGAAAAAAATTACAATTATCTATGCTGGGTAGGATAGCGGCAGTTAAAATGAATGTATTGCCAAAATTTTTATTTCTTTTTCAAATGTTACCTATACTTAAAAAAGATGCAAACTTGGAGGAGTGGCAGAAAGGTATTAATAGATTTATCTGGAATGGCAAGAAACCAAGGGTCAAACTAAAAATTATTCAAGATACAAGGGAAAGAGGTGGTTTGAAAATGCCCAATTTTAAGTTATATTACTATGCTGCTGTTTTAGTAGCGATGTGATTGGATTAATTTAACTAAGGATAGAATATTGAATATTGAAGGGTACGGTTTATTATATGGTTGGCATGCATATTTAGTTTATGATAAAAGGTGGACAGGAGTTTCAAAGAGCACCTACTGAGAAGTGCTCTGCTGCGTGTCTGGAAAAAGTATCAGTACAAGTTAAACGAAAAGATTCCTCTTTGGACAGTTCCCAGACATGCAATAGAGAGTATAAACAGACAACAAGTTCAAGATGTGGTGTCCTATGAGAAACTCCTAACTAAAGAAGGGAATTTGTTATTATTGAAGTCCTTGAATATGTTAAAGGAAGAAGGAATAGTTCATACTTGGTTTTCATATGCACAACTGCAGACTAGATGGCAAAAAGATTTTAAGACGGGTTTATCTTTAATAGATGAAAATTTAATTAAACAAGTTAGAGACCAAAGGCCTATGCATATTAAAAGATTATATAATGTATTGATAGAAATTGATTCTGAAACTGAATTAGTTAAGGACTGTATGATAAAGTGGGGACAAAATTTTGGACAACCAATCATGATGGAAACATGGGAGAGGATCTGGGTGAAAAATGTAAGATTTACACAAGCGCAACATTTAAGAGAAAATTTTTATAAAATGTTTTATAGATGGCATTTAAATCCGAAAAAATTATCATCTATGTACCCTGATTTACAACCTAAGTGTTGGAGGTGTGAATCTATGGATGCTACTTATTTTCATGTATGGTGGACTTGTAGAAAAATCAAGGCTTTTTGGATAAAAATATGGTGGATACTTCAAAATATTCTGAAAAAACGTATTGAATTTTTACCACAGTTGTTTTTGTTAGGTATTATAAAAGACTGCACCACCATAGAGATGAACTTAATTTTGAACTTGATTACAGCAGCAAGACTGTTGGTGGGACAATATTGGAAGAAGCCAGAACTACCATCTATCAAAGAATGGACTTTAAAAGTTATAAATTTGACAGAAATGGCTAAAATTTCTGCATATTTGAAGGATCACTCAAATGAAAAATATATGTTGGACTGGAAAAAATGTATAGAGTATATACAAGGGAAATATCATTTAAGAAATTGTATTTAGCATATAGTTAAATACTTATATGTTGGATTGAAAAATATATTTAAATCTTCAATAGGATTTATATAATATTGTGGTGTAGTTTAGTGGGTTTTCTTGTGTTTTTTACCCTGTATTCACTTTGGGAAGCCGGGGTGGGGGGTGGGGGTTCTTATAATTACAATCTTATAATTTTCTCAACTGTAATATTGTATTGGTATTATATAAGAATGGCATATTTTTTTGATAAAAGATGGGTTGCTCGGGCGGCACCCTGGCACCACATCTGGAGGGGATGGTGAGGAGTGAAGGTCAGAGGAAAGTAGGGAGGTGGTAGGAGGAGGGAGGAGAGAGAGGGAGGCAGAGAGTGGTAGATAGTAGTAGAGGTAGGGAGAAAGGAAGTGGGGGATGTGGTGGTGGGGGTGCCGACGAGCAATACCCATAGTTATTTTAACTATTTTAGCTAAGTTTTTATGTTTTGTTTTTGTGATGGAAAAAGTTGTAAATGATGGAGGGCGCATGCGCAAGGCACAGAAGCAGCCGGCTTCTGTGAGGCTCCGAACTCTGGGACTTAAAAAGCAGCGAAAACAGCACAAAACAGCTGTTTTTCGCGGCAGAAAAAACCCCTCCCTGGTCGGATAAGGGGTCTAGAGTGGGGAGAGGGGGTCAAGAGCCTCTAAAAATTCCCTGGAAGAGAGTTCAGGAAGAAAAAAAAGAGGACTCCCCCCGGACGCTCACGATAGTTCCAGCCAGGAGCTGACAGACTTACAGACTTACAAGCTAAGAACAACCTCCGCGTGAGGAAACTGTGCCAAAGAGGCAAGGAGACAGATGGACTGAAAGCAAGAGCCCAAAAAAAGCAAGTATTTCTTATACTATACAGCTGATTAACTACGTTCACAATACACAAAAAGTAGCCAAGATGGCGACTTCTACTTTAAAACAAAAGTAACTGGAGAGAAAGGAGCCTCAGAAAGAAAAGGGTGGAATTTCCCCCCCCCCCATGGATTAGCAGCGATAGAAAAGCTGGGGCAAAGGAGGCTTTTACCTTAACTAGCTGGACTTCGTGGGCTGAAAAGGATAAAAGCGAAGAGTAGCCCTTCTTCTTTCTCGTGAGAAGCAAGTAAGAACTCAGAACAAAAACTGAGGGATAAAAAGTGCCGAGGAAGCAGAGAAAGCCGACATTTCGAGCTGAGGGCTGCACAGTATTGAAAGGGAAAAAAGGAGAAGGGAGACATCTACTGGCTGAGAAAAAAATTGGTGACTAAAACTACAAAGAGACCTTTTACATTTGTATACCCTGTTGAATACACCTATAAATATAATTGATATATGGTATTGTGTACTGCCAATGAACTCATAATAGTGATTACTACTTATAAGATAATTAATTACTGTGAAGATTAATCTTCTGCATAAAAAAGCTTGGCAAACAGTGGACTGAACCCAGGATGGCCACCACCAAACACTCCAAAATTAGAACCCCAAAGGTGGCAACACCCTCCCCAGGCCAGTTCCATAAAACACCAGGGAACAACCTACCAATTCCCTCATCTTTCTCCAAGCTTACGGAACCCCAGGCCCCCCTGCCTACCCAAGCTTCTCCAGAAATGCATATGATGGAAGAATTAAAAGAGATAATGTCATCAATGGGGAGACAGCTAGAGGCAGTGGAGAAGAGGGTAGAGGAAGTGGATAAGAAGATAGTGGGAATGGGTATGCAGATGGAGAAACAATACAAGGATCTAGAACAGAAGTTGAAGGAACAGATCAGGGACTTGGAGAGTAGGATGGAGGCACAAAGCAAAGCTGTTACTGAAGACCTAGACCAAATCAAGGAAACAATAAAAACAAACAATAAGAAAATGAGAGAAGACATGGAGGAAATTTTTAACAAGGTCTGGGAGGGGGTTGAAAGAAGGATGGAAGAGGTGGAGAGCCAAACTGAGGGCCAGATGGCTGAGATGAAAAGACAGATGCAGGACCATTCAACTATGATGCAATATTGGCAAATGATGACTGCTATCAGGGTCAGAGGACTGGAAGAATCAACAAATGAAAAGCAAGAGGAGTTGAAAAGAATTTTTGTAAAGGCCTTGGTACAATTTCTGGGAGAGGAGGCTGAAAATATCTCTGGGCAAATTGACAGAATCCACAGAGTCAACTCATGGATCGCAAGAAACAAAAAACTACCAAGAGATGTGGTTATCCATTTTGTAACAAAGGGATTCTGAGACCGTATTTCTACAACATCATACAACAAGAAATTGTATGTAGAGGGGCAAGAGGTGATGATACTGAAAGAGATCCCCCCCATGATGCTAAGAGAAAGAAAAGAGTATAAGTTCTTGGTCACTGAACTGAAAACACGCGCTCTACAATATCGATGGGAAGCCCCAACTGGAATGTCAGTACTCTATAATAGCAAAAGATACCATCTAAACTCAATTCAGAAAGCAAAAGAATTTCTTGAAAAGGAACTGAAGGCGGGGGGACCCCAGCCCACAACACGGGATAATGTAGACCGGCCACGCGAAAGAGGAAGGAACTTAGAACAACGATCAAACTCCCCAGAAGCACTGACCGCCACAGCAGCAGGAGAAGAGAAAGGACCTTCTCGGGATGCGACTGCACAGAGGATGGATGTCAACAAAATCATGGAAGCAGGGCAGATTAAAGAGCTAAGACAGATGAGGGCTACTACTAAACGCATAGAACAGCAAGAAAAGATCCCACAAAGCAACATGAACACCAACCTGGATACCATGGGAGCGAGACCAAAGAAGAAAGCAGGGGAAAAAGCGGAAGTGGTCTGGCAGGAGTGTCCCGAAGCCGAGCATGACAAGTAAATATTTGACTTGGAACGTTAACGGGTTAAACTCCCCACAGAAAAGGAAGAAAATATTCCATTATCTGAATCAAGGTAAAAATGATATAATTTGCTTACAAGAAACACACATCAGAGCTACGGACCAGAAATATTTAATCAACAACAAGCTAGGCACACAATTTGTTGCAGCGGCAGCAGTAAAGAAGAATGGCATTGTCATCTATGTGAAAAAGCATATAAGAGCTAAATTAATAGAGTCAGACTCTCAAGGTAGATACCTAACAATCGAAATAGTACAGGAAGATAAGAAAATTCTTTTGATGGGCGTATATGCACCAAATCAACAACAAGGAAAATTCTACAAATTAGTACATAAAAAGTTAACACAACTCAACTACAGATCATGTATTATAATGGGAGACTGGAATGGTGTCGTAGAGGTCGACCTGGATAAAAAGAAGACAGCACCAAACCCGCAAAAACACTCCAAGTTGCCTAAATCCTTCTTTGACATAAAGGATGACTTCAAACTGATAGACATTTGGAGGGAAAGACATGGCAAAGAGCAAGAATTTACCTTTTTCTCAGACAGACACCAATCATTCTCTAGAATTGACTTTATATTAACAACCAGCGACTTGCTTGTTAGCCTAAAGACGGTGAAACTCCTACCCAAAGTACTATCAGACCATAACCCGGTGTGGATGGAATTAAGACATGGACAGAAACCTAGGAGATCCTGGAGACTTAGTGAAAACCTGTTTAAATACGATGAAAAGGTGGATGAATGCAAGAATGTTATGAAGGAATTCTTTAGCATAAATATGAATAAAGAGACACCTATAGAAATGATATGGGATACCAGCAAGGCATACATGCATGGGATTCTCATGGACATGAACAAAAGGCACCGTTGCAAACAAGAACAAAAAAGAAAGGAGTTAGAAGATGAGATAAGCAAGAAAGAGCAACTATTAATAAAAAGACCAGAGGACAAAGTCACCAAAGAGGGAATCAAGATTTTAAGGAAACAATTTGATGGCAGATCAAGTGGCAAGGAATATACAATACGCAAAGCACAGGACATTCCGTAATTCCAATAAACCTGGTTGGTGGCTGGCGTACATATTAAGGAAGAAGCAAAAATCCTGCATAATTGAAAAGATAGTGTATAAAGGAAACTAAGAGTTTCAACAGGAAATGATCAAGAAAGCTTTTACAGAATTCTACGCCAAGTTATACGCTGAAGAGAAGACACAAGACAAGGAGATAGATAAGTTTCTACAAAATGAAAAGTTATGGATAATCACCGATGAACAAAGAGATAGTCTGAATGCATTGATCACACAAGAGGAAATACTTTCAGTGATTAAACAATTGAAAAAGGGGAAATCGCCCGGGACGGATGGGCTAACAGCGACCTACTACAAGTATCTTCGAGAGGAAATGATAGAACCCTTTAGAGAGCTATTTGTCAACATACAAGAAGGTGGTCAAGTTCCACCGTCGTGGAAAACAGCCTACATCTCCCTAATCCCTAAAGAGGGAAAAGACAATGCCCAACCAGAAAACTACAGACCCATCTCGTTATTGAACACGGATTATAAAATCTTTGCAAAAATCTTGGCTAACAGATTAATGACAGTGTTACAAAAAATAATTTACCCGGACCAAACTGGATTTATACAAGGACGTCAGATGAAAACTAATGTAAGACAACTGCTGAACATAATAGAGTATTTGGAAAGGCATAACCAGGTGCCCGCTACGCTCATGTTTGTAGATGCATAAAAAGCCTTCGATAGATTGAATTGGCCGTTTCTGATAAAACTGATTGAGGGGATGAAAATGGGAGAACAGTTTATTAATTCTATACTGGCAATTTACCAGAAACAAACAGGCCAGATCATTGTGAATGGGGACTTAACAGACTCATTTAATATAGAGAAAGGTACTAGACAGGGATGTCTGCTATCCCCCTTGCTGTTTGTTTTAATGCTGGAAATTCTACTGAACAAGATAAGAGCGGCAGATGACATAAAAGGCATACGGATTAGACAACAGGACTACAAACTATGTGCCTTCGCGGATGACCTGCTGGTGACAATGGCTCAACCAGCACATTCAGCTAGGAGATTGATGGAGATAATGAAGGACTATGGTAGCGTATCGGGCTTCAAAGTAAATACATCTCTAAGACGAAGATGCTAGTTAAAAATTTAGATAACAACTCAAAACAGGACTTAGAAAGAATAACGGGCTGTGAAATAGTTAAGAAAGTTAAATACTTAGGAGTGGAGATAGAAGCTACAAATGGGAAATTATATAAAAATAATTACGAGGTGCTGTGGAACAAGATACAAACAGATCTGGTCAGGTGGAAAACATTACAACTGTCTCTGCTGGGCAGGATAGCGGCAGTAAAAATGAACGTATTGCCAAAATTTCTATTTCTCTTTCAAATGCTACCTATACTCAAAAAGGATGTGGACTTGGACGAATGGCAGAAGGGCATTAACAGATTTATTTGGGATGGCAAGAAACCGAGGGTTAAATTAAAAATCATCCAGGATACAAGGAAGTGAGGTGGTTTAAAAATGCCCAATTTGAAGTTATATTACTGTTGTATCTGGCCCTTCTCAGCTTAGTAAAATCCACAGGAATATTTCTTTAAGAGTTTTATTTAACACAGTTCAAGAGATTCACTTCAAAGCAAGATGCTGGCAGTTCGTTTGCGGAACGGCCGAGTCTGACTTATTTACATTCAGCTTAAACATGCTCTCCCCCCTTCCAATAACTCACTCTTTATCTCTCAGGTTGTCCAAGACCTCATAAATCTTCCGTAGATTCCAAAAACACCAGAAAACTGAGTTCAAACTAACTCCTCGAGGTATCAGGCTACTACTTGATATTAACGTTGCTCGTGACAAAGAATTAGTCCCTCCTTCACCTTCTAATATAGTTTTCGATACGTCACTTCCCCCATGGCTTCCTTTTTCCACGTAACTGAAACCTCCGCCTATCAAACCTTCGGAATCTCGGATCAAGCCATATATTTTCCTGTTCCAAGTCTGACTCCCCGCTTTGAGATTCTGACCCAGACTGCATGCAAATCTCCTCACTGTCTGCCTCGGCTGCCGGGAGGGGAAAACACCCAGAGGGGCCTGGCTGCTCCTCTTCATCCTCTGACATTTCCCAAGCTGGTCTAGAGACACCCACAACAATTACTATGCTGCGGCGCTGGTGGCGCTGAGTGACTGGATTAATATAACGAATGACAGAGTACTGAATATTGAAGGGCATGGTTTACTATATGGCACGCATACCTAGTGTATGACAAGAAGGTGGACAAGAGCTTCAGGGAGAACCCACTGAGAACCCCGCTATTGTGGGTCTGGAAGAAATATCAGCACCTACTACACGAAAAGATCCCCATCTGGACGATCCCCGAATACGCAATAGGGGACATAAACATAATACAAGGTCAGGCTGTGGTGCCCTATAGTAAACTAGTAACGGAAGAAGGAAATGTGTTTTCGTTAAAACCATCGAATACGCTAGCAGATGAAGGAATAGTGTGTACCTGGCTTTCATATTTGCAACTGCAGTCCAGATGGCAAAAAGACCTGAAGAAGGGTTTATCCAGAACAGATGAGAATTTAATTGAACAGGTTAGAGAGCAGGGACCCATGCATATCAAACGAGTGTACAGTGTACTGATAGAAATTGACTCTGAAACTGTACTAGTTAAGGACTGTATGGTAAAGTGGGAACAAGATTTTGGTCAACCTATCACGATGGAAACGTGGGAGGGAATCTGGGTGAGAAATGTAAAATTTACGCAAGCGCAACAGTTAAGGGAGAACTTTTATAAGATGTTCTATAGGTGGCACCTAGATCCGAAAAAAATATCGTATATCTACCCAGACATCCAACCTAAATGTTGGAGGTGTGATAGTATGGAGGCCACATATTTTCATGTATGGTGGACATGTAGAAAAATTAAAGCCTTCTGGAGAAAAATATGGTGGACACTCCAAACCATTTTGAAAAAGCATATTGAATTTCTACCTCAGTTGTTTTTGTTAGGGATCATAAAAGACTGCACTACCACAGAGACGAACTTAATTCTGAACTTGATCACAGCAGCGAGACTGCTGGTGGGACAATACTGGAAGAAGCCAGAAATACCACCTATAGAAGAATGGACTTTGAAAGTAATAAATTTGGCAGAAATGGCTAAAATATCGGCATATTTGAAGGATCGCTCAAATGAACAATATATGATAGACTGGAAACAGTGGATAGACTACATACAAGAGAAACACCAATCAAAGAAAATGTATCTGGCTTATAGTTAAATCTTGACATAAGGAGTGAAGAATGTTTACAAATTTAAATCGATTGTATTAAGTTGGATAGCAGTTAGCTTGAATTTTCCCCTGGTTTACATATACAAATATATATCTACTGATTATTGGAAGATATATATCAAATAGACTAAGGATGTACTTGTCGAAGGGATGGGTATATCGACATGGAAATTATTAACATTAATAAGATGACTTGTTTGTTTGATGTCCGATGGATTGATCTGAAAAGAAGTGAAAGTTAAAATGTGTAAAATGTAGTTGGTTCATAGTTAAACTTGGATATATGGAGTGAAGAAGGTCTACAAATTTAAAATGATTGTATAGAGTTGAATGGCTTTAACTTGAAATTATTTTTTTTCTTTTTTTTTCTTCCTTCCTTGTTTACATGTACAAATGGATATCAAATAATAAAAAATGTTATATAAAAGTTGTTTTAATTTGATTTTTTTTGTTATATTTATAATTAATAAAAAAGATATTGAAAAAAAAAACCAGAACTATCACCAAAACTGAACACTTTAATAACAGAATAATGTGCTCGCTTCGGCAGCACATATACTAAAATTGGAACGATACAGAGAAGATTAGCATGGCCCCTGCGCAAGGATGACACGCAAATTCGTGAAGCGTTCCATAAAAAAGAAAATAAAAAATAAAAAAAAAATAACAGAATAATCAGAGAAGCCATCGAGATAGAAAAACGCCCACACAGCATGAACAAATGAGATGATACCTCCCCCCTACCAGCCATTTGGAAACCTGCCCTTATTGAAAAATGAGTCCATAACACAAAGAATGACACCAGACTTACACTCATGAAAACCACACAGGATGTCACCACCACACATCCACGCAAAAAGCAAACCCAAACCGACAACGATGATGAGGCATGACCACAAACCAGAAGCCAGACCACAGCTGCATCATTAACCACCTTAAACCCCTCCAATCCATACATGAAGCAAACTGACACCCACCATGAAGATGAAGCATGACCACGAATGCAAAGCCAAACAGCTATGCAGCTCACCATCTCTAATCCCCTGCAACTCAGACAACAAAGCCCCCACCCAAACAGAACACTCCCCCAACCAATCAGAGCACAGCCAATCCCCCATCCAATCAAAGCACAGCCAAGCCCCTAACCAATCAGAACACACCTCCACCCAATCAGAACACAGCTGAGCTCCCAGCCAATCAGTTCAAACCCCCACTGGCAGTTAAAAGGAAGAAACAGCTACAATCACACATTGCTCCTAGAAGCACGAAGCCATTTTCTGAGGTTTTCGCAGGTGTTTGTATGTAGGTCTTTGGTTCTTCGGGTTTTCTCCCACGTAGAATTTGAAGTGTCTTGGTGACATTTTGATGAAGTCCCATTCGTCATCTTCAGGCTGGTGCTTTCGGCTTCGTGCTTCTAGGAGCAATGTGTGACTTCCTCACACACCTCAACAGCCTACACCCCAAAATACAGTTCACCATGGAAACAGAAGCTAATAACCAACATCCCTTCCTGGATGTCTTAGTCTACAAGAAATCCAATGGCTCCCTAGGACACACCATCTACCAGAAGAAAACACACACAAACCGCTATCTGCACGCACTCTCACACCACCACCCAGCACAGATCAACTCCCTAGCCAAGACACTCATCTCCAGAACCAAATGCCTAGCTGACGAACAACACCTAAAAACCGAACCACACACTCTCACTAATGTACTAACATCCAACAGATTCCAAAGAAATAAGATTTCCAACTTAATCCAAAAAGAAACTCCCACTAAAATCCAAGACAGAGAACAAGAAAACGGCAAAGCCCTTCTCCCATACATAAAAGGCACCACAGACAGGATCAGCAAGATCCTCCACAAATATAACATCAAAACAGCATTCTGCACAAACAGAAAAATATCCACCATCCTAAGAAACCCTAAAGACAAAATTGAGTTAGAAAATCAAGGAGTATATGAAATCCCATGTACTGCTTGCTCCACCACATACATCGGACAAACCAACAGAAGAATAAGTGCACGCATTGAAGAACACAAAAACTCAGTCAAAAAAGAGGAACCAACTTCTTCCCTGGTCCAACACCTTAAAGCCACAGGACATGAAATTGATTTCAAAAAGACCAGAACTATTGCCAAAACTGAACACTTTAATAACAGAATAATCAGAGAAGCCATCGAGATAGAAAAATGCCCTCACAGCATGAACAAACGAGATGATACCTCCCGCCTACCAGCCATTTGGAAACCCGCCCTTATTGACAAATGAGTCCATAACACAAAGAATAACACCAGACCTACACTCACGAAAACCACACAGGATGTCACCACCACACATCCACGCAAAAAGCAAACCCAAACCCACGATGATGAGGCACGACAACAAACCAGAAGCCAGACCACAACTGCATCATTAACCACCTTAAACCCCTCCAATCCATACATGAAGCAAACTGACACCCATCATGAAGCGAAATAGCTATGCAGCTCACCATCTCTAATCCCCCTGCAACTCAGACTAACCTGAGCACAACAAAGCCCCCACCCAAACAGAACACTCCCCCATCCAATCAGAGCACAGCCAAGCCCCTAACCAATCAGAACACACCTCCACCCAATCAGAACACAGCCGAGCTCCCAGCCAATCAGTTCAAACCCCCACTGGCAGTTAAAAGGAAGAAACAGCTACAGTCACACATTGCTCCTAGAAGCACGAAGCCGAAAGCACCAGCCTGAAGATGACGAATGGGACTTCGTCGAAACGTCGCCAAGACATTTCAAATTCTACGTGGGAGAAAACCCGAAGAACCAAAGACCTACATACAAACACCCGCGAAAACCTCAGAAAACATATATATATATATATATATATATATATATATATATATATATATATATATATATATATATATATATATATATATATATATATATATGTATATATATATATATATATATATATATATATATGTATGTATGTATGTATGTATGTATGTATGTATGTATGTATGTATATATGTGTGTGTGTGTGTGTGTGTGTCAAGTGTTTATTTTTTAGATTGCACCCTGTAAACCCAAACATGGGAGGAAGGAATCATTCTTTCCTTTTGCTTGTTTCAGCTCAACCCAGAGCCATCCTGCAAGCATATATATATATATATATAGTCTTGGCGACGTTTCGACGAAGTCTCATTCGTCATCTTCAGACTGGTGCTTTCGGCTTCTGCTTCTAGGAGCAATGTGTGATTGTAGCTGTTTCTTCCTTTTAATTGCCAGTGGGGGTTTGACCTGATTGGCTGGGAGCTTGGCTGTGTTCTGATTGGGTGGAGGTGTGTTCTGATTGGTTAGGGGCTTGGCTGTGCTCTGATTGGATGGGGGGTTGGCTGTGCTCTGATTGGGTGGGGGAGTGTTCTGTTTGGGTGAGGGCTTTGTTGTGCTGAGGTTAGTCTGAGTTACAAGGGGATTAGAGATGGTGAACTGTATAGCTGTTTGGCTTCGCGTTCGTGGTCATGCCTCATCTTCATGGTGGGTGTCAGTTTGCTTCGTGTATGGATTGGAGGGGTTTAAGGTGGTTAATGATGCAGCTGTGGTCTGGCTTCTGGTTTGTGGTCGTGCCTCCTCATCAGTGTGGGTTTGGGTTTGCTTTTTGCCTGGATGTGTGGTGGTGACATCCTGTGTGGTTTTTGTGAGTGTAGGTCTGGTGTCATTCCCCGTGCTATGGACTCGTCTGTCAATAAGGGCGGGTTTCCAAATGGCTGGTAGGCGGGAGGTATCATCTCATTTGTTCATGCTATGAGGGCGTTTTTCTATCTCGATGGCTTCTCTGATTATTCTGTTATTAAAGTGTTCAGTTTTGGCAATAGTTCTGGTCTTTTTGAAATCAATTTCATGTCCTGTGGCTTTAAGGTGTTGGACCAGGGAAGAAGTTGGTTCCTCTTTTTTGACTGAGTTTTTGTGTTCTTCAATGCATGCACTTATTCTTCTGTTGGTTTGCCCGATGTATGTGGTGGGGCAAGCAGTACATGGGATTTCATATACTCCTTGATTTTCTAACTCAATTTTGTCTTTAGGGTTTCTTAGGATGGTGGATATTTTTGTTTGTGCAGAATGCTGTCTTGATGTTATGTTTGTGCAGGATTTTGCTGATCCTGTCTGTGGTGCCTTTTATGTATGGGAGGAGGGCTTTGCCATTTTCTTGTTCTCTGTCTTGGATTTTAGTGGGAGTTTCTTTTTGGATTAAGTTGGAAATCTTATTTCTTGGGAAATGGCTATATCAGAAATCCCTTATTTATTTGTCAACAATTTTAAACAACATATATATATTTGTGCTTGCAGGATGGCTCTGGGTTGAGCTGAAACAAGCAAAAGGAAAGAATGATCCCTTCCTCCCATATTTGGGTTTACAGGGTGCAATCTAAAAAATAAACACTTGACACACACACACACACACACACACACACACACACACATATAATATTTGCAATGTTATCTTCATTTCAGATGTCAAAAGGGTCTCTCTCTCTGTCTCTCTCTCTCCCTTCTTCTCCCTCTCTTTCTGCCCTTCGTATGCCAGGCCTCTTTCTCTTTCCTCTCTCTCTCACTCACTCTTTCCTCTCTCTCTCTCTCTTTCTCTCTCTTTCCTCTCTCTTTCTCTCTCTCCTCTCCCTCTCTTTCTCTCTCTCTTTCTCTTTCTTTCTCTCTTTCCTCTCCCTCTCTCTTTTCTCCCCCTCTCTCTTTCCTCTCTTCTCTCTTTCTCTTTCCTCTCTCTTTCCTCTCCCTCTCTTTCTCCCTCTTTCTTTTCTCTCTTTCCCTCTCTTTCCTCTCTCTCCCTCTCTCTTTCCTCTCCCTCTCTTTCCTCTCCCTCCCTCCCTCCCTCTCTCCAAATGAGGAGAGAGAGAACGAAAGGCAGACAGAGCTGAAGGAGCGGCAGGAGGCAGCAGAAAGTGCTGAAAGGCGCTCGGGGCACCATGGCCTGGCCCGGGGAGATGCTGGCCGCCGCCCCAGTCAGGACTGCCACCTGGGGGCAGCAGGAGGAAGAAGGGGAGGAGGAGGGGGAGGAGGGCAAGGAAGCCGCCACCGGGCCCCAGGAGGAGGTGCCCCCCTGCAGGTCTGGCCGGGGCTCTTCTGCCAGTGTCCAGCAACTCCGGCCAAAAGGGACTGCTCTGGTACAGGTAAGCCAGGGTGGTGCCACCTGCCCCACAGCCACTTAGTGGCGGTACTCCACGGACTTGGAGCCCTCTCCCTCCCCCCTGCCACCGACCCTCCGTCTCCAGCTATGCTGCTGGTTGGAAAATGCCCCCCCTCTCTTTCTGTCCCCATCTTCTGCTCACCTCACATTCTTCACCGACAAGCTGACTGGGCTGGCTTTAAATTGGCTCTCCTCTCCTGCCATTGCTGTGTCTCCCTGTTCCTTCCCGGCAGCCGGGACTTTGGTGCGCCTTCCCGGCCAGGGGGGCCAACAGAGGAGGCTCTGGTGGGCCACTCCCAGCAGGGATCCCGGGGCTTCCCCGTGCGACTCCCCGGCCATGTGTGCCTCAGACGGGGCCAGCCCAGGAATGGGACTTCCTGGCCATGCTTCTCCCAGGGGGCAGGGCACCCGGGCACAGGGCCAATCAGGAGCCCCGCAACGGGGCAAGACTGCATGAGAGAGAGAGAGAGAGAGAGAGAGAGAGAGAGAGAGAGAGAGAGAGAGAGAGAGAGAGAGAGAGAGAGAGAGAGAGAGAGAGAGAGAGAGAGAGAGAGAGAGAGAGAGAGAGAGAGAGAGAGAGGGAAGTGCAAGTGTCTCTCTCTGTCTCTCTCTGTGTCTTTCTCTCTGCAAATGGCAGAGGAGGCTTGGAACCACATCAGAAGCCTCAAAGAGCCACATGCAGCTCCGGAGCCGTGATTTGCTGACCCGTGGCCTGGACAAACAAGCTTACCAAAAACTATAATGGCTGGGAAACAGGAAAGGATAGCATAAAGGCAGGATGTAAGATAAATATGTAGGCAAAAATTAGCTAAGTCTTAGAGTGGGAAAGGAAGAAGACAATCTATAAAAACATCTGTAAGAGGAAATGGCTAGCCAGGAAAACTTAACTAAACTGAAAAACAGGAAAGAACCTATTGTTTTAAGAGTGCCAAAACTCAAAACCAACAATTGAATATATCTAATATTTTACATTATTAATGTTCATGTGATGTATGATTTAGTATGTAGCAGGAAATAGAGGGATGTGGCATCTGGGACAGGGCTGTATAAAGAAGGGAATATTTTGGGTTGAAACTTTGGAGAGAACCAAGCTTTGATAGCTTCTCTCCCCGCTTATTGCAATAAATGAAACAAAAGGCCTTCACTGTGTCTTGGCTGGTTATTGGTCAGGTGAGCTTGCCTCTGGTCATGAAGGAAAATGGCCAGGAGCACATAACACTGCCAAGCAATGCCTTCTGGTTGAAATGCTCACAGACCAAGGACTGTACTGTCTCTTGAGTTGGCTGGTGGGGTCATCAATGGTTATGCCTGGCTCCTGGCTCCCCGTGAGTGTGACCGTAGCATCTCTTCTGAGCTAGGGAGGTGACAGTCTCAGCCCTGCTGGCTGCAGCTGGTTCTGCTCTCTTGGAGGGTGTCCAAAGCAGGGAGTGCCAAGCGGGGGGGGGGGAGTAGAAATGGGCAGATAATGATGCCCTAACAGGCTTGTTTGGACTGCTCCACCCTCCTCCCCCAATGAGGCACTTGAGGTAATCCATGGAAACCTTAAGAGGCTGTATATCTGTTTATGGGGGTGCAGATGTGCAAGACAGCACTAAAATTGCACTCTCAAGCTTTAACACACCTGTATTTGTGCAAAAGCTTTGTATGAATGTGTGAGACTGAGCTCCCTTTGTGATCCAATCATCAACAGCATCGTATTCATAATGAATTTACTTGCCACCTTGACGCCCAAGGACTCCTATGCTTCCTTAGGTTTTATTTATCAGGGGGGAGGGAGAGGCTGCAGAAGCTCCCAGCCATCAGACTCCCCTCACTCCAGCATCTGGTTTGGACTGGCGAGTGGTTTCCTACCAGTTGGTGCCCTTCAGAGAATTCAACCAAAACCCTTTGCTTAACTTGGCCTGCGCGGGGATCAATGGGGCAGCAATGATGGGGAGGCCCGAGGCAAGGCAGGGACTGGCCATGGAGGCACCCCACTGCATGCCAATAAAACTTTCTGCCAGCTCCAGCATGGATGGAGAGCACTTGGGGAAGCGCCAAGTATCTTTGAGTCACCCCACCGTTGTGCCAGCACAGCCGCGCTGAGGCCAGGCATCCTTCGCCTCAGCCGTGATGCGGGTGATCCTGCAAGGGGCCAGAGGGGAACAGGCTGCCAGTCAGACTGCCGCAACATTCGAAGGAATGGACAGACTCCTGGTCTCAATTCTTTGCATGCTGTCTGTAATCTAAACCCTTGGCAAAGAACACACTCACATGTTTTTACAGGAATAAAATACAGTATACTACAGCAGTCTTTCTCAACTTTGGCAGCTTTAAGATGTGTGGATTTCAATTCCCAGAATTCTCCAGCCAGCATGCAACTGTGTTGCAACTATGCATCAAATCATGCAATCAGCATGGCTGGTTGGGGAATTCTCGGAACTGATGTCCACACATCTTAAAGCTGCCAAAATTGAGAAACATTGCTCTACAATGATGGAAAGGGTGGGAAAAAATCGAAGTGAAGCAAAGCCTTTCCACAGAATACCAGAATTGGAAGGGATCTTGGAGGTCTTCTAGCCCAAGCAGGAGGACCTCTCTGGACAAATGGCTGTCCAATCTCTTCTTAAAGGCCTCCAATGTTGGAGCTCCCACAACTTCTGGAGGGGAGCCATTTCTCTCAGTAATTGTTCTCGCCATCAGGAAATTTCTCCTAAATTCTAAGTTGGATCTCTTCTCGATGAGTTTCCATCCGTTACTTCTTGCCTCGCCTTCAGGGGCTTCAGAGATTAGGTTGCCCTCCTCTTCTCTGTGACAGCTCCTCAAGTACCACCCCTGGTCCTTCTTTTCATTAGATTACAAATCCAATTCCAGCAACCCTTCTTCATATGTTTTAGCCTCCAGGCCCCTAATCATCTTTGTTGCTCTTCTTTGCCCTTTTGCTAGAGTCTCAACATATTTTTATATTGTGGGGACCAAAACTGGATACAATATTCCAAGTGTGGTCTTATCAGGGCATTATAAACACTTCACATGATCTTGATTCTGTCCCTCCATTGATGCAGCCTAGGAGCCCGCTGGCAACTTTTTTGGCAGCTGCAGCACACGGCTGATTGTCCACTAGGACTCCAAAGTCCCTCTCACACATACTACTGTTGAGCCAGGTACCCCCCAGCCTATTCGTGTGCATTTGATTTTTCTTGCCTGTGCAAACCTTTACTTTTCTCACCACTGAAACACATTTTGCTGGATCGGCCAAGTCTGTCAAGAACTTTCTTTAAAAACAAAAGTGACTACAATGGGTCACTATGCAAGCAGGGAAGATGGAGAAATGTCCTCTCTTTTAGTTGTTCATCAGAGGACCATGGAGATGGAAAGATGTGCCATGCTAGCTCTCATGAGCTGTAGGGAATGTGCCATGCTTTATGTACTCTTTGAAGACCTCAAGAAGTGTCCCTGCTCCTAGTGCAGCTGACTGCCCACTTGGAAGAGAGGGGGAAAGGGCTGGGAGCAAATGTGTCCATCTTCCTGATGAAGGATTTTTGGATTGGGCACAGGAGGCAAAAATAAGCACCAAAAAAACAAGCACCAAGCCCTTCAAGAAGAATGCTTATTCTCTGGAGCTGGAGAAGAGATTCCAGGACCCATCAATAACTGTTGGAATATTCATGAGCAGGAAGAGTCATGTGGTAACTCAGTCAGCCAATGTAAAGAAAGTGCTACTGAGTCTATGCAAAAGAAGTCTTCAATTGAGCTATGTTGCTGTAAAGAAGAATGTATGGTATTGTAAATATTTTGATATAAATATAAAGAAGTTATTTTGAATCAGCTAAATGCAGTCAACTGTGAGAGCTTCTGATTTATTTTTTCACCAACAGAGAAATTAAAATTCTTTAACAGGTTATGGGCCCAGAGCTTACTAAGGACTGCATTGTAATTTAAAGCTGGAAGAAATTGCCTGTGTTTAGAAAGAACAAGGCAGAATAAGCAGAATGGCTGCAATGGAATTTAAGGAAAGCTCTGTGCCTCGTTTAGGCCAGAAGAATTACATTATATGGGCTGCAAAAATGGAATGTTTGCTCAAAGTAAAAGACCTGTGGTATATTGTAGAAAATCCACCACAAGTGTTTGCAGCTGCTGATCAGAAAAGTCATGATCGAGCAATGGTTTATCTCATCTTGAATTTAGATGATGAACAATTTCTAGATGTTGCAAATTTAAAGACTGCAAAGGAGATTTGGTTGAAGTTGAGAGCTGTGCACGTGAATGTTTCTGCGTGCAATATAGTGCAATTGTCAAGAAAACTTTACAGGGCCTGTTTGCAACCAGGTGAATCTGTGGAACAGCATTTAAATAAAATGCAAAGTTTATTTTTGGACTTAGAACAATGTGGGATTAAATTCCCTGAGTCCCAGAAGGTTTTATTGGTGTTGAACAGTTTAGATAAAACCTGGGACACAGTTTCTGCAATATTTGAGTGTAAAGAAGAGCAAGACTTAAATTTTGAGGCTTTAAAGGCATGTTTGCTTAATGAAGAAGAAAAGCAACATTTTAGGAACAGCCACGAGGAGGAGAAATTCCTGAGGAGGGGGTCCAGACTGCAAGTCTCCAGAGAAGAAACAAGCAGATGGGACCAAGTTGCATCAAATGAGAGATTTTGCAAGCAAAGAGCCCAGCAAGAAAAGAATTGCTACATTTGTGGAGAAAAGACACATCTGAAAAGGAACTGTTTGCAGAGGAACAATTTGCAGCAAAGGACATTTGTGCAAGCAAAAAGGCCTGATTTGCAAAAGGAACATTTTGGTGTTGCAAAAGTTTGCTGTAGTAACAACAGAGACAAGTGGCTAATAGATAGTGGGGCAAGTCAAACAATTGTTAATGACTCTGAATTATTTTGCAGGTTTGTTCCAGTAGCACAAGAAGCTGTGGCTTTGGCAAATGGCCAGAAAGCAAAAAGGGCAGATGGGCCTAGGAATACACTTCAAAGAGTCTTTACTGAAATCTGATGGTACAAAACCCAGAGTGAAATGCAAGGAATTAAGCTTATAAAGGAACAGACCAAACAAAAGGGGTGGAAGAGTGGCATTTCATGTGAATGTATTGGGAACAGGAGAGTCCACTTTTTAGTGTCTGGTGTCTGGTCCACTTTTTAGTGTCTGGATAAGAATATAAGAAAGAAGACGCAAGAAAGATATTGTTGGAAGAAGACCTGGATGACGCCCTCTTGAGCCATATTGTAGGTCCTTCATGGAAAAGGGATTTCATCTAACTGGGCATCTGTTGGAAAACCAACTCAGTCGAGTCTTCAAGGTCAAACAATCCCCTGGTTATCTTGTCAACTCTTTTATTTTCCTTAAAATTAAATAACTGATGAGTGAGTTCAAAAAAAGAGCTGGTAGGACAAGAGGTAAAAGTAGACGAAAATTGGAAAGTTGCTACATCTTGTTCAAGATGCTACAGAGGCAGGCCTCCTTTACAACTGCCCTATTTAGCGACCAAAGTTATGGTCCTCACATTTATAACTATTGCAGGGTCCCCATAGCCACTTGATCACCATTTGTGTGCTTCACAGTTGGCTTCCGACAAGTGAAGTTGTGGTTATGTGATATTTCACTTAACAACTGCTTTGCTTAGTGGCAAAGTTGCTGTTTCCAATTGTGGTCATTAAGTGACGAGTATCTATAGAAAGAGAAATTGGTGCATATTTGTACATCAACACCGAGTTTCAAACTTCTTTAACTGACCAGGATCCCATAGGCAGACATCTTCAGGCCAAAGGTGGAAATGTCTTATAAATATAAATATGATTCTGGAAGTATAATGATTGCCATTTCAATGAGGAAAAAAAAGAAGAAGCCAGAAAACTGTTGTGGGCGCAAGAGGAATGTTTAATTTATTCATTGGTATTCTACCTTTATAATTTTTAGAAAGAACTCAAGGTGGGACACACTTTCCTCCTATTTTCCCCACAGCAATAACCTTGTGAGGTGGGCTGGGCTGAGAGGGGGGTCCGCCCCAAAGCCATTCAGTCAGCTCTCATGGCTAAGGGGGAAACTCAGTTTCCTGCTCTCTAGTCTAGTGTCTTAACCACTAGACCAAATCTAAGATTTAACAGGGACATGTATAAAAAACGGAAGATGGGTGTAATCACTAAAAAAGCAATCACCAACCTAGTATATATAGAAGATGCAGAATTTTTTATTTTTGTTTTCCAGAGCTGTCTAGTTTTCCCATGCTCAAATCCAGGAGGAAAACTAACCAGTTTAGGGGGAAAAAATAGTGATGAAACCAGGCTTTTACTGGGTTTTGAACCAGCCACTTTGTAAATGCTAGACATCCACCCTTTGTGCTATTTTGGCACTGGTAGTAGAAAGAGTTTTAAAAGCTATTAAAGTGAACACTAAGCACTGACTCCGTAGAAGAGGCTTTTTTCCCCTGCCAAGTACTGAGGATCGAAGGCTGGGCCCTCAGTTGACCGAAGCACAGGCTTGCCGAGCAGACAGGAGCACTGGGGGGGGGGGAGGGAGAGGAACACAGCATCGAAAAGAGGGCACAATTGATGGGTGGTGAATGGGTGATTAATACCTGGCAACGCCATTCATTTCTGCCTTCCAGAGACGGCTACCTGCTTGTTCTGGTGACATTACAAACAAAGGCTCTTCTACCTAAAGAGCCTGACCCTGAATAAATTACTTTAAATTACTTCAAATGAGCCAATAGGTGTATGTAACTATGTATGCATATATTTTATCAATTTATATAGCCACCCATCTCACACTCACCACTCTGGACAGCGAATACAAGCTTAAAAATGAAGAGAACAGGAATAAATAATAACTAAACAATGGTAGTACAATATTAGCACAATGGTTTGGAGGCGTCAAAATCAAAAACCACGTAGCCCAGTCATGACAGAAAAGAGCACAATAGTGAGGCCATCCTTCTAGTGTTGCTTAATTTTACTGGGGTTTGGGTTAATAAAAGTGGTCTCACTTGCATGCAGTTTTGAGCACCATTAATATTATTCTTGGCTTTTCCTAAGCAAGGATACGGCCACTGAGATGTGGAAGAACATCTGCCTGTTCTGGGACCAGGTTTTCAAAGGATGACTTGCATCACTTGGCTTTGCTGACCTCCCCCACGGGTGACGTCCTCCGTGTTCAAGAGCTTCATGTCCTCTCAGCTCCCAGACGGGGCAGGAGAAGGAAGAGAGAGAAAAAAATACAAAAACTTTCACTGGTCTGAAGGAGTGAATGTGTGGCCTTCTGCCCCTGTCCTCGAGGCCAGCAAGGTTTGAGGTGGAAACCCCACAGGGCTGGTTGCCCTGGGCCAAGGTCACCTCCCAGGTCTAGCCCAGGATCTCAGGGCTAAAACATTTCATGTGCCGGATCTTATTCTTCAGCGAGCTGCGTGAGGCTTTGGGAATTGCTTTCTGGGCTCTGAGGCATGTTTGGTGCTCTTTGGTTTCATCTCTTCTCGCCCTCAAAAATGGACCAGCAAAAAATGCAAAAAGAAGGTGGACTTTCCTTGGTCATCCTGCACTGCCTGCCGAGTCTGGGCAGAGAATTGGCTCCAACCCTCTGCCCTGTCCAGACTTTGTTCTGGTAGGCCAGACACCGGCCGTCTCCAGGGCTTCCTAAGTGTGGACAAGGAGGCCCTCTGGTGCCGGAGGAGTTTTCTACCATCACTGCTCACCCCCAGGAATGTTGTTTAGTTGACTTCTATTTATTCTGAGCTTTTTTTAGCCTGCTTTGTTGTTGACTTCTAGCTAGTTGCTATACAGTATTCTGAAAACATATAGATCTGACAAGTTCCATGAACTTAAGAAAAGTATTTCCTCCTCAAGGCATAATTAATAAGCCTTCTAGAAGGGGTCAGTGACTGCGCCCTTCCACACTGTCCCTGAGAAAATTACACGGATTGATTCTGGAAACTGTTATCTTTTTTAAACCTTCAATTCACAGCAAATGGCAACATTTGGCAAAATTATTCCTACTGGATTTCATGGGCAAAGAATTAGAAAAGAAATATAGAAAATTACTACTGTGTACGGTAACTGTGATAAGATCGTTGTATGCAAAAAATTGGAAAAGCAATGAAATACATACAGTTACAAAACTAACTGAATTTGCAGAAATGTAGAAAGCTGATTCAATTAATCAGAGAAAAAAATGACAAAAGACTGGGAACTTTGTATGGACTTTTTGCTAAAAGTAGAAAGGTCGATGACTTGGGGATTAAAAAGAGATGAAGAAGTTGGCAAAAAGATTAAAATGATAACAATGTGGTAGAAAGGCAGAAGGCATAATTGTATTTTTTCCCATTTCCTTCTCTGTTCTCCTTTTCTTATTTTCTATCTTTTTTTTTACTTTGTTTAGTTTTACTGAGAGGGGTACAACAGCTCAGCGGTTAAAGATGCTGAGCTTGTCAGTTGGAAAGCTGAAGGCCCGGGTTCGAGACCCAAGTGCCACGCAATGGGGTGAATTCCCGTCCCTTGCCCCAACTCCCGTCCACCTAGCAGTTCAAAAACATGTAAATGCGAGTAGATAAATAGGTACCACTTTGGTGAGACGGTAACAGCGTTCCATGCTGGCCACACAACTCCAGAAGCATCTTCAGACAATGCTAGAAACTGAGATGACCACTGCCCTCTAGAGTCAGACTGGACAAGAGAAACTGTTACCTTTTACTATATTGAATACATAATGTTCAATATAGCTGGGCAACATTTAATTAACTCTGGCTGAGCAGAGTTGGGCCTCCTTCATCAAAGCTGTTAGGCAAACAAGGAAACTGAAAGCACCCCGGAAGAAAGCGGGGGCGAGCAGCTTCTGAGTGGGCATGTCCCCCTGGGGAGCCAGGTCTACCCTCCCGGAAGAGAAGCCCAGTCCTTGCAACTTTCCAGCACAGGCCACCACGGGGTTGATGGGCCTCAAGGGAGGAAGAGCATAATGGGATAATAATGGTCCCAACACAGAGCTCTTACAGAGGGAGAGAATCCAGCTGGCCCACAATTGCAAAATGCCCAGAAGCAGCTCCGTCTTTTCTGGCGGGGGCTGCAGAGAGGGAGGCAGTGGGGCTGGGCAGGGAAGGGAATTATTTGTAACTTAATAAGGAACAAAGTCAGTGGGCCATGTGCCCAATCAATACTTGGATGAAATGAGGGCCTTAGATGGAGCACGGGCTTGTCAACTGAAATGGGAATGTTTGCTCTTCCCTCTTCTACTCACGATGACTTTTTGTGTGGGGTTGGAGGATGGTTATAAAGACCATGACCCTCCCCACCATTTGACCAGGAATATGCTTTGCACTCCTCCCTCCCTCCCTTCTCAACAGGAGCCTTTATTCTTCCCATTTGGGGGCTTGTCAGGGACTGAGTAAAAGTTTTGTTCAGGCAAAGCACATCCTTGTGGGCCATTTGAAGGTGCTGCATGGATCAGTGTCCCTGGATTTGTATTTCTTCATTTGTTTGATTTTACTTAATACATTGATACAGCCACCCGTCTACCAAGGAACTCAGGATGGCAAACAAATAAAAAAACAGTAACTTATGCTGTCGGTTAGCTGATTCCTTCATTACAGAATTACAGCTCCCTCCATGCTTTGATCACAGTGAGCAGGACTCAGCTAGCAGGAAAGTGGGGGAGGGCTGGTGTGGAATATTCCCCCCATGCTCAAATTTTATGCTGTTGCTCACATTTCTGAATCTCAATGCATGAGTGTACTTCCTGCACATATAAAAACACATCTTTTGTTGGGTCCATATCCTTTTAAGACTTTGTGCTCTTTATTTCTTGCAAACATGTTACCTACCTTTCTGTCACATTCCCTTCACTTGGTATTGCATTATTGGGGGGAGTGCTTGCCTACCTCCCCGAGAAGCTTCAGTTTAAACCAGGTCAGCTTTAGAAGGTGCCCCCCAACTCTGCCTTCCTGGTTCTCATGAGATGCGACTGGACTTTATTTTTTATTCCCAAAAAGCCTCCCATGACTGCAGAATCCCAACGGCTGCGGTGGGGGTGGGGGTGGGGGGGGGTTCTGTCTCTGCAGACAGATGTCCAGAGTCTCTCTGTGTCACTCCCCCAAACTCGGTTCCTCAGCAGAAAGGCATGAAGAAAGCGCCACACACACATATGCACATCTATTAAACAATAAAGAAGGAAGGTTTTAATATGTAATCAGCTTCAGATCGAAAGTTTGTATAGAAATGATTATTTTGATGTGAGCTGCAGTGGATGCATTTTATGCCCTCCTAAACAGTAGAACTTTTTTTTCCTATTCTAAATATTCTAAGCTATATACTGTATATATAAAACAGAATGTTAATCATTTCTAAATGTATTATTATTATATGTATGTATGGAATATCGTATGTTTGTATGTATGAAAGAAACAGAAAGCACTAAGATTTATAAGAAATAATGGGAGGGAGAGAGAGAGGGAGGACCACCTCTGCACTCAGCCCCACCCCACTCCTGCCCAGAAATTCACAGTCCTTGCAGTGGTGGTAAGGCTGTATCTGGTGTGTCGTTTGCCCCCATGTGGATCACAACTACAAAAGTGTGTGTTTCAGCAAGGATTCTTGTCTCAAAAGACAACTGCCAAACAAACGGATTCCCTTTTCCGTCTCTTTTAGAAGATGATGATAATGTAGCTGCAATTGAAAGCCATTTTTTTCAGCACATTGTTCAAGCAAAATCTGATTGTGATTAAGCGAAGAACTATTAAAATTCCCCCATAAATATATCCATGTTTATTTGAAGCAGATGCAGTTCTTAGCCTAACCCTTTCACACAAGACAGATGGATGCAATGGAAGTGCAGGCCTGCCAGCCCAGGCAGAAAAAAACAGTGAGGACCCTCCAAGAATGCCTCTTTTCCTTTAGGCTCAACAGACACAGAGCTTTCCTTATAGCAGAGGCTGGAAAGAAGCCCACCCGGGAGCAGGGAGGGAGGAGACGCTCACGAGCTACGGAAACCTTTGTCCAAACCAGGTGAAACCATCCCTGTGACTGTAGATACATTTCTCTTGTCTGTATCCTAGGCGGTCAATTTCTGCCCCGTGAGATGACCTTCCCACGCCCAATAATGAGATGTGGAGGGAGGTCACGTTCCCAAAGAAGAGTGGGGTGACTCAGAACAGAACTTCAGGCTCAGAATAGACTTGCCTCCTGGGGGAGGAACACTCTGAGCCTACGTGGCCCAAGTCCTGGCTTCAGAGAAGCGTCATCCCTGATCCTTTGATCCGGAGCCAGCATGAAGAGTTGCATCACAACAGCCATAAAAGGGGAAGAGAGAGAGAAAACGTCTTCTCATTCTCTTGCGTAAAAGAGGGGGAGAAGCAAAAGGGGATGTTCAGACTTATTCTGGTCATTCCAGTCTAGAAAAGCAATAAAAGGATGCAGAAAGGTGGAACTCAAGCGTAACTCAAAATAAATCAATAAATAAATAGATCTGACTTTAATATTGAAAAAGCAGACTGAATTTTTACCCCAGGTTATTGAATTTCTACCTCAGGATCTCTAGTTAGGGATTATAAGAGATTGCACTACTACTGAGATGAATATGGTTCTGAATCTGGTCACAGCAAATGGATTGCGGGTGGGACAATACTGGAGGAAGCCAGAAACACCGCATTATGAGGTTAGGACTCTGAAAGTAATACAATTGGCAGAAATGGAGAAAAAATTTAGACGCATTTGAAGTTGAGGCTTGAAGTGAGGAGTGAAGAATGTTTACCAAGTCAGATGTTTACAAAGATTAATACTTAGTGTTGTATTACAGGTTTTACGATGACTGCTTCATAATATGATCTTATACTTAGTATTGTAGTACAGGTTTTACGAGGACTGCTTCTTAATATGATCTTATGTTTAATGTTGATTGTTTTAATAAAAAAAACAGCTGCAATTTCAAAATAAATAAATAAATAAATAGATCTGGTGGGACACATCCATAGTTCAGGCTTTAAAGAAAAGATTAAGCTTCCATGTGGAAAATTTTCTTTCTCGCCTCTTTTCTCTCTCTCAAACTGAGTCACACATGATGCAACCAAAAAATAAGCACACCTTACTTTGATGAGGTTCTTGCTTACTTTTCTTCAAATATAATTGGAATAGTCTGGCTCGTTTTTCCCAAATTATCACCCAAAAATCCCACCCACACAGGATTGTCCCCTGAGAACCAGTTTCCAAGGCCAGCACTGATTACAGAGAAAATTGCCAGTGGCAAACGCAGTGGCAGCACCCGAGGCCTCGTCCCCAATTGATGGTGCCCAGATCTGAGAGCCTCAGGTTTTGCTCTGAAGCACGTCTGGATGCATACTTTGCATCTCTTGCCAAAGGGAGAGGTTCTTGCTGCAGAAGCGGGGAAAAGAAAGGTGACTTGAGCCCTTTAAGGAAAACACTGACCACTCATTTTCCCGGGAGGGCCTAAATCCCAGCTTCCTTGTAATTATCTCCAGGCTGTGTTTCTTAAGGCCACCAAAGACACGTCCCACCTGGGAAAGTGACCCTTAGGCATCTGTTCTCTTTTTCTTTGGTAAAAACAGTGCAAGGAAGGGTGATGGGAGGGGGCTGGTGAAGGGAGATTCAGCTTGGCTATCAGATTTATTTCTTAAAAGGGGACCAGAAGACAGTAGCATTGCACAAGGACCGAAGGGATTGCGATGCATTTAAAGCATATACCTCCTGTGCTTGCCTTGCCCAAATTATAACAAAAATTAATGCAAACCTACCATTAACTCAACCGTTTCCATCCCATTTCAAAGCAAAACTCAACATGCCATAATAATAATAATAATAATAATAATAATAATAATAATAATAATAATAATAATAATAATAATAAATAGAAATAGAAATAGAAAGACTGGCAATAGCAAGCAAGGGTAGTACCAATAGTAGTAGGTTGTGATCAGTTTAGTGAAGATGGTGGCTACAATGGTACAATTGACACCCCACCAGTTTTTCATGTGCACCGAGCAGAGTTTTGTGAGCAGAGTTTTGTGTTTGCGTTATGCCCTGCAAGCAAAAGGGCTTCCTTCTCCATTGAGTTAAGCTGCTGTAATTCTTGGGAGTCAACACTGACATGAAAAGAAAGTTCTTTTTTCAAGTTATCTTTCCTTTCGTGGGATCAGCTTTCCAATCTTCATCCCAGCCACTCCCTAGTAAGCTCCTTGTGCACGTACAGAGTGACAAACAAGCCATGGTGTGTGTGTGTGTGTGTGTGTGTGTGTGTGTGTGTGGAATGCTGGAAGTTCAGGCTAAGAATAGAAAAGCAAAAGTTCAGCTAGGCAACCTCCTTGAGGAGATGGACACCACAACAAGGCCAGGCCTCTTCGTGGAGCCCCGAAGCCTGCATGGATAGAGGGAGCATGACTCCCACAGCAGAATCAACCAGAGCTGGAAGCCATCCTTGGACCAGGCCCACACAGTCTGGGCCTAAAAAAAAAGGGTAGGGCTGGACCCAGCTGGCTGTGCTTACACATAAAAAGAGCAAACAACATGATTAAAGGCCTGGAGACAAAAACACATGAAGAACAGTTGCAGGACTTGGGTATAACTAGTCTAGTGAAGAGAAGGACGAGGGGGGACATGATAGCAGCCTTCCAGTATTTGAGGGGCTGCCACAAAAAGGAGGGGGTCAACTTATTTTCCAAAGCACCAGAAGGAAGAACAAGAAGCAATGGAGAAAAGTAACCTGGAATTTAGAAAAAACTTCCTAACTTTGAAAATGAATAACCAGTGGAACAGCTTGCCTCCAGAAGTTGTGGATGCTTCATCACTGGAGGTTTTTAAGAAGAGACTGGACAGCAGTGGTGGCATTCAGCCGGTTCGCACCACTTTGGCAGCACAGGTAGCTAATTTTTTGTTGCCCAGGACCAGAATGGGCTTCCCGAAGCGGCATCCACACAGAGAACCGGTTGTTCACCATTTGAATCCCACCACTGGGTATAGGTTCTCCTGCTTGAGCAGGGGGTTGGACTAGAAGATCTCCAAGGTCCCTTCCAGCTCTATTCTGATTGATTCATTGATTGACCCCCTTAAGTGGGGTTTCGGAATGGGGTGCTTGCAGCTTCCCTCTGGTTGGGAGCATCTGCTCCCTTGGGATGGAAAGCCTCGGTTTTCCCAGGGCGGGGGTCGGATGGGCGGGGCCCGTGCCCAGCCTCCACGATACAAAGCCCGTGGAAGGAGCGGTCCCGTTGAGGGCAATTAAAGTGCAGGTCTAGGATCCCACCCAGTCAGAGAGAACTGGGAAATGGGCTGGCGGGGAAGCCGGACGAGCGCTGGCACGAAGGGGCTGGGTGGGAGCCCCAGAGCTTGGACCACAGCAACGGGGGAAGGCAGCGCTTGGTCGCCCAATGTGCACCACAACAGGTTGCCGCGGCTGCGGAGCGGTGAAATGAAGCTCCGGCGCCCTCTGCCCCTCCCTTTTCGAGGCCCCGTCGGGGATGAGACTTCCAGCCTGCTGCTGAATTCAAAAGGGGGGAGGGGGACAAAACCAGCGGCCTCTGCATCAGCCCCTCCCGCCCTATGTCGCCAGGCACAGGCGGGATGGGGAAGCGGGGCGGCCGGAGATCAGCCCCGACCAGAAGAGGCGTCTCAGTGAGCGGGGGAAGCAGGTCTGCCCTCGGGGGGGGGGCGCCTCGCTCTCCCCAGGGCTGAGTCCCGCCAAGCGCTTTCTGGGGCTCGGTGTGCCGAGTGCAGCCGGCGGGGGTGGCCCACTTGGGGGACTCGGGACGGGGCAGGGAGAGGCAGGACAGGCGGGTTAAAGAGCGGCGAGGCTGGCTTAATGGTTAACTGGCGCCCGCCTCCCGCGCACGGCAGCCGCGCCGTCCGGGCAGAGGAGCGGAGCGGAGCTGCGGCGATGGCGGTGCGGCTGGACTCGCTGGAGCGCTGCCTGGAGCGGCACCTGCCCGCCGCCGAGCTGGCCGAGGCGAAGCGGCTCCTCCTCGGGGAGCCCGTCAGGTGCGCCGGGAGAGCCTGGGCGGCCTCCCCTCCCGGCGGGGCCCCTCTGCCACTTGGCCCCACTCCGAGCATGCCCCGCCGGCCCCGAGACCTGCGCCGGGCCCTGTGGAAGAGGGGAGCCTCCCGGGCGCCCCGGCCCTGGCAACGGCGGAGGGGAGGGCCGGGGAGGGCCGCAGCCTGGACTGGCCTTTCAGCCGGCCCACCTGAGGCCCAGCCAGCCACAGGAGCCCATGGCCGGGTCCCCCCCTCGAGGCTGCGTGACCCTGCTCGCTTCCGCGGCCCCGGGAAAGGCCCCGCCAGAGGCTCCCCGGCCTTCCTGGGCTGGGCTTCTGGCGCTGCACCGAGCCGGCCCTGATCCCCCGCCTGATGGAAGGGGGATTTCCATGGAATTTCCAGGTCCCCCCCCCCCGCCTGCCGTTGGGACCCCTCTCCCTTCCAAAGGCTGGGCGGAGGTGGAGGCGCAGCACCTGGCCCACGCAGCCTCCCCCCCCCCGCCGGATTGTCCAGGGATTAGGGTTCAGCTATTAATCGCCAGGTTCACTTTGGGTGCATTAAAAATAAAGGAGAGGAAGTAAATATTTGGTTCTGCCTGTGCTCACCCTGGAGATTGTGCCTGGTGTCCCCCTCAAAAGTCAGTTGTGATTTTCAAGTGAATAAAAAGTGCTCACACAAAGCTTCAGGGAGACTTTTAGAAGTTCCTTTCGTGTGTGAGGTATCATCTGTCCCAACTTTATACATAGTTAAGGATACATTGAAAAGCTAACATCCGTGACATTTCAGATCCCGTGTTTACTTAGTGGCATTCTATGTATTTTACTTTTCTGCCCAATTAATATGTTTTCCACATTTCATTTGGATATAAAAAGTCTGAAGATGCCTTTATTATTTGGTTGGCAATTGCAGAAAAAAAAGAGAGGCTTCCCTCCTTTTCTTCAATTTATTTCAGGCCACTGGATCTGCCCAAGGAGGCTCTCTCGGCTGCTGCAGAGAGAGACTTTGAGCTGCAGGGCCACAAGTTCGAGGCATCACCAGAGCAGCTGCGGCAACCATGCCTGGTCCGAGTGGGGCTGGTCCAGAACAAGATTCCTCTGGCCACAGACACACCTGTCGCTGAGCAGGTAGGAGCTGCGGGGGTTCTCCTTGCAGCCTTGGCATTCACTGTTCGTCTGCAGGGGCCCTTGGACCCTGGAAGGGAGATGTGGAACCAGCACATTGGGACAGATGGAAACCACAGAGGGCTTGGTGGGGACATGGATGTGTCGTGGCTGGGTGAAAATTCTCCTGCCTGCTGCACCCTCCGGGTGTTTATCGGGTGGGGCAGCTGCTGCCAGCTCCTCATTTTGCAAGTTCAGAGGAAGGGTGGTGAGATGGTTTTGGGGTGGGCTCTAGGTCTAGGACAATGAGGCTGCAGATAGAGACCCTCATATACAGTCCACAAAAGATGTCTCCTTCTTCACAAGGCCACAAGCAAGGTTTGGCTGCCTGTCACTGTTGTAAATCATGCAATTATCTTCATTGTAATAAATTATACAAAAGTCATTTTGATGAAGTACACAACTCAAAGTGGTGGCTGTCATCTTTTCTGTCCTCTTTTGACAACCTTCTCATTACTCAAGCTCTGGGCATGTGTGTGACTTTGGGGTGTGAAGGTCCTATGGCCGCAGGGATGCCCCCTCTGGCTCTGAGCATTGGCTTGAAGTGGGCAAAGTGCAGGGCACCCCTTGTCCAGCCAGTGGCAAAGGAAGCCGTCCTTGGGGAGAAGAAGCAGAAGCTGCTCGTGATTCCAGGATGTCTAACGGCCGCTTTGGCATGGGGGGATGCTGCCCCTTTTGCTGGGTTTAAAAGTTAAACATTATTAGTCTTCTTCTCCAAATAGCTGCTGGCTCTTCTTCTCTCGAAGAGGGAGAGGAGATGCTCCTTTATGTCTTTTAAGAAACGTTTAGTGTGGAACTCACTAAAAAGCCTCCTTCGCAATCCTTGGGCATCGACCCCTTTCCTCACTTGGCACTTGCCTGTGTTTGGGGGAGGGGAGGAGTATAATAGTAATTTATTAACACTTTATGTTGCTTTAACCTTCAATGCTGCTTCTGCCTAGGTAGCTGCACTGCACAGACGCATACAAGAGATTGTGGAAGTGGCTGAAATATGTGGAGTAAATGTGATCTGTTTCCAAGAGGCTTGGAGTAAGTCGCAAGTGGTCTCAAAGCTCGGATTTATAGAATAATTCACTAACCAGACAAACGTTGGTCTTATGGAGAGGTCTGGAGTGGAAGGGCTGCACTGAGCTAGCATCCATGGGGAGGGGGGTGACATGAAATAACCTTGCTGGGTAGGTTTCATTGTGCTGCAAAATAACCCTGTGAAGGAAAATATATTTATTATGGCATAAGCCATCTCGGATGAAGAGGGCAAGGGCTATTTGGCAGCTAGTGGAGAGGAGACGGCGGCCAGAAGGCAAAGCTAAAAGACCAGTCAGAGGCAGGACCAGAAAAAGTAGGAAGAGGCTGGAGGGAGAGTTTCTCAGACTGGGCGAGATCATAAATTCCTCCTGGGTTGCAGCTCCTGGCCAGACCCCCAGGGAGGGGCCTGGCGGGTGAGGGGGGCGCTGCTCCTTCTGGAGAGGTGAGGTGACTGACCAGGATGAGAGAGTCCCTGATGTGGAGGAGGGTCTTCTTGAAGCTCTCCCTCCTTCATTCTTGTGGGCAGAGGAGAGGCAGTGATGGGGGAAGGCATGGTGGGACTGGTTTTTTTGGCAGGATTTGGCAAAAATTGATGATAGGTAGGTAGGTAGCTAGAGAGAGAGAGAGAGAGAGAGAGAGAGAGAGAGAGAGAGAGAGAGAGAGAGAGAGAGAGAGAGAGAGAGAGAGACTCGATGGGGGGCAAATAGCTTGGTCTGATATAAGACCCACATCAGTATTCCTCTGAAATTTGTTGTAATATTTTCTGTTAGGAGCTTGAGTTTTAAAATAAAATGAAAGACTATTTTGCAAATACTTGACCTTGATTTTAAGGAATATAAAACAGCAAAGTCAATCCCGCCCACCTGGTTTAGATTTCCATCTTTGCAGAGATGATTGCATTAGTGGCAGAGAGCAAGTCAGTCAATATTTACAGGCTTCCTGACCAAGTTAAAAGCTGTTTTGTTTAACCAGAGCAAAGTTGGTGCTCATTTCTTTTTATGCTGTTTCACCAGCCATGCCATTTGCTTTCTGCACACAAGAGAAACTGCCATGGACTGAATTTGCTGAATCAGCAGAAGACGGACCCACCACAAGATTCTGCCAAATGGTAGAGAAGTCCTTTTTGCTCCCCCCCTGCAAATACCACGGTTTCCCCAAAATAAGACCTATCCCGAAAATAAACCCTAGCTTGATTTTTACGTGTGTGCCTAATATAAGCCATAATCCCAAAATAAGCCCTAGTTAAGAGCCTGCTCTGGTTGTTTGCAGTGCCACCACCATGAGGTGAGATGAGGCAGACGGGGGAGAAATGGACCTGCCCCACGCTCCCAACATCCGCTTACCTCAGGGCCCCTGCAGCCAGGCTTCCCATGCCCCAACACTTGCTTCGCCTTGCAGCAGCGGCATCAACAGCCCCGTCCAGCAGGAGCCCGTGTGGCCGCCACCGGCCCACTTCTTCTGCAGTCGCCGCCACTCACGCACATCAGCCCTGGCATCCATTCATTGCCAGAGGCCTTCAGGAAAGGCCTCTGCAGCCCAGAACGGAGCCCTGGGTTGACACACACTGTTCTTTTAACATTGTTTGTGGCACACAGTTTGGTTCTGCATAATGTTGTTTTGCATTCATGTCCTGCATTTCCCTCTATACATTCTCATCCTTCTGTAAATTGGGAGGACTGCGAATATCCTTTACTGCAGGAGCCAGCCACTCTGCCAGAAGGAGTCTATGACTGATCATGCTTGTGATTGTGTGCGCCGCCATTTTGGAGTCAGACCCATTTAGCTAAATTGGACATTTGTTTATTATGAGAGTGTGTTGGGAAGGAATTAACAGTGAGAAATGTATAGCCTGGGTGGTCCTGTTTGGCTCCATTTATTGTTTCAATCAAAATGGGTGGATTGGGTCTCTGATGAGGAGGAGAAGGAGGCTGCATCTTTGCAGCTTTGTGCATCCAAATGAACTTGCCTGAAAGTTCATCTTCCCTTCTTGAGTGGGAAGCATCTTGTTCTGTGAAGTGATTTGCTGACTCCAAAGGGACAAAGCTGCTCTGGTTAGCATCTCGACTATTTTCACTAAAGAGTAAGTTCAAGAATGGGTGACTATTAATGTGAGATTAATTGCATCCTGGGGGATGTTGTGGTAACATTCAGACATATGAGATCACAAGATGATCCAAGGGGAAGGAAGAGAGAATGTAATTGGATCAAGAAAGACATGACCTCTCAAGGTTGAAATATAATACAAAATGCTCTTTCCAGAAAGGACAATAATGTAATCATTCACTTTTAAGTTGCACAGAGAGGATAATTGCTGTGTTTCTAGAAAATGAACGCTGAACACGATGATCCTGGATCATCTCAGAGGTGCTCTGCAAAAGGGCAGCTCTGCTCCGCCATTGCCCTTTCTGAATGAACAAACCCCCCAAAGGGCTAAATACAATGTGGTATAATTTTGTTTGCAGCTGGCTAAGAAGCACAATCTGGTTGTGGTCTCTCCCATCCTGGAAAGAGATGCTGCCCATGGAGGAACTCTGTGGAATTCAGCTGTGGTCATTTCCAGCTCCGGTTCTGTGCTGGGGAAGAGCAGGAAGAATCACATCCCCCGGGTGGGCGACTTCAATGAGGTGAGTGTGGGAGGGCCAGGGGGCATGGGGACCTCAGTTGTCTCTGCAGGGCTGGAGCTTTGGGGTCTGGAGGTGGCAGAAAAGCATTCCCAGGACTGGAAATGGTGGTTGATTCTTCTCACGGCACTGAGAGGGAGTTGTGTGCGGGGAAGAATTCCTGGCTTAATCCCCACAAGGGAGAGTAGCTGATGGAAAGGCAGAGATCTCGGAGCAGGCAAAGTTGGATGATCCAGCTGAGCAGCCCAAAGAAAAAAATGGGCATCCAGCAGGCAGAGGCTGCACTCATCTGATCAGGGGTGAGGCCAGCCCCCTCTCCCTCTGACCAGGCAGGGCAGGAGAGCCTCTCCAGGCCTGGCTGTTTGGTGAAGGATAGAGGATGTAAAAGGTTTGGTTTCGAAAGTGTTCCAGGGCAAACTTCCACACTGGATCCCATTTCGATGGCAAAACTGTGGGTTCAAGGGTGAAATGGGCTATTTTGGGGATCTGAGATTCAAGTTGGAGGAGCTGCATTGTGGGACTGCCTCAGGAGGGCCTCCCCAGGGTGGGAGCCCTGGAGTTTTGCAACTTGTTCTGGGAGCTGCAATTGCCCCATCAGCGAAGCCAGGAAGATGTCGGTGTGCCAGCAGAGGGGTGAAGGCCCGAATCTACTCTGGGGCAAAGGTTCTCTGGAACAGATTCCATTGGGTCTCCCTCTCCTAGCCAAGTGGACAAACAACCAAGGAAAGAACAAATGGCCACCGGATTTCTAATGAGGAGATGTGTATATCCTAACCCCGCCCCCCAAGCAACCGGGGACTCAATCGGAATAATTCCCTCCCTGCAATATTCCCTGTGTTGCTTTTTACCAGCTGTACAGAAAATTTACTTTCTACTGCAGGTTTATTTTTATTCATGGTCAGATTGTGATAGTGGAATAATCCCGGGCAAAGGACAAAGCCTCCAGTCACCTGAGCATTGCTGCAAATCTGTAAGCGATTGGGGAGCCAACCCACCAAGTGGCTCTGGGTGCAAGCAGACATTTGGCATAGCCAAACATCCAGCTTCCCTCCCCTCCCCTCCAGACACACCGCCAAGCATCACCAGTCACTTCCCCTTAACCGCTTGGACTTCCTGGGAATGTGGGAGCGCTCAGAACGTCTTCTGAAGGATCGGGCCTTGGATCAAGCCGTGCATTTTGAAAGCTAAGGTGCTGAGCAGCTCTCCAGGTTTCATGTGGAAGCGAGAAACGACTGGGGTCTGCGGGAAGAGGACACCCGTGGAGGTCGGCCCTGTGAACAGCTCAGTCCTGGTGGGGTGTCCTCTAGATGGGGCTGGACGTAGACTGGATAGTCTGAAATTGAAATTGCTGTTGGAAGAAATGGGTAAAGTTTTCTCTAGCTATTCTGAATACCTTCAGATGTAGCCACAGGGCTTTTACCACCAGCTTAGAGCTAGGTAGTAGCAATAGAGGTTAAATGGATGAGACGGGCTGAAATGAGTGCCTCTGACTGTTCTGTGTCCTAACTTGGGTTATTTTCCTGCTAATTAACTTTTTTTTTTCAAGGAAGGGAACTTCAAGAAACGGAGTGGAATTAGAGAGATTCTAGAGAATCATTTGCAAATAATGAACATAGGTAATGAATTAAACACAATAGGCAAATAAAATGTTTTGGAGGCTACAAGTTTAATAAAGAAACTAAGGAAATAAAGCAAAGGGGAGACTGAAGTCACAGAATCAAATTTATTACCTTCACTGTTCCTGCATTAAAGTTTGAAATACGGGTAACAACATGAGCCGAGTATCATGAGGCACAAAGACCGATCAAGGATTACAAGATCCCCCAGAGAAACGTTGGACTTGATGTGGACACCTTGAACCAGAGGAAAATGCAGCACAAGAGGGGAGGGAGGTGTTGAAGTCCTGGATGGGCCCAACATCGATGGTAATACAAGCCTGAAAGGCGTCTGGGTTAAGATAAAAGGAAAACCTAATAGGAAAAATGTCTTGCTGGGAGTCTGTTACAGACCACCAACCAGTCGGAATATTTATTAAAGCAATAACGGAAGCTTCAAAACACCATGAAGTGGCTGTGATGGGATATTTCAATTACCCAGACATCTGTTGGAAGACTAATTCACAAAGCTGAGAGGTCTGGCCCATACCCAGGAAGAGCGACGGAGATTGCAGTCTCATCTGGATAATGTAGAGGTCTGGGATCAGCAGGACAAAATGTCCTTCAACTGAGAGAAATGCCAGGTATTATATTTAGGGGGGTAAAATGCGGGACGCACACAGGTCCACGGTGATGGATTCATGCTAGAAGCACGATGTCGGAGAACGGCTTGGGTGCGAGCCGGAAGCTCTCACACCCAAGAGGGGCACGCTTCAGAGCCGTGATGGAAAAAGCACTGCATTGAAGAAGGGGAAGATTTGAGCCACCCCTCCCTCAGCCCTGGTGAGGCCGTGCCTGGAGCCTCGTGGACGATTTCAGATGCGTATTGCAGGTCAGAAGACATTCGGAGGACAGCAAAGATGACCCAGGCCTTGAGGATGGTCTGCAGAAGAGCGATGGAGGGGAGAAGTGGTGCCAGGGTCCAGTTACATAAAAGGGGGTCCTAGAGGAACCGTTTCCCAGGCCACAGAATCTAGGGCCAGAAATAAGGGATATAAGTTGCAGCCACCTAGATTTCATTTAAACGTAAGGACAAAGCTTTTGGCAGGACGTGCTGCTCTAGTGGCTTATCTGCAGAGGCTTGTAGGTTCTCCCTCTTGAAATGTGTGAGAAGAAGGTGAACAGCAGCCCTTCAGGGTGGGAGTAGAAGAGGCTCCGGAGTTCTAACCATGATTTAGTCCTGAGGTGGCGGATCGTCTCTTTTGCAGTCAAGATATTACCTGGAAGGGGACCGAGGACACCCAGTGTTTGAGACCCAATTTGGGAAGATTGCGGTGAATATTTGCTTTGGTCGCCATCATCCCCTCAACTGGCTCATGTACAGTTTGAATGGAGCAGAGATCATCTTTAACCCTTCGGCCACCATTGGCAAACTCAGGTATAGTAACCATCATTTTGTTGCAGAAAAATGGAATAAAATAGCTGGATAGATCCCATGAATAGTAGGATTTGGCAGCTTCCTAATGAGAAGGCATTCAGATAGTCTCTTGATCTGGATTCAGGTCTGTGACTTACCTGTCTTTAATGAAAACCTTGTCTCCAGAAGCTCAGATCCTTCCATCCATTTTTCCGTCCTGGTTTTCCAAGAGGATGGCATCTCCCCCCCCCATCTGCCCCCTTCAGCCAGGATAACCAAAAGGAGGCCGTGGCCTTCCCCTTCCTCTCCATCAGAAATGCTGGAAGAAGCCTGAGCTCTGCTCCTTGCACTGATGAGAAGTCTGGGAGCCTTTTCCAAGTCTGGGAGCCTTTTCCAAGGCAGGCAGCAGTGCAGATTTGCCAGCTTAATTTCTCTGTTCTCTCCCTCTCCTCCTCTCCCTCCCTCCCTCCCTCCCTCCCTCCCTCCCTCCCTCTCTCTCTCTCTCTCTCTCTCTCTCTCTCTCTCTCTCTCTCTCTCTCTCTCTCTCTCTCTCTGCCTGTCTCTGTCTCTCTCTGTCTCTCTCTGCATGAGTGCATAGCAGCACAGATACAGAAGACTGATTTTCAAATTTTAGAGGTGGAAACTTTTTCATGTAAGGAACCTAGGTTATATGAATGCAAAAGGTAAAACAGTGATAGAGACAAGATACAACCTTTATTATTTCACCCATTACCCAGTAAGCATGAGTCTCCCACCTACAGTAATGCAGAACAGTCCCAAGATTATGTAGGAAATGTAAAGGAGTGCTTCATAAGCAGGTAATCTGTGTGCACAAGTTCACCCATAATCCAACAGATAACTAGTTGCAGGCAGGTTCCTCTTGATTAGGTTGTATTAAGTTTATGTACTGGATGCTGTTTCAGATGACAGACTTTTTAGACCATCATGTTTCTTTTAAGAAGACCCAAAGGAGCCAGACCCCCCCCCCCAAATGGACTTTGGAAGTTGGATTTTCCCTGTAATTTTTCCACATCTCTTCTTCAACAGTTGGGAGGGGAAGAAAAAGCCTAAATCATGGTTTGGATGCAAAGAAGGAGAGGATGAAAATAGGCAAATGCTGCTTCAGTCCAAACAGACCCAACAGAGGTCCTGGTGATCGGTAGAATTTGGGAGGCAGCTGGGTTGGGTGGGTGGGTCTTGCTGCCTCTAAAACTTTGGCATCAGGTGGTTCAGGTGGTCCTCAGATCACCACTACCTTGGGAAAATCAAGGTGAAGACCCAGCACCCGCTCGTAGCTGGTCTGTCATTCAAACAGTGAAATGTTGTAAATTGGACTTTCCTTGAAACATGCTGGAGAAATGTTCAGCTGGTGCAAAACGTGCCACTGGGGTTTTCTCAGAAAGAGTTTTATTGGCTCTGAGTTTGCCTTAAGGCACAAGTCAGATGCAACAAGGAGCCTCTTCCCATAGGGCTCTGCTTTGCTGAATGCCCCATGCCCAGGGGGCCACGTGGTAGCCCTCTCAGAGTGGCTCCTTCACCAAGTCTAGCCCTCTTCTGTAGCTCCTGGGCAGGTTCATTTTTCATTCCTGGTTATTCATGGTCTTACGAGATGTTTGCTGGATTTTATTGCATATCCATCATGGTGCCCAATGGAGAGCGGGCGCCCTGTGCCTGTTTCATGACAAAACAAGCCACCTGTGTGGGAGAGAAAGTTTGTCTGCAGAATATAACCTTCTTGGTGGCCTTTACAGTGAATCCATGTGGCCCATCGAGGCGAGAAATGCCGCCATTGCCAACCACTGCTTCACCTGTGCCATCAACCGCGTGGGGACGGTAAGGCCTTTTGGCTCTCCTGGGCCAAAGATTTGACTTTGGAAACCGTCGCTTTAGAGAAAATAGTCGTTGTGAGGTTGTCTTGTGTGTCAAGTACATAATCCCCATTCTGAGGAGCATGGGGGAGGGGGGCTCGTGCCACGAATCAGCTCTCAGCCAGTCAAGTGCTTCCTTAGCTATCCTGTGGCTAAAAGTCTCTCTCTGCTAAATACGGAGCAGTTAACACGAAACATGGTTGATTTAAGGGACAACAGAATTCTCTATATAACAAATATGTAATAAACACTTGATATAGAAGTTGATAAAGACACCTGTGTGTATGCTTAAGTCCATAAGGGATGTGTGTGGGGAACATTCAAACTCTCACTGTGTTCTTAGCTGCCTTCTTCCCACCATTTCTGGGGAGGGGAGTGCCCCCTCCTGCTAAGGAGACTTGCCCTTCCCTTCCTTCCCCACCACCTAGACAGGCTGAATGACAACCACAATTCTGCTTGTTGCCCCAGAGGGGGGTCCTCCCCTGGAAGCTCCAGGCGCCTCCAGTGTTCCTGGGGGGGTCCGATCATAGGGTACCTGCCCTGGGGAAGGGGAGCGGCAGGTATAGGCATCTCTGCTTTCCATGTTCCCTTCTCAAAACCAACAACCGCTCGAGAAGATGCAATAAATGCTTCCAAGGCAGACAGAAGCTATTGGATGGACAAGGATTGCTGTGGCCCCTTTGTAACTTGTGGACTTCAACTCCCAGAATTCCTGACCCAGCATGAATGACTCAGGAATTCTGGGAGTTGAAGTCCACAAGTCATAAAAGGGCCATAGTTCCCCACCCCTGCTTTAGAGTAGGGGGGATATTCAGTTTGTACCTTTTGGCTTCTTACAGGAATTTTTCCCAAATCCCTTTACATCTGGAGATGGAAAACCGGGTGCGTATGTTTTTTTCCTGGGGGGGGGGCTGGCTGGCTGGCAACTGCAGGAGCTCTTCCCCCACTGTCTCCCCAAAGTCTTCGAGGGCTGAAATCTGGCAGGAGTGGGAGGATGCCAGCCCAGGCACTGCTTCTGTCCACCTGCCCTTTTCCCTCCTAAGAGAGTGATGTTGATGGTAGCTGGGAAACAACAATGGAAGTACATTAGGCTATGAAATGCTGCCCTAAGGAAAAAAGAGCCAAACACATTATTGCTTGGAAAAGTGAACATGACAAGAATCTAGAGTTGCAATTGGTCACAACATGATCATAACCCAGAACTAGAACAAAATTTCACTCTGCTCTCCTTGAACTAACTGGCTTCTGAAAAGGATTCAGACAAATCGGAAAGGCTTTTGTGAAGGAGAGTGAGGATGAACAGGCAACCAAGAAATGTGTCAGGAGAACAGATTGGGAGCATCAGAGTAGAGCAGGTCGAAGTCCATCCTCAGCTATGGAAATTCACTTGGTGGCTCTCCCCTCCCCCCTGAGAATTTGGAGGGGGGGCTATTTATATCCCTTGAACTGAAGAAAAGGCCCCATATAAGTCTAATGGTAGATGGGCAAGGAGAGTCCTGGGGAAAGGTTCCTGAAGAGAAGACAGCAGCTGGAAAGAGGGCACATCAGCAAGAATCAAGGTGTCCCTCTCTTGCCAGAGGGCAGGATCAGCGGATTTAAGAGACGGGAAGGCAGATTCCGATGGAGGGCAATGAAAAGCCTAACAAATAGAGCACTTGGGAAGCTGGGGGGCTCTCCTGTCTTCTCTCTGGGGTACTTGAATTTGGAACCTGATGGGCAAGGGATGATTTAAATTATCTCCAACAGGAGAATAATATGGCCCTGATCACATGCAATCGTCACTCTGCTGTGGTGGACCTCTTTGCTGACTATTAATAAAACCCTGTTGTTCTGTATTAATTTATGAAGCTCATCGTGACTTGGGCTATTTTTATGGCTCAAGTTATATAGCCGCTCCAAATGGAAGTCGGACCCCCGGACTGTCAAGAACCCGAGATGGACTCTTGGTGGCAGAGATGGATCTAAATCTTTGCAGACAAGTTAATGATGAATGGAATTTCAAGGTAAGACTTTTTTCATCTCTCAAGCTGTTCAATAGGTATTTCAGATCTGGGAATTTTGAACTCTGGTGGCTTTTATTCTGCTGAATATCATCTTTTATATTTGTGTTCTGGAAAAACACATCTGTTCAGGGAAGGTTAATATTTTGCAGGACCTGCAAATATGGTCATCGACAATTAGAAAATAATATTTTATTCTGAGTGATCAAGGGAACAAGATTGGAGAAATATTCATTATCCTCGTTCTGTAAAGTTTTAAAACCTTTCTTTTGAAAAAAAGAGTGCTCTAATTTAAATGTGAATAATTCCATCATGATGATCCAAGTTAGTCATATAATAATGATGGTGGTGGTGGTGGTGGTGGTGGTGGTGGGAGGGACCTTGGAGGTCATCTAGTCCAACCCCTTGCTCAGGCAGGAAACCCTATACCATTTCAGACAAATGGCTGTCCAGTCTCTTCTTAAAAACCTCCAGTGTTGGAGCATTCACGGCTTCTGGAGGCAGGTTGTTCCACTGGTTAATTGTTCTCCCTGTCAGGAAGTTTCTCCTTAGTTCTAGGTTGCTTCTCTCCTTGATTAGTTTCCATCCATTGCTTCTTGTCCTGCCTTCAGGCGCTTTGGAGAATAGCTTGACTCCCTCTTCTTTGGGGCAGCCCCTGAGATATTGGAACACTGCTATCATGTCCTCCCTCGTCCTTCTCTTCATTAAACTAGACATACCCAATTCCAGCAACCGTTCCTTATATGTTTTAGCCTGCAGTCCTCTGATCATCTTTGTTGCTCTTCTCTGTACTCTTTCTAGAGTCTCAATATCTTTTTTACATACTGGATGCATTATTCCAAGTGTGGCCTTACCAAGGCATTGTAAAGTGATATTAATAGTTCACATGATCTTGATTCTATCCCTCTGTTAATGCAGCCTAGCATTGTGTTGCCTTTTTTGGCAGCTGCAGCACACGGCTGGCTCATATTTAGGTGATTGTCCACTAGGACTCCAAGATCCCTCTCACAGTTACTACTATTGAGCAAGGTGCCTCCTATACTATACCTGTACATTTGGCCCCACCCCTGTTCTACCTCCTGCCCCGCTCCTGCCCTGCCCCCACCTCATCTCCCACCCTGCCTGCCCGCAAGGCCACTCACCGCCTCCATGGCCCGCTGCAGATCGCCCGGGCAGCCCAGCAGTGCCATGGCAGCCACGCTCTCTGCCTGCGCCCCGCAGCATCAACTGTGCGCGATGGGGTGTGAGGGCAGAGTCTTGTCTACGCTGCCTCGCTGCCATATCCTTGGCTGCACTGCTCTGCATGGGCCACACTCGGGGGCGACTCTCCTCCAGGGGGGCTGCTGGTGAGGGGGTCGCAGGGGAGGCGAGGCTGGGGTAACGGTGCATTTGCCCACAGAGAGGGCTCCGAGTGCCGCCTCTGGCACCCGTGCCATAGGTTCGCCACCACTGACCTAAGAAGATAGAGATATTTTCAAGAATTGCCCATGGTGTTACTTATTTAAGAGCCCCTGTGTCCTTAAGTAGTTCAGGCTTATCAGCAGTGGTGTGGCTGCTTCTCAAGGGCAAGAATCCCCTCTGAGCCCAGAGGCAGGGCAGACGAACAAGACCCCCAACCCAGAAGGGCCTTTGCGGTATGGGACCCGAGCAGGGAAATGCACCCTGTGAAGGAGCAGAGACACGCCCAGGGCTGCTTTTGGACTGATCGGTCATTAGGGCCTTGAGCAGCTTCTGTGGCCCAAACACCTGACCAGTCTCAGCTTCCGCGGTGAGTTGCTTAGCTGCAGCCATCTTGCATTATCTCAGAAGAAACCCAGAACCTTCACCTGGTGCAAAACATGTCTGGGAGGGTCCAAAGCAGTAGCAATAGCACTTAAACTTATATACTGCTTCATAGTGCTTTATAGCCCTAAGCAGTGTACAGAGTCCGCCTACTGCCCCCAACAATCTGGGTCCTCATTTTACCCACTTCGGAAGGATGGAAGGCTGAGTCCACCTTGAGCCAGTCAGAATCGAACTGCTGGCAGTTGGCAAAATTAGCCTGTAATGCTGCATTTTAACCACAGCTCAAAGAATTACAACCAGGTCTTGCAGACCTAAGTTTTATGCTAGCCCTATTTATTATGACTGGAAACAATTTGGAGGCCAGCAATGGTAGGGAAAAAGTTGGCAGGATGCAGTTCTTCCCATATCAACATCCTGCATTGCAAGGTAAGGATCTCAGGAGGATCAGTTTTGTAGTACTTGTCCTGGGCCCTTTTTCAGATCTCTGTTTCATCTTCCTGTCTACTAATGGAAGGTTTTACAGGCTAAACAGATCAATTGTTAGGATGACCTTTGCCCTCCCAAGGATTTAGCACTTGCACACACACACACACACACACAGAGAGAGAGAGAGAGAGAGAGAGAGAGAGAGAGAGAGAGAGAGAGAGAGAGAGAGAGAGAGAGAGAGAGAGAGAGAGAGAGAGAGAGAGAGAGAGAGAGAGAGAGAGAGAGAGAGAGAGAGAGAGAGAGAGAGAGAGAGAGAGAGAGAGAGAGAGAGCAGTTGAGATCCCTGATGCTGATAGAGTCCTGCAGGATCATGATCTCTCACAGAACATTGCTGGCTGGACTTCCTTCCTGGACTTCCTGCACGAGAGCTAAGGTTCTCTTGTTCCTCTGGACAAAATATTTTTATCTGGATATGTCCCCTCCATCCTTCGAGTGATTCTCCAGTGTATAAAATGGGAAACTGCCCCCTCAGGAGGGTTGATACAAAGGTTTCCACACATTCAGTGTTCCCGTGATGCCGCTGGAGCTGTGGACCAATGTGGCCCCACTGAGAGCTATTGCAAAGTACGGTAGCTTTGGGGACCGGTGAGAGCCAGTCCGGTACGCTCCCACAGAGAGGGCCTCCTCAGGGTGCCGTCGGCCAGACAATGTCGACTGGCGACCCCCAGGGGGAGAGCCTTCTCTGTGGGAGCTCCAACGTTTTGGAACGAGCTCCCCCCCGAACTCCGTACGATGACGGACTTACGCACCTTCCGTCGGGAACTGAAAACTTTCCTTTTTCAACAGGCCGGCCTGGCATAGAAGCTCCGGCTCCAACCGGGTGAAAATGTTTTAGGGGGATTGTGCAATTTTTAGGATTTTTGTAATTTTTATGATTTTAGGATTTGTATATATTGGGTTTTATAGATTTTATGGCCTAATTTGTTTAATTTATTTTTAAATATTTTAATTTTGTACATTTATATGTTTTTTAAATTTTAAGGCTGTAAACCGCCCCGAGTCCTTCGGGAGAGGGGCGGTATAGAAATTTAATAAATAAATAAATAAATAAATAAATAAATAAATAAATAAATAAATAAATAAATAAATAAATAAATAAATAAATCATGAGAACCCAGGAAGCAGTGATTGACCACCAGCCTGGTTGCCTTCTGGCCCTGGTCTCTAGCTGCCCATCATAGGCTGAGAGTCTCTGCAGAGTGGGGGTAACACAACCTGCCCTGAATAGTACTTTTCATGTCATATTCTGTAGTTTTATAGCATCTGAGCAGACTGTTGCCGTGTTCAGATATATAATAATTGGGAGCAATTCATTTTATGAAGCATTTGGTAAGTTAATTTTGGAAAATTGGATCTCCTTTTCCGTCATTAACGTGAATATTTGTTAGGGGATGCTAACAGTGATTCCTTAAAAAACAACTTAGCTCCTAGGCTTGAAATGCCATTTTGGAAGTGTTTGCAGCAACAGCCGGTGTGTGAAAATAGCGGTTTCTTTTTTTCCCTTTTCCAGATGACTGGAAGGTACAAGATGTATGCCGAGGCACTCGCTGCATTTGCCCAGCCCGACTTTGTGCCCAACGTCATCCGAGAGTGACCTGTAAGGTCCTGCCTTGGCTCTCTTCTCAGGAAAGCATGACTCTTGAAACAAGCGTTATTTCAAAAGGATCTTTTACTGAGAGAAAGTGATTGCAAAGAAGCCAGGCGGAATCAGAACGTTAAGCTAATTTCCCATTATTCAAACCCCAACACAATGCCACGGTCCATCAGGAGCCAATCCACTTGTGTGAAGGTGTGAAAGCTCCAAGATGAAGTCGTTCTCTGAGTAACACTCGGGAGCTGGCCAGAAAGGAGCCCCTAATTCCCACACAGATACATCAAAGCAAAAGCATCAAATTCTTCAATCCCAAAGTAACATTCCCCCCTCCCCTCGGAATGGCAGCATTCTGACAGGGACCTGATATGCTGCCCCCCTAAAGAAGGAGATTCATACCTGCAGGAGAGAAATTAATAAACGGGGAACAAGAAAACAAAGGTTATACTCATTTTGGTTTATCTGGGTACCGATTGTGGAAGCATTTAAGTGTTCTAGGGGCCTTAATGTGCTTCTTGTTGACCCATTTGTCCTGGGCCGAAGGGAAACCTTTCCATGCTATTAGGTATTGAGTGGTTCCCCTCTGTGTGCCTGAGTCAAGGATTTCTTTAATTTCAAAATGCTGTTCCCCTTCTACCATCAATAGTTCAGGTACAGGTGGGGGTTAGGGTTAGGAGGAAATCGTTTCATTTTTTAACAGACTACAGTGGAATATGGGGTGGATCTTTCTCAATGACTTAGGCAACTCCAATTCTACTATAACTGATGAACTCCAATGTTAACTTTATTAGGCATAAAACAATCTGGCAAGTTTGAAGAAAAGCTAACTCTGAAACTATGGCGGAAAACAGATAATTAAAAGAGTAAAACTTTCCCTCCCCTTTCTGACAGTTCAGCCACACTGTCCAATAAACCTTCCAGTAATTATTATGAGAAGAAACTTTAGCTGCCAATACAGCTCTTCACCTCTCATGTGGATAAGGAACACCTGCGGATTCAAAACTTTCCCCTCTTCCCCTCCCGCACTGTTAGCAAGCTAGAAGCACCCAGTGGTCCCAGAGACAGGAGGCTTGGCTGCTTGACACAAATTCTTCAGCCCAGAAGTAACATTCCCCCTTCCCCTCAGAATAGCAGCATTATGACGGGGACCTGACATGACCTCTCTGCCCAGAGGGAGGAGGGTCTTCTGCAGATACTTCCATCTTTACAGGAATGGCCTCTGCTTTCCAAACTGGCTCTTCCTGACTGGTCTCCTCCCCTATATTAAAAGATGCCCTGATACCTTCTCAGTTACAAAAGTTGTGTTGTAAATGGGGCATGGAGACAAGCATCATTCTAGAGTCTCCCCCACTGAATGGAAATATTTGGTCCTATCCTATCCTAAAAACAATTATAAAGTACTTTTGATGAAGGTGAGATATACTCAAGACAAGTTCTTAGTTCAGAAAGGCAAATTATCAGATGATAAAGATCTGGTGGACCATGCCCACAAGGAAGAGAGCAAGGTGAACCAGGGTCTTCTCCTTTACTAGAGACGTGGACGGAGAGCCAAGTGGTGATGCACACCTGGATGGAATCTAGAAGACAGTTTCAGCGCAGTATCTTAATGTTGCAGAAGTAGACTGAAAGTTCAACAGTCAAACTTCAGAGAGACAAGGGCAGAATGTTTCATTGAGAAAACTAGTGATATTGTGCACTATTCAGGTGACCCTGAGAGCACAAATGAACATCCAGGTGGCCTCAGAGAGAGAGCTAATGACCAGCTGACTGCAAAGAATGTAAATCCTTCCATCCTCCACCATCTGATCAGAACTGAGTAAACGTTTTGGATGAGAGGTGAAATGTCTTCAAGGAAAGACAAAGTCCAATTTGGAAAAAACACCTATGGAGCATTAATGAAATGTATTTGCCTCCCAAGTCTCTGCAACACCAGGTGGTTTGCAAATTGCTTAAAACATTAAGAACAAAAAGGAGGGTGAGTGAAGATGGCAACATGCCGAAACCAGATCAGAGCCAAGGGAACCAGCCCCCCCCCAGCCCAAAGGAGGCTTCAGGCCAAAGGCCTGGCTCAGGTCCAAGGAGGAAAGAAAAATAATGGCTAAATGGGAGGCAGAAGAATTTTAGGCAAAAACCATAGAAAAGTAGTTTCCTAATTGGAAGATGTTTGTTTCATTTTATTTTGTATTAATACCAAATTGCACCTCCAATATTGTGTTCAGTTCTTTGTGCAGTATTTAAGGATTCACAAAAACCTCAGCCAAAGGACAGCCAAGGCTGTTGGGGGGGGGGGAGACTGCTGGCTGCATTGAGCTTAGACTAGTGACCGGTGGGTGGCCCTGCTTAACTCCCCGAGGGAATTGCACAGGTCACTCCAGAATGCACACAGAATAATAGGACCTCCCCAACCGCAAGAGGGAGGGTGGACTGTGTTCAAGGAAGGGCAGGTTTGGGGGGAGGGGAGTTTCATTGGTCTTTCTGCATGGAGAAGCAGGTTGCCCCCCCTCCCCTCAAGGTCTTGCTGGCCTCTTCCCAGTCCAGCCTTCTCTAATGGTTCCTACCTGTTGTTCCCTCTCCCCCACTTCAAGAACCAGTTCCTCCAGAGGCTGGCAGCTGTCCTCCGGGGACCCCTCCTCACCTGCCTTGAGAGGAGGGATAAGCAAGTCCCTCCTGCACTCCCAAGGTGGATTGACAACCAGGCAGGAGGATGCCTATTGGGCAGGCTTAATTTATCCTGTGGCTTTGGGAGTCTCCCTCTTTCAGCTTCCAATTTGTCACTCTTCAGCACCCTTCCACTTTGGGACTCCCTCTAAAGTAAATGCGGGGGGGGGCGTTTGTGCTCCATCACAGCCTATGAGCTCCCAAAGCCACATTCTGCACAAGGGGCAGCACTGCTGAAGGACCAAGCACACCGTTGCAGCCGCTTTGCAGCAGCCAGCAATTTGTACTGTTTTGGGGAATGAAACCATCTCTCGCAGGGGTGTCAAACTGCTGGCCCACAGGCCGGTTGCGTCATGCTGAGGCCACGCCCACCCCAGCTCTGGCAATGCAAAAAAAGTTTCAATGCATGCGACGTCACGTGCTCTAAGGGAATCAAACTGCATCTTTCTTGAAAGATGGATTTTCTTTCCATCCTCTGGGAATCAGCAAAGCATCAACCTAGAAAGAGCAGCAGAAATATCTGGGGGGAAAAATCAGTGAATTTTTCCTGATTTAGCCACCTCACCCATTCCATCTTAAAAAAAAGTCTAAGCATGTTCAAGAAAGCAGGCTTTATTGAGTGATTTACAAATACTTTTGTATATAAAACTTATTTTACAGGTTTTCTTCCCTTTTACTCTCATGTGATCATGAAGTTTGCATAAACATTTCCTTGTCCAGAGCACCCAAATGAAGAGAAAACGTGCAAGGCCCAGGCAGGCCTCATTCTAACTGTCCCAATGCCTTGGTCTCCCTCCCAAGAGGGGTGGCCCCCAGCCCCTTCCCTTGCGCCAGCAGCTCTACCAGGAGCAGCTTTGCCCTCTTGGCCAGGAAGGCAGAACTCGGAGCCTCCCTTTCCCCTTTGCAGGTTCTGCACCAAGACTGGGGAGCCTCCCCCCCCCATTGGCCTCTAAGGCGGCAGGCAGGCGCATCATCCCATGTCTGGGGAATGCCAGGACAGATGGCTGACCTCAGCTGTGTGAATGTTTCCTTTGTGAGGATAGCGCCTTGTAACCAAGCAATCCATCCGACAGATGGAGACTACATCCTCACCCTTGTTAATGAGTTTGCTTATGAAAACACCTGCTTCAGCTGGGCTTTGTTCAGAGGGAGCCCCTGAAAAGCACCACCCTTAAACTGGAGACTAGAAGATTAAGCAGCACTGTCTTTACTATTTATGAACAAACCCAGTACTAAGAGTGGGGCAAGAGAGAAAGAGCATGGATGCCTCAACTCTACCATTGCAAAGCGAAGGTTCTGAAAGCTGGACTCCTCCTCCTTTGCAAGAACTGCAGAAAATCCAAAGGGAGAAGAAGGCTCCCATTTGATAAAACGTCACCCTTGCCCTCTTCCATCAGCTCCTCACCTGCCTCGCTTCCTTTGGGCTAGAATTAGGAAGCAGCAGCTTCACTTGGCTAACTTCAAAGATACTCCCCAGAATTCTCTTGCCATTAACAGGCACTTACAAGAGTTTAAGTTGACCACAGAGCAGACATACAGCACATAGTTATTTCAAGCCACCAGAGAAGCACCTCCCCCCCCCCACGGCTGAGAGCAGAGACAAACATGGTGTGATGAGGTAGAAACCTAGGCCTCCCACAGGGGCACAGCTCTCCCCACACCCAGCAGGCAACACCAAGGAGCTGGACTCTCTGCCAGACAGGAGGGGGCTCCTGCCCTTCTCCTGAAGGCTTTCAGCCCTTCTCAGGGCCCAAACAGATCATATTTGGACTTGCTGTGGCCACTTTAAAACTGGCAAAGCAAGGCTGAGGTCCAGAGTGGCCATTACCTGGGTGGCTAGTTTGGGGCAAGCAAGCAGGCCCACAGCTTCACTTAAGTGGCAGGAGGTAAGGACGGCTAAAAGTGCAGCCCCTCAGGAGGGATTGTGCCCCGACAGCAACCTTATCCTGGCTTAGTTGGGAGGGAAAACTGACTGGATCTAGCAAAGCCGACTTCTGGGCAAACGTTGAGCCTTGGATGAGCTCAATGAGGAGAATGCTGATAAACTGCAGCCGCTGAACTAGCACGAGGACGCAGCTGCTGTCTATGAAATACTGTCTTTTTAAAAGACAAAATTAAACATAGTCAGAACTGGCAGCCTTTCACAAATAATCTAATCACAGAGTATTAATTAAATGGACATTATTCAAAATGATCGATTGACAAAGTGCTGATTCACACAATTCAAAACCTGTAGACAATTCAAAACCTGTAGGATTTTAGTCCTCTGGGGGAAAAAAATCATTTTCCTCCTGCCAACATTGCAAAACGTCGTCTCACCTAAAAAGTCCCTCTCAGTTGGAATGAGGCTTCAGAAGGAGCCACTGACCGCGATTGCTGGGGGGGGGGGGTTGTGTGTCCTTCTGGGAAGTTCCCCTTTGAACTCTTCTTTATAGGACACCGATTCCTTTCTTTCCTTTCTGCCTTCTCCCTCTATTACTTATTTGCTTGATTTTTATCAGAAGACTCAAAAATTGTGAATGATAGGATAGGAGCTGCTCCTACGGAATTCAGGGAGCTGGGTTGCCTTTGAGTTTTATTCCTGTAAAAGGACATTCCGCATCGCAAAACTTCAAATGTGCAAAAATGGACAGATTTGCTTTTTCCTAGGGCAGCAGCCTGGCCGTGCTGCAGGCAGAAGCCTGCCCGGAGCAGGTAAGAGAGCTGAACTGGGGAAGCCTCGGAGGGAGGAGGGGTGCAGGCTTCGGATTGGGCGACCACACCGGATCCTCTTGCAGCATCAGAAGAGAGCGCAGAGTTCAGTTTTCTTTAGGGAGGGGAGAACTGGCCACGTTTTGGTCTGGGGCCAGAGTTGGGACCCCCCCTGGACAAAATCACCTGGGGTCCCCAGACAGACCCCAACTGGAAACCACATTCTGTAATTTATTAAGACTGCAATGAACCTTCTGCTGTAAGGTGGCATAAACACGCTCTCCTCCCTTCTCTCTCTCCTTTGCTTTCAGCCCGGTGCAGTCCAGGAGTGGAGGCCTGGCCTGCGAGTCCTGAGATGGCTGCCACAATGACAGTGAGCTGGGAGCTCAGCCGGAGGGTCAGCTGTTTCGGTAAATGAACAGGATATCCTCGTCTGTGCCGTAACTGGTCCTGGCTTCTTCAAAGTTACGGATGCTGGTGCTGCATGTTCCTGTGGAGCGGGACCAGAGTCAGACACGGGCAGCGGCAAGGGGCTCCACACCCCAGCCCCTCCTGCCACCACCGAGCAGGGCACCCAACTTATGCACAGCCCCCTTGCAGAGGGATCCCCTGACCTCACCACACTGCCCGAGAAACGAGGTGCCCAGAGACCCACAGAGCTGCGGGGTGGTGGTGTTGGAGGCTGACACCTGGGTGAGGGCGCAGTTACTCACGGTCCGCGTAGGCAGGGTTGTTGTAATAAATGCACCCCAAAGCTCTGTTGTAGCCACACAAGACAATGAAGTGGCCCTGGTAGTCGGGGCTACGGCAGAAGCACTTCTGGCCGATGGGCAGGAAGCAGCAATACTTCACCGGGCTGGAGCAGAGGTCGCACAGCAGCAAGACGGCGTTGACCAGCACAATGGCGATGTGGCCCTGTGAGAGGTGCTCCTGGATGTCTCGGATGGTCACCGTGCTGCCGGAGAAGGAAAGGAGAAGACCTGGGTTCAAGAGGAGCCCTGAGGAAGAGAAGAGCCCTTTGGGGCAAAGGGGGAGCCCGGGGGACTTGGAGTACTCCAGGCCAATAACGTCTACTTCAGGAATAGTATTTATTTATCATCTGCCCATCTCCCTCCTAGAGGGACTCTGGCCAGCATACAAATACAAATAAAGCACACACAGAATACAGTATCTCCTGTTGTGTAAAAGTGGCTCTCCCCTCAGAAGCACCAATTAGTATAACCTTTCTGACCTCAAAGGAATGTTTCTGTTTTATTTAATTAGGCAGAAGAGAAAACTAAAAAAAGAAAATTACAATGAAAGCACAGTATGTAAACCTACATATATATGTTACATATCCACAGACAGATGTAACGTTTTCTACTACTTTTTCTCCTGAAAGTTAAAATCAAGACCCCCAAAGCTAAGGGCTCCTCCTCAGGGTCTTCCATCGTTGTTTCTCACAGGGGCCCCCACTGGGGAGGCTATTCATGGGCCCCTGCTGAGGCCTGCAGCAGAGATGGTGGCTCAGCCATGACTTGACAAGGCCCAGGGAAAGACGCCGAGTCTCCCCAGGCCCCTTCCCAGAAGCAGGCAGAGCCTCCAGACGCTGCTTGAGGAGGCCCAGGCCCGAGTCCCCTCAGCGGACTCTTGTGGGCTGTAAGGAGGGAGCCCTCGGGAGGCCAGCTTGAGCCTTTGGAGAAAAGGCAGGACACCTGCCAGGGCAACAGAAAGAGCCTGGATTCTCCTGGCCCCCCAGCTGACATCTTTGCAGTCGGAGCCACGAGGAGGGAGGAGAGGCAGGAGGGGCTTAGCAGGCAGCTCCTCTCTCATCTGCCTACATCTGCCACACAGGAACAACTTTTCCACAGTTTTGCTGGAGTCGCCCTTTCTCACCAGCTGCTTCTCACTCTCAGGGGCCTGAAAAGGATCTGGAAGCAGCTTCTGAACTGGATCCGGCCCATCCCCTCCCCTCCCCCCTCGACTTCAAGGCAGCCAGGCCGGGTGCTGAGCGTGAAAGGAGGCCCCTGGACCAAAGGGGCAGAGGCAGCTGCATCACCGAATTCTGCAGGGAAAACTCTCCACCTTCTGCTCAGATGTCGGCTGCCACCCAGTTTGGAGGGTTGTATGGCAGAATCCAGCAACCTCCCAGAATTGACGGGAGCGAGGAGTGTGCACGCAAAGGGACTCTGAATGCTGGAGAAACTTTGCTGTACGGGGGAAGTGAAACGCATTCGGAATCCCAGGAGGGGCGGTACCACATCGCTGCCACAAGGCAAATCCGGTAACCTTTATTTATACCTGCGGCGGAGAACAGAGCACTAAACTGGGCTCTTGAGTTGATTGAGTTAAAGCTCTCCTCCGGGCTGGAAACTCTGACAGAATCCCACAGGTCTGAGTGAGGAAGATCAACTACTTAAGAAAAACAACTTAATGGGTAACCGAGACCGACCTAATTTCCTTTCTGTGTACAGCACGTGCCCCGCCCGTCCCACTTGGCCTGTTTGCCCCCTCCCCAAGCAGTGCAGCTTCTCAACTAGACATCCCACCGTCCAGCACTGAAATTACCTGCTAGCACCAGAAGGGTCAACTCATGGGCAGAGATTTAGGTAAAGAAAATGAGTGAAATCTTTGTTTTCATCTCTGGTTTATTTGTTTGTGATTCTATCCCACAAACGAGAGCTTGATATGGAGCAGGTGCTATACACAATGCTGCCCCCCTCTACAAAAACATCCATTATCAATTTATCTATATGTTGCTAAAATAAAAGTACCAAATCTGCCTCTAACAGAGAATCTGCACAGCCTTCTTGTGGGTGCACTGCGACAGCGGTTGAAAACAAAGCCCCTCGTGGATCCGACACTGGAGGGGGCCCAGCCAGTAAGTGGGACCAGGGCAAATGAGAACCACTCCCCCCACCTGCCCAAGGAGAGGATCCCGTGGACCCCGATTCCTTTTGGCCTACTTTAGCAGCAGCCTTAACAGGGACTCCACTTCCGCCAAAGCGTGGGACTTTCCCTGCTCTTGGCCCATTTTTCGTCTTGGCATTTTGCCTCAGAGCACGTGCCACCTTCCTCGAGAGAAAGGATGCCCAATGCCACTCTCTGGCCCAAGGACCACGCTGAGGTTACAGCTGCCTGCCGGGGGCTTCAAAGGATTGAGGCCGCATAAAAAGAGGTAAAAGGGAGAAACTAAAATCTAATTAAAATAGTCCAATTCATTAGTATAAATTATACACACACATGAACTTAAAATGAGGGCCTTCTCTTATTCCTCATCTCCCAAAACACAACTCAAAGCAAAACACAAAGAAAACAACCACTTCTCACTCACAAATCGCCCACCGACAGAGGCCTTGTTGGCATCAGAAAGGGGACCTCCCGGTAGGCCACAATCCCTGGCTGGAGCTGTGCCCCGGCTCTCTTGGGAAAGGGGTGGGGGTCCCAATCCTTCCCCTTCCAGGCACAAGGTCCAAGAGCACCATTCCCCCCCCAATCTGCTTGGGGGGGGGGTTCCCAGCCCAGATAGGGAAGGGTGAGGCCTCCAGGAACTCCCTACCAAAAAGCCTCTTCTTGAACTAAAACGCCCAGCAGCTCCGGGATCTTCGGCTGAATTCCCTTTTGTAGGCATCTCTAAGGATTTGCCTCTGGATCTTTTTCTTCGTATCTTCCCTGCTTATATGGCCCAAGATTTCCTTTGCCCTGGAAGTGAATTTAGCATTCTCATCCTCAATTTTCCTGCATCTCTCTTGCAAAGCATTTTCTGAAGAGTTTCAGATGTGCATATCGGCTCCACAATATTACTTCATAGATGTTGGCAGTTTAAACGGTTATTTACACACACATCTTCTTTTTGCTAGCAACTATTTACATTTTTTAAAAAGCAGGATAAAGTACAAAATAATTTAATGTAACTAGCACTGATGATGTTACCTAGTTAGGATAACGAAACATCTGCAACGAAACAAGCAAGCTCAGAGAGCACCAAGGACCCCTCATGTCAACCCTGAGATACAAATATTCTCCATTGGCAATGTCATGGTAGCCAGAGCACATCCTCCATTCCCAGGTTCCATTAAGCACAAGGTGGATTTTTCATTTGCACCAGAAGCAGCTTCTAGTCCTGATCTACTTGGCTAGGACCCTGCCCCACTTCCAGGGCGCGCACAGCCTGCTACTCTCCCCTCTGTGTGAGTGCGGAGACCGCAAGGCAGAAGAACAGGTTGCTTACCTGTAACTCTGGTTCTTTGAGTGGCCATCTGCCATCCCCTTGCCAAGAAAGTTCTGCGAGTAAAAGACCACTGTGTTAGTTCACAAGCCCGAGATAAAGGGAGGGAACTTCCTCGGACAGATGCAGCTGTTCCACAACGGCACCCTGCCCAAAGGCTGAGTTAGGCCCCGACAGCTTTCCAATGTCAACACAGGCTGGAAGCCGCTCCAGGGGAATCCGCAGATGACCATTTAAAGAACCAGCAGGATCTTCCCTACGTGAAACTTGTGCATCCCATCCTGGGCACGCCTGTGGCTGGTATCCTCAAAAGCAGCGTAACCCATTTTAATTTGCACCTTTTCTAGGCTGCTCCCTACTCATCTGACTTTAGTGAGGCTCAGTCAGGAGTAGAACCCCAACAGCAACCGGGGCCAATCCTGCCTCTGAGGACACCCCCTTGCAAAGGGAGTCAACCCCAAGAAAGCTTGATCAGCGGAGTCCTACCTGTTCTCCCTCCTGCTTCTAGTGAGAAAAACCGACTGGCTGCTACCATCAAAATGAGCCAACCTCAAAGTATCTGGCAGGAGCCCAGGGATGCACACACACTTGCATGTTTTATTTCAAAGCCACAACTGCTACATACCATGCTCCAGAAATTCTGCCAATTTTAGGGAAAAAACAAAACCTGGAACTTTTCGGCGGTTTCCGCATTTAGAACAAAGTCAGCTTGGTCTAGTGATGAAGGCACAGGCTAGAAAGCAGGAGGCCAGGAGTGCAAGTCCTGTGTCAGCTACGAAAGCCGGCTGGGTGGCTTTGAGTCGGTCCCTCTCTTTTGACCCAACCCACCTCACAGGGGAAAGTAAGTGGCAGAAATGGCATGGGGTCTCCTGCTTGAGCAGGGGGGTTGGACTAGATGACCAAGAAGGTCCCTTCCAACTCTGTTATTCTGTATTCTATAAGAATTAAGCATACTTTGCCATTTTATTTGTAAGAGCAACGAAGCGGGATTGAATAAAAATAAAAGCAGAAGCCAGAGGAATTTTATGAGAAAAAAGTAGAAGAGGGCAGGTGTGGTTCAGTCCCGTGAGTAGTTCCCAGGCGGAATATCCACCTGCCTCTCTGCCCTCCAATCCCCCAGCACCTTCCTCCCTCCTCTAGGCCAACGCCCAGGTCCCAACAGCTCATCCACGGCCTGCATGATCCTTCCCCGAGTCACTGCCACTGACAGTCTTCCTCCTGCTCTTATCCACTCCACTACTCTCAAAACCACAGAGCCTCCTCCTTTCAGTCTGGGCATGCACCAAAGCATCTACAATTCACACCTCTATTTGAGATCACGTTACTTGAAACTGGCTATTAAGTGGGCTCTCCATCCTTCCCTTCCTGTCCCCAAGGAGAAGGAACAAATTGGTCCATCAATGTCACCCCTTCTCCAACTTTTCCCTTCAAACTAACAGCCACAGTATGCCTTGGGATGTCCCTTAGGATTGTCCATGGAATATTCTTATCCATTGCAGGGGAACCACAACCTGTGAGAAATGAGGTTGTGGGGAAAACTGCAAGCAGTAGGGAGAGCAGTTCAGCTGAAGCTGATCATCTTTCACTAACTAGCACCCCTGGTCCATGCAGAAGTAGATTTGGAACGCCATCCTTTATTATCTCTAGCACTTTTAATGGGAGGAAGAAAGCTGGAAAAAAGTGGCCTCAGTCACACCGCACCCTTTTGCTCAGCGTATCCCTACTCATCCTAGGTAGATTTATTTTCCAGCATAAAAATTCAATCCCTGCATTCAAAGGACTGTTAGTTCTCCTGGCTACACCCTCATGGCTACACAGGAAGGTGGTGCAGTCTTGTTTAGGTACTCTGGGTTATAACAGACCCTGCACAACTGGATAAACAGTTGGATCACCTGCTAGAAGAAGAAAGGCAAAGCATCAGTCTGGAGCTCACCATTTATCCACCAGCACCTTGCAGGCTTTTGCTTGGGCAAATAGTTGGTTTACCCGGTTCTCCTCTGTGTCAAAGTGTTTTCTATAAAAAGACTAAAGAAGACAAGAAGCAAACGTTAGATGACAAACCCTTCTCCTGGTGGAAAGCCTAAGAAGGGATTGCTAGGGTCTGTTAAGGGGAGCCCCCCTCTGCTTCCCCCAAGAGAACACATGCGGGGCAGCCCTCTTGAACCAAGCCTGCCAATGAAGCTCATCTTGGAAGACTTCGAAAGAGGCTTTGAGGCATCCTGTGAGCAAAGGGCTAACTCTCATTGAGGCAACCCAGGGATGTTTAGTAGACGGTGCCAAATGTTATTGGGCAGCGTGAGAGAGTGCAAGCATCCTTCCTGGAACCCCTTTGTGTCTGGAGCAGCAGCAGCAGCAGCAGCAGCAGCCTGGCAAGCTACCTGGTTCTTGTAGCCCTTGTCCACGCCCAGCGTCTGGGTGCAGAACAGGTGCTTCACCCCAAAGTGACGCATCAGGTAGGCCAAGTCAATTGTCCAGATGCTTTTGGTCAACTGGAGGTCCCGGACGGCTCTCTGGAAGTCTTCATCGTTCAGCAGGTTCAGGTACCTGGGGCCGGATCAGACAGGGGGGCGGGGGGGGCATTGGAGGCAGAAAAAAGTAACCGTTTCCTTCGGAAGACCAGCGAGGCTTTCCACCACAAGGCAGGGCCCGCCGTCTCCAGCTCAGGCAGAAGCCCGAAAGGCCGACGCCTGGACAGAGTGGGCTCCACACCTAATAGAGCCCGCGGCCCCCTTGGGAAGCCCCTCTCGGGCCAGGGGCCCTCAGCCTTCCGCGCTGCCCGCTGGCCTCGCTCCTTCCGCCCCATCGGCCAGGCTTTGTCTCCCGGCTCGGGGCGCCTCGGAGGAGGAGGAGGAGGGAAGGGAAGCCGAGAAGAGCCGGCCCCACCGCGCCCTCTAGGAGGCGAGGACTGCCGCTCCCAGCATGCCCCAGACGGTGCGGGGCCTGCCGGGAGGCCGGGCGACTCACTCACTCACCGCAGCGCCATCCTGGAGCAGGCCAGCCCGCAGTCCCAGTGGTAGAGCTGCTGCAGCGCCGGCACCTTCAGCTGCACCGCGTCCCCGCCGCCCTCGGCCGCCGCGTCGGCAGGGGCGGCCGAGGCCAGCGGGGCCCGGAGCTCGGCCACTCCTCTCCCGGCCGCGCGAGGGGCCGCCCCCGGGACGGAGCACCCACCCGCGGGCGGCGGCGCGGCGGCCTCCTCGGCCGGGCTCTTCATGGCGCTGGGCGGGCGGGCGGGCCCGGGCTGGGCGTCGCGCGGGGGGGCGGGGCGGGGCCGCCGCCGCCGCTCCTCCTCCTCCTCCTCCGCGGAGAGCGGCGCGCCATAGAGGCGGCGGGGCAGAGCGGCGCGCGCGGGGCAGGCCGGGAGCGCCCTCCTCCTCCTCCTCCCGCGGGCCGCCGCCATGTCCATCGGGGTGCCGATCAAGGTGCTGCACGAGGCCGAGGGCCACATCGTCACCTGCGAGACCAACACGGGCGAGGTCTACCGCGGGAAGCTCATCGAGGCCGAGGACAACATGAACTGCCAGGCAGGGCAGGGCGCGGGCCGGGCCGGGCCGGGGGCGCCGGGGGGGGTCCCGGGGCCCAGGCCTCACCGACGCCTCCTCCTCCCTCCTCCTCCTCGCAGATGTCCAACATCACGGTGACCTACCGCGACGGGCGGGTGGCGCAGCTGGAGCAGGTCTACATCCGCGGCAGCAAGATCCGCTTCCTGATCCTGCCCGACATGCTGAAGAACGCGCCGATGCTGAAGAGCATGAAGAACAAGAACCAGGGCTCCGGCGCCGGGCGCGGCAAGGCCGCCATCCTCAAGGCGCAGGGTGAGGCGCCCCCCTTACTCCGGGGCGGAGGGGCGAGGGGGACGGGGCCGCTGGGGCGGGCGGCGGGCAGGCCGAGCGGGAGCCGCGGTGCCGGGGCAACAGGGACCGAGCGTGGCGCCGACGCCGCTGCTCTGACGACCTTCTTTCGGGGAAGGGGGGGCTCCATGGACGCCCCCCGTTTTGCACCAAGGACCCCGAGCATCGGAAAGGCCCCCTGGCGCCTCCGCACACGCCGCCCTCGCGGCCCCTCGACCCCACCTGGCGCCCGTCGATGAATGGCACCAGATCCAACCGCCGATGATGCCCCGATCGCGACCTGCCTGGAGTCGCCTCCTCTGGGAGCGAGGGGGCCGGGACCCCTGGCTCTCCCTGGGCCCGCCGGTCCACCCGCCCTGGGGGGGGGATAGAGGAGGAGGTGCCCTGCTGGGAGGGAGGGAGGGAGGGGGGAAGTTTGGAGAACTGCCCTACCCGGAGGACGCAAGCGGGAGAGGGGAGGGAGGGCCCCCACCTCCAGCCTCCTTTGCGCCAGCTTTTGCATCCTCCCCCCCCCCACACAGACACACCAGGAAAGGCTGCAAATGGAACTCCAGAAGGGGAGAGATTCCAGCAGCAGCAGCAGCAGCAGCAAAGGGCAGTAGGACTGACGGAAAGAGATTGGTGTTGCCTATTGTGGACTTCACAACTTGACAATGGCTTTTGTTTTATTGGCTTTAAAATGTCACAAGAGACTAGTTCCATCTGCTTTCTTGCTTCTTTTTAGTCTTCTCAGAAACATCTGTGGATTCCAAAGGCTCCTTACCAAATCCAGCATGACTGGGTGTCTTCGTGTTTGTCCTTTGCTGTTGATTTTTGTGTTCTGTTTGTTTTCTCCAGTGGCTGCAAGAGGAAGGGGACGTGGAATGGGACGTGGCAACATTTTCCAGAAGCGGCGATAACTTGGGATCAAACCCTGCTTTGCTGAAGAGAAAACTGTGCTAAATTGTAATTTGTGTCTACTTTAATAAATATGTTTCTTACAAAATAGGAAGAGAGCATCTGCTGTGTGTCATTGACTTAACTGAGATATAGATTGGCTGCTATATAGTCATAGTAGGCCTCAACGATCACCTTAAATGCCAGACCCCATACTGCTTGCAGTACCTATGGTACATGACTCAGGAGCTGTTTTTAAAAAATACAAACTGAAATTAAAACCAATCATCTGCCTTTTAAGTGATGTTAATAGACAATTTTTGAGGGTGGCTTTCCTATGTGAGATTCAATAAACAAGTTGTTAGTAGTATTAAAAGAATGGCCATGAGCTTAAAAATGTCCTGTTTGATTTTTAAAATAATTTATTGTACTTTGAATTATTCAGTAAACCCAGGTCTCTGGGTAATGCATAAAATAGAAACACAGGTCCATAAAATCTAAACCATGGCAAGGTATAAGAGCTCTTAGTAGTGCTTACTTAAATGTTTTAAGTTTTGATTTTTTTTTCTCCCTATCTGCAAAATGCAGAATAAAGCTTTAAAATGTTTGTCTAGCAAGTATCTTTATACTTGTGTTCACTCATATGCTTCTAAAATTTTAATTTATCTTTGAGCATGCAATGCTGGATTTGGAGAGTTAAATAAAGCAGAGGTCCCCAACTTTTTGGGCACCCGGGACCGGTTCTGTGGAGAGAGGTTTTTGCGTGGACCAGAGTGGGCCTGGTTTTGTGTGCTGCCTGCATCCTGTGGGTGGGGCTTTGCTTGTTTGTGCGGACCGGTTGCTGGCATACCGGTCCACGGACCAGGGGTTGGGGACCCCTGAAGTAGAGGATGATGTGTTTGGTTTGGTCTCAAGAGATTAACAAAACCTTTTGGACCAGAATTGGGAATTTTATTGTAAAGTATCATATTACATACTTTTGACAATCTTTCCTCTGCTGCCTGGCGGTCTCTCAACCAGAGAGCTGCTTCATTTGCAAAGCCTGCAAGTCTTACCAGCAGAAGTCTTAGCTTTGGTTATTATCAGAGGCTTCTAATAAGTGGGCCGCCTTTCCTCTCAGGTGTTCAAGACTGGCTGCCCAAGGCTTAGGGGACTGCATTTGGGGGGGGGGGAATTTATTTGCATCTTAAGTTTTTATCTGTACAGGATTTGGGTTCCCAAAAAGGAGCTTGTATGGAGTGAAACCCAAAGGTGCACATAAATGGCCACGCTTTGAAACTGGGAACAGGCTGGGTGCTTTGGATCATCATCAGTGGTCAAGTTCTTGAGAGTTTTTGTCATCTTAAAAGATTCTTCAGAGTGTCTGGTTTTCTCTCAGTCTGAGCCACAGAGGTTAAACCCTAATCAAGTGATGCATTCTGCAAACCCACTTATTAATGGCTTAGCAGCCTCATGTCTAACTCTGACCTTTCAGCTGTGGCTTAGATGTCATCACTATTTTGTACGCCCTAAATTGATGAGGGGGAGGCTTTTTCTGTAATTAAACTGAGGAGAGCCAATTTCTCCATGAAAGAACATCACCGGCCTTGCAAGGGACATTAAATACAAGCATCCCTGTATTGGACGGATGAGAAAAGCACTCCAGCCCCCCTGGCCCCGAGGCACAGCTGAAAATGTGCACATTCTTCCGAGGGAAATGACAAGTGGTGGCAAAGCAAGGGAGCCCCCATTATGAAGAAACAGGTCGGGAACATCTCAAAGGTGTCTCTAGAGAGCACGATGCTTCTGCAACTCCCCATGATTGCCCAGCGAAGTGCTAACCAATGTTTTCATCCTCTCCAGGAAAGTCATTTACTATCACAGATCACACACCACAAGGTTTTTCTGCTGAACTGGGCTTGCCCAGGTTACTGTTTCCTCCTGGGCATAAGGCAGGGCCCCCATCACTGCCTGACTGAGACCAGAAAGCCCAGAGGCGTTGGAATGCAGACATCCACGAAGCAGCCCAAAGAGCAGAAACACTAGTGAGAAAAGGGATGCTCCAAACAGCCCCCCCCCCGACAAACACCTGTGCAACCCACTTCAGCTCCCCTCGATCCCTGCAATGCCACGGGTCACATGTCTGGGCTGCAGATACCGCATGCCTCACATTCCGCCACCCTTTGTTCGGAGGGGAAGAGGGGGAGGAGGCAGGCTGTGCCATCCTGGTGCCGTCTCGGCCCCCATCCAGTCTTTCCATGCCACTCTCACACGGCTCTCTGGACCTGTGGACCCGACACATCTGGGAAAAGATGGGCCTGGGGCTTGCTCCATGCGCCTCCCCACAACAGCAACTGCCCACTGCATCTCCAGATGGTCTCTTTTTCTCTAGCTTGCCAGGTTTGCGGCATCATGGTAAGTGACTAGCCTGGTTTGGTGCATTTGAGAAAGCCCGATTAGGAGGAAGAGGATGGGGCAAGGGGACCAAGTCAGGATTGGAAAGGCTCAAGGAAGTGGGCGGATGAGGCCTGGTGTGGCCTCTCTTCCATCAGAGCTTCCACAGGTGTGGCTTTAGTCTTCCAGAGGACACCTCCATGTCCAGTCATCTTTCACATGACAGCTGGCAGAAGCGGTGCTTGGCCACTGGCGGGATACCCTCTTCCCCTTGCAGCAGCAGCAACTCCTCCTCCTCCTCCTCCTCCTCCTCCAGCAAGCTGGCCTCAGGCCCACTGGATGCCTCAGAAGCGCAGTCCAAGGACTCGTAAATGGTGGGCAGGGTGGTCTGCTGGCTGAGCCGCTTCCGCAGGCCAACAAGCAGAGGCTGCGGCATGGAGGAGACGTCCACATTGTTGCCCAGATCGATCCAGGCTAAGGAGGGGAACTTGGCCATGTCCTTCATGGCGTCGGTGAGGTCCTTCACAGTGGCTTGGGTCAGGTGGTTCCCATTAAGGGAGAGGTGGGTGAGGCTGGGCAACGACCATAGGAAAGGCATCAGGGAGCGCATCTCCTCATCCTTCAGGTCGGTGAAACTCAGGTCTATGGTGAAAAGGTGGTCACCGCTGTTCTGCAGGTAGTTGGCCAGACGCTGGATGTCGCGTGTGGAGAGAGGGACCCCAGAGAGATCAATGGCTTCTTGGCTGAGCTTCTTGTGCAGGCTCCACTTCAGGCTAAAGAAGGAGAAAAAGAGGGGCCAGGGCTTCAGAAGAAAGGGCTGCTCCCTTCAGAAAACTGGGCATCTGGAGAGGCGGAGGGGGACAACCCAAAGTGGGCCACATCACACAAGTGTTGCACCTGGCCTGCTTGGGTTGGATTTGGGGTGCAAGTGCACCGAAGCAGTGCATGATGGTGTTACCGTAGGCTGGTCTAGTCTGGCACCACCGTTGTTTGTTGCAGGGGCCTGGCTTGAGCCATCGGTCAATGCTCATTGGTCAAGGAGCTTGAGTAACTTTTGTGTGGAGGTCTCACAGCCTAAGATCGTGGCAGGGGAGGGGATTGCAGCATTAGACCCCAAATAAGCGCTTGCAACCCTTCCGGCCACTGGATCCAATTTTCCGTCCTCCTGCTTGGGGGGGGGGGGCCTGGAGCGAGTGCAGTGAGCTGCGGCTGGTTTGTGTTCTAGCCCGTGAATGGCGCTGGGGAAGGGGGGGGCCAGAAGAATAAGGGGGAGGGGCGGCTTTGGCTTAGCTGTTGTCCTTGCAAGCAATGGTTTAAGGCAATGCCGGGTTTTTCAGTAACCATGGTTCTTGAAATGGGAAGGGGCGGGGGGGGGTGTTCAAAGCCGGTGGATGTATGAGTGCTTGCAAGAGCAAGGATTCTAGAGAAGCTGGCTTCACACAATATGCCCTAAACAGACTTTTGTGGTTTAGTGTTTTGTGGGTGGAAATCCAGGCCTTGTCCAATCATATTGTGTGCACCAGGCTATCGCATTATGTTATATTATAATTTATTTGGAATGCCGCTTGTTTCGTTACTTTGGATTTCATCTGCTGTGGGAACTGAGCTCATGTCACACCCTCTAATACTGGTCTCCTCCTGGCTCCTGCAACCCCCGACCACCCACAGAAGGGTTTCTGTGGCACCCCATTCCTGCTCACCTGCTGTGGGATTTGCGATGGGGCAGCCCAGACCGATGCCATTTGGAATGTGGAGTCAAGTGGTAGATCAGCTGCCGGCAGATCCGGTCGGAGGATTTCCACGGATCGTATTCCTGAAAGCAGGAAAGTGGCAGCCGTCGGCAGGGGCTGGGCCCCCTCTCAGTTTGCAGAACTGCCAGTCCCACATCTGCATCCTTTCCAAGTCTTCACGGCCTGAGCTCTGCCACTGAGGGCTCTCTGGGACCTGGGAGATGCCTGGCCCCAGCCAGCTGCTTTGCCTTTCCCAAGGCTCCAGTAACTATCAGCCAGGAATCACAGGAGACCATGCAGCCATTGGGGGTCATGCCGATCCTCTCCTGTGAGATCAGAGACCTTTGCCAGGAAGACACCTGGGAAGAGCTGAGGCAACCCCAATATTTGGGGCTGCTTCCCTGTCCATCCAGCTGCCCCAGCCCCCCAGGCAGCATCAGGACATGTTCCACTCCCATCCCACTGGCTGCAGGCTCTGCATCTCACCTGGCCCTTCTGCACAGGAAGGGGGGCGCCAGCACAGTGCATGTGGGTGTCTGCTTCCTGGCAAAGAAGGGGAAGGACAGAAAGCAGCTGGGTCTCCTGCTAGTCCAGAAGGGGATCCTCCCAACTCCTGGCCAGAAGGGAAAGCACAGCTGGCAGAAGCACATCCTGCTGGACAAACTGGCTCAGGAGAGCCGAGAGCAAGGGGGGGCACGTATGGAGGATGGTGGGTGCCACAGAATAAGCAGAGCAGAATAATCTGAACATTTTTAAATCTAAAAAATCCAGTAAGTGTCTCTACTGGAGGCCAGCCTAAAAGCCTCTCCTTTCCATCTGCCAGCCTGTCCTGCCTCTGCCCCCATTTCATCCAGTGCAGCAACGCTGAGCAGGGATAGAAGAGCCACGGCCCAAAGACCTGGCTTCTCTGGCATGTTCCTGCTGCAACACAGGAAGCCCCAGCTGGGATTCCCACTGGCACTTCTGGATTGAGGTGACTGGATCACTGCAGAGGCTGGATCACTGCAGAGGGGATCTTGTGAGGTCTCTGCAGAGGAGGACTTGGGGAGACTTGGATAACCTTGGGAGGCAGGGCCAGCTGACAAGATTAAGCCCCATTCCCCCCCTCAGGGCAGAGGCAGGCTGGGGGTCAGGGCAAGGGTGGCCAAGGGCCTTCTCTGCTCCTGCTGCTGAGAAGCTCCTCCAGTCTTTCCTAGCTGAAACTCCCCTGCCCTAACTTAACCCAGAGGAAGAGGAAGATGCATCTCTGGGCTCCCAGCAAGGAGTGTCGCCACATGAAACGGCCCCTTTCCTCACAGATACCCCCAACTGGGGAGACGGATGCTGCAACTTGCTTCTGTCCTTCTTCCCAAGGCAGGAGGACTTGATGGTGTCTGAGGCCTGGAGTTCCTCGGCCAGGCCGAAGTGGGATGGAAAGGCCTCACGTGCCCTTTACTCTGGTGAGGAGGAAGACCAGGTCTCCTAGTGTTTGTTTGGATAGGAACTGGCCCATTTATGGTGGCCATCAGGCCTTTTGGTCCCCTGGTCCTGCCCTTTCCAGAGAGGCAGCCCCCAGGCAGCCAAGCTTTTCTGGAGGAGCTGCCAGCAGGGTCCCCACCCAGAGACCTAAGTGCCGACGGGGCTCCCCCCAAGGGGCCCACTGGCCCTCACCTTTTTAGGGCACTCCAGGTCTCTGGCCAGGGTCATCAGGAGGTCGTGGGAGATGGGGTCCACCAGGTTGAGGAAGGTGGCCTTCTTGTAGAGCACGTCATTGAGGAACGTCCCCTCCAGGCCAAGGTCCTATGAGCAGAGAGTGAAAGTGGCTAAGAACTGGGGTGGGCACTGAAGAGGGAGCCCCCCCCCCACAGCCATGCCACTGGCCAGCAAGCAAGGCAGGCCTCTGGAGCCTGAAGGTGCAGTTCTCATCACCCAGACGTGGGGCAGCTCCAGAGGCTGGAAAGATTGCATCCTTGCAGCTGCGGTCCCTAAAAACTCTTTAACACGATCCCCAGCTGCAAGATTGCCCATAGGATCCTGGCGGCAGCTTTTGGGAAGCTGAACCAACTGCACTTTTAGATGGGAAAAAAGGTCCGAGAGCAACTGCTCCCCACCCCCATCAGAGCTTGCTTGGCAAAGCTACTTCCTCCAGCATCTCTTCCAACCCTGGTGTGCGAGTGGGCACTCGTCTGCACCTGCCCGGCACCACTGCCCACTCCTCCTGCTCTCGTGCCAGGTGCAGCATCTCTCTGGATCAGGATGACACTTTCGACTAAGGAGCAGAAGCTACAGCAAACTCACCGCACCCACCACTGACAGAGTCAACAACCAACTGGGCAACACAATTGCTCTCCAGCAGTCACACAAAGGCTGGACTGCTTCTTGGAACTGGGCCTGGAAAGGTTGGGACAATCCACACCTGGGGGAACCTGCCATCCCGACAGGGTTGCACGGGGAGGGTGCCTTTTCCTTGGCACTGCCCGGGGCATCCCGAGGCCCATGCAGCCTCTTGCAACCGGCCCCATGTCTGCCGCATTTCTGCCTCCAGGTTAGAGGACTCTTTCGGTGTTGCGGGAGGGGGGGGGAATCCCGAAATGTCAGCTAGTACAAAATCCCGCGGTGTGTGTGTGTGATTGGAGCCCCCACGTCTTTGCCCGGCTTTGGGGGCTGCCTGCACCCACCGAGCTGGAGAGGCTTCCGACGGCCGTGCCGTCCCGTTAGGAACCGCCGCTCCCCACCCGCCGCGCTTTCTCCCCATCCCCATCCCCATCCCCGCCGCGGCGCCCTTTGCCCCACGCCGGCCCGCCCGACAGCCGCGCTCGGAGCGAAGCTTCTCGCCAGATCCGGCGCTTCGCCGCGGCGCCCAGTTTCGCCGGAGACGCGCCCGCCCGGCTCGCTCTGCCCGAGAGGGCTCCGCGCGTCCGCCTAGCTCGCCGGAGGGAAGGAAAGGCGCGGCGCGCATCCCCAGCGCCGGTGCCGCCGGCCCCCGGCTCCCGCCGCCGGCCTCGCCTACCTTCCGCAGCAGCCGCAGGAGCTGCCCCGCCCGCTCGGGCCGGTGCTCGCGGAGGCTGGCCTGGATCTCGCGGATCCAGCCCACCCGCCGCACGTAGGGCGCCGCCGGGCGGCTCTTGCGCAGCCCCGCCGGCAGCTTCTCCGCGCCGAGCAGCAGCGAGGCCAGCCGGCAGTCCGGGCCGGGGCGCCGCGGCTGCTCCTCCGGGCGGCTCCTGCCGCGGAGGGACCCCTGGGAGCGGGCGGGGACGGCCGTCGCCTCCGCGCCGCTCTGCCGGCTCAGCCGGGAGCCCATCGCCGCCCGCCCCAGACGCGTCGCCCGCCGCTCCGGGGCGCCGGGAGGCCGGGGGGGGGATCGGGCGGCGCCGTGCAGCGGACGGCGCCCTCCTGCCCGGCTGGCGCTGCCCGCGCGGCCCCTCCGGCTCCTGCCCGCCGTCTGTTTTTCCGGGCACGGGCGCGCAGCGCGCAGCCGGGGAGGAGCCGATCCTCGCCTGCGTCTCTGGTCCCGGGGGACGCGGCCCGCTCCTCTGCGCGAGGAAACTTCGCGTAGGCTGCCCGGTCTCCCCGAAGCTCCCTGGAGGCGGAGTAGAGCGTCCCTTGGGCCCCTCAGAGGCCAACAGGGCGGGCCTGAGACGGAGCGCCCCGCCTGCTCTGCCGGCCGGCAACCGGGGCTCGGTCTGGGACCCGGCGCGGCTTAAGCCAGCCGCTTGACAGGTGGGGGCGCCGAGCTAGGCTGTAGTGCAGGAAGAGAGCCTCCCGTGCGCGTCACCCCTTGTGCTTGAGAGGTGCAACGGAAGAGTCTCCGGTGTAAAAAAGAAAAAGATTTTGGTTTGATATCAGGAAAATGCCCTGAAGGTGGCACCCCAGAGAGACCAAAGAAAGAAGCCAGGCCTCCTATTTGGTCACCTATCAACTCTCAGGGCTCACAAGAAGCTTTCCATTAAAAGGCTGGTGCATTTTGCCCACCTCCCCTTCAGTTTCAGTTTGTCTGGATCAATTCAGCCCTAAGAGAGATGCTGGCTGTGCCCACCACACAGGTGCCCAGCGGGGACTGTTCTGGCCAAGTAGATCTGCACCCAGCCACTCTTAATGCAAGATACGAGCAAGCCCTTCCCAACTCATCCACCCCCTTGGCAGGATGTATTTCAGCAGGAATCTCATCTTACTGGTTATTATGAGATACTTCAGCGAGACTGGTGCAAAGGGTTAGAGTTACAACTGTCAAAACAAGGTCAGTCAATGTTTTGCTTCTGTTGGCCAGAGTCCAACTGGCATTTTATCTAGGATTAGGCTTCACCGGGTTGCTTGGCACATCACAACACTCCATGTTGCACAAGGATCTCACCCGTCTTCTCTCCCACATGAAGCAAACTTCCTCATAGCAAGGCTGTTATTATTTTGGAATCTAGGCAGCTGGAACCTCCCTGCCAGATGGTGAGCTGCCATCCTCCTGTTTCTGTCAACACCTATTTGCTGGTTTCCTCTCCACCTTCCACCTCTGTCCCATTTCCTCCCAATCGGCCTAAACCAAGAGCTGCTCAGACGTGCTTTGGGTGGCAGAACATCGAAAACCCCTTTGCAGCACTCGGGAGAGAGAGTGTCCGTTGGTGGGATAAAACTGAATTCGAACTTCTCCAAGCCAAGAATAAAGTCTGTTATTTGACCGGTCAGTGCAGATGTGCTTAGACGAAGACTTACATATGTGTGAAGAAGTTTCATTTGCCAAATGTCTCTCGTGGGTGCCCCCTCCCCACTTTGAGTCTGTGAAGCCCAGCACCAGCTGGTTCTTTGGTGCTTCCACTGAGGGTGCTTGGAAGGCAGGTGGAGCATTTCGGGGAAGTGCAGAATCTGACCGGAAGAAGCCCTCTCGGACTGCCCCACTGCTGACCTTTCACCTGCCCCCCCTTTCCAGTCACCACAGTTGCTGACTTCCCTCCACAAAGCTCTCCCCCTTTGAGGCCACCCAAGCCGGTGTTGGAAGAGGGGGAAAGATGCTACCTTAATGTGGCTTTTCTCACTGGCCCATAACGGCTGTGCAAACCTGCCTCTTTCTCAAGTTGCAGCCACCCGGGTCCCCTTCCTCTGGCCTGCAGCCCAATCCAGGGGCAGCCTCGAGTCACTCTTAACTGTTCTGGTTTGGGCTCTGGAGGCAAGCTACACACCACCACCAACCGTTTGGTCTCTGTTGTGGTCAGTGAACTTGCTGGTTCCGTTGGCCATCCCAAGTTGTTTGCACAGAGACACCTTTTTTGGTCACCAATCCCTTCCTTCCCGGCCCCTTTCGACTCAACTCTTGTGTTTGGGGCCAGAGCGGCTCACGTGAAGCCATTCGACATCCACCACCTGCCACTCCCAGGCAGGTGTTTCCGTGCCAGCTGACAATGTTTAGGAAGGTTGAGGAATGCCCCAAGCCCTCTTCTCGACTTGGCGGATGCCTGAGAATGAGGCTGGCACAATTTGTCAACCTGGTGCCACTGCAGGCCCCGGGCTTGCCAGTGGGGCAGAGACAAAATGCCAGGGGGGTTTTCTCCCTCAGGCCCTGGCAGACTGCCCCGGGGGGGGGGCTGCGAGGGGGTGGTAAGTGCTGGGGCAGCAGCTGCAGGGGACCTGAGCCGCCCACCTGGCAAAGGGAGGCAGCAGAAAGAGGCTGATGGCCCACCTTCATTCCGCAGGTAGAAGAAAGCGGGCAAGGCCCATCTTTCGTTTGAATTTACTTGGCTGAACTGAAAAGAATCTCTCTTGGATCCCAATCTGGTGAGAGGGAGAATGGATCCTCTTTTTGGCTCTGCCGCCTCTCCAGCCTCCTGCCAGCCTGCAGCACATGGCTTGGGGTCTCCTTTCATAGGGTGGGAGACTCCTAGAGTGGGAAGGGCCCACAGAACCGGCCCCTCTGGCCCAGCTATCCTTCTCTGCAGGGTGGCTTTGCTGCTCTTCTGCAGCCAGGCAGGCAGGTAGGAGGGGAGCGGAAAGCAGGGAACCGCTTGCCTTGAGTCAGGCAGGGATGATCCTCCAGATGCCTCAAAGGGCTTAGTCTGCCTGTTTCGATCTGCCCCAAACCCCACCTGGAGCTGCCCTTCTGGCCTTTCCCTGTGAGGCGCAGCCCCAGAAGCAGGGCGTGAAGTCCAAGATCTTTGAGCCGGTCTCCTGCCCAGGCCATTGGCTCCCTTCCTCCTTGCCCCTCCCCTTCATAAGGTTCACCTGTGGCAGCTGCTGCTGCTGACACCGGTGTCGCCACGGCTCTTCCCCAGCAAACCAAAGGCCACCAGGAGAGGCAGCTGCAGGGGAGCGTCTTGCACTTTGAGCCCAGGGCCCTGGGGGGGCAGAAAGGTAGGAATGCGGAGGGGAGGGGCTGCCTGGCTGTGCAAAGGGTCTAGCTTGTTGGGGGGAGGTTTGGCACCTTCTGGACAGAGAACAATGTTGAGCCATAAGCTACATAGGCAAAGCGAGATGGTGCCCCCCTCTCCCTCCCTCCCTCCCCCTCTGTCTGTCTCCCTCTCTCCCTCCCTCTCTTTCTGTCCCTCCCCCTCTGATTCCCTCTCCCTCCCTCCCTCTTTCTCTCCATCCTTCTCTCTGTGTCTGTCTGTCTGTCTGTCTGTCTGTCTCTCTCTCTCTCTCTCTCTCTCTCAATCCCTCTTGCATAACAACTGGTGCAGTTCTTCCCTACAGAAAGGAAGTACCAAGATTTGCTGGTCATTTCAGTTGCACAAAGTGTGCTGGGACTTCAGAGGTCAGGGTCACACATGTGGGGTGGGGTCCCTTCCTCAGCCATTGACTTTCTGGAGTTCCATCAATGCTTGGCAGGTAGCAGCATCCAGACTGTCCCAGACCAGCATTCTGAGTCTGGAGCAAATTCTCTCATATCCTGATGGACACCAGACATCAGAAAGAACAGAACGGAGTAATAGAGTTGGAAGGGACCTTAAAGGTCTTCTAGTAGTCCAACCCCCTGCTCAAGAGACCCTATACCATTTCAGACAAATGGCTGTTCAGTCTCTTCTTAAAAGCCTCCAGTGATGGAGTCCCCACAACTTCTGGAGGCAGGCAGTTCCACTGGTTAATTGTCCTCACTGTCAGGAAATTCGTCCTTAGTTCTAGGTTGCTCCTCTCCTTGATTAGTTTCCATCCATTGTTTCTTGTCCTGCCTTCAGGCGCTTTGGAAAATAAGTTGACCCCCCCCTCTTCTTTAGGTCAGCCCCTCAGATATTGGAACACTGCTGTCATGTCTCCCCCTAGTCCTTCTTTTCACTAGATTAGAAATACCTAATTCCTACAATTGTTCTGCATATGTTTTAGCTTCCAGCCCCCTGGTCATCTTTGTTGCTCTTCTCTGTGCTCTTTCCAGAATCTGAACATCTTTTTCACAATATAGTGATTAAAACTGGCTGCATTATTCCAAGGGTGGTCTTACTAAGGCTTTATAAAGCGGTACTAATAGTTCACATGATCCTGACTCGATGTTTGGCATCGGAGGTGAAGAGCCTTCCTTTTCCAGATGTTTCCCTTTGGGGAGGAGGGGGCCGAGCCTGTCTGCCCTCCATCTTGTCATGACCTGTACTGGGCAAATGTGTGCCCAGTGTTGGGCCAGTCCAAAGTGAAGCTGAAGAGGGGGCAGTTGTGATATGGATGTCCTAGGAGGGACCCCCTCCCCCAAACAAGGGAGGGCAGCAGGAGAGAATGACATGGGTGAGATGATATTTGAAGGTCTTCCCCGCAAGACCAATGGCAACCCCGCCAGACCCACAAGATGGCGGTGGCTGCCCGATCCCTCCCATAAGTGCTTCCGTGGGGTTGGAAAATCCTGTGCCCGTCTGAGCTTCTCTCCAGAGCCTTAAAGTAAGGGAGGGGGGCAGACCTTGCACTGCAGAATTTGGGGAAGGTGCTTCAAAATCAAACCAATGCTTTACGCTTTTTGGGGTGGAGTCAGGTTCTGCCTTGCATGAAATGGCAACAAAACTGGTTTGCAGCTGGAAGTCAGATGGCTTTGCAAATTGGATAGATGAGAGAGAGAGAGATTGAGGGAGATGATAGCTAGATGATAGATGATAGATGATTGATTGATGACAGACAGATAAACAGATGAGAGATGATTGATAGATCATGGATCCATTGATAGACAGATAGATGATAGATGATAAATTGATGATAGATGATAGATAGAAAGTAAGGTCACACCTGGAATACTGCATCCAGTTTTGATCATCACATTTCAAAAAAGATGTTGAAACTTTGGAAAAACTGCAAAGAAGAGCAACTGATTAAAGGCCCAGAGACAAAATATATGAAGAACAATTGCAGTATTTGGGTTTGGCTAGTCTAGAGAAAAGAAAGACTAGGGGGGATATGATAGCAGTGGGCTCCTACAAAGAAGAGGGGGTCCTCTTGTCCTGAAGGCAGGACAAGAAGCGACGGATGGAAACTAATCAAGGAGAGAAGCAACCTGGAATTAAGGAGAAACTTCCTTACAGTGGGGACAATTAACCAGTGGAACAGCTTGCTGTCAGAATTTGTAGATGCCTCATCACTGGATGTTTTTAAAAAGAGACTGGACAGCCACTTATCTGAAATGATGTAGGGTCTCCTAGACAGATAAAGATAGATAATAGAAAGAAACAACATGGAAGAGTCTGTGCATGTGCCATGGAACAGGAAATGGATACAGGCAAGATACAATTTTATCATCTGAAAAAGAGTCTTATATTTGAAGAGGAGAGCCAACTTTTTGCAACCAGGGGACTACATTTTCATTTCTAAAAACAGGAGGAATGGGAAGGATGTAGCCAGAAACAAAATTACAGAGCCCAACATTAGAAGATGTGGAGCGGCAATCTTTTGCCCTTATTTTTCCCAGGTAATACAAGAGAAAGAGATTTGCAGGGAAGGTCAGATGGGGAACAGAGGTCAGATTGGCTTTTCGTGCGTGTTGTGCTGGGAGATGGAAAATTTGGTCCTTGTTAAGCCTACTCAGCTTATCCAATTGCCTTGAGTTCTTTCTCAACCTAGGCAGAGTTTTACTGGCCCGTTCTAATCAGAACTTTCCCTTTGCTGAAAGAAATATTTTTCTGAGGCTAAATGAAGCCACTTTGATTTCAAACAGCCTTGTTGAGCTAGATATCCTGGTTTCAAAACTGAAATAATAATGGATGATGATTAGAGAGCCAGTTTGATCTACTGGTTAAGGCACCAGGCTACAAACCAGGAGATAGTGAGTTCTAGTCCTACCTTAGGTGTGAAAGCTGGCTGGGTGATTTTGGGCCAGTCCTTTTCTCTTGGCCCAATGCACCTAGCAGGGTTATTGTTGTGAGGAAAATAGGAGGTGGAAGGAGTATTACCGGTAAGTATATTCATGCCTTGAGCTTCAGGGCAATTATGGGGAATTGGAATAATAGGGAGACAAGTTTATGAATACAAATGGGCTAGTCCTTCCAAAAATGACAGTTAAATAGTCTCCTTTATTTCAAATAACATATATAATAATGGATATCTATTTGACGAGCTAAAAGCACTAATATGGAAGCCTAGTTGACAAAGGAAGAAAGCCAGAATAAGGCTGAAGAAAATTGGTGTTTTGATTTATTAGAGGGGATTTCATATTATTAATTAGAGGGTTAAAGGTAGAAGTTGAGATAAGGGGAATTCTGGGCATTAGATTTAAAATATTTGGAAATTAGTTGAAAATAAGGATTTTATCTGTTTAATATTAAAAATTAGACCTAAAAGAAAAAAATTAATTATTATGAATATGTTTGATTTATTGATTAACCCAGGTAATATATACAATGGTTTTGATTTATTAAAGGGGATATTGTATTATAAAGTAGATTATTTAATATGGTGGGAAATAAATAACTTTTAGGAAATAGAACAAGATTATATTCAAATAGATAAAATGTATATTTTGGATATTAGATTCTGTTATGAATTGAGATAAGGGAAATCTTGGTTACCTAAAACCTGAAAATTATAAATATCAAAGATTAAATTGGAATATTGATGGGAAATTAAAAATTGGGAAAAAATTAATAACAGGATATGGATTGTTTATGAAGATTGACTATAAAAATAATTAAGATACATATAAGCTAAAAATTTATTGATAAATGTAATAATGATTTTTTACTGAGTTGATATAATAAGAACTGTATTAGCTTAAATACGAGACTGTAAATGTTAAGGGAAAAAGAGAGGAAATATTTGATGCTGTAACTTGAGATTTGTACTAAATATTTTGTTATTGAACTATTGATTAACCCAGCCACCACGTTGCTTTTTAAATACTTAAATTTAAAATTGGAAAATTAATAAAATATTATATAAAAATAATCAAACAAATAAATAGCAAAATTCATCAGGACACCTGCGGTTTCATCAAATCTGGAGCAGCATTTTCAGTGAGGCACCACATTGCTCAACTTTGCCCTGTTTAGTTCAATGCACTATTTAATAAGGTGTCTATTTCAGAACAATGCAAAGTCAGAGGCGCAAAGCTCGAACCCAGAGCTGTCCTTGAAGGTGGGATGAAGGCCTCCCACTAACCCCACCCCAAGTCAATTTCTCTGCAGGCTTCCACCTTTGCTTCTTGGGGTCTCCCTTGTAGGAAGGCCCTTAATGGAGAAGGGGAAGAAAGGTTAATATTGGTTCAGTTCTTGAGGGGGGGGTCTATTCTCAACCCACATGGACTCCCGTTCTGTTCACACTTAAAGATTAGTGGCTCCATTTGCATGTTCTAAACTTAATTAACATTAGCCATAGTCAAATGATGGCTTAATGTGTTGTGCAAATCCAGCCACTTTGATTAGGTTATATTTGGCTTACTATGCGAAAGCAGAACATTGAAATCACTAGATTTGAAGGGCTGGGAGGAACCAGCTATGTAAACTTGTTGGGAACAATTGTCCAGCCAGCTCTATATCAAGAACATTTCCTGTTTCTGTGGTCAAAAATTAATTTGTTGAGCACATTGGCAAATCCCTTTAACACAGAGAAAGATTGCTAATAAACCATAGGGAAAATGGATCAAGATGCATCCCTCAATAGGCACCAAAAGGTCATTACCCTGTTAGCACATCCCCCTTTCTCTGGCAGTGGTATGATGCCAAGTTCTGGTTGGCCAAACTGAGAGATTATGGACCGGCAGGGCAGGTAGGACAGCACTGCTCTTAGATTTTCTGGAAAATGTGGTAGAAGGTGTGTAAGCAAACAATTATGGTGGTTGAAAAACCACAGGTGTTATGAAATGCTTACAACAAGGAGGTCCTTGACTCAGACTAACATTGGTGGTGGGAGGGGGAGGGACAGGAATTGTGAGCCAGATGTTTTTAGGAGCTCCTAAAGGGTCCAGATCACACCTCAAAGAATCTCTGTCTGAAAGACCAACTTTCAGCTACTTTTCTTCCATATTTCCAGTAATCAGAACCCAACTAATAATATATATCTGTTAAGAAAAGTTTACAAGATAAGAATATTACTATACATTCAATATAAAGCCATACTAATAGGGAAATAACCTTTTTCAAAACGTTTCAAGTTAAATGAAACACAAGGTTAAATTATATCAGCTGGGGAATACTACATGTGCTGGGTGCTCAGTGCTGTGATTTCCATTAAAAGAAGAGTTTGAACTAACAAGAAATGTCCTTAATGAGCTTAAAAAAAATCACAACACCCAAAATGCTTCAAGTTTGCAGCCTTCCATTTTGTGTGGAGGGATTTCCTGAGCCACGAATTCCGGGTAGGGAGGCCGCCCTTTCTGTCCGGGCCCCATGACCTCTCTGAACAGGAAGGCTGCGTAAGGCAAGGGGGGGATTAAGCCGAGGGGTTGTGGAAATGACTAGCAGGGATTCTGGTCCTGATGCAACCAGCTATTCTGAGGCGTGTCTCACACCCAGACATGCAGGAGGACGAGCACCTCTCGTGCCCAGAACACAACTCATTCATTCAGTGTTTTATTCCAGAGTTGCCATGCGAAATTGGCAATCTTGCAGTACTGGAAGGCCTGTTGCAAGGAAGAGGGTGTGGATCTCTTCTCCACAGCTCTTGTGGGCAGCAGAAGAACCGGTGGGCAGAAGTGGGGAGGGAGCTCAGGAGGACCTGCCTGGCTGGGAGAGCCTTGATGCAGGGGAAGGGCTTGGCTGCTGGAGGACTGGGGAGGGTTTCCAGCAAAGGCGAGACGGCCATTTGTCAGCGGTGGCTTGGGGACCCCTGCCCTGGGTAGAGGGCTGGACTAGAAGACCTTCAAGGTCCCTTCCATGATTTTATAAAATCTCCATTTGAAGAAAGGTTTAGAGTTAGCAGTTGAACTAGCTAATATTAAACTAATATTAAGTGATTGAAGTAAGAAAAGGGAAATTCATAGCAAACACTATCATAAGAAAATATTTTTAGTCTTAGCCTCTCATCAAGTTGAGACCAGAGTCAGGCAAGGGTGATGGGCAGTCTAGAAATTTAATAAATAGGCAAATTTAGCTTTATTTCCCTGTCATAAGGCAAGACTTTATAGCTATCGCTTTGATGTTGAAACTGAATGTTTGCCAAAGTACATGATGACAAACCAAATGCCTAAAACTGTTACGTTCAGAAGCTGATCTCCAGTTTTAGAAAACATCCCGTGATCCATTTTTCCAAACATTAAATCAATGCAGAGCATAATTTGAGATGTTTTTACTAAGACTCAAACACCAGGAATTCAAGAGGAGGGATGCCCAGGTGCCAAATAGAGCATTTGGTAGTGAAATAAAATATCACTTTTCACAAAAGTATGGGGGGGGGGTTGTGAAAGGCCCTCTTACAGTGCTGCCCTTTTCCTGGTCCACTCGGGAGAGAGACCGGCCGTTCAGTCAGCCACTCGTCCTCTGCAAGGCCAGCCAGGAGGAGCAGGAGCCCACCCTGGCAGGGGGAAGGGTTGGCCGATGGGGCTGTGCCCACAGCCAGCCAGTCAGTGACCTGTCGGTGCTGATTCACTCTGGGGCTCTGGAAGGGAGAAGCTGCAGGAAGCCAGGGCCCCTCTGAAGCAGGCCTGGGTGAGAGCAGGCCTGGCAGGGAACAAGGGGGCTGGTGGGGACCTGCTGCTCTCACCTTGAACAGCAGCAGTAGCAGCAACAGCTGGGAGCAGGAAATGAGGACTTCAGAGTCTTCTTCTGGTAATCCAAGATGGACTCTTCCCCAGAACTGCTGGAGACCCCTCCCAATGACCCCCAAGTTGGAATGCAAGGGCTTCATCCACAGAGAGCTGCAACCAGGGCAGTTGGAGCAGAAAGATTTTCCCACATTTGGGAGCCTTTGATCTTCCCAGCTGCTTCTTTCCAGAGAGATTGCACAAGGAAGGAAAGGAAGGAATCCCCATAGATCGCTTTGGGACCAGAAGGAGTTTTGCTTCCGAAAGTTGCTCCTTATAACAACAGGTAATGGTGGCAAGAACACATCTCCTGTCCCTCATCTCACCCCACCTCCAGCACACTGGGGAGGGGGAGGGCAGGGAGGCTCTGAATTTCAGGTTGCAGGTCTGGGGGGGGCTCTGTACCACACAATGGACTGCGCAATCTGTTCCTGTCATGACTTGAGGCTCCCCTGGCTTTTTGGGAGGTCTTCCTTTCTGGTGAAACACAAAATATGGCAGGTGGTGGGGGGCAGGAGGACTAGAGGTGGGGGAATTCACTGATGATTTGGTCAGGGAGAAGCATGATTTCCTATTTGTTCACAGGACCCATCTTTGTTACCAGCCTTTATGACAATATGAGCTTTGCAGCCATTATCTATAGCGGTGCTTACTTATTTGAAATAATCGGTCGTGTTTCTGTCTTCTGGGACTCCCAAGTAATGTCACATTTCTAGAAACTGAATGAAAACATAGGAAACCTCAAGACATTTGAGTCCAATGCGCCAGCTGAAGCCATTGATCACAAGAAGCTTCACCCACCCCTCGGCCAGAGCTCTCCCCCAACGATTGGCCATCTGGGGATGGTTGCCTAGTCCTCTGTGTGGTGAACTGTCCTTGTTTCTGCCTTGACTGCTCTGGCACTTCTGCTAATCCGCCTCTCCTTTTATTTCTCAAGAAATATGAACACAAAGCTCTTGAAGATTGGGACCCTGACGGCGGTGCTCTTGGCCATTGCAATTGGCGTTGGGCTGTTCTTTGGGCTGCGCCCACAGCCACAAAAGCACATCTACGCAAAGGCAGCAGTGGCTACCGATGCAGGCCCCTGTTCGGTCATCGGGAGGTAGGTGTTGCTGGTCGGTGGCAGGGAAAAGCTGCAAGTCTTCATTTTTTCAAAATCCACAATCCAGACAGCCTCCAAATGGCGTCTGAGGTAAAAGCTGTGCCAGAGGAATTCGCTTTTTCAGCTAAATAAAAGAGAACCGCTGTGGTGTTGTGGTTAAGACCACAGGCTAGAAACCGGGGAGCTGTGAGTCCAGCCCCACCTTGGGTACCCAGCCAGCTGAGACCCCTTTTGCTTCCGGAAGTTGCTCCATCTAACAACAGCCACTCTCTCTGAGCCTTAGGAAGAAAGCAAGGGCAAATCACCTCTGGAAAACCTTGCCAAAAAAACTGCACTTCAAAGACTCAACACTGACTTGGAGGCACAACAAACAATGAACAAATAAACAAAACCCTCACACAGAACAGCACTCACTGCTCCTGGTTACCCCTTTTGTTTCAGGAGTATAATTTAGGGGTATGAAGATGTTTCTGCGTCTGTGTCCTTCAATAAATAATTGAGTGTAAAAAAACATTTCTAATTTATTACAAATCTATCAGTAGGTACCAATTGGCTGGCCAGCTGCCTTCCCCACCCCTCTAATTCTAACCCCAATCCTAATCCTAATCCTAATTCTAAATGATGTCGGCTTCTTCCACCAGTCACTTCTGGATCTGGGACCTGCAGCCCTAAGAAAACTAAAAAAAAATCTGGCTTGCTTTAGCAGCAGCATCTGGCTAGATGTAGCCTCAGAAGTCCTTAAGCAGCAGAACAGAATGGAATAACAGAGTTGGAAGGGACCTTGGAGGTCTTCTAGTCCAACCCCCTGCTCAAGCAGGAGACGCTATACTATTCTGGATAAATTGCTGTCCAGTCTCTTCTTAAAAATCTTGCTTCTCTCCTTAGTTTCCATCCATTGCTTCTTGACTTGCCTTCTGGTACTTTGAAAAATAGGTTGCCCCCCCTTTTTTGTGGCAGCTCCTTAGATATTGAAACATTGCTATCATGTCACCCCCCGTCCTTCTTTTTTCTAGACAAGACAGATCCAGTTCCAGCAACCGTTCTTCATATGTTTTGGTCTCGGCCCTTAATCACCTTAGTTGCTCTTCCTCCCCTAGTTTTGGGGAACTCCTTTGGCCAGCTGCGATCTCCTTCTTTCTCCTTGCAGGGACATCCTTCAGAAAGGGGGATCTGCTGTGGATGCTGCCATTGCCAGTCTCCTGTGTGTGGGCCTGATGAACCCCCACAGCATGGGCATCGGAGGGGGCCTTTTTTTCACCATCTTCTCAGCAGAGGGTAAGGAGGGCAGGAGCTGTGGTAGCCTCGTGTAGGGATTCCAGAAAATGTGCACGGAAGACAGGGCCGGTCTTCCCAGCTCTGCTGATCAGTGGGCCTTTGCCTAGTTTTGGCACTGAGAGTAAAATCACTATGTTGTGAAAACAAGTGGGAGTGATAAGTCAACACACACACACACACACACACACACACACACACACACACACACATGCAGCCATGCTAAGATCTTGTAGGAGGTCTCCTGAAGGATGGTTGACTTGTTCAGCATGTTAAATAAGTTGTGTACACCACCCTAATAATTAGAAATGGAAGGGATTTGTGAGCTTATTGCACAGCATGCGAGCTCACATAAGCAACCCCAGATTCCTTGGAGACTTTTCTTCATTTGGGTTGATATTCACCAAGATAAGGGAAAGCTGGCATGCTGCCAGCAAAATGCCAGAGTCTACCTATGTTTAAATATTTCCAAGGATGCTCCAAAAATACACATTGCTTCCACAGGCATGAGGAGAAAACTTGGGTGGTTCAACCCCTGCTCGGCTTAGAAGGTTGTCCGACTTTTCACAGAGATACACGCACACAGAAGGTTATCTGGAACATGAAGTAGCCTTCTGGGAACGAGAGGGGGTGTAGGGCTGGGGCTGGGGTCATGAGGAGTAGAGCAACCTGGCCTCCTCCTTTTCTGGTAAATGAGATTTTGTTGACAGACCTCCCCTACTCCTGTTTGGCGATATTGCCCATAAAATGCTGTCAAATTTCAGATATGCCTGCTGGTGACTGACTGCTGAACCGGCACAGAGACAGGGCATCCATAATGACTTTTGTTCCTGAGGTGCAGGAACTTTGCAAAGAAACCACTGAAGCCGATCTCTGACCTTTCTTTGAATTATGCCTTGAAGATGTCACTCAGAAAGCTTGGATAGGTTTATGTATTAACTTGCCCAAGAACTTACCTTGTTCCTTACCTTCCAAGGGAAAGTGGAAATCATTAATGCCAGAGAAGTGGCACCCAAGAATGCATCCCGAGACATGTTTGGCAACAACACCGCTCTGTCCCAGAAAGGTAAAGCAAGGGGCAGGCACCGCCAGTAGTGGCTGGCTGCACATAGGAGCCCCTCCTCATGAGCTTGGGATCAAGGGTCCATGGACCTCAAGAGAGTCTGAAGTGACCAGGCTCAGGAAAGTGTGGGATGGTTTGGCTGGCCAGGACCACCCACTGTGCAAGAAGATTCACTGAGTATCTCATGTCTTCTGTGGTCTTGTGCATCTACTCACCCACCTTTACCTTCCTGCCTGTGATCTGAGCTGAGTGGTCATCAGAGACGCTCTAGGGCAGGGATTTTCAACCTTGTGGTACATTAATGAGTGGCAGATGGTACGCAGCCCTGCCTAGCCAAGTGTAGTGGGGGAGGGAAAGAGCCAGCACAGGCAAGGACTTGCAGTGAGAGAGTCCTTTGGAGCTTTAAAGGCCCCAGGCTCACTTCTGGCTCACCCTCCCCCATGAGAAAGGAGGAGGGGGGCAGAGACAGGAGAGCCTATAAAACAGCGGTTCTCAACCTGTGGGTCATGACCCCTTTTGGGGTCGAACGACCATTTCACAGGGGTCGCCAAAGTCCTGGAGTTTTTCCTCATAAAATCGCAGTCCGGCATTTTTTTTGTTTTGTTTTTCCCCCCCTTTTTCATGAGCTGGGCTACTCCCTCTTATTCTATTGGCTTTCGAACGCCAATAGAATAGACTCTCTTGAACAGAGTCTAATTCTATTGGCTTTCAAAAGTCAATAGGAATTGTCCAGGCTGTCTCCGCCCTGCTGAGCCCGCCAAAAGTCCCAGTCTACAAACGGTGCTGCAAGTTGTCTGCAGCGAAGGCGAGCTTTCTGGAAATTTCCACCCCTCCCTGCTGAGCAACTACTAAATGTAAGTAAAAGAGGGCCAGGGGTTGGAGGGCCGCCCAGGAGTGCCTGGGCCTGCCTGCCACCGCACTGAATGGGTGGTGGCCATGGTGAGGCTAGTGGGGCAGTGGCGGGCGCTGGGAGGGTAGCTGGTGCACGTGGGGCCCAGCAGGTGGCTTACCTCCCTTGGGTTGGGCCAGTTGGTGGCCCAGCCGGTGGTTGGCCTGCGCCGTCGCTGCCACTTGCCATGGCCGCCCAGGAGCGCCTGGGCCTGCCTGCCGCAGCACCGAACAGGTGGTGGCTAAGGTAAGGCTAGCAGGGCAGTGGTGGGCGCTGGGAGGGTAGCTGGCGCGCGTGGGGCCGACTCTCAGCTGTTTGTCGGGAGCCGGGCGGTGTGTAGCAGCCCCGCCGGTTCGTCACCGATGTCCGGACGCCGACCCAACTCCCAGCTGACTGTCGGGAGTCGGGCTGTGCTCCTGGGGGCCATGTGGACATCGGCCGGCTGCTGGCTGCGTCCTCCCCATCTGCCAGCTCATGGCAAGCCCAGGGGCTTGAAACGTGCCCCTGATGCCCCGGGCTGGCTCAGCTTTGTGGGCAGCTGGTCCAAGCCGAGCCAGGTCTGGGCTGCTGCTGGTGCTGCCGCTGGGCTGCTCCGCCGCTGCTGCCGCTGCTGGCTGAGCTGAGCTGCGGCACTGAGCCGGCCCCCACGGAGATCAAGCAGGCTGGCCATGAGCAGATCTACAACTGCTGTGGCAGCCATCTGTGCTGGCAGCAGCAAACAGGCAAGAAATGCAGCGGGGGAGGGGTCGCCCTCCAAGAGGAATGAAAAAAGGCAGCAATGGCTGGAGGTGAGGCATGGAGGAGGGAAGGAGATGGAGAGTGGAAGGATTCTTATGTGCTTTTGTGACTTTGAAGTTCTGGGATTTGTGCAATGAGGGCTTTGTGTTCTTAAGGAGTGTTTGGCAATTTCTATTTGGCTGATGGCTGATGGCTGATGGCTGGTGTTAGCTTCTATTGCTCTGCTGTTGTTAGCTGTAAGTTTTGCTGCAAGGGATTTTGAAGTATTTTTCTCCTGAATGGATTTTGCCTGTAGCATTCCTTTACTTATGAATGGAGCCATTTGGGGAGGTTGCCTTAGCCGGCAGCCAGTACTTACATTTTTCTTTCTTCCTTAAGTGCCGGCTGTGCTCCTTACTTTCCTTTCTAGCCAGCAGCTAATTCTTAAAGGGGAATGTGCCTTTTTAAGCTAGTTCACTCAGCAGCTTGTCTTTTCTGTCTCTGGAGGCCTTTCCTTGTTTGATCAATATATGGAAGAGGGAAAATATGGGAGGGGGATTCAGATTCTTCCTTCAGAAGGAGATGGGAATGAGAAAAAGGGAAGCAGGGAAGGGAGGGAGGAAAGGAAGTCCCGCCTTAGCACTTGGCCACCAGCAGCTCTGCCATTGACTTTGCTTGTCAAAAGGTTGCAGAAGGGGATCACATGACCCTGGAACACTGACCATTATAAATATGAATCAGTTGCCAAGCATCCAAATATAAATCACATGACCTTGGGCATGCTGCAATGGTCATAAGTGTGAAAAATGGTCATAGGTCATTTCAGTGCAATTGCAACTTTGAACAGGTTTTTTTTTTTTTTGGTCATCAAGTTTTTGACACCTTGCTAGGTGGTACTCGAATATTGCCATATCCTAAAAGTGGTACAGTCGGTAAAAAGGTTGAAAAGCCTTGCTCTAGGGGATCCTGCACATCGGGGTTGGTTCCCTTAAGGTCGCTTCTAGCCCTATGATTCTTGGCCTTGAAAATGCATAGACTTTGCAGGTGAGATTAAGAGTAATTACTGATTGTACAAGTAATAAAGATGTCTACCTACAAACTACATGCTACTTAAAAACGCTACTCAAAATGAGTGTTTCTTTCTTGGACACTTCCAACAGGAAGAAGGCATTGCCTAAGTCAATGACTCTTGCAAACTATCTCTGGTCACTCAGTTTATAGTGAAGCAGAAAACAGATTATGGGCGGAAACCAAAATGATGTTGGTGGTCTTGGATGCGAGGGGAGTGGGCTGGCCAGAGTCCTGGTCTCTGTGTCTTTTGCCTGCTCCAGGTGGATTATCCATTGCAGTTCCAGGAGAAATCCGTGGCTACGAAATGGCCCACCAACGGCATGGCAAACTGCCTTGGAAGGAGCTGTTTCAGCCTAGCATCCAGTTAGCCAGAGAAGGCTTCCCTGTTGGTAAAGGCCTGGCCAAAGCCCTGGAGTCCAGGAGCAGTGAAGTTGAAAGCATCCCATCCTTGTGGTAGGCGGCTGGGGAGCACCTCAGCTCAAGGCAGGCCATGCCCTGCTGGGGGTGGGGTGAGGGAGGCTAACGAGAGGTCCTTGGAATGTGGGTGACCGAGAAGAGGATACGTGGCAGGGAGAGACTGTCATGGTTCCATGTGTGGCTGGAATTCGAAGACGTGGAGACACCCATGTTTGTTCACTGATTAATTCTGCCTGTTATGGAGCAAGATAATTAGAAATCAACAGGCAAGAGGTGCAGGAAAGAGAGAGGCTGAGATTGAGATTGAGATTGAGCTATGTGCTTCGTAAGCAGGTTCCTGCTAAATTTTAGGGTGAGAACGAGGGGCAGCAGGACACCTGATACGACTCATGACTTTGTTTTCCTTGAATTTTGTTTCCACACAAAACCCACCCTAAGACAGGACATGCTTTGGAAAAAGTATAAAATGAACTCACCTTAAAAGGGGGGGGGTTGCGCTCACTTTGAACAGAAAAAAAGCTTTAAAAGGTCTCTCTATCTAGGGTAACCTAACTGAGTGGGGCACACCAGGTTAGAGACCCCCAATGCTCCTAGAAGCAGGAGAGCAGAGCCCACCGAGTGGTTTATGTAGCCCAGCAGGTACCAGATTTTAAGCAGACATGCACCAGGGCAGGGCCTGTGTTGTATAGTGAAAGGAACAGAACAGAACAGAATATAATAGAATATAGAATAACAGAAAGATAGAGAATAGAATAGAATAGAATAGAATAGAATAGAATAGAATAGAATAGAATAGAATAGAATAGAATAGAATAGAATAGAATAGTTTTTTATTGACAAAGTGTGATTGGGCACACAAGGAATTTGTCTCCAGTGCATAAGTTCTCAGTATATATACAAACAACACATGATAGCTCATATATCATAGATCATAATTACAATCATTAATCATAATACACGAGTGATAAATCATAGACATCAATAGGAGAAGGAAGATGAGGAAGATGAGAAGATAAGAAGTATAATATCAATACAGCCCTACTGCATGGGTAAAATATCTTTAGGCCTAAGACGGTGCTGTGGGAATTAAGTGTTCAGCAGAGTGATGGGACAGAAGAAAAACTACCTTTGTGTCTAATTGTTTTGGCATGTAATGCCCTATTGCGGCATCCAGAGGAGAGAAGTTGAAACAGTCCATGTCCAGAATGTGAGGGGTCTGTAGATATTTTCACAGGGGTCTATGACAATTCACCAACTCGCCATGGCCAACTCACCACAGGAGAACTCATTGCTGGACAAAAGTTACACTAATCACAAAGAAATGATGGAATAGAATCATTAAAGAAAGGGTGTAAAAGAAGGGACAGAATGAAATATAATCAACAAAAATTAAAATAATTTTTTATTTATTTTAAACAATTAAATAGAATTGTTAAATTGTTTTGCAGTGAGTTGTCCCATGGCAAGTTGGCTGTGGCGAGTTGTTCTATTCCCTTTCACAGTCCTTTTTCTGGCCCGTGCAGCCTAGCGGTCCTCAGTGGGAGGCAGGCTGGTATCCATTGAACTCTGTGCTTGTCCTGTTCGGTTGCAATTCTGGGTGGGGAATTCTGGGGGGCGAAGTTGACGCCTCTTCGAGAAACTCCAGCAGAGCTTGCGGCTCTCTCTCCAATAACGCCTTTGTCCTCAGTGAGGTCTTCTGCAAAAGCGGGAAGGTGCTGCAGGAGAAGCAGCTCCTCCGCCTGCCCAAACTGGCCAGCACCTACGAGACCATCGCCAAGCAGGGTGCAGACGCCTTCTACACTGGCAGCCTGGCACAGCAGATGGTGGCTGAGGTCCAAGACGCAGGTGAGCAGCACAAACTATCTGCAAAGCAGGGGCTCAGTTGTCGCTGTCTCCTTGGGGAGCATTTCCACAGCCCAAGCAGTTCAGGCAGCCGGGAGAGGCTAGTTTCCTGCTCCTCCATTCTGGTTCAGCAAAACAGCTGGTCCTGCGCTGCTGTGTATGATTCTGAGGGGGGGGGTTGCATCACTGCACTCAGCACCTGGCCCAGGGCAGGGTCTGCCCTGCTGGAAGGTCTGCATACACATACCAAGCACCCTCTTTCTGGGGGGGGGCTTTTTCTGCTAGCCACTTAGCAAAACTTGTTCCATGGCAAATTATAATAAATGTGGATATTTGTTCCAAAAGAGCTGATGGTGTTTCAGTTGAGAACATTGCCCCATATCCTATCTCGGGGGGGGGCACTCTGCAAAGGTGGTCTTGCCACAGAACTGTAATGGGCTGTGTGGGTGACCTTGGGGGATGAGGGGAAGAGAAGCTGCCTAGGAAGGAACCAGGCAAGAGAGGCCGGGGTCCCTAGTGGCCAAACGGATAGAGGAAGAAACTTAGAAATGGATCTGCACTAATGGATCAAGTACTTTTGTGGCCGAGAGAAGCTTCTGTCTTCAGACTTGCAAGATTTTGTTAATGCAGCCTTACAGTAAAGGAGCTTTAGCTCATCAGGTTGTGCTTCCTGTCTGGCTTGGCTAGGAGGGCTGACAAGTGTTTTTTTTACTAACCTGCCTTTCAGCTGCATTCCATTTCTCCGTTCGCTTCTCACCCTTTGCCGCGTGTTTGTGGGACAAAAAAAAAGTTCAGTCAGACTTTCTAACTTCTTGAGATCTTGCGAGAAGTTAGAAAGTCTGATTGAACTTTTTTTTTTGTCCCACAAACATGAGGCAAAGGGTGTGAAGCGAACGGAGAGACGAAATGCAGCTGAAAGGCAGGTTAGTAAAAAAACACTTGGGGGAAGCGAGGGCATCTGGGCGGGGGGCAGGCATGGCAACCTTACCCTGTGTGGCTTCGGCAGGTGTCTGCACAGGCCCCACCCTGCCCCACCTCACCCCCACATACTCGTGGCCTACTGGTGTTGGTACCAGCAAAAGTAAGCCCTCCCCGAAAGTAAAACCCTGTGCTTACTTCAGAGCCCAAAAGAAAGTAAGACAGTGTCCTACTTTTGGGGAAACATGGTACCTGTCTCTAGCTTCATGCAGGAGTAGTTCTAAAAGATGGGACCTATTTCTCATCCTTCTAGTCAGTATATTTTGTTCCACTTCTGAGTGGGGAAGGGGAAGGAAGGCAGCCCTTCCTCCAGCCTTCTTCAGCTCAAGAAGGGAAATGGACTCTGTCTATGGACATCCTTGGTCTTCTAACTGGCCTTCAACCACCTTCTGGGTCATTATAACACCTGTGTTAACTTTAGAAATGAGCATGGCTGTAGCCATTTTCCATATTCATTTTCGGTTGACTCCTAGAAAGGAGGGAGGGGGTTTGTCAGGTGCTTTGCTAGTTTAAATAAACTTTTATCCGGTGGGAACCAAGGTCATCGGCTGCTCCCGAGACTGAAAAGCCCGCCCAGAAGATGTATTGGGGAACTTAGTTGCTTGCATAGCCTTAGGGGTGAGATTTCTTAACTTTGTATTGGGGAATTGTTACTTGTGTCTTCAGACTTGGTTTCATTTTTGAAGTGCCGATACTTTGTAGCTAATAAACATGTTCTCTGAGGAATTTGCAGGCCTTGGAGTTCTGTCTCTGTCTGTTGGAACCACGACAACCTGCTCTTTCATTAGCTGTTGGTACTGTCATCAATGCTTCTGGGCATCCCCTTTGGGGCATCTCTGTGCACTTTAGCTTTGGCTTCCAAGAATTGGTGATGGCAAGAGAGTCTTGAGATGGCATTCAGAGACCCACTTCACATTCCTATAGATGAAATTAAGAAATGCTATTCAGAAACTGGCTGAACATTTGAAAGGAAAGCTCCTGGCCTGGAGCACAAACTCACTTTGGAGAGAGGAGGTCAGCTGGGAAGTCAGGACTTCTGAATTGTAGCAGTAGCTTTCTGATAGGGGCAGGGAGGGGGCAGTGCTCGCTGCCCCTCTAGCTCAGATCCCAGATTAGTAGCCCTAGAAAGCTGATATTTGACCTCAGTAGCCTGATAACTAAAACCAAATGACTGAAGGTCAGAAGCATTCCAGGGAGTTTTAGAAAATGTGTGTCTCCCAGGGTGGGTGCCAACTTTGCAAACTCTTTCCCTCTCTGTGGGAGGTGAGGGCTGGCATGAGCCCCTCTGCAGTCCTCAGAAAGTGCTCTAACACACTTTCTGACTCATCTGCAAAACAGAACATTAAAAATACAAGACATAAGTTAAAACAATACAAATCAAACCAGAATTAAAATTAACCAAAGTTAAGAGCCGATAAAGCTTAGAAGATATGCTTTTATTGTTAAATATTTGGAGAGGATGCCCAACACTTCTCCCATTATCTGGGCACCATGTGAGTGACCTTTCCCCGGGAGCAAGACGGAGCTCCTGGCAGTGGGGGAGCCAGAGCTGGTGTGTGTGTGTGCATCATCTCCACATGTCCAGTTGTCAGGATTACCTTCCTTCTGTTCCAGGTGGGATCCTTACCATGGAGGACTTGAGGGATTACCGACCAACCCTGGAAGAAAACCCTTTAAAAGTGCAACTTGGCCAGTTCAGCATGCATGTGCCCAGTGCGCCTCTAAGTGGTCCTGTGCTGGCCCTGATTCTCAACATCCTGAAAGGTAAGGACTCCTCCGCCTTTTTAATATTTAGAGTGTTTCATTGGGACATTCACTTTTCATGAGGATTGCAAAATTGCCCCAGAACTGGAATGTCAACTCAGCTTCAACAGAGTAAGGGGGTGGGGGGAGAAACGGGACGGGACTGTGAGCTATGAAAAATGCTGCAGCAGGATCACCCCAAGCAGTGGCATCCCGTTGAGTTGGTTTCAGCCCAGAGGTCCCTCCATTCCACCCCAATGGGCTAAAGGGGCCCTCTTCTGATCCAGGGACAGGCAGTTTTCTTTGGCTGAACTGTTTTGCACAGTTTTTAGGGTGTCCCTCAACTGGATGGCCTGCCAGATACTTTAAAGTTGCCTCTCTGTCCACCTTCTCTCCCTGGTGGGTGCCTGTTAGTCAGCTTGTGCTGTTTCCTCTTTCATCTGGGCAGCCAAAGTGCCATCCACAGGGAGCCAAGAAGGGCTTCAGGCTCTCAGAAGTTCTGCTAAGGTGGCTTGACTCTCCCAGCCCCTCCTGGGGCAGGTGGGTGGGGGGTTAAGGACAAGGACCCCGAGGTCTGAAATGCAGGACAGTTTAGGTAGGGGGGTTAGGTAGGGGACTGTGCTGTTGGGCTTTTTTTGGCTGCCATCAGAAATGCCCCCCCCCCCGTGGTGGGAACTTTTTGCATCATGAGAAATGGGGAGACAGTGGATACGTCTGGCAGCTTCGCCTCCCTCTTCATTGGTGTTTCTGTTTCTGCCAGGCAAGGTGTCCTTCCTCATCTGCACCCTTTTGAGGGCATTTTTACTGCCAGCCTCGTTACTTTTCTTATTCCCTTTAATGGTTTTACCTTGATTTTGTAGATGTATGGAGCATTGGTTCATTGTATGGAGCATTGGTTCATTGGTTCATGTTAGTTTTAATTGCATTTTTATTATAACTTTAGATGCCCTTAATGATTTTTCAAAGCTACTCTCCCCCAAAGGCAGAAACATAGAAACATACAAAACATATAAAACATAGAAAAGAAGCAAATCACATAGACCAAATTATTTGGCATTTTTTGCACTTCTGCTTGGGAGGTTTACCTGCAAGGCGTTGCACCATTTTTGCTCTCCAATCAAGGAGAAACGGTCCAAATGGAACTGGTACTTCAAGAGGTTTCTACCCCATGAACCTCTTGAAACCTCCCAGACCCCCATGTGAGAAATGTTCCAATTCCAGGCAGGGGTCCTCTCAATTCCACCAATCTTGCCCCCCAGGCTCTTCCTTGGATTCCTTCAGAAATCTTTTACACTCTGCTATTCAGCAGAGCCTGGGACTGTGGTCTCCTGCCGGTCTTGCTTCCATCCAGGCCCCTCTGATGTTTGACCTACTGACCCCTTCTTTTCTGTGGAACATCTATTTGCCTTCACCTCCCTCCCACATCTTGCCCCCCCCCAAGTTCTTTCACACCCGTATTATTCCTTGTGTTTTATCCCCGCTCCAAGAATAGCCGTGTGCCTCTCTGTGCTGAATCTCTGGCATTTCCTTTCATTCCACAGGCTTCCCCCTTGTCACATTCCGCCTATCCCCTACAGCCACCAACTTCCATATTCAGATAAGGTGTTCCATAATTCACATATATTGTGTATGTTTTCTAAATCAAAGAAGGTATAGTAGACATTCATGCCTTCCTTAGTGAATGTAGGGCAGGAAGAATCTGTTCTGCTTGGGCAACATAAAGCAGCACTGCATTTCCCAAATGTTATTCATTTCTACCTGTGCCTTTTCAGGTCAGAGACCTCACCTTTGCATTCACTGTTGCTGCTTCTCACTTCCTGTCTGAGCTGAATGAAGACAGCTCCCAGCTGTGGCTCCAATCTGGTGTTACAGCAGGAATTGTGAGTCCAGGAAAACCCCAAGTCACTAACTAATATGGTCTTTCCAGCATTTCCCTAGGTTTCCCCAATGACTACAGCAACACTCCTCTTCAACCTCCCCCTCCACACCCATCTTTCTCAGACAGGTTTGCTTCAGATAATCCTTGCCACAGCCATCGTTTCCACTTATTGTCTTCATCCAAGTTTGAACTACCAGCAGCAGCGCTTGTTCAATCTAACCTCCGGCCTTGGTGCCTGATGGTCCCTGACGTGCCTGATATTTGTGCTTGATTCTCATGGCAGGCTTCCAGTTCTCTAAGAACAGCACTCTGACTCCAAAAGAGAAGGGCTTGACGTACCACCGCATCCTGGAGGCTTTCCGCTTTGCCTTCGCCAAGAGGAGTCTACTTGGAGACCCTGCATATGTCAACCTCACAGAGGTAACTCTGTGCCGTGCTCTGCTCCTTTGCCTCTTTCCTACACCCCTTCCCCATTGCTCCTGGCTGAACAGAGCCAACTCAGCTGCATTTTGTTGGGGGAGGGGGCTGAACTGAAAGACAAGCTGGCCATTGCATTAGTTGCTCAGGAAAAACACAAGGAAGATCATTGGCCTGTGATGCTTGTCTTTTCCTATAGGATAACTCTTCCATTCTTCTGTCTAGGTGATGAGAAACATGACATCAGAGTCCTTTGCCGACAGTTTGCGGGGCAAAATCACCAACACTACCCATAACATCAATTATTATGAACCAGATTACTACACTCCGGAGCATGCTGGGACATCCCATGTCTCAGTCGTAGCTGAGGATGGCAGCGCGGTCTCGGCCACCAGTACCATCAATCACTAGTGAGATTCCAGGATGGAGCGGCTGCTGGAGAAGGGCTCAGTCAGGCCCAGAGGCTGCCCTTCCTAGGTGCAGGCTGAGGTGCTCTGAGAGGACCCTTCCCCCACAAGCCCCAGGCACCCAAAGCTGAGAAGGGGGAGTGGCTCGAGAGAAGCCAAGGGAACTGGCCCCTTAGCGCCTGGATGCTTGCCCACCCAAGTCTTGATCTGAGCGTTGATCTTTGTGGATGGCATTTGGGTTTGTGGATCTGTATGTGTGTGTGCGCGCATGCATGCACACACATGAGCACAAGCCGGAGTGTTGTTCTTTCATTTTGTTTTGTTAGTGAGAGCTAGTCGTGTCTGTTTTTTCCCAAGAGCCCCCAACCAGAGCTGCTTGCCACTCCCTTATCAACTAAGCAGCTATCACTCCCAACTCTGCACAGCCCCACTTCCATTGTGCCATCTGCCATTGCTCCCCACAATCTCTTCCCTGACCCTCCTCCTGAATTGGCTGCGGTGCACAACATGCTTCTTCCCCAGATATGTCCTGGTACCACCCCAGCTCCTCTTCTGCCTTCCTTTTTCCTCTAGACAAGCCCTGAAATAGGCAAATACCTGTGTTTCCTGGACTTTGCCTGCTGGTCAGTCTGGCTTCAGCACTGGCCTTGCATTGCTAAGTCTGTGTGGAGAAGCCCCCGGCAGCTCCTTCTGGGAAGAGGGCTGGTGATGCCCGGACTCTGTGCAGGGGCAACAGGACCCCTGCAGCCTTGGAGCTTTGGCATTTCCACGAACAGCTATCAGGAAAGCTGGGTGCAAAGTGAAGCTGCTGGGTTCACAGATGGATCCTCTTTCTCTTGCCTGCCTCTGTAGCTTCGGCTCCGACCTCTGTTCCCCTGTGAATGGCATCATCTTCAACAATGAGATGGATGACTTCAGCTCCCCACACATAGTGAATGGCTTTGGGGTCCCCCCTTCGGTGGCCAACTTCATTGCCCCAGGTAAGGCTTTGCTTACACACTTCTCCGCCTGCTGCTTGAGCAAATAATCCGGCCCCCTCCAGGCCCCTCTCTGGGGAGGGTCTCCTCCAGGCAGCCTCTGTCTCCCCCCTCCCCAGGCCCCCTCAGTTCCTTGAGCACCGGGTGCCTCTGCAGCCATGGAGGGAGAGGCAATCCACGGAAAGGCGCTCGCTGCTTCCAGGGAGTGGGCCAGGCTGCCAGTTCTCTTCTCCTGGGGGTCAGGAATATCTGCAGTGGATGGTCAAAAAAGTCAAGATGGCAGCCACATTCTTTTGTGTGAAGCTTTGCTCAGATTGCCTTTTTTGACCATCTAGTATAGATACCCTTCTCTGCGGTCTGTTCCTCAAGGAGTCTTCTTAGCCCTATCTCATTTTTTAAATAAATTTTTATTAAAGTTTTACAAAACACATAAAAATTAATACAAACTAATAAAGAGTAGTGGATGAAAAAAGGAAGGAAGGAAAGAAGGATCAAAAAGATACAGAAATTTTCAATTTCCTTTGCAGCAATTATACATATACTTAAAAAAACCTCTTACCCTATGATTACAAAAAATCATAATTCTAATTTTTAAAACCACAAATCATGTGCCTTTTTTCTGTTTCACACAAAATGTCTATGGGGGGATGGGGGCTTTCAGGTCAACCATAAGGTGTTGCCTTCTCTGTAACCAGGCAGGCCAGCTGAGCTTGGTTCTCTGCAATTTCCATCCCCTACATCAACCTTCCTCTGCTGTGGATAAAATTGAGACTTTCTAATTTGGAGCATGGAATAATCTTGCTGCAGTTGCATATAAAAATAGAATTCGACAACTTTTTTCTAGTTGCTTGTCCATTAGTCCCAAAAGAAAAGTATCTGGCTTCAATTGCACTTATTTTAGTACATCTTGATAGGTGATCCATTTATGTTTACTTATAATATCTGGTCTATAAAATGTTTCTTGTGCTGAAAGCCACAAAAGCATTTTGGGGCAAAACCTGAGTTTATATTTATTCCATATAATAGGTCATCTATTAAAATACAATAGAGCCACTAACTCCAGGATAGAAAAATCTTTTTAATAACTACAACTTAGCTTTTGAAAATCCTCTGTTGACATTGTCAGAGTGGTAATCGGTGGTTAGAGAAACTTGCTTATATAGCTAGATGGCTGTTTAGCGAGAGCTAAACCGAGAGCAACCATACATTCAATTTTGCGGGGGCTGAGGTCATTTCCCAGGACTTCACAAAAGATAGCCGCCTATTGAAAGAGGCTTGGCTATCGGATGAACATTCAATCAACTGGCATGTAAAGCTGCTGCCAGCCTATCAAATGTTGAGAAGGCACGAACAGCTACGCAGGGCAGCAAAGCGAGCGAACTTCTTACCACCTCCGCACCGCAGGAATGGAAATTCTGAAAATTCAGGACGTTTACTCATGGAAAGGCAGGAGGGCACAGTGAGTAGAGAAAGGGGGACACACCCCTCTGCAGGATTGAGAGAAGGACTTTGGACCAGCATGATCGAGACGGGACGTGCGACGGGAGGATCGCTACCGGACGTGACCACACAGCAATCTGATGAGAACGCCGGATGAGACACCGGGGGGGGGGGGGAGATCCGGTAATCTTGTGGAAAATGAAAGGAACTTTTACGAATTCCAAAGGGTGCAGAGAGGTTTATTTGCGCAAGGTTCAGAAGCAGTAACAACAAGCAATTCTGAACCCCGAGGGGGGTCCAAACTACAGTTTTATAGCTTTCCTTTCTCAGGAACAAAGAAGCACACATAGAAATCTACATTGTATTTCATCAGATTAGTTTCTCACAAGCATACAATGAAGAGAGTCTTACTTGATACATTGTTTCTGAATGCAATGTGCTTTTGGTTAGTCACATATTTGCTAACACAGCTTTATTCCAGTAATTGTGCAGACACATCATTTTACTTTAGTGGTTTTTCATTATCATTATTATTATTCTACTTTTTCCTACTTTATTCCCCCCTTTGGAAGTTTTCCAGCTTAAACTTCCATTATTCTACCTCTGATTCAGGTTCTTTAGTGGGCACCATCTTATATTCCCATAAGGCTAACATTGTTTCATGTTTTGCAGTTAATTGGGCTGTACTTTCTGAGATCCTTCGAATCATTGCTATAAGACAGGGGAGTAAGCAAGAAATCAAAATACATCCTAGAATTAACAAGACTGCTACAACTATGATGGTCTGTAGGCCTGGTAACTTTGGCCACCATCCTGAAAATACGTCTTCTAAATTAAATCCTTTCCAGGTTTGCACCGGAACATGTGCTAATTTGATCATTTTGTCAGTTATGCCTTTCAATACTTTTTCACTTTCATCTATTTCGATGCAACAGTTTGTTAGGTTGAATTTTCCACATACCCCTCCTTCTTTGGCCAACAGATAGTCCAAGGCTAACCTATTTTGCATGATATATATTCTGGATTTCACATTTTCTTTGGCCAATTCAGTTAGTCTCTTCACAGTCTCATTAGTGATTAACTCTACCACCGCTTGTAACCTAATGAGCCTGTTGAGCATATAAATAGGGGTACGGTATCCATACATTCCATCCTCAGCCCAAGTAGCCGGGCCATAAACTAGGATGATGCGGCAAGGTGGCCATTCATTTTTTTTTGCCAAGTGATTCCTGCGCATTGGATGTATGCACTTGGTTCCCTTTTTTGTCTTATATTGCCAATTTCATCATAGATAGGAACTCCAAGAATTTGCTTAGTTTTTAATGGTAACAGGAAAAATCCTGGTCGAATTATTCCCAATACACAAGATCCACACCAGTTCTCAGGTAGTTGTCTGTATGCCATTTTTTCGCAAATCTAGTACATTCCATCTGGGGCTAGCCAATGGAGACTGGTATTTGTGGGATCTTTTAGATATGGCATCCCAGATACGTTAGTAAGGGCATAATGATCCATAGCAGTGGTTTCGTTGGTTCCAGACCACCATTTACCGCTTTCCCAAGTCCCTGTGCATAGGAGGTCACCTACTGCTATGCAAGATTCTGTCTTGTTTCTTGAGTAACAGACACGTCCCACCAAGTTGGAAGTGAGAGTCCAATCACCATCTTTCCCACTTGTATAGGTTAAATTATTATTATTATACATTTCTAGTACCTTGGTATAATTTAACTCTTGTGCCTCCCATGGCCATCTTTCTCCCATATTTGTTCCAGGAACCAACTGCCATTCTTGACTGTGAGAGTCACTAAATTACAGTTATCCGTTCCACAGGAATCTGCTTTTGTTTCATTCTTTTCAAACAAGATGTGGTCCATCTTCTTTGGGTCTTGGGTATGCCTCTTAATACATGACCACCACTTACATTTGACCGCGGAGACTGCACATCCATCTGGTGGGCACAAGTACTTATGGTTTGGGATATAGCTGTGGGTATGACTGATCCCTCCACAACCATATATTGCAGCCCAATAATTAGCTGCTTTGCAAACATCAAAGGTGACGCTAAAACTGGAGTGTGGGTTGGATTTCCATTGGGAGATCCCTAATAGTGCCTGGTCCCTATAGCTACTTCTTGTTCTATGTGTTTTGATTTGTAAGGCCCAACGATCTGGATCAGATTTCGGGTTATAACACTGATCTTGGACCCCTTTTCTACAAACTTTATATGTGGTTCTGTTGTATGTACAGGAGCTAGGGGAGCCATCTTGGCACCCTTCTGGTTTCATTGTATGATAAATCAAAGTCTTGGTTATCTGGTTTCCTTGTTTTGTATTCTTGATGCAGTTTTGACAACCTTGGTTTCCCTGTGTTTTTGTTATTTCTTTGTGTGTGGTACTCATTAATTTTTTATTAGAGGGTTTTTGCATTATGACCTCTCGTGTAGCCATGGCACTGATTTGTGTAGGAATGTGTGTGTATATTCCCCATATTAAATAACTAACAGGTATTATGAGCTGTAGAATCCTCATATCTTCCACCGTGCATAGAGAGACAGCGTCTGGAGTGTCTCAGCAGGGTTGTTGTTCACACCGTGTGTTGAGAACCCGTTGCCGGTAGGGTTCGACAGGGTGTATTTCTTGTAAAAAGTGGATCCAGGACTTTCCCTCCAAGGTTTTCACTGCCAAAGGAGAACACATGACAACAGTATATGGTCCTTTCCATCTTGGGCTCAAGGGATCTGATTTCCAGTGCTTCACCCACACTCTGTCTCCTGGTTTGAACCCATGTGTTGCCGTGACTACTGGAGGGGGTTGTTGTTCCATCATATAATGCCACAAGTTTGAAACAGCCAAATTATGAAGCTGTAACTGATGTAACAATTTCTGTTGGTCTATTCCCCCCTTATGAGCCAAGTCCGGCCAGCCCTGACTGTCAGGTTTAAATAGACAAGTGGGACGGCCAAACATGAGCTCATAAGGACTAAGTTGTAATTTAGTGCGGGGGGCCAGTCTGGTTGCATACAAAACCATAGGCAAAACATCTGGCCAATGAAGATGAGTTTCCAAACAAAATTTGGTGTACAAATTCAGGGCCATTATCTGATGGAATCCTAGAAGGGCAACCAAACCTAGGAATAATTTCTTTCAGGAATATTCTGGCAACCTGTATAGCTTTCTTATTTACAGTTGGAAAGGCTTCAATCAACCCTGAATAGGTATCAATTATAACTAACAGGGCTATATATTTCTTACTTCTGGGCATATCAGTAAAATCAACAATGACATAGTCCATTGGAAAATAAGTGATTGGTTGTTGACCAGGTGGTACTACCAGTCCTTGGCATGCATTGGTTTGGGCACAAGTAGAATATTGAGAACATACTTGTGCTGTTAGCAAAGAAGCAAAGGGAAGATAGAAAAATCGTTCAAGCTGTTGTAATAATGGAGTGTTTCCTAAATGATGTTGCTTATGGCCTTGAAAAATAAGGGGGCGGGCAAGCGCAAGAGAAACAGCAATGCGTCCATCGGGAAGTGTGTACCAGCCTTTAACTAGTTCGGCTTCTACATCCTGTTTCAATTTTGGGTTTTCTCCTGTGTATATGTAGGATCAAGTTGTTCTAAGTAGGTGTCTAAATACATGAACCTAGTGACATCTGAGTGGGGGGCCTTCCAACACAGCTCTTTTGGCTTCTTTGTCTGCCTTCCTATTGCCCTGGGTAATAAGACTTGAGTCTTTTTGATGTCCAGGACAATGGATGATTGCAACTTTAGATGGCAACTGTGCTGCCTTGATAAGTCTTTTAATCAAGGTTGCATATTGGATAATTTTGCCTGTGGAGTCCAAATATCCTCTATCTTTGTAGATTGCTGCATGTGCATGGATTTTCTAATAAAAGGGCCTGTATCTTATGCATCCTTTGATTGCTAATCCATAAATGTCCCTTATTGTCAATAATAGTCTGCAAGGCATGACTAGTATAAACAACTACTGGAGCCAAAAAGGTTAACTTGTTTGCCTCCTGCAGTAACAGCATAACTGCTGCTAGAATTTTTAAACATTGTGGCCAACCTTGCGAGGCCATATCTAGCTGTTTTGACAGATAAGCGACTGGTCAGTTCCAATTTCCCTGCTTTTGGGTAAGAACTCCTAAAGCCACATTCTGTCTCACATCGACATAAAGTGAGAATGACCTAGATATATCAGGTAGTCCTAGAGCCGGTGCTGTGGTTAGAGCCTGTTGGAGTTGTTTCATCGCCTGGGTTTGTTCTTGTTGCCACAAAAGAGCTTCTAATAGTCTCGCATCCGTCTGTATACTTGTAAGCTCAGGGATCATTGCCTCTCTTGTTGTCGCTCTCTTTGCCCACTTTGGACGTATCTGGGTACACGTTGCTATAGGATGGTCCCCCAGTGCCTCCTGTCCTGTGGCCACCCCCCATTGTTGTGAGTGTGGCACCCCGTCTCCCATCATTGACTTCTGTACAAATCGTGCTGGGGATTTCTCCCCTTTGCCGGTCGTATTTCTTTGCTGTTGCATGAGACAGCGGTTCTGGTCTTGCGTAGGCCGCGTCTGTTGTACTCATGAGTTGTTATGCTGTTGTTCCCACTTCCTTAGTGCCTGATAAGCAGGCAGTACCTCTATGTGGCAATTAATTGAGTGTTCATCTGACAGCCAAGCCTCCTTCAGTAACCGGCTGCCCTTGGTGACATCCTGGGCAATGGCCTCTGCCCTGGCAAGGTCGAACGTGTGATTGTTGCTGGCCATATGGACCCACACCTGTGAGCGTTGCTCATATCGTCTAATGGCCATCTCGTGTTCATGGATCCTAGTTCCAAGCCGTTTGGTTGTCTCCCCAATGTAATTGCAGTGACAGTCCTTACATTTCACTCTATACATCACTGAAGATCTTTCTTCATTGGGGAGTGGTTCCTTGGGGCGCATTATTTTGGCACAAAGGGTTTGATTCAGTTTATGGGCAATACTAATGTTATATGGAGCCAATATCCGTGCCGCTGCCTCTGATACCCCATTGATGTATGGTAAAGTTGTCCATACCATAACGGTGCCTGTGTGTTGCATTCTGCGAGGCTCGTACCGTCTGATGAAATCAATTGGATAGTCGTTTCGCCTACAAACATGGTATAGATGATTCCTCTCCTCAACTTTTGCCCTATCCGTGTTGCAATGGGTGTTCGCATGCTTAAACAGCATTCTGAGACAGCCAATTTTTTTGTGACATGGGATGATTATTCCTGTAGTGTAAAATTCTGTCTGTATGCATTGGTTTCGGTGGACGGTCGCATGGAGAGTGCCATCTGGCTGACGGCTGACTAAGACATCCAAAAACGCAAGTGCGCCATTGATCTCTTCCTCCGCTGTAAAGCGGATGTCTGGGTAAACCGAATTTAAATCTTTCATGAACCTGGTGCTATCTTGCTTTTTGATGACAGCAAAAGTGTCATCCACGTATCTTACCCAAAATTTGGGGTGATGCATGGACATCACTTCGGCTTCAAGCTGTTACAGGACTGCCTCCGCAATGACTCCCGAAATCGGGGATCCCATCGGTGTGCCTTTCACCTGCTCGTAGATGGTGCCCTGGAACATAAAATATGTTCTAAGGCACAGGTTCATGAGTTGGATGAGGTCCTCGGTGCGGAGTGAGTCCTGGTGTTGCCCTTCCTCTTGTTGCAGATGGCTCCTTATTACTGCAATAGCTAGGTCTTGTGGGATTGAGGTAAAGAATGAGGTTATGTCAAAAGACACTAAGACCTCATCCTCCTCCACTCTTAACGATTTTATCCTGCTCAGGAACTCCTCCAATGATTTCACTGTGGTTTCACTGTTCTCCACCAAACATCCAATCCATCCACTTAGCCATTTGGCTGGGCCCGAAGTCGGTGTGTCCCTAAATGACACAATCGGTCTCAATGGGACCCCTTCCTTATGGATTTTTGGAAGCCCATAAAACCTGGCCATGGCTGAATCTCTGGGGTGTATTAGCTTTAAGACATCATCACTGATTTTGCCGTTTTTTAAATTTCTCTGCTAATTTGTTCAGCTGGTTTTTAAGGGTGGTCATCGGGTCTTTCGTGATTATACAGTAGGCGCTGGTATCATTGAGCAATTCATGAGCCTTACGGATGTATTCTGGCTTATCCATTATGACAGTTGCCCTGCCCTTATCAGCCGGCAAGATGACGATGGTACTGTCACTTCGCAGTTGTTCCAAGGCTTCCTTCTCCGTGACGGATAGGACATGGCATTGTCTATGGCCCATAAGCAGCCCTGTGACACATTGTCTAATGGAGTTCTTGGCCTCATCACCAGCTCCGATCCGCTGAATAGTCGGCTCTAAGACTGCAACATATGGACCATGCATCTGTCAAATTGTAACCCATGTCGCGTTGCAGTAGTCTAGTCTGTCCATAAGACAGGGTTCTCAATGACAAATTGTGGACCAGTTTATTAGTGTGGCTGCGGTTATCCGATGCTCTCAAGATCTCCATCTTGCATTGGAGTATCTCGGCTTTGTGTTGGCTTGCCCTCGCTGTGGCATGGTGTATATGGTGGTTGAGGGCTTGATAGTGTTGGTATGTTAATGCATGGCGACAATGCTCTTGGAATCTTCGGGCTCCTGTCATTAGGACTCCAATACGTCTATGATGGTCATTAATTAGAGCACGCATTATCGGACTGTCACCTGGCCCTCCATCGAATCCACCAATGGTTTCTTCTGCAGCGACTTGGGAGTCAAGTCTCCCTGGATGCAGTCATGCAAAAAGGCTAATTTACGATAGTTGATTGTCACACGCTCTGCAAGTCTTTCCCATTTCCTGGCTTGGAGCAAAACTGGTTGCTCATAATTGTCTCTAATTATACTAAAAATGTGAATCCTAGGTATATTCATGTTGAGAAAAGTAGTCAAACACCAGGATAAATATAAAAACAACTGTTTAATAAACTAACAACTGTTTGATAAACTTAGCTTTTGTCAGCTAACTGCCGACGTTGTCAGAGTGGAATGCAGGAGGTTTAAAAGCCTACTCATAAGACCAGCAGTTTGTGCGCTCTGCTCATAGAATGCATCACCGGTCTACCCGCCCCAGTTGACCGTATTGCTTCTAATAGTCTTGCATCCATCTGTATACTTGTAAGCTCAGGGATCATCGCCTCTTGTCGCTCTCTTTGCCCACTTTGGACGTATCTGGGTACACGTTGCTATAGGATGGTCCCCCAGTGCCTCCTGTCCTATGGCCACCCCCCATTGTTGTGAGTGTGGCACCCCGCCTCCCATCATTGACTTCTGTACAAATCGTGCTAGGGATTTCTCCCCTTTACTGGTCGTATTTTTTTGCTGTTGCATGAGACAGTGGTTCTGGTCTTGCATAGGCTGCACCCATTGCACTCATTGTGAGTTGTTACACTGTTGTTCCCACTTCTTTAGTGCCTGATAAGCAGGCAGTAACTCTATGTGGTGATTAATTGAGTGTTCATCTGACAGCCAAGCCTCCTTCAGTAACTGGCTGCCCTTGGTGACATCCTGGGCGATGACCTCTGCCCGGCAAGGTCGAATGTGTGATTGTTGGTGGCCATATGGACCCACACCTGTGAGCGTTGCTCATGTCATCTAATGGCCAGCTCGTGGATCCTAGTTCCAAGCCGTTTGGTTGTCTCCCCAATGTAATTGCAGTGACAATGTGTGTGTGTGTATACGTGTGTGTGTATGTGTGTGTGTCCTTAATTACGCTAAAAATATGAATCCCGGGTATACTCATATTCAAGAAGATAATAGAACACTGGGGTAAAATACAAACAAAACTGTTTTAATACATTTAGCTTTCGTCGGCTGTCAACATCGTCAGAGTAAAATGCCGGTGTTTTGGGAGCTTGCTTATAAAGCCGGCCGTTTTTGCTCTCTGCTCATGGAGCGAGTTACCGGTCCGCCCGCCCCAATTGGCCGTATTGTTTCTAGCTGTCCTGCATCAGTCCGTGTGTTCTTAAACTCAGGGACCATTTCCTCCCTTATGGTTGCTCTCCTTGTCTGCCTGGTTCCTGTCCAAGTACCTGTTGCTATGAGTTGGTTCCCTAACGCCTCCTGTCCTATGGCCACCCCTCCTTTTGGCTGTGCTCTGGCTCCCCCTCCCCTTAGTTCTTGCACTGGGGATTCCTTCCTTTTGGCAGTTGTAGTTCTTTGTCACATGGGCCAGCCGTTCCGATCCTGCATGGCCGGCGCTTGTTGCCTTCGTCGCAAGTTGTTACGTTGTTCCTCCACTCCCTTAATGCCTGATAGGCAGGCAATAATAATAATAATAATAATAATAATAATAATAATAATAATAATAATAATAATAATAATAATAATAACTTTATTACGGTCATAGACCAGCAATAGACATCACTTTTTACAATATATTAAGAAAAAAATAAAATAAAAATAGTACTGACTATTTAGTAAATATAGTAAATAATAGCATCCCTGTTAAGAAAATACATGTTCTCAAAATGTTAGGGTCACTCCCTAGCTTATGTGAGTGGAAAGCAGATAAGTGTGTGAGTAAATATAATGTTCCAAAAATTATTAGAGATAAGCCAACACGCACTGATAGGGTTCTGCATTATAGGAGCAACCATCCGGTGTCACACAAAATTGCCTACATTAAGACACTGTTCAAGCAGATCAATACTCACTGAAATACTGACAGAGCAAAAGCTGAGGAGAAGAGTCACCCGTATCGTATCTGCAGGCGGAATGGCTATCCAGTGGAATTTATTAAGAAGTACAGCAGACCGTATGAGCCTCGCGGGAGCCAACACATAGGCACACCTATGGCATGGACAATATTGCCATATATCAACGGCTTGTCAGAGGCAATGGCGCGGATGTTAGCCCCATATAATATTAGCATTGCCCATAAACCAGACCAAACCCTGCATGCTAAGGTAATGCACCCCAAAGAGCCTCTCCCCAACGAAGAAAGATCCTCGATATATAGAATAAAATGCGAGAATTGCCACTGCAATTATGTTGGGGAGATGACCAAACAGCTCAGGACCAGGATTCATGAGCATGAGCTGGCCATCAGACGGCAGGAACAACGTTCACAAGTATGGGCACATATGGCAACGTTGGCAGTTAGTCGACAAAAGCTAAGTGTATTAAAACAGTTTTGTTTGTATTTTATCCTGGTGTTCGATTATCTTCTTGAATATATATGTATGTGTGTGTATATATTTTGACGAAGTCCCATTCGTCATCTTCAGGTGGTATTTTCGGCTTTGTGCTTCTAGGAGCAATGTGTGATCGTAGCTGTTTCTTCCTTTTAACTGCCAGTGGGGGTATGAACTGATTGGGTGGGAGCTTGGCTGTGTTCTGATTGGGTGGAGGTGTGTTCTGATTGGTTAGGGGCTTGGCTGTGCTCTGATTGGATGGGGGGTTGGCTGTGCTCTGATTGGCTGGGGGAGTGTTCTGTTTGGGTGGGGGCTTTGTTTTGCTCAGGTTAGTCTGAGTTGCAGGGGGATTTGAGATGGTGAGCTGCGTTGCTGTTGTTTGGCTTCACGTTCGTGGTCATGCCTCATCATCGGTGTGGGTTTGGGTTTGCTTTTTGCGTGGATGTGTGGTGGTGACATCCTGTGTGGTTTTTGTGAGTGTGGATTTGGTGTCATTCTTTGTGTTAGGGACTCGTTTGTCAATAAGGGTGGGTTTCCAAATGACTGGTAGGCGGGAGGTATCATCTCGTTTATTCATGCTGTGTGGGCGTTTTTCTATCTTGATGGCTTCTCTGATTATTCTGTTATTAAAGTGTTCAGTTTTGGCGATAGTTCTGGTCTTTTTAAAGTCTATTTCATGTCCTGTGGCTTTAAGGTGTTGGACCAGGGAAGAAGTTGGTTCCTCTTTTTTGAGGAGGTATGTATACACACACACACACATAATATGTTTTATTGATTTTTTTTTAACATAATCGCCTTAATATTTGGTGAACAGTGTGTTGTCTATGTTTATATTTAAAAAACAATCAATAACAATTAGTTTAATTCTATAGTCCACATACTGGCTTTGCTTGATTTTCTCTTCTTCCAATAATGTTCTCTTTTGCCAACCTTGAATTAATATAATTCTTATTATTTAAATGAATGACAATTAAATTTAGACATTTCTAATGTTTCTGCAAATAATAGCCATATCAATATAAAGCTTCTTTTCTAACTGATCATCATAGATTCTGTTTACAAAATTCTTATTTAAATTTGTTTTCCCCACCATATTCAAAACATTCTTACTGGTTACATTTTCTCAAAATTGATTACACTTAAGACTTTAAGTCTTTTTCTTCATACAAACTATCTCAAGAACAGGAAAGAAAGAAAGAAAGAAAGAAAAGAAAAGAAAAAGAAATAAGAAAATAGTATACTACTTAAATATTCCATTTAATGAATCCAATTATCTAATCTTTTGAATCTATTTGAAACATTTTTGTCCATTTGAAATTTTCTCAAGATTGATTACACTTAAATATCTAAAACATTTCCTTTATATAAACCATCCCAACATTTTTATATTTCTCATGTCAAAAAACAAAACACAAAGGGAAAAAAGAAAGAAAAAAATTATGTTACTTGAGGGGCTCATCCCTCTTAGACTAAAATTCATTTATATCCAAATTCTTTCTATTTCTTTAACCATATTCAAACAAATGTTTAATTTTTAAATATTCCCTTCTGATAAATCCCATCATTTAATTTCTTAATTCTCACTTTAGCCTTTTTTCTTTTTTTCTTTTGCCAAACGTCTTTTCTGATCAATAAGCTTCGTTGAATCTTCCCATAGTTGTTACAGGTACAAAGGACAAATAAGATGTTTTTATAGGAAGGTTTCGCCCCTTCATATTCATTGAAGATTTTTTCCTTTCTTTCTCTGTTAATTTCACTTATCATTTTTTGTCTCTCAAGTTCTCGTAGTTCTCCTGGCAGCTTTGTAATCCATTTTGTCAAATCTTTTTTCTTGTCCTCAGGCTTATTTTGTAATCTTAGAGTATAAGTTATCTTTTCTATGTCCAGTATTTCCTGTAGATTTTTTTTCTCACCTGAGTTAAGTCATACTTCTTTCTATTGTTAGGTTTCATCTTTAAATCTCTTTCCTCTGGCTCATATTCAGTTGTCTCTTTTATTTGCTCGTTCTCTATTTTTATTTTCTGAGAATTTTGTGTTGTAAAATTAAATTGGAGATGTGTTCATTTATATTTTCAAAGTTATTTTTAATTTCCTCGTGGTTTGAGATCATTGTTGTTTGAATTAGTTGCAACATAGCATATATCTCCTCCTGGAAAGTGTTCATTTTTTCTTGGTACATTCTTTCTGCAGATCTCTGGTTTTCCATGATAGCCAAAAATCAGGGTTTTCCTTCCTCTGCAAACAGCTTTAGAGTCACAATTAACCAGGTATTTGTAATCCAGAAAGGACAATTTTTTTCCTAAAGTTTATAATCCTTGCTTTGTAGATAGCCCAATTTCTTTCTTTCTTTCTTTCTTTCTTTCTTTCTTTCTTTCTTTCTTTCTTTCTTTCTTTCTTTCTTTCTTTCTTTCTTTCTTTCTTTCTTTCTTTCTTTCTTATTTCCACAGCTGTTCTCTGTTATTAAGACATTGAAGGTCATCAGAAACAAATTTATCTTTTCCTGGGCTTTGCCAGTTCTTGTTATAGAGCAACTAATGTTGTATATTTTTATCCACCACTAGATGTCAGCACCAGTTTGTTTTTCAGTAATAGACAATTATTTTCTTTTTATTTTCATGATTTGAAAGGGAAGTCTTAGGAAATTCCACCAATTTCAAACTTATCCAGATTTAAGTCTTATATTCATTTCATTTCAGTATATTTCTGTTCCCCCTAAAAGGTTTAATTTGCTGCTTCTGTCTGTAGCAGGGTGGGGCAAAGATCCCCCTCCTTCTCTCTTTCAGAGGCCTTTTGTTTCTTGGGTTGTTTTTCCCCCCCAGGAAACCAATTATCAAGTAGAAGAGAGAAAATCACTGTTCTTATCCAGTTCCAAGCACGTTGTTTACAATCAGCTTAAAATAGTGCTTTTGGGCTTCAGCTGCTAGTAGCTTGGGCTAGGCTCTGAAGTTAAGCTAGTCTTTCTCCTACTGGTTTCTGGAGGGCTTTTCCAAAACCAATAGGATTGACCGCCATCTCTCCTCAATCGGCAGAACTTCCTTCCTTCTGTGTCACCTCTTTGGGGCGACTTCAGGCCCATTTAGGGTTCCCTGGTAGGCAGAAATTGGCCATAGGGTATGGAGCCCCGTGATCCCTCAGCTTCTCTGCTTCTGCACAAAACCCACTATATATTTTTATTAACATCTTTGTGTTCTGTTGATTAATCTTCCAAATTCTATTAATTTACTCATTCAAAGTTCAGTTCCCTTTGAAGAGTCTGCCAAAATCAAAATCAAGTCATCTGCAACAGCTCTTAACTTGTATGACTCTTTCTTCATCTTTTCATCGGTGACCCTCTAATCTTGTCTCACATCTCTATTTAATATTTCAAGGATTAAAAGAGGCATTTCAAGGACTAAACTCATATGGTTTAGCTAAATCTTCATTAATGATGATTTGTGCTGTCTGCAATATATATATTCTCTCCAAAATTCATATCTTCCAAAACCTTCAACAAACAAAGTTCAGTTCAAATGATCAAAAGCCTTCTCGGCATCTAAAAAGAGCAATGCGGCTTGTTTTTTATTATGTTGTTCAAATATACCAAAATTATTTTCAACCTTTCAGCTAAAATCATTGTGAACAACTTATAATCATTGTTTTATTATTTATTTATTTATTAAATTTATAGGCCACCCATCTTGCCTCAAGATAATTCAAGATAATTCATTAATGATTTTGGTCTGTAATTTCTGACTGAAGTCAATTTCTGTCCTTATTTAGCTGTTAATGTTATCTTGGCCTCTTCCCAAGTCCCTGACCACAGAGGTCCTTGGGCCCCGAGTTCCTCCTGGACAGGAATGTAACCCGGCTTCCCGGCTGGGAGGGGCTGCATTCCAGGCAGAGTGCAGAGAGGTTCTGAGGGAGGAAGAGAACCGGAGGGAGCTCTTGGATGGTGCAAGGAGGCAGCTGGAGTTGGGCAAGATTTATTTATTTATTCATAATATTTATAGGCTGCCCATCTTGTCTAGAGGTGAGGAACGATAAAGGAGGCTGCTTAGAAGAGCCACCATGGGTGTTTCTTGGTTTCTGGAGCCTGGCAATAATAGATACTCTGGGTCCAGGCATCTTTCCTGGTTTGCTCTTTGTAGTTGCTTCTGAGACTTCCCTGGTCGTTATAGGTCCATACAGAAACTGTCTTTGTTCACCTGTAACCCTTTTGCTTTCAAAGATATTCATCTACTTTCTCCAAGGGGATAACATGTCTTTTATCCAGATTAGAATAATACGGTAGAAAAAGATGTATGGAGACATCGTTCTTAGACGTGTCTCCTGTGAACTCCAGACAGTTTCTTTCAGGCCCTCATGGCTGATATCACTCATTCTGAGCTTTATTTTTTTTTCTTTATTCCCCCCCTCAATTAATTCCTTTCCAAATACTTTTCTCTTCCCAGTGTTCTGGCAATGGTGCTTTTCACAGATCATGCAAATGCAAATGCAAATGCAAATGATAATAATAATAATAATAATAATAATAATAATAATAATAATAATAATAATAATAATAATAATAATAATAATAATAATAATAATAAAGTTGGAAGGGACCTTGGAGGTCATCTAATCCAACCCCCTGCTCAGGCCATTTCAGACAAATGGTTGTCCAGTCTTTTTTTTTTTACAAACTTCCAGTGTTGGAGCATTCACAACTTCTGGAGATAGGTTGTTCCAATGATTAATTGTTCTAACTGTCAAGAAATTTATCCTTAGTTCTAGGTTGTTTCTCTCTTTGGTTAGTTTCCATCCATTGCTTCTTGTCCTGCCTTCAGGGGCTTTGGAGAATAGCTTGACTGCCTTTTCTTTGGGGCAGCCCCTGAGGTATTGGAAGGCTGCTATCATGTCCCCCCTTGTCCTTCTCTTCATTAAATTAGACATGTCCAATTATAACCGTTTATAATAATAATAATAAAGTTGGAAGGGACCTTGGAGGTCATCGAGTCCAACCCCCTGCTCAGGCAGGAACCCTACACCATTTCAGACAAATGGCTGTCCAGTCTCTTCTTAAAAACTTCCAGTGTTGGAGCATTCACCGCTTCTGGAGGCAGGTTGTTCCATTGGTTAATTGTTCTAACTGTCAGGAAGTTTCTCCTTAGTTCTAGGTTGCTTCTCTCCTTGATCAGTTTCCATCCGTTGCTTCTTGTCCTGCCTTCCGGTGCCTTGGAGAATAGCTTGACTCCCTCTTCTTTGTGGCAGCCCCTGAGATATTGGAACACTGCTATCATACCCCCCCCCTCATCCTTCTCTTCGTTAAACTAGACATACCCAATTCCAGCAACCGTTCCTTATATGTTTTAGCCTCCAGTCTCCTAATCATCTTTGTTGCTCTTCTCTGTATTCTTTCTAGAGTCTCAACATCTTTTTTACATTGTGGTGACCAAAACTGGATGCAGTATTCCAAGTGTGGCCTTACCAAGGCATTGTAAAGTGGTATTAACACTTCATGCGATCTTGATTCTGTCCCTCTGTTAATGCAGCCTAGCTTTTTTTGGCAGCTGCAGCACACTGCTGGCTCCTATTTAAGTGATTGTCCATTAGGACTCCAAGATCCCTCTCACCGTTGCTACTATTGAGCAAGATACCACCTATACTATACCTGTACATTTGGTTTTTCTTGCCTAAATGGCTTGGCTTCACTTGGTCTTGGTCTTTCAGAAGGTTTGTCTGAACCCCACTTGCAGCACAGACTCCCAAGGGGGGGGACGCCATCCTTGATCTCCAGTTCCAGTTGGTGACCTCCAGGTGCTCCATCGGAACTCCCTGGACACACAGACTGACCCCCTTCCCTGCTTCCTTTGTCGCTCTAGCATGGGAATCGTGTCTTCTCCGTTTTGGGCAGTGGAGATTCTCCCTGATTTGGGGGCAGCAACTGCTTCCCTGTGTTGATTGTGATGCCCTCTAGAGGAGGACTTTTCAACCTTTTCACCGATTGTACCACTTTTAGAATATGGCAATATTCAAGTACCACCAGTTGCCTAGCAAGGTGTCAAAAACTTGATGACCAACAAAAAATGGAAAAAAGTGATAAAGTACAGGTAGTCCTCACCCCCCTTTTATATTCTCTCTGCTCTCCCCCTTTTATATCCTCTCTTCTCTCCCCCTCAGCAGAACTCAGGCAACGCCTCACACAGTTCCAGCTGAATCTCTGTCTGAAGACTGCGTGAAGTTGCCTGTCACTCCCACTCAGTTGGAGCTGTGTGCGCTGATCCTGGGCTCTCTGTAGGACCCAGGCAAGCAAGCTGAATCTCCACCCGAAGACTGCATGAGGCTGCCTGCAGCACCCAAGGCCACTGCCAATCAGCTGGAGCTGTACGCTTTGATCCTGGGCTTTCAGTAGGATCTAGGCAACACCTTGTGCAGTTCCAGATGACTTTCCCACAAGCGTGTGCGACGCTGCTGCCGCTTCACCTCATCCACTTTTACATTTGTTTTTTTTTACACTTTTTTTTACAATGTTGTTCAACCTATCGTACGCGCAGGGCTTTTTTTCCTCATAAGAACGCCCAGAACAGAGTTCCGGCACCTTTTTTGGATGGAACCTTGTAGGGTAGGCAAGGCAGGTTGTATGATATGTGTGAGCTCCGGCACCTTTTTTTTCTTCAAAAAAAGCACTGTGTACGCATACCACCTGCCAGGTGCCAATGTACACGTACCACCGGTTGAAAAGCCCTGCTCTAGTACTGTGTTGTTTATAAAACAGGGAAAGTTGTGTTGTTTACAAAACAGGGAAATTCAACTTGTATCTGAGGCTAACCGTGAGGGATAACAGCACTGTGAAATTGCCTAGAAAGCAGCTTGCCAAGGGGAAGATTGTGGGAAGGAGTCTCCCATTTCTCCTAGGATTTAGTGCTCAGGATATTTTCCCCTTGAGCCTGTATGATCAGCTCTTACCCAATCACCCAACCCCTGCCTCCGAATCTGGGGTGACAGTAGGCATAGAAGGGTGAGCCCCATCTATTTAATTCAGCCTTGGTCCCGCCACCCAAACAAACACAGTGGAGCCCTGCTTGGGGGGCCTTGCGCCTGGGAAGCTCCATGAAAGGCCTGAGAGAAGACCCCTGGCAGGTCTGTAAAAATGCAGCAAGGACTCTGGCCAGGACGATGAAAGGCACAGCCATTCTTGCACAGGGAGAAGTTACCTTTGTAAGATGCTGGCTGGCCAACCCCTCCCATGTGCTCTCACCTGTACAGGAGCAAAGGAAGGGCTGATGGGAACCAGCACATAGTTCACAGGATATTTACTACTACAACTATACTGGCTAGTGGTTTAAGTGGCATGTTCGAGGATCGTGTCCAGCAATGCATCTCACCTGGCTCCATCTCCAACAGGTAAACAACCTTTCTCATCCATGTGTCCGACTATCCTGGTGGATGAGAAGAACAAAGTCAGGATGGTGGTCGGTGCTTCTGGAGGGACAAAAATCACAACAGCAACAGCCCTGGTGGGTCACGCTGGGTAGGCTGAGGGATGCTTCTGGAGACCACCTCGTCTTGCTCTGTCAAGAAGCCCCGGACACCGTGGGTTCTCTGTGGGGTGGGGACAGGCAGCACTCATGGTGGGCATCTCTTTTCTGCTCTGGGGATACCAGTGTGCCTACTAGGACCAGAGAGGTTGCTAGGACCACTATGGAGGGCCCCTAAGGAGAGCCTGACCACAGGAGGGAAGTCTGAGCTAAGACCGAGATCTGCAAACAGGGCTGAATCGGTCCAGTGAAGGGGATGTGCATGCGATGCTTGACAGAAAAAGAGAGAAGTGGCTTCCAAAGTCTCACCAGGTTCTTGAACAGACTATTTTTGAAACTCTCTAGATTTTGTCTTTCTGGGAAAAAAGGAGATTTAACCCGCATAGTTATATCCATTTTGTACTCGTTGCCATAGAATGGGTTGAGCTACAGCTGTGGATTGGGGGAGTTGAAAGGAAGATGGAGAGAAAAGGTTGATGGATGTTTCTTATCTAAAGTTACATTTGGATTTGTAAGCCCCTCAAAATTTACAGTTTGAACAGTAATATTGGAATCACAGAAAAAGTGAAAGAAAGTTTCAAATAGCTCCATGTTGAAATTCCTAGGTGGCATTGAGCTTCCATTATTATCTATTTCACATAATTTGGGGGAAGATGAGGGAGGAGTGGCTTCAGCTCCACACTCAGCCCCTTAGGGAAAACAGTTATTGGCAAGAGCGATTGTCAAGTACATCTGAAAGCTCCTTTGCAAGGCAGACATTTTACTGAGCAGTTAAAGTCTCTCTGTGGTCTCTCACAATTTATCCTGGCTTCATGGATTCCTGGAAAGAACATCAGCTTCAGTCCTGTCAGGAGATGCTTGGAGACCTAATCCTGTACCTCTTCTTTCGTGCAGACAATCATCAATGCCTTGTGGTTTGGCTACGATGTTAAGACTGCTGTGGAGGAGCCGCGAGTTCATAACCAGTTGCTCCCCTCAGCTACGCTTCTGGAGAAGGATGTGAAAAAGGTCTGTTTAATAATGGAAGGATCAGGGAAACCTGAAGAGGGTTAACAGCTGAAGGGTTCTCTTTCAGGATTGGCTTTCCCACCTCTGTCACAGTGTTGTGCACTTAGGCTGCCTGGGAATTAGAGGGCTACAATTCTAAAACACATGCAGAGTCCCAGGTTGGGTGAAGTTGCTCCCTTTAGCTCAAGGGGCTTTCCAAATAGTAGCATTATCCAATCCAGCTGACAGGTAACTTGTGACAGAACATCCCTGAGACCACAGCTGGGAGCAGCTGTCTCTTGACTGAGTGCAGTCATCTCTGGCCCGCAAGGCAAGAGAGTCTGAGGTAAGAAATGCTTTGGGATCTGTTGAAGATGACAGCGCATCACCCGTTTTTTTCCTTCCTAGGAAATAGAAGAAGACCTGGTGAGAAGGAAACATGAGGTCAAGAGGACCGATGAAGGTGCTGTGGTGCAGGCCATTCTCTGGACTGAAAATGGTTGGGCTGCAGCCTCCGATTCCCGGAAAGGGGGCTTCCCAGCAGGATACTGAGCTGGCCAGCTACACGTAGCTCAGAAGGCCTGAGATTGACAGGCTCACCACGTTCTACAGATCTCTGGAGCAAGTGATTCTGCATCTCACCAATGTGGACCATGGGATAGATTTATAATGAACATAGGATGATGAGATGACCATGGGACACTGCTTCATTGACAAATACTATATATATGTAGAGATATGGAAAAAAATCCAGCTGTTGGCATCTGCTTGGCCTTGGCATTTTTTAAGGATCCATAGAATCCGGCCATTGGTTCCTTGGTGGATCCCCTGCTGGATGCAGGAATTGCTAGCAAGGCCTCCTGGAGAAAGCCAGACAACCCAAAGTGGCTTTAGTGGCTTTGTGTCTCTGGCAGCAGAAAAGGTATCCCAGCTGCTCCCACTGGTCCCTTTCCCAGACAGGTCAGCAGATGGCGCTCTACACTGGCGAACCTAGAGCAGAAGGAGATTCCCCTCCCTCCAAGTGGCTGGGGTGAGAGGCGGGTGGCCTCCACATGGGCTGTCAGCCAACCCAGGTGTGTTTCGTCCAGGTGCAAGGAAACCTGATAATTGGCCTGCTTTTTGACCCAGGTTCAGAAGACAGACAGAGGACTGTGGGAAGACTTGGGCCTTGGGAGACAGAGAGAGCTCTCTTGCCCCTTTGCCAGCCATGCCCCCTTCTGCTGCCCCAGCTACCCTTCGGGCTGATCCACCTAACCTCCCTCCCCCAAACCAGAGTGGGCTGGAAGGCAGCTCCCGCAGATCAGAGCCCCCCCTCATGCTCTGGAGGGGCCAACGGGCACCAGGCCATTCCCAGCACAAGGCATCGCCCACCCACAGCAAGAAGCCAACGGGTTAGTGGGGTGCCAACCCAAATGGGGCCAGGGTCAAAAAGAAATTACTTCAAAATAGCTTATAAAAAGTCTGTTTCTAATATTCTCATCTCTCAAGTGTTATGCCCGGATATCACAACTGAATGATTACGTATTGAAAAAAAACATACTATTCATTCAGCCTAAAACTGCATGTCCTTTTTTTGCAGCCCAGTCAGGCTTGTAAAGATTCTAGTCACGCTTCAATATCTTTTTGGCAAGTCGGTGGCCAACTAGGTATTTTCCTGTCCCACGCTGGGCATCTGATGGATCATTTTCTAAGTAAGGACTTCATGGCTGCTACATTTCATCTATTTCTCTGTATCATTTTCATCTTTTTCTTTCAAAATTTTGTGTGTGTCAGATAACCCTCCCCACCACTGGTTCACCATTAATCAGATAAGCTGGGAGGTCCAGTTTGGATGTGTGACCTGTTACTTAATGATGCCTCTCTCCAGGTCAGTGAGACTCTGCCAGGCTTGCCCCAGCTACCGGTAGAAAGACCCTCGACTCCATTTGGTTGAAGGGATGATGGGTTCTTTTACTAAGGATGGCAGAGCTGGCACTCTGGTTTATTTTTCATATGGTGTAGCTCATATTTAATTATCATCTTCCTTAAAAATGAGGTGAGGTTAATTCAGAGATTTTCTTTAGAAGAAAGCTTGCTAAAGATAATCCAAATTCACGGAATTTGGTTGGGGCAAGAAAACAAGGGACGTTTCTTCAGTTACCTGAAAGACCAAAAATTATGTGACTGTGCAGGAGACGGATAATCAGTTTCTTTTGATTACACTTACAGGGTTTTTCATGCTCTCCAATTTATCCTCTGGCACCAAGAAGGGCACCCTCCTAGAAAGGTCAGCACCCACTTTGGATCGAGGAAACCAATTTTAAAAAGCGAGCACAATCCAGGCACTTTCCAGCCCAAAAGTGGGTGGAAGTGCACGTAGAACCAGAGCAATGAGCAGGCTGGCCCACTGGAGCCCCCCCCAGGGGAAGCTGCCCATTGCCCCCCCCGCCCTTGATGTCCCACTGAGGATAAGCCGCAGATTGCCCGCCCAAAGGGGCCGAAGGGAAAGCTGCCCACGTTGCACCGCTGACCCCAAGGAGGGTGGCTGGAGTGGGCTTGTCAAGAGGTGCCACGGCCAAACAAAGGGAAAAAACGAAATCCTTGAATCCTCCACAAACAATTCTCAGCCTAAAATAAAATGTTTCTGAATTGGGAAGCTTTGAAAAGAGTTGAAAAGAAACAGACCTGGAAATAATTTGTGAAAATATACTTTAAACTTTCTATAGAGCAAATGTGTGCATGAAGAAATAAAAAAAAAGCTCATAATCCAGAATGACTCTCCCATTAGCTCCTCCACGGCTTGCCTCCCCGCTTGTTACGAACACAGTAAGTCAGCAGAATTGCAGCTTCGATGAAGGCTCAGCAGGTGGGAGTACAACAGTCCGTAACTTCACTTTCAGCAATAAGAACAGGGAAAGTTCCTGCTGGTGCCTTTGGCTCTGAGGCCTCCAGGGCGGCAGGGCAAAGCTTGGGGCATTCAGCCCCTCCCCCCAGCCTGAGACCTGGGTCCACAAAAGGCCTCTGCATCAAAGGTTAATGTTGCAGGGCTTTCAGCCCTCTCCAGAGCTTTGGCAGCAGACCCTACTCAACCCCTGGGGGAGGGGGCTGCCTCAGCCCCCCCTGGGCATTGGCTCATTTACTTGCCAGGCTCCTTGCTCCTTGTTTCCCTGAGCAAAAGCTTCGTCCAACGCCTAGAGCTTGGAAGAGCTTCCGCCACACCGGCTGCAGCATTTCTGCTCTCTCCAGTCCCGAAGGGGGGAGGGTTTCCGTGGAGATTCTGGGTTCCTACCAAATTCAGGCTCAGTCACGTAATTTCCCACCCGTGCCAGTCTCAGTCTTTCTCACTGGGCATCCTTGGCTTCCATCAGCCACAGACACTCCGTGGTTCCAGGAGGACATTATATCTCAGGACAGAGAAGAGACTACTTCAGCCCCGCCCCCCTTTCCCTCAACCGCTGGACTCGCAGGAGACGGACATTTGGCTCAGCTTCTCTTTTGCTACAGGACGACCGTGACCGTCTCGTGTGTCCAGTTGCAGGGCAACTTTCAGCAGGAAGTTAGGTCTGACAGAGGAGAAATGTAGAACACAGTTTGGGCTGTGTGTGTGTGTGTGTGTGTGTGTGTGTGGTTTGCACAGGAATGAATCCAAAGGCTGATGGCACAACCACCAGAGAAGGAGAACAGTTGCTTCAGAGTAGCCAGAGGCTACTAGTAGCCAGAGGCTACTGCTTCTAGTAGCCAGAGGCTTCTCCTTGCTTCCTCCAGTCAGAATAAGGGAAGATGCAGGCGCCCTCCTGGGAGATGCCCTGCACCACATTCAGGGCATGTGGTGCAGTGTGGACTGAGTGCCCCAGGGTGATCAAAGCGGTCGTGAGGTTCTGCAGAGAAAAAAAAAAAGCAACGGTAAGCCCCACATGCCCCCTTCAAAGACCTCCTGCACAGCTCTTTGGGCCACCACCTTAGGAAGGGGGGCCTGGGCAATGAGAGGAGGCAGCCCGGAAGACCCTTCGGGAGAAGGCTGGACTGGTCAGACCTGGGCAGATGCAGAACAGGCTGCTCTAATTCAGGGTACACGAGCCTTATTCTCTCCATTGACTTACAGGGCAGGACCAGTGAGTGGATTACTACTAGCAGGTAGCAGCAGGCTCAGGCTAGGCATAGGAGGAACTTCCTGACACTACAAGTCGTAAGCCAGTGGAACAGGCTGCCCCATGAAGTGGTGAGTTCTGCTTTGTTGGGGGTCTTCAGAGACTGGATGGCTATCAAACCCACTGAGTTGAATCCCAGAATCAGGACTTGGACAATCTAAAGTCTGACTCTGGGAAGATCAGCCGGGTAGGGAATTCCAGGACAGGAAGACACTGCAGAGCTGCCCAAAATACCTCAAAATAAGTGTCTGAAGTTATTGGAGACTTTTCCATCCAAGTAACAGACAAGGGAGCTATTCTGGAAACCCCTTTCTCCAAGTCTCCAGCTGGACCCCACTTCTCTCTGTGTCCCAGTTGTCTCCCCACTTTCACTCCCCACCCTTCCTAAAGCAAATGACTGACCTTCCATTTTCTTGTTCACCTAAGTCAGGGGTTCTCAACCTTGGCAACTTTAAGACTTGTGGACTTCAACTCCCAGAAATCCTCAGCCAGCTTTGCTGGCTGAGGAATTCTGGGAGTTGAAGTCCACAAGTCTTAAAGTTGCCAAGGTTGAGAACCCCTGACTCCTAAGTCCTAAGAGAAGAGGGAGAGAATGCCTGGCTGAGGGATGGGGGCAGGCAGAAGGGATGGAGCCTTCCTCTTGCCTGTTCTATTTCTTTTCCTTTATTGGAAAGCTGGCAAAGTAGCTGAGCTCCATGAGCATCTCTCCCCGCCTCAACAAATGCCTCCCACAATGAGACAGGGGAAGGAATCCCAGACGGGCTTCATGGAATAGGAACCTGACCAAGGCTGGGAAGTAATGGAGGTGGTTCTCCTCAAGGAGGACTCTTTCACCCAGCCTTGCTGCTGTGAGCATTTGTGCAGAACACGAGATCCCCACCACCAATTTAGGGGGGGAGGTGGAGGGAGAGAGAGAAGAGCCAAGAATCTGGTCCGCATCTCACCTGTGGAAACCGCTTCTCCACTAGAACGGAGCCACCACCAGTGGCATAGAGGATGGGCGCTCTGATGGCTTGATCCAGATCATACCCAAACCATAACTTATTGATGATGGCCTGCAACAGAGAGTCCTTTGATAAACCCATGAAAGAGACATCTGGCCAGGAGCATCCTCACAGGGAGCATTCAGTGGATGCAATTAAATTAAATTATATCAAGGTAGTCTTTAGCCCCAAGCTCTCTCATTGCTTGAACTGCAATGTCTATCCAGCCACAGAAGGTCAAGTGCTTCTCGCTCCCACAGGAGTTTGCATATTCCTGTAACTGAAAAGGGATTTGACTGCATGGAAACATGACTAAAACTTGACCATGGGAAAAATAATCCCACAGGCTGAAGGGAAACCCCTGGCCACCTCTCAGCTGAGGAGTACAGCTTCTTCCAGGAAAATCACAGAATTAGAGGAAAACACTCGGGGAGGGGGCAACTCCAAAACAAGGCTTTGAACTGGACTCTGCAGGTTGGGGTTCATTAATGAAAGCTTCTGGGCCATCCTCAAGGGCGGCTCTTGTATAAGGCAGGGGGCTTCCATGCCTTACCTGGGCTACAGCAGGGATAATGAGGGGCCCACCTGAGCCGCCTATTATTAGCTTGGACTTCCCACTTTTAGAAAGAAGAATGGATGGTGTCATGGAGGAGGGAGGCATCTCTCCTGGGGGGAGAATAGGATAAAATGTTAGCTGATAGAAGAGAATCTTTGTAGCACAGGGTTGAACTGTGGGGTCCTTGGTGTTCTCTGGGCTTGGTTGTTGTCTTGCAAACTTTTAATTATCAAACTAGGTAACATCATCATCAAGTAATGAAATGTCTGTAATAAATCAACAAAGCTCAGAGAGCACCAAGGTATTGGCTCCCTACAGGATCCACTTTAGGAAACCCAACACCCACGCATAAGGTAGCAGCATGCTTACACACTTCCTCAGCAATTCTAGCCTCTGAGGAAGACCAGAGAGTTCAGTGTGATTCTTTGGGAGGGAGGAGCAGTGGTCTTTACCTGGAGAAATGCTTTCACTAGATCGCTTCATGCAAAAATCAGCCAGCTCATTGTTTAAGATGATCCCAGTTTGCTGCGAATAGACCATTGAGCCAAACCTAAGCAGAGAGAAAGCAGATGGGGAGGGGAGAACATGGTTGGGAATGCATTGATCAAGAGGCTGCTGTGAATCTGGCTGTGTGGCCTCAGGTACCCCCTCTGACTGGGGCTCCAGGGGGCTCAGCTGGTACCTTACCAACCTCCTGGAACAGAGATGGGAAGGTCCTGCAAGGATCATAGGCCCCAGAGGCATCCTCTGAAGGGAATGTTCGATCCTGACCAGTTCAAGGTTGACTCAGCCTTCCATCCTTCCGAGAACGGTAAAATGGGGATCCAGATTATTGGGGACAAAACGTAAACCGCTTAGAGAGGGCTATAAAAGCACTGTGAAGCGGTATATACGGTAAGTCTTAAGTGCTATTGCTCTTTTCTCTGGCTTGCATCACGTGTCCTCAGAGAACCCTTTTCCTGCCAGCCTCAGCAATGGCCTCCCCCTCAGACTGGGCGTTCTGGGCACGTCTGTGAGGAAGGAAGGAAGGCCTCTCCTTGAGGAGGCAACGCTCTCTGCTGGCTGAGAAGCTCTTGGGAGGGGACTCTGGAGGGACAGACCTGGACTCAGTCCGGGGAAGGTGGCGCGCAATTTCCCCAACATTTTACAAATTTTGCCTGTGGGACCTTCGGTTAACAAAGGAGGAGCAGGATTGTTTCTGGAGCCAATGGCCGTGAGGAGCACAAGCCCCACTGGTGGGTCAGTTTCACACATGGAATTGTGGGTGGACTCGGCAACTGGGTGGGAGTGGCTTTCAATGGAGTGACCACAGGTGCTTCTGCAGAGACTCTAACTGGAAGGTGGCGGCAGTTAGCAACAAAACTAAGGGTGAGAACTCCTGGACATGGAGGGCCAAATGGTCAAGGCTGCCCTCAGCATCGCTGGTCCACAGCTGCCCCCACTTACGGGTGGTTGATGGTGCTGGTGGCTGACACAGCACTCCCATCTTCTGCCAAAACAGCCACGTGGGAGGTGCCAAAAGGGGCCATTCTCAGCTGGGCAGGGTCATAGTGGCTCGCTGGGTGGTCACCCCGGCCGTCGATCAACTGCCTGATGTGGTCAGCAAAGGCATCTGACATCATCTCATGGAGAACCTCCTGAAAGGGTGGGCATTCCAGTCAGGGAAAGAGACTGCCAGGGGTGGCCCCGAGACCACTTTCCAAAGTGCTCAGAAGCCGGGGGGGCTGTGAAGAGAACGTGAAGTTTCTGGAGTGGAGCAAGGGAGGCTGACGGCTCAGAGCTCCTCTCCCAGCAACTGAGCCACACAGCCCATTGCAGAGAAAGCTGGGCCCTTTTACGGCGCTCTCTGCCAGGATGAGGGAAGGGGCACCCAGGAAAAGGAAGACTCCCTTTGCTGCATGAGCACACAGGGTGCTGTGCCCGAGTCTCAGTCAGAGCCGCTGTAAATTAAATAGCTGCCCTCTTATCCTTCCAGCATCTTCATACAATATGAAATAAGGAAAACTCTTATGTTTTCCTTATTCTGCTTGTAGATTTGAACTTTTTATCTTTATTTGACTTCTCTGAGCTGTTGCAAAAATCAGTTTTTCGCATATTAATTAGAAATTCAGGACGCTCTTTTCATATCACGTGCAAGCAGTGTGGAGGACTGAAAGGTGAGGCGCTCCGCCTTTAAATGCTGATTTTATGATGTTACCTAACAGTTGGCACATCTTTTTCTGTGCTGTGAACAGCATCAGAATGTTCTCTGGGCCATTTGCTCCCTTCAAAATAAAAATATCCAGGTCATTTTATAATGTTTAGGGGACAATTATGGTTTGGAAATACAGGCTAGGAATGGTAAATAAGTAAAGAATAAAATAGATATTAACTTCCACTCATCTGGAAGTTTAAAAAACAGTAAGAACATTGCCCTTATCATCTGAGATGAAAGACCCTGGGAGCAAAGTACCAATTTCTGACACACACCTACTACACATGCAAGTGGGCACTGAGCCTAATGTGATTCCAGAAATCTGAAGGCAGCCCCAGGAAAGACCCACCTCATTTATTTTAGAAAAATTGGGGTCATCTAATTTTGCTCTTTGGCCATTGGCAAACTTCAAGGTCTCTGCGATGTAGTGATAGGCCCTTGCTCTTCCCTTTGGTTCTTCCAGATCCACTTTGGTGAAATTGAACCCTGAAAGACAAGCAGAGTTGTGGATGACTTACCCATCAACAGACTTAAAAAAATGTTTACAGGTGGTGCTCGACTTACAAGGGTTTATGAGCCGTGATGGCGCAGTGGTTGGAATGCAGTATTGAAGGCTGACTCTGCAGCAGTTCGATCCTGACCAGCTCACGGTTCACTCGGCCTTCCATCCTTCTGGTCTTGGTAAAATGAGGATCCAGATTGTGGGAGGCAACAGGCCGACTCTGTAAACTGCTTAGAGAGGGCAGTGAAGCCCTGTGAAGCGGTGTATAAGTCTAAGGGCTACTGTTATTGCTACAACCAGAACTGGGACCAGAATTTCTATCACTAATTCATATGGTCATTAAGTGAGTTGTGACTGATTTTAATTTTTTTTTGCCATGGTAATTAAGTGAATCACACATTTGTTAAGTGAATCTGGCTTCCGCCGTTGACTTTTCTTGTTGGAAACCCTGTAGGAAAGTCATAAATGGTACCCTGGGATGCTGCAAGTGTTGTAAATATACGCCGGTTGTCAAGGAGCCAAATTTTGATCATGTGACTGTGGTGTCACTGCAACGGTCTTAAGTGCAGTAATCATTCACATTTTTCAACACCGTAATAACTTTGAACAGTCATTAAACAAATGGTTGTAAGTTGAGCACTACCTGTACTTTTGTTATGCTCAACTAAATAACAAAATTCTGTAGACGGAACAATATTGTTTCCACTTGTCAGCTCTTGATATCTTTACTCCCAACACCATGGATGCAACTAAGAAGAACATTTGCATTCTTAAGATGCAGCAATTGAGCCCAACACATTAATAATCCCATTGATGAGAGCCTCAGATGAGGTGATAGGACCAGAATAAATCAAAAGAGTTAATATTCCAATCTCCAGCAGCAAGGTGATCGCAACATTAAATGTTCCTTAGATTCATGTTTGGTTGTTGCTATATTACCTGCAGTTCACAGGAAATTGATTTCACATTGTTTAACTGTGTTTCAGGCTTGTTATTCTAGAAACCATGGAATAACTAATATAAATTTCATCAGCTCCAGTTTCCTATGAAGAAAGATTATTGACTTATAAGGCAATTAAAAGTCCTCCAAAGCTGTGGAACTTCAAAACCAGTGACAATATTTGTAATAGCCCAGTAGCTAAGAATATAAAATGATGAATATAAAGTAAAGAAATCCTTCAAATAGGGAGGCTCCCCTTTAAATTCTACAGACAGCAACACAAAAGCACCCTCTCCAAAAACCCAGGAAGTGTCTGGAGAAGCTAGGACCTGGAGAACCAGCTCCTGCTGTCTGCAGTTTTCTTCTCCATGAGCAAAGGCGATAACTTCCCTAGGAAAGAAATCCCTTTCACAAGAAAAGGTTTCAGCCAATGCCTTTAAACAGTATCAGGCAGGAATCAATCAAACTCTGTAGAAAGGAGCCACCAAAGTTAGAACTGATTAAATTATGCACTGGATTATCGAAGCTTCATTTTGCCAGCTGAGAAACTAACAAACACCAACAGGCAGACAAGTCCTGATAATGAGATAGGATTAGGAAGGTTTCACAAGAACCCATTGTGAGTAATCTTGTACTAAATAGGACAAATGGAATCTTGGAGCAGAAATGACAAATGTAATCAACCAAGTGTGAACACTAGCCTTGAGAAAAAAAAGTCACATCGATTGACATGCTTTAAATAATAAACTTTCTATATAAATATCTGAACCAGCTTTTACTCGGGGCAATTCATTTGGAACTCTGTCCCAAGAGCCGGGCTCTCTGTTTCTGCAGAAACAATCAGCTGGAAAATGACCTTCCTCGTTGCAGGGTAGTGTTGGCCAACCACTGGACCCAAAAAATAAAATTTTACATTGAATAAAACACTGAGATAGATCAAGCTTATTTTCATCTCTGCCAAAAAAAAAATAGCTCTCTTTGAACTGAATGGTTACAAAACAACAATGTTATTAAAGTCTCACTTCACTAAAAACAAATCTTTGGATCTTGTTTTTAAATTGAATTATCCCATAAACAAAGTTTTCATGGGGAAGGGCCCCAGGCATCTGCCTTCTTGCAGCACCGCAGGGAAATCCCCTTCCCAGCAGGGATTCCGATTCCTGCCCAGACCTCCAGGTAATAATTCTCAAGGTGAGCCTAAAGACCTAAACACTGAATTTCCCTGTTCCATCCACTGACCAACCTCTGATGAAGGCCCAGCTGGAAGACAGAAGATGGGTAAAACTACCTTTCTCAAAGGTAAAATCTTGCAAGAGGTTCCTACCAAGGAAATGTATTTGATATCTTGGAAATTAGTTTAACATAATATCACGCTCTTTACAGGAAGGCTTTGCGTGATGTCAATTAACTCTGGAACTAAATTCCTCCTAGTTACATTTATCTTCCCTTCCATGTCCTGGCTGAGAAGAATTCCTGGAAATCCTTACCCCAAGATAAACAAATTCAGCCTAAAATCTTGATTGTTTCTACAGTTATTATTATAATACAAGAGTATTGAAGCTCATTTATTCAAGTTTATAGACAGAATTCAAAATGACATTAAATGAGATTAGGAGTATAAAATTTAAGACAGCATATAGTAATATCTTATGTTTGGCTCTTTACTCAGTTCTATTATCATAAAATCATAGAATTGTGGAGCTCAAGGTGGCCACAAAAATCACGTGGACTAAGTCTATATTCAGAATTTCTGTTTATACAGGTTGAAAGTTTAAAGGCAAATTACAAAAAGAAAGCCATCCTTATATGGCAAATCATTCACTAACTCATTACTTAAGGGTTGAATAAAATGTATCAAACCACAGTATGAAAAGTTTGGGGATGTTTGAGTCAAAAAACATTTTAAAATATCAAGGAACTCTATCAGAGCATGCAAAGAAATTAACTCATATCTTTTCTAATTTGAGGAAACAAGAATGCCATTAAAGTACAGTATCAGAAATAACAATGGATCAAAAATCCATTACTGTATAATTATATACTCTAATTTAATCAACCAGCCAAAGTTGATTGAAATTGTAGCATTCATATTTATCAAGCAAATTTGCTTGATAAATATGAATGCTACAATTTATAATAATTATAGTGGAATTCATGCTCAGCTCAAGAATAACTTGCCTCATTAAAACCAAAGTAATGTGGGTGGCTTTGGAAAAAACATATTCCTATCGAAGAAAAACAAAAAACAAAAAAGATCAATATAGCAATAGCACTTAAACTCATATACCTCTTCACAGTGCTTTACAGCCCTCTGTACAGAGTTTACAGAGTCAGCATATTGACCCCCCACAATCTCGGTCCTCATTTTACTGACCTCAGAAGGATGGAAGGCTGAGTCAACCTTGAGCCGGTGAGAATCGAACTGCCAAACTGCTGGCAGTCAGCAGAAGTAGCCTGCAGTACTGCATTCTAACCACTGTGCCACCACAGTTCATATACTTTTTATATTAATAGTCTGGAAAACCATCAGGGCAAGGAGTGGTTTTCAACATCACAGAATAATTGTAATGACAGTTACTGGAGGTGAAGAGCAATTAGCTAAATTAACCACAGAAAATTGTTGTACGAAAAGAACTCAAGTTCTGTAAACAAAACAAAACCCAAACCCCTCTATTCCCTCTTCTCTTGCTGAAGCCTCTGTGCAGCCCTCATTTGTATCTTGAATAGATGCTGCAATATCACATTAATTTGAATCTGGCAGGCAGCATCATACTGGGTTTCCTCCAGAATCATCTGCTTTATGCCATGAGCTAACAATTCTGCTTTGGAAAAAAGCTTCTGTGCAATCGTTTGGTCTTGAATAAATGCTGCAGCAGTGCCCCACGCTCAGACAGCAATCATCCCAGTTCCTGTTAATGCCAGTAAAGACCCAGATGCAGGTCCCATCCCCCTCAGTTCTGGGCAGGTAGAATTCTGGGTTCCTAGCCTTCAACAAGTCCCAAGGACAGGGTTTCTCCATCTTGACAACTCCTAGAACTCCCCAGCCAGGTAGTTGAGTCCACATGTCTTAAAGGTGAGAAACCGTGTCTTAGGAGAAAGGGCAGCCCTCTTTGGGAAGGCTCAAAGCCTGTTGCAGAAGCCTGGTGCAGAAGCCTTGTGGAATGAGCTGCAATGGACCATATATTTTTTTTACTGCCAGCCCACCAGAACAGCTAAAGGGCTGTCACCGATGATGAATTTCCAAGCTAGTTCTCCAAGAAGAGCCTTTCCCCATCTGGTATCACAAGAACCTCAGCACCCAAAAGTCAGCTGTGATTCTTCCCCAGCTGGGCCCCTACCTGGGTTAATCAAGAGGCCCCTGGGGGCCAAGAGCTTCCCTTCGCTTTACCTTTTAGGACATTGAGAATGAAGAAAAGGACTGCTCCGGCTGCTGGCCTCGGGGCTGAGAATATGGTATATTTGTCCAGTGACATATTCAAGGGTTTCACCAGTTCAACATGGTAATTCTTGAGGTCCTCCAATGTCAAAGTGCCACCTAAACAATGACGGCAAAAAAGAGTGAATCTTTCAATCCTCCTAGGAGGTGATACTTTTCAGAAAGGAGGTGCATGGTGATCTCTCTCTCTCTCTCTCTCTCTCTCTACTTGAAGTCTGCAGACTAGGAGCAGATCTGAGCCTGAGAGCTGCCATGGTGACCAACAGATAGCCTTCAAAACTATCAGCAGCTCACTCTTCTCTGCCCCTTTTTCTGGAGAGAAGATCTTGGATTACGTATCCACAATTAAAGTGGATTTCTGTGCAACTTCATGTGAGAGCCATTTTGGAAGAGTGAGACCATTGGGAGAACCACTGGCCATCTTAGCCATTACAGGGCCCTTCCCATCTTGAACCAAACTGTGGTACAAATATGAGTCTTCGGAGAGGAGCGGCATATAAGTCCAAATAAAATAAATAAAATAAATAAAATGAATGTATCACAATTTTCTTTTTCTTATCTGCAGCCCAAGTCTCAGTCAACTTTACAGCATCCTTTGCTGTGCTGGTGAGAAAGTACTGCCTTTTCCCTTATCCCAACATCCATTTTGCATGGCTGTTGCAGAGATCCCTGCAGGTTGGACGGATCCTGGCACCTCTTGGCTGTTCCAGGTCGGAATAGGACAAGTCACCAAGGGACAATTCAACAAATACAAAAGTTAAATTTATTTAAATGGGACTGTGGCCAATAATAATAAAGTCAAGAGTTACAAATATTTCAAGAACAATATGGTCACCAATAATAAACATAACTGAATGAAACGATTAGTACAATGTTGAATTGTCCCGCAGCGAGTTGGCCGTGGTGAGTTGTCCTAGAGCTGTTCCAGGCTGGGTCAGCCTCTCTTCACCTCTAGTTTCTCTCTGCTTTGGGCAGTGGGAGTCTTGGGCTCTCTTCACGCACGGAGACTTTCTTCCCTGTAGACCAGGTCTTGGAGCAGTCCGAACAGCTGCTGGCCAACGGGGGTAGTGGAGGGGCCCCAAAGGGAAGTGGGGGTAAGAAGGAGAGTAAATTTCCTGATGTCTTTTGGCTGTTTTGGGCTGTCTTTGAAAATGGGCTTAGCGTGCTTTGGAGCTGGCGCAAAATCCATACGTCAAATCAGCCTGACTTTCATGTGTCCACATTCCAGAAGTAAGAACAGCGCTGTTTTCTGCTGGCTTAAGAACTCATGGATGGCTGTGGGGAAGAGCCCAACCCATTTATGTCACCCAAACTGCTAGTTACAATTTCAATATTCATCAATGCTCCCATTTTGACCTAAAGAGCTTGCAGCAACTAGGGAGGCAGGGGGCTTCTCTGAAAGTGAGTTCAGCAAAAAAACAGTAAGAATCTTGTCCTCCCCGATTGTTGACTGGAAAATCAAAAGGGAAAATTTTCTGGAAGCCATAGGACGTATTTAGAAACCTGTGTAACTCACTGCTTCCTCTTATTCTTTATCTTGTTATGAAAAGCGGGACAGAGCGAGAGCCAATTTTGCCTTTTCTGCTACCAGTTATCCATTAATCCTCCCTGCTTACTTCCTATTCTCCAGCTGTGGTGAGACCTGAGGGGACTCAGGCCACGACTGCCAGAGAGGCCTGTGGAAGGCCTCAGGACAAGAGGGAGCCCGCCTGACCAGGCCTCCAAGACTTGCTGGAAGGGAAAGTGCCTGCAGAGAAGCTGCCATGCTCACGGAGAGCCTTTTCTCTCTACTCCAGCATCTCCCAAGCCCCTTTGAAGGGGACGTGAAGGGCATAAGGGAGGTCAGACAGGTCAGGCAAGAGCACCTTCTTCCCACAGGCACAGGCTCACCCTCTCTCGGCCGAGGGTCTGCCACTGCCCCAGTTCAAGAACCCGAGTGGCTGCATTGCTCAGATCCCAGGCTCAGAGATCGCCCAGCATGAAACAACTGCAGATTATTTACTTTGTGAATGGCAGGAACATCAAAAGGAACCATGCAACTTAGCCCTACCTTCAGCTCTGACATCTTGCACTAACTTTTCTGCCGTCTTCCCAGTGTAGAATTCTTCGGCCCCATTTTCTGCCACGGCTTTGAGGGTCTTCTCTAGGGCTGCCCAGTGCAAGTCCTCTCCGTGGCTCAGGACGGCTCCTCGGTCATTGCAAAGCAGTTGGCTGAAAGCGAGGCCAAGAAGGACGCCGGTCAGCGGTTCCTGCTCTTGGGGCCTCTTTGTGGAAGTCCCGATTTAACCTCTACACACAACCAGCTCTGGTTAACGCCCAGGAATGGAGGCGAGTCTCTAATCTGTGGCCAGATATGACTTTCCTTTAAATATAGGGAATCCGCGACTTCATTTAGTGACCATTCAAAAATGACAACAGCACTGAAAAAAGTGACATGACCAGCGTTCACACATGGTCATGTGATCAAAATTCAGAAGCGTGGCAACTGACTCATATTTGTGATGGTTGGAGTGTCCCGGGGTTTTGTGATCACTTTTTTTGATCTTCTGAGAAGCAAAGTCAAAGGGGAAGCCAGATTCACTTAACAACCAAGTTACTAACCTAACAGCTGCAGTGATTCCCTTAACAACTGTGGCAAGAAAGGTTGTAAAATGGGGCAAAACTCACTTAACAGCCGTCTCGCTTAGCAACAGAAATTTTGGGCTCAATTGTGGTCATAAGTAAGGACTCTCTGTCCATTTCTCCTGGGACTGCATTTAGGATTACTCTGGGCGAGAGCGGTTTCCCTGCCTCTCCAGATATTGCCTTGATGGGTGGGTCTTCTCCATTTCTGCGGGTGGGAACCGCTGAAGCTCCTGATGGCCAGAGGGTAGGAGGGCAGGTTCCCCCCTGCCCCTTCCTTGAAAGTGGGGCTGTGGTGGCTACTCCCCCTGGCATGCCATGTAGAAGCATGCCCCCCCCCACCAAAAGGGAAGGAAAAGGCTGAATTCTTCACACCCACCCACCCCCTGCAACTAGGCAAGAAGAAGTGCTGCTAGGCCAGGCCTGCAGGCAAACAATGATGCTGGGCCTCAATAAAGTTAGCTTGGCCACAGCAGGGGGGGGGGGAAAGAGAGAGATAAGAAAGACCAAGAGGCTTATCTTTATCCTTCTTGGGGAGCTGGAAGGATAAGGCCAAGGTCCCTCTTTTCCGAGGGAGAGGGGGAGGGCATGCCAGTCAAACAAGGGAGGCCTGGGAGGGAATAGAGAGGATCAGCCTGGGCGTAACCTGGAAGCAAAGCAAGACTCCCTAGATATCAGCAGAGATTTGTGAATGACATGCTTTATCCAACTACCTTCCAGTTTTTACTGAGTAATTTTATGGACAGTGTTTTTGCAAGGCATTGGCATTGACGATCTGACTCTCTCCCCCCCCCCCCAACTACTAAGGTCAGATGGCTGGTTCTTATTGATGCTGAGCAGGGTCCTGCCTTATCCTTGGGAGGTGGGGGAGGGGCTACATGTGGTGGGTTTGTCTGTTTTATTGCTGTAAGCAGACCCACTTGTGTGAGATGGACAGCTACCGGTATATAAATCAAATAAGGGGAATAACAGGAATATTATCACAATGTAACTTATTTGGGCACAGCAGTTGATAGTGTATCCCATATTTTAATTATCAACTTAATTAAATATGGTCAACTGTTGACTTTATTATACTCAGATATCCTTAGTTCCTAATCAAACTGAAGGGTTGTACTAAGAGGTACCACAAGGTTTAGAATAAAAAAGTGGAAGGGATGGATATCAGATTTGCAGATCATATAGCATTCAGTGAAATATAGAATGCTTAAAAGACAGGAACCGCATTTAAAAACACTCAAGGATTAAAGAGGTTGGCTGAAAATAAGAGACTCCGTTCTTCACTTAGAAAACAGAAATCAAATGTATAAGATGAGTTGATATCAAGAGGTATGAAAAGACTTGAACTTGTGGCTCATCAGAAGCTGAATATGGAGATTCATACTAGAGGACCTGAAAGATAGTTTTATATTTCTAAGAATCTTCTTCCAAGTAGCAAGCATTATTTTGTGATGGGCAACTATGGCAAAAGGATTATAGAAAACTTTCTTAGCCTGGCTATGTTCAGCATTGCTGTAAAGGATCCAAACAGGATACTGGCCTGCCATTGGCCAATCCCACATTTAAAAGTTTGATCTCACCACAAGGACGAGTTCTTCAAAGGCGACTCCAGGAATTTCAGAAACTGGCTCAAAACCTCTGGTATCCGGATTCCAAGGCCAAGCATCTCAATGGTGGGTTCAAAAAGGTCCTTCCATGGCAATCTGCCATAGCGTAGGTGAGCTTCTTCATAACCACGAAGTTCCCCAGGAACAGCAATCCATTGAGACCCTGTCGAAGGATGCAGAATCTTCTCAAATTACTTTTCTATATATCACCCTAATTTCACTAATAGATTGCTTGGGTTAGTTCCCAAACTCCCTTGTGACTTGTAAAAACATACCAAAATTATTAGTAGAAAAATCTGAGTGTTTACCTCAGTGTTTCTCTAGCAATCTTGATAAGGAATGTGAACTTCATCTCCCAGAATTCCCCAACCAGCCAGCCAGCTACACATCTTAAAATCAGTAAGGTTGAAAAACACTGACGTACCTGATCACTTATTCTAGCAAAATCCTTTCAGATGCAAGTATGGCTGATGTTTTTAAGGGTCATAAGTCAGAAGAGAATGGCTGTTGGTATGAATGCCCACCTGTATGTTTGCTTAAGGAATCCTCTTTGGGGTTAAAGAGGCTAAGTTCCTCCACATTTTAAGTCTTTAAAGTATTTAAAGTCACTGGATAGTCGCTTGGCTGAAATGGTATAGGATCTCCTGTTTGATCATGGGGTTGAACTATATAGATGATTTCCAAGGTCCCTTCCAGCTCTATTCTGATTGATTGATTGATTGACATGTGAAATTCTATCAGTCTTAGGGCATCTAAGTGGCAAAACCCTAAGCCATTAATCATGGGTTGCAAAACTCAACCTGATTCACACACTGGACTGAAGACACTTTATAATGGTTTTTTTTTGAGGCCAGCTAATGTGTTGATGCCATCTTACACAACCTGCCTCTATGGTGAAACCACCTCTGGGGGGGGGTGGCTCTTATCCCAAGGCTGCTTCATGTTTCTTCCAGTGGAAATGAGGTCATCTCTTGGTCAAGGTAACACCTGCCAGGCTGATTCTCCCAAATAGATGAAAGAACAGAGTCTCAAGTCCCCCAAGCATGCATTTCCTCCCCAGCCCCACTGATACAAACCATGGTATTATTGAATTGTAGAGTTACCTGGAAGCAAAGTGCCTGTACACTTTTTCAGCAAACCTTCAGTGATGTTTTGGGGAGCCCTTTCACGAGCATTGAGCACCTCAATTTTTCCTGCAGTCCAAAGAACACATTGAAAAATCCACACAGCTTCTGTGGAGGTGATGAATAACATCTAGCTTTGTCCTGACAAAGTTTACCTAGATTCCACTCTCAAATCTCTTATTTCACTCACAAACCCCGTGTTCAATCGACATTTAAAGCTATAGTTTGTTGGTAGCTTACACTTTCTTAATTTTCTTAGGGTCTTAAAAAACTTGATTCAAAGTAGTCAAAAGTGACCAAGCCTCCTTTTCTGAGGAGCCGTGCCTGCTGCTACATTAATGGTCCCACCGGAGGCCACTTCTTCTTGAGCTTGGAGGAACCTACCTGTGGGTGCATCGTAGATGGTGAAAATAATGCCTCCACCCAGGCCCATGCTCTGTGGATTCAGGACTGACGTGCAGATCAAGGCTGCAATAGCAGCATCCACCGTGGAGCCACCACGTTTCAAGATGTCCCTGTTGGGGCATAGAGGACAGAGCGTGAAACATCAAAAACCCGGCAGCACAACGGGCTCACCGGCCTCTGCCTGTTGAAGGCAGATTGGATCACAACAGCTGCCTGAAAGGGTCAATGGTGCCCTTCAGCAGGCAGAGGCTAGTGACCAGTGGCTGCTGATTTAACTGTAGTGGGGAGCAGGACTTCACCTGAAGACTGCAGACCATCTCTGAGGATGCAGATGAATCCACAAAGTACATGCAGTTCTCCCTTCCAACTCTTGTGTGCTTGTCCTCACTGGTTAAGCAAACAGAAGAGCTCAAAGGAGACTTGCAACACAATTCAATCAGCAGGAATGGGCAAGGAAGATTAGAGAATGTCTAGACAGCCAGGGATTCTGAGGAATTGCACACTCAGCTATTGTGGAAAAAAAGAGGGCTCGTCAACAGCTGCTGTTACAAGACACATGTCCTGATAATTGCTGATTGTGAGTGAGTGAATGCCTGCTTGTTCTTGAGAAATCAGATTTGCAGCCTAGGAATATAAGACAACCAGATTTTGGAGAGGGAATTTACTGGGCAAACAAATGGTACAGAGGCAGTTAATACAATATTTGTTCATTTGTTTGTTCATTTGTATTCCACCTTTGTTATTTTTATAGCTCACTAAAGGTGGAGAACATACCTAATACACCTCCCCCCTTCTAGTTTCCACAGCAACAATCCCCCCCCCCCGTGTTGGGCTGAAAGAGAGTGACTGGAACAAAGTTTGTGAAGACAGCGTGTTCAATGACTCTACTACAGGGGTTCTCAACCTTGGCAACTTTAACACTTGTGGACTTCAACTCCCAGAATTCCTCAGCCAGCTTTGCTGGTTGAGGAATTCTGGGAGTTGAAGTCCACAAGTCTTAAAGTTGCCAAGGTTGAGAACCCCTGCTCTACTACATTTTCCCTGTGTGTCTTTCTACTAGTGCTGCCTAAAAAACAGAAGAGGAACCGACATAATTCAGACGTCTGAACTGCAAAGTCTATGGCAGCGGTTCTCAACCTTGGGGTTGCGACCCCATTTGGGGTCGCGAGACCATTTCGCGGGGGTCGCTGGACACCGCGGGCCGCCATTTTGTTTTTAATTTTTTTAAATTTTTTTAATTTTTTTAATTTTTTAAAATTTTTTTTGGGGCGGTGCATGCGCAGTTCGGCCTGTCGCGTGCACGCGACGGGCCGAACCGCGCATGTGCGGCACGCACGATGACCCGATCCGCACACGCATGCGCAAAACTCCGGCAGGCACACGGAGGAGCAGTCCGGAGCAGGCGGCTGCAAAGCTGCCTCCTTCCCGCTCCGCTCCGCCACGTCCCAGGCCCGGCCTTCAACTCACCCTCCGGCAGCCGGCCAAGCGGTCGGGGCAGCCGGACCTCGAGGCGGGCCTGCACTTCAACGAGACCGGCTCGGCTGTGGCGAGAGGTGCCCGGCGGCCGCCTCCGGCCCCCAAGTCCGCACTACAGACTGGCGTCCAGGTCCCAGCGCTCCGTCTGCCAGGCTCGTCCGGGACTCCCGCGCCTTCCACAGGGCCGGCAGCAGCCGCAGGTAGGTAAGCGGGCGGCAGGACTGGGGAGCCTGCCCGGGCCAGCTCCCTCCCTCGGTTGGCGGCGGCGGCCGAAGCAGGCGGTAAGGCGCCCAGCCGGGCGTGGGGGGAGGCCGAGCCGGGGAAGGAGCCGGGCATGGGGGGAGGCCGAGCCGGGGAAGGAGCCAGGCGTGGGGGGAGGCCGAGCCGGGGAAGGAGCCGGGCGTGGGGGAAGGCCGAGCCGGGGAGGGAGCCGGGCGTGGGGGGAGGCTGAGCCGGGGAAGGAGCCGGGCGTGGGGGGAGGCCGAGCCGGGGAAGGAGCCGGGCGTGGGGGGAGGCCGAGCCGGGGAGGGAGCCGGGCGTGGGGGGAGGCCGAGCCGGGGAAGGAGCCGGGCGTGGGGGGAGGCCGAGCCGGGGAAGGAGCCGGGCGTGGGGGGAGGCCGAGCCGGGGAGGGAGCCGGGCGTGGGGGGAGGCCGAGCCGGGGAAGGAGCCGGGCGTGGGGGGAGGCCGAGCCGGGGAAGGAGCCGGGCGTGGGGGGAGGCCGAGCCGGGGAAGGAGCCGGGCGTGGGGGAAGGCCGAGCCGGGGAGGGAGCCGGGCGTGGGGGGAAGCCGAGCCGGGGAGGGAGCCGGGCGTGGGGGGAGGCCGAGCCGGGGAAGGAGCCGGTCCCCAGTCCTGCCGCCCGCCTACCTACCTGCGGCCGCTGCCGGCCCTGCGGAAGGCGCGGGTGTCCCGGACGAGCCTGGCAGGCGGAGCGCTGCGACCTGGACGCCAGTCCATAGCGCGGACTTGGGGGCCGGAGGCGGCCGCCGGGCGCCTCTCGCCACAGCCGAGCTGGCCTCGGTGAAGTGCAGGCCCGCCTCAAGGTCCGGCTGCCCCGACCGCTTGGCCGGCTGCCGGAGGGCGAGTTGGAGGCCGGGCCTGGGACGTGGTGGAGCGGAGCAGAGCGGGAAGGAGGCAGCTTTGCGCCCGCCTGCTCCGGACCGCTCCTCTGTGTGCCCGCCGGAGGCGAGGCCGGCCTGGTCTGGAGCCGGCGGGCCCGCCGGTTCTACGCATGTGCAGTTCGGCGCTTCGCGCGCATGCGTGGTTCGGGCCTGTCACACATGCATGCGCAGATCGGCCGTCGCACGCGCACACGCAGATCGGCCGTCGCACGTGCACGCGCATATCGGCATGTTGCGGCCCGCCATTTTTTGGGGGGGCGCGTGCGCGCATGCGCGCATGCACCCGCACACAGGTCGGGGTCGCAGCGCGCATGGGCAGCACAAGTGGGGTCTCGACCTAAAAAAGGTTGAGAACCACTGGTCTATGGCATGTTTGCTCTCCTCTCTCAAAACAATTTAACTTATATTTGCAGGAAGGACAAATTAGCACTAGAGGAAAGAAAGTCCAAAGATTGGAACACTGAGTGGGCACACTTCAGCTCGTGAGGAAAACGAAAGATTCACTGGACCGAAAGGGCCCTGAAGCTGAAAGAAGCAACTCTCCACAAGGAAGAAACCAAACAGAGGAGGAAGTTCGGGGAAATGAGAATGACAACTGGGAGCAAAAGGCATAGAGGCCTTCTGCATCTCTAGAAATCGGAAACAACTTTTAGGGACACATCAAGGAATATTCTGAACCGTATAGCTCTATGTAACCTCATATAGCTCTATGTAACTCTAACTAGTGAGCATGTATCAGTATGTTAGAATATCTGGCAGTTATTGGGTGAAATGCTGGGTTTGTTGATGGGTCAGTGGGAGGAGTTTCTAAAGGGCATTGGGAGACTTCCTGGACACAAGCCAGATTGGAATGTCTTTGTCTGAAAGAAGCATGGGCCATCAGATGTCACCGATGAGCCTGAGCCGTTATAAAGATGGTATGGAAGAGAGCATCATCCTTTTACCTACAGGAATGGGCAAAAGATGTATTTTCCAGAAGTAACAGCCACATGAATGCAAGTAATCTTCTTTCTGATTAAAATATATTTTTGTTATGAAATCATTTCTATTGAGTTGTCTATCTGACTTGATTTAAAAGAAGGCATTTTTAACTCAGAGTCAGAATAAGGAGGAAGAAAAGGATATCCTGCAGTACCTGAAGGTGGAGGAAACCCATTACAGAAATAACATTCAAACCTTTTAAGTTAATGAAATGGCTTGAAAATAAGAGAATGTTTAAAAGAATTATTTGTTAAAAGAAACCAAGCATACAGGTCCTGTCCTCTGGAAATGATGATGATAATGATAATAATAATGATAGATAGATAGATAGATAGATAGATAGATGGATGGATGGATGGATGGATGGATGGATGGATGGATGGATAGATAGAAGGATGGATGGATGGATGGATGGATAGATAGAAGGATGGATGGATGGATGGATGGGAGAGGGAGGGAGAGGGAGAGGGAGAGGGAGAGGGAGAGGGAGAGGGAGAGGGAGAGGGAGAGGGAGAGGGAGAGGGAGGGAGGGAGAGAGAGAGAGAAAATCATCTGCATAGGTCCCTACGGGATGCTCCTGAATTGCTCCCATGACCTCCAAAGGCACATCATCAAATCCTGCTAAATCCTGTATGAGGAGCAGTGAAGGTCTTCTAAAACATCTTTAGAGCTATTACAAAAGATGCTGCCCAGGCAAACTTGACAGTACTTTGCTACAATTGAGGTCTCAACTGAATTTTCTTCAATCTCAGCCATGACTTTTTCTGCATTAAGACGAACAGAGGCCAGGCAGGGAGGAGGTGTAGCACACTTGTAGTCCTGCATCCACTTTTGGTCACCACATTATAAAAAAGATGGTGAGACTCTGGAAAGAACGCAGAGAAGAGCAACAAAGATAATTAGGGGGTGGATAAAACAATTGAATGATAGGAATTGGGTTTGTCTAGTTAATGAAAAGAAGAAATAGGGTGACATGATAGCAGCGTTCCAGTATTTGAGAGGCTGCCACAAAGAAGAGGGGGTCACATTATTCTCCAAAGCACCCGAAGGCAGGACAAGAAACAATGGTTGGAAACTGATCAAAGAGAGAAGCCACCTGGAATTAAGGAGAAACTTCCTAACCAGTGAGGACAATTAACCAGGGGAACTGCTTGCCTCCAGAAGCTGTAGAGGCTCCATCACTGGAGGTTTTTAAGACTGGACAGCCACTTGTCTCAAATTGCACAGGGTGTCCTGCTTGAGCAGGGGTCGGACTAGAAGACCTCCAAGGTCTCTTCCAGCTCTATTCCGAATTTAATCTTCTTCCTTTGCTGGTCGGGCAACCAGAGGAGCTGAGCAGGGAGCCTCAGTCACCGGCCCAGCAGGGACGAGCTAGAGCAGCTCCGAGGCTTTCTGGGGACTCTGGTCGACCTTCCAACGGCCACGCTCTCCCCGTCTCCTCCGGGCGAGGAAACCGGGAGGCGGCAGTGTGCAGTCCTGCAGTTCCCTCTCGGTTGGGGGCACTGAGCTCGCCTGCCTCCTTCCCCGACCTTCTAGACTACGGGGCGGCTGTCAAAGAGCCCCCGAGGGGGCGGCCCTCCTTCAAACCCCCAAACCTGCACAGGGAAGGGGGCAGTGGTCCGTTCGGCCTGGGAAGGGAAAGTGCCTCTGGTTCTGGTCCGGTCGATGTCGAACTCGGCTGTCTGCCCCACCTGCCCCCCCACTACATCCCAGGGCAGATCTCACCGAGTCACTTGCTGCCCTCTTCCCTTCTGCCTAGAAGAGGCCCAGGCTCTGAGGGGCAGCGGCCCCAGCAGCACTTGGCAGGGCTTGGCTGGAGGGGAGGGGGCTCTAGTTCGTTGGATGCCCTCCCCGGGCAAAGCGGCAAGGCAACAGCAAACCAGCCTCAGCGGCTGAGGCTCCCGGCCCCTCCTTGGAAGCCAACTGTGCCCCCCCTTTAGCCTTACTCCAAAAAGGAAGAAGGGGGGAGGCTGATGTGCTCCGAAGAATGTACCTCCCACGCCCTCTAAAAGCCCTGGAAGCCCTTTCGAGAAACATACAAGGGTCTGTTCGGAAGCCGCCCTCTCAGCTAGGAAGAGGGCAAATGGGGCGGGGGAGGCAAGAAGGCAGAGACCCTCTTTTCTTTCCCACAAACCAGGCAGGAAGCAGGGCAGCAGCTCGATGACCCTGTAGCCAATATGGGGAGCTGCCTCCAGTAACACTGGTCCACCTACCCCCAATATTTGAATTGTGGGGAAGGGTCTTCTTGTATTTTCTGAGAAGAATGGGAATGCGCTGGTAGGCCCTTTTAAGGCTAACAAATGCAATTGTGAGGTTCAGCTGCAGCTCACACCAGCTGCTGCCTTGTAATCAAAGGTCTGGGAGGGGCTGCCAGCTCTTCCTGATGGGGGCCCCTGCTGAGGGAGAAGAAGAGGTGAGGCTGCTTGGGGGCAAAGAGTGGCATGAAGGGTAGCGCTTGCTTGGCAGGGTGTCCTGCCACCTTTGGAGGAGACTCTGCTCACATCTCCATTTCTCTGGTTGCCCTGTGTCTCTCTCCTTCTTTCCCCCCTTGCCCCTCCCCATCTCCAGCCTGCTCCTCGCTTGGCTTTTTCAGCCGGTGAAGTGGAGGGCAAAGGGCCACCTAGTGGACCTCTGCAGCTGGACCCTCAGCTAGAATGGCAACCCTGTGGTTGATTGGAGGAGGGCAGGGAATCTGGGCACTGCACAGGATTTTTGCTTGTGGGTTCGCCACTTTCTCAACCCCTCCATTGGGTGAGGAAGTGTCTTAAATGCAGAATGTTTCCATTCAGGCAAACCTGGTTGTCCAACACTAAGGACTTACTTAAGAAAGAGAGACTACAATCTCAGAAAAGCTGAAGTATGGTGTGTAGACTTCCGTCATGCGCTGAACATGCCCACAGCAAAGTCCGAAGGCCCGTTTTTCAGAACTTCTTTGGGCAAAGAGAGGAGAGGAAATCGCCCACAGATGGATGCGCCTTGTGAGGAGACCTCAGGGCAGGGGTCTTTCCCGGGGGTTTCAGTGTCAGCAGATGAAGCAATCAGCCATCAAGCTCATGGTAATGGGGGAGACTTTTAAAGGCCACTTTTAGAAATGGCTTATCTAACCATCTTAAAAGTACTAGAGATTTTTGAAATGACAAATCTGGTGAGTCTATCTTCATTTTTGAATAGAAAAATGGGAAAATTAGAATATATAGCAAAAATTACCTATAAATTTAAGAACTTGAAGAATTTGAAATAAATGACAAAAAGCTAAATAAAATTTGGAACTAAGAAAATTATAAATAAATTAAGGGTCCAGACGAGAATTGCACTTTTACCATAAGATTTTAGAAATAACTATATAAAATAAACAGCTTTGTGTGGCAACCTAACTTATTTTGTTTAGTCATATTAGAGATCTACAACTTAAATTGGACACTTGAAGAGATTAAAGATTCCAGGGAAAAAGGTAAAAAAAGAACTTGGCCTTTGCCTTAAGATTCGAGTTTGCAAAATGATACAAATACTATAATGTTTCTCATCAAATTTGCAGATGACACCAAACTGACAGGAGTAGCCAACACCTCAGAAGACAAGCTCAGTATTCAAAAAGATCTTGACAAACTTGAACTATGGGCCCTATCCAACAAAATGAGTTTCAGTGTGGAGAAAAGCAAAGTTTTACATTTAGGCAGGAAAAATTAAAGATATAAATACAGATTAGGTGAGACCTGGCTCAACAACAGTGACTGTGAGAGGGACCTTGGAGTCCTAGTGTACAATCACTTGACTGTGAGCCAGCAGCAGCAGCCAAAAAAGCTAATACAATCCTGGGTTGTATAAACAGAGGCATAGAATCAAGATCACACAAAGTATTAGTACCGCTTTATAGCACCCTACTAAGACCATACCTGGAATACTGCAACCAATTTTCGTCACCATACTAAAAAAAAATGTTGAGACCTTGGAAAAAGGTCAGAGAAGAGCAACTAAGATGATCAAAGGCTTGGAGACTAAAACATATGAAGAACAGCTACAGGGCTTGGGTTGGCTAGTCAAATGAAAAGAAGAAATAGGGGAGACATGATAGTAGTATTCCAGTATTTGAGGGGCTGCCACAAAGAAGAGGGAGCCAGGTTGTTCACCAGAGCACCAGAGGGAAGGACAAGAAACAATGGTTGGAAAAGAGAGAAGCACCCTGGAATTAAGGAGAAACTTCCTGACAGTGAGGTCAATTAACCAGTGGAACAGTTTCCCTCCAGAAGTTGTGGGTGCTTCATCACTGGAGGTTTTAAAGAAGAGACTGGACAGTCACTTGTCTGAGATGGTAGAGGATCTCCTGCTTCAGCCGGGGTGGGGGGTGGGGGGCTGGACTAGAAGACCTCTAAGGTCCCTTCCAGTTCTATTCTATCTTAAATGTTTGAAGTATTAACAGAGATCACTGGAGGTTTTCAAGAGGACACTGGACAAACCTTTGTCTGAATGGTATAAGGTCTCCTGCTTAAATGGGGTTGGACTAGGAGACCTCAAAAATTCCTTCCAACTCCATGATTCTAGTCTAATCTAAACTTTGAAGAATGGAGTGAAACATTAGTAGCCACAATATCAACAATATTGCTAAATATTTGCTTCTATGGATGGACTAAGTGTGATGGATGTTAATGAAGGAATGACAGATGTGAAACTAATCCTACAGAAATAATAGCATCATAAACATTGGATTCGAAGCAATGTAGACTATAAGACAGAGAAGGCATTGAAAGTGGAACAGGTGACTGGCCAAGGGAAGGACCCAGATGGGGTTTGGCTGAAGGTTTAAAACTTAAAGGAAAAATACGAATGACATACCACATTATCCACTTGTATAATGTCTTTTCATGGGATTTGCAAAAGAGGATTGCTGAAGCCTTGAAGAATGGGATAGGATTTATGTAATGGGATAAAGAATGGAAGAGAGATCAAATCCTATGACAATATTTGAACTAATTAAAAATTAAGATTTTCAGAGATAAAAGGAAGAAATTATAAAGTTGGTTTGTTTGATCAAGGTTATAATAAGATATATTTTTATGAAATTCTGGCAACTCTTTACAGACTTTTTGCTGATATCGGGATTGAAAAGCTGATGTCTTATGGATTTGTTTATAGATAAGAGATGGAATAGGGAAAAAGAGCTTTGCTTGTAACTTTATGGGGTGAAGAGCTACCAAACTTATTTATACTTGTGAGGAAGATTGGAAATCACTTCTTTCTATATTTTTCTTTTGGTTTATTTCATTTTTTTCTTTTTCTTTTGTTTACACTTTTTATTCTCTTTCTCTTTCTGAGTTTGTATTAGCTTTTATTACTGCAATTCACATCTTTAATAAAAATTATATTAAAACAGGTATGGTTTATAACTTTGCTTGAACACCTTGAAGCAAGCAAAGTTATAACTAGCAGCCGAGATGGGTTTGTCAAAAACAGATCATGCCAGACAAATCTTATTTCATTCTTTGTTAAAGTGATTAACTTAGTAGACCAGTGAAATGCTGTGGACATAGTATACTTAAACTTCAGCAAGGCATTTGACAAAGTAGACCACAACCTACTCCTTGGTAAACTAGAAAATTGTGTGATAGACAGCATCACCACCAGATGGATTTGTAACTGGCTGACAAATGATACTCAATGAGTCTACATCTACACAAACGATACTCAATGAGTCTACATCTACACGGAGGGAAATAAGAAGGAATACAATATCGCTGAAGTCAATCTTCCCAACTGAGTTATGGCTCATTGACCTCAACGCATGGCATCCCAGAGATGATAACCACGGGGCTATTTGACAAGGCCATCAAAGTAGAAAGATAATGACAACGAAGGTCTCTAAAGACCCTCCTGATCTTGCAAGAAAAGTTGCAACAGAACTGAAATCCATCCAAAGGGAACTCTAAGGAGTCTAGTTATAGAGGTTTCTTTTTTTTTAAAGACACCACTTCTCCTGAACCCCTCTTTTCTAGGAAACAAGCAAAATAGAGGATCTGGTTTCACATGTTACTGTAAACTCCTTTCAATTAGTTTGTTGAGTAAATCATAATTGCGTGCATGTTGAGACAAAACCAAAGAAATAAGGGGTAAGTGCAAAGAATGAGCGCAGCTAAGTTTTAAAAGTTAAGGACTTGTTGAAAAGATAACAGCAAATGACATGACTGTACTCTATATGACATGCTCTAGGAAAAGTGTCAACAATTATTTGACATTTATTTAAACGTTTTATATGGTTGCCATCTCAAGCAGTGAGCCTGGGCATGCACAATGAAAACCGGCGATTGAAGCGGATCAAAGGCGGGAGGCTCCGAAGCGGCGTCGAGCTCCCCGTGCACCTCTCGGCCTGCCTGGGAGCCGAGCTTAGGCGAAGCGACCCAAACGGCCGGGCGGCAGACGGAGCCACCCGCCTCCTTCCCTGCTCGGCTCTGGGCTCGCGAGGCGCTCGAGAAGCGCTGAAAAGGGCCCGTCGGTTTTCTCTCCCTCTCCCGCCGCCCCGTCTGCAGCCGCCCCGCCGCCGTAGCAGTCCGGTGGCGGCGGCGAGAAGCGGGCAAGGAGCACCGCGGTTCATCCCCCCCCCCCGCCAGCGTCCCGCCCGTCCCTGTTTGGCGGCCTTTCTGCCTACCTGCCAACCTCCGAGCATCTGCGGGTGTCCGCGGCCACAGCCGCGTGCCAGTAGCGCGGAGGGTCGCACCTGGGACGGTCGAGGAAGCGCAGCAGGAGCCCCGCGCCCGCCGCCACGACGGCCGCCAGCAGCAGCCCCGCGCAGCAGGCCGCCCGCCTCGAGAGCCCCATCCCGCCGCCGTGGCCCGCCCGCTCGGCTGCCTCCCCCGACCAGGCGCAGAGCAGCTCCCGGGCCGGGCGGCCCTTCGGGGGTGGGCAGGGAGGAGGGATGGGCAGGTCCCCGCCCCGCCCCCTCGAAGCGCGCCCCAGCCCTGCCCTTGCCGGCGGCCGGCGGCCGGGGAGATGCGCGTCGGGTTGGGGGCCGCAGCCCTCCACGTTCCTTCCTCGCCGGGACTTCGACGGCTCCGGGAAGACAAGCAAAGGACATTGGAGTTTCTCGAAAGGCGGAAAAAAATCCCAGCTGCGAATTAATTCCCTGCTTGGGAAGGAAAAACGGGTTGAGCCTAACCCTGACACCATCTCTGTCGGTGACCCCCTTGCAGCACCACCACCCCCCCGTCCCTCCCCCGAGCTCGCTGCAAAGGGCCCCTCCGGCCTCCCTCCCTTCCCCTCCTTTGCTGGAGCCAGAGTTAGGGGGGGCAGCAGGAGGAGAGTCCTTGAGGTTGGGGGGGCAGGAGTGGGGTCCTTGAGGTTTCCATTTTAATCCCCTGCCCAGCCTATCTTCAGCTTATCCCCCCTACCCTTTATCTTCTCCTCAGGCCATAAATGTCTTAAATAGCAAATCTGGAGAATTGCACTGTGGCCAACAGATTGGAAGAGACCAACTGCCCTACAAAAGCCTTAGTTTCATATCCTAACCAAATTGTGTTTAGGGTCATCTACCAGCATGGAAAAAGATGCCAGATGCTCCAGCCAGCATAAGAAAGGCTGAGCAACAGGAGGCGCTATTTCTCATGCCTGCTGGATAAGGGAGAAAGCCAAAGAATACAAAAAAGAGGGCAGGGTGGGCTTCACTGATTGCAGAGGGGCCTCGGACTGGGTCGATCATGCCAAGGTGCGAAAACTGCTCAGAAAAACGGGAATCCCAGAATGTTGCTTTGGCCTCCCGAGAAATTTACTAGCAAGTCAGGAAGCCCCAGGCAGAGAACTTGGGGAACCAGACCAGCTCTGGGCTGGCAAAGGGGTGTGACGAGGCTGGGCGCTCTCCCCTTGTTATTTCAGCCTGCATGCTGACTATGTATTAAGGGGAGCAGGATTGGGAGGAGCCTGGTTTTAAAACTGAGGGGGAAAACGTCGGTAAGCTGCACTGTGCTGATAACTCTGGCTCAATAGCTGAAAATGCAAAGCATCTGCAAGCCTCAGTAGTCAAAGTCAAGGAGCGCAATGAAAAACCAGGACTAAAATTAAATATAAAGAAGACCAGACTAAGGACAGCAAGCAGAAGCGCCAGCCTTAGAATTGACAAGGGAGAGATACTGAGGTAGTGGAGAGCTTCTGCCCTTCAAGACCAGCCATCAACAGTAAAGGATCAAGCAGTCAAGAAACACACCTCAGACAAGCACTTGGCAGAGCAGCCGGGTGCTCTTGGAAAAGATATTCAAATGCTCCGAGGTTTCTATACCTGCAAAGGTCAGAACCACACAAACCGTGGCATTCCCTGTGACCCTCTATGGAAGCGAAGGTCAGACTTTAAAGAAGCAGGATAGGAAGAGTATTGATGCCTTTGGGCTTTGGAGAAGCCTCCTGGGAAGAGCATGGACAGGCAAGGAAACAGCTGATAGATCATGGAAGAAATCAGCCCAGAGTTCTGACTCAGGGCTCAAGTGACCCCTTGGATTCATAATGCAAAGGCCCAGTCCCCTAAAGGAGGCCCTGATGCTGGGAGAGACATGAGACAGAAGAGGACTTTAGTTAGAGCAGAGATGGGGCGCTTCTGGAAGGCCCCCAGGGCCAGGCTGGGGACTGAACCTCCTGGAGAAAATCTCTCTTTGTGGTTGCTAAAAGTCAACCGTGGCTTAATGGGACACAATACATTTTTAAAAACCCACAACTGAGGCAAGCAGGTTTGGGTCATAATCAGCCATGCTAGTTTGAAAATAGTCTTTTCCTGGCACCCTCCACCCAACGCTTCAAGGTTGTGACACTTTGCTGCCTGTTAGCAGGTCAGTTTAGGCTGTACGTGGGGCGGGGCAGGCCTGGCCTCTCTCTCTTGAGTGTTGGCTCGGCTGCTTGCTAGATCACTCAGTCTCTGCCAGCTGTTTTCCAGCCCCTTCTCACTCATCACAGGGCGGGAATGTGAACTCCAAAACTAATCAGCCTTAGTTGAGGCTTGTCCTTCTCCTTCATTAAGCACTAATGAGATTAAAAGTGTCTGGGACACTTTTAGGGAAGAACTGCTAAAAAATAAAGAGAACAGAAACCGTTGTGTGAATTCCAAATCTCAGCATTCATTAGTGTTGGACTCAGATGTCCATTAAGCCCTAAAGGGGCTTATGGGCCTCTGAGTTAGTATCAAACTTGGTTTCTGACAAAAGTGGCAGACGTTGACACCCTGACAGCCACCCCACAGATCTCCCACTGCAGTTGCCAAATTGCCATTTTAATGTGACTGCTGGGTGACATTAAATCCATGATCTGAAAGTATTTCACTTACTGTTCTTACTATTGTCTGACTTGCATTTTGTGCAAATTCATGCTCCTTCCCCCTGTTTTCTCACAAGAACCATGCATGTAGTGGGCTGGACTGTGTTTTCAATTTCCTTGCAAACTGTCCATGAAATCACTTCTTGGTCTAGTGGCTCCCGTTTCTTTTGGAAGTGCAGCTCTGAAGCATCCATAAAATTTTAAGAACATCTCTAGACCTGCATTTCTGGCTGATAGCTTAGCTTTGGCTTATTCAGGTGTGGCTTATTCAATACCGTATTCCATATTGATCCACTTAATCATGGCTTGTGCGATGCATGGAGCGGGTCTGGAAAAGGGGATGCCTGGGTGGGGGATGGGCTTCCTGGCCCTTCCTGGGGAGCAGGCAGCTTCGGTCCTATCAGGGGGCCACTCTAGCCCTGGGTGGGACCCCTTCCCTCCCCTCTGGATCAGGCTGGTAATCAAAAGACCAGACCAGGCCCCCAACGCAGGCTCCAGGGGGAGGTCCTGGGATGTGTGTGATATCCCACAGTCCACCCTCCAGGTCTGCAATTCCAGCAGAAAAAGTATCCCCAGCCAGACTGAGAACCCCCCAGCCTGGCACTCCCACAGCACCAGACCCCAGGCTGCCTCTGGTCTGAGGTCACCCCTGCTTCCTCAGCCATAGGCCAATAGCATCCCAGGAGATGCCAGACCTGCTCCCCCCCCAAGTCCAAGGCAGCAAACATGAGGTGAGTGTGCTGTTGCTTTCCCCACAATGCCGCACCGTGACTGCCTCCATTCCTCTCAAAAGTGGCCTTGCCTCCTTGGCCTCAAGTTCCATCATGCTGGCCTCACCAGCTCTCTACCCTGCCACAAGCCACAGGCTGCCACCTTTGCCCCCCTTTCCCTGCAGCTCCCCCATATCCACCAACCTAGGGGCCACACTGCCCCCAGCCACATCTCTGACATCTTCTGAAGGGGCCTGCTTGGGACTTTAGGCAGCTGGAGGGTCCGCACAGCCCTCTTCCCTCTGCTCTGGGACTGGGAGGGGCCCAATTGGGAACAGGACATCCTGAAAGCTACCCGTGCCCTAAAGGTCCTGCTCTGCAGAGCCATTGGGGCAACTTTAGGGGGAGATGTGGGTAGAAGTAAAGTCTGATTGGCACAAGGTTATCAGAGGATCCCGTCTCTCCAGCTGAGTCAGCCTGGCTGGCCCCATTTGGGGAGCTTTTGGGAAGAGGGGGGGGGAGCCCAGAGTCATTGCTTGCCTGTGAGGGGGTCCCACAGGAGGGAGGATCGATGGGCTCCAACTTGTCTGCCTTCCAGAAGCATCTGAAGATGGAGCTTTTCCAGAAGCCCTTTGAATGCCAATGCCAGGCTTTAAGTTGCATGGCATACAGTTTGTACAGTTTATAAACTTTCTACAGTTTATTCTGAGTACTCACTATTGCCAGGCATTAGCTGCCAAGAATCCATTTGCAATTGTGGTGAGATACAAATTTGATGGATAAATAGATAGCAACTGGCATAGGCAGGACCCTCCCAGTCATACAGAAGACAGAATATCAGAGCCACCAAAGGGCAGAGAGTGGCAGGACTTGCTTGGGGCTAAAAATAACATATTAAGCAGGAGCTGAGATTGGCCTGAACTGAGGTATAAACAGGCTGTCAGATCCCCAAACCCTTATTGTTTTCCCTCTTGCATATATGCTATTGTTTGGGGCCTGCCATTCTGCTCGGAGGAGGGGGGTGGTTGCTTTCGCTTGGGATAACTTTCGCTTTCTACCTTTCCTCTCCCGCTTCTATCCATTGGAGAGAAGAGACAGTTGTGGAGAAACGAAACTGGAGAAGACCTTGAGATGCACGCCAACTGTGCCACCTGTGGATTGGCTGGATTTCAAATGGACATTGTGACTTTGGTGGGAGAAGGAAGATTGTTAGTTTAACTATACCATTTGAGCGGATTTTCCCCCAGATCTCGCCTTGAGTTCCCTACTGTCACTAACCCCTAATAAAAGTTCCTTTTGAGACAATGCCTGTTTCAAGAGTTCTGCTTTCTTAGGTAGTTAGCTGAGGTGGGTCATTACACAGGCTGTTCTGTCTGGGAGAATGATGCAGCCGGAGATAGAAGGGAAGTATGTCTAGAACTGACAGGTGCCAATCAGACCTCTGAGGGGAGAAGGCAAAACTTGCTGCTTGACCCAACTGCAGATCATTTCAGGGGTCCTTGGAGCACAGATTGGGAAGAGGAGAACTTTCATCTTGGATTGATCCTTTGGACTGGCAAATTTCCTACCTGCGAAATAGAGGATATCCATGCAAGGATGCACAAAAGTGTCAGTTTTAAAAATTAGACAGGAAGGAAGGACTTTCCGTTTAGCACAATCTTCCTTTGCAAATGGAAGTGCCAGAAGAAAGCAAAGATTTGTATTTTTATTAGCTTTATATTCTGCCTGTCCTTTAGCAGCACAAGGCAGAGAATGGCTCCCCATCTACATGTCTCTCCCCCCCTCCCCCGGCAATAGTCCTGCAGAGTAGATTGGTCTAAAATCATACAGTGAGATTCCATGGTAGAAGCTCAATTTGAAAGTACATCTTCCTGCTCCTGGATCAATACCCTACCCATTACACCACATTACCTTAAGGGAACAGCAAACATCTCACATGTGACAGGTTACTCAGTTTGAATGCAGCACCTGGAAAGTTTCTAGGGCTGATCATTTAAAAAAACCCAGCTTATAAGGACATAGATGGAATTTTAATTGCTCGAAGCCAGTGTGGAGTTGTCAAAAACGAATGGAAAAACCTGCTTTGTGGGCTTCTGCCTCAGCCTGGAGGTCAGGCCAGGGAAGTGGGGGCTGGGGGGGAGGGCAGCGTCTCTGTCTCTGAAATGGCAGCTGTGAATGCTTCACTTCCGTTGGATCACAGGACAAGTCAGAGGCCTCATTGCCCTTCGGGATGGCTCTTCTTCTCTGGGGGCTTCCTCTGGTGGAGCCCCTTGCCAGCTATGTTGAGGGACTTCAGTGCCCGGAAGGGTCCCTTGGTCTACAGAGAGTCTCTGGGAGGGGAAGCAGCAGAAACAGTGCCTAGCATGATGGGGGGGGGGAGAGAGAAAAGTAAATCCACCCAAGCAGGGCTGTGTGCTCCCTCTACATCCTGCGTAGTTTTATTTTAATTGAATTTTAAACTTATTATCTTTATTTATTGTTTTAATATTTTATAGTGCATTTTAACTGAATGTCTGTAAGCCACCATGAGGAGCCTCTGGCAAGGTGGGCAGCATCCAAGTTTAATGAATAAACAAACAAGAGATTCCCACAGCTGGAAAGGAGAATAATGGCAAGAAGCAACCTCCCCTCTGCTGAGCTCTGCCTCGGATTCCTGACTTCACGGGGCTTTAATGGGAGGAAGCAAAAGAGATGAAGAAACAGTCCAGGTGAGGAAATGGCCTTGAAGGTGCAAAAACCTTCAGGGCAACCTAAGGCTGACCACTCCTCTTCACACAAGCCAGTGATGGACTTCCTTGGAGGAGGCCAATTCACCCTTAGGCTGGTTGTTCTAATGAGGCGATGTTAAACCAAACCATGTTGCCACCAGGAATCAGGCAAGGGAGGCTGGCTGTCTCCATTGGCTGCAAATTTGGATATTGGTCTTGGGATGACTCCATTCACATTCTTTGGATTTGATTACAGGATCCTTAAAAGTTGACTTTTCAATTCTGCTGAACAAACAGTAGATGCTGCTGCCAATTCCTGTTTATTTACAGCTCAGTCACAACAGTCTTATAGAGATTAATGACAATTTCTGAAGAACAGACAAATATTGTTACAGGATGTTAGCAAGAGAAATCAGAGAAAGGAGAAAGGTTGTGGTAGCTCCTCCAACTCTGCTCTGACACAGGCGACCAGGCAGAGCAGAGAACCAGCTGCCCAGATGGTCTCAGGACGCCTCCTCCCACCAAGAATGCTTTGCCACCTAAGCCAATTTGGCCAACAGGCCACGTGGTGGTGGTGAGGCGGCACTGGAGAAACAAGCAACCCATCTTCCCTCCCTCTCTCAGGTTTTGTGTTGTCCTCTGCAGAATATCAATTTCTCTCATTATGAAGCTCTTCCCAGCAGATCACCCACCAAAAGACTTTGGATTAGGGGTTTGGAGGCTAAAATATAAGAAGAACAGTTGCAGGAATTGGGTAGTTTAATGAAAACAAGGACTAGGGGGGACCTGATAGCAGTCTTCCAATACCTAAGGGGCTGCAGCAAAGAAGAGAGCGGTCAACTCATTCTCCAAAGCCCCTGAAGGCAGGACAAGAAGCAAAGGATGGAAACTAAACAAGGAGAGAACCATATTAGAACTAAAGAGAAATTTCCTGACAGTGAGAACAATTAACCAGTGGAACAGCTTGCCTCCAGAAGGTGTGGGTGCTCCATCACTGGAGGTTCTTAAGCAGAGATAGGACAGCCATTTGTCCAGACTGATATAGGGTCTCCTGCTTGTACGGAGGGTTGGACTAGAAGACCTCCAAAGTCTCTTCCAAATCGGTTATTCTGTTATTCTGATTACCTTTCGCCAATTTACCAACCCAGTGAACACAAAGAGGCCTTCAGAATTTCCCTATTAAACCTTTCCCTCGGCAAGAGATACCGTTGCTTGCTAAGGCTGGCTCTGCTCCAAGAAAGCAGCAAATTCAGCACTGAAAACAGTTTTCTGCAGCTGAGGAAACTGCTCAGAAACTGCTGTGGGAGATAAGAAGCCTGCTGGGAAAGATAAGCTGTTCAGCCTTGAGAATGCCATCTTTGCTGACTCATCAAGAACCTTGCTGTTTCATCAACTCGCATAGAAAGGTTCCTTCCCATTGGCATGTGGGGCTGCAGAGATACATCAACATGCTGCATCGGAAACTTTGTGAAATGTCCAGAAAATTTGATGACTTTTAAAGACCAGAATAATCCAGGAGATGTCACCATAGCAAAGGTGATCTCTCTTTAACTTCAGAACTCCCAGATTTATCAAGCAAAGAAGATCCTTCTGTTGTTTACTTCGTTGGCGTGTGAATGATGAAGACACATGGTGATGCTGAACAAACACTTTATTCTCCTTCTACAACAACCAAGTGAAAGCAAAAGGCTCGCAGGCCTTTTTTTTTTTTTTTTTTTTTTTTTTTTTTTTTTAATAATTTTTTTATTAAAATTTTTTATAAAAAACTTTTAACAATTATAACATAGTAACCTATTAACTCAACTGAAAACAAACAAATTACATAATAAAAATAAACAATACAAAGAACTGCTCGGAACCCCCCTCCAGAACACCCTCCACCAGCCCACTCCTCTTGTATTTTCGCTCCTCCTCCTCGCCGTCCAAAACACTAGCTACAATTCTACCGAGCATCCTACAAAAATTATCTAATCCCTAAGTCCCCAACTACAGTTGAGAAACATAAGCTAACATATATTATCTCCCTCCCCCCTCCCCCCCCCGACTTCCCAGAATGAATACAGGGTAAAAACACAAGAAACCTCACTAAACTACTATATTAAACTATTTAACTATATATCAAATCTAATTCTTTCAACTGATATTTCTTTTGCATATAATCAATCCATTTCTTCCAGTCCATCAAAAACGTTTCATTTGAGTGGTTCTTCAGGTATGCCGAAATCTTAGCCATCTCCACAAGATGGGTAACTTTTAATGTCCATTCTTCAATAGATGGTATTTCAGATGACTTCCAATATTGTCCCACCAACAGTCTTGCAGCAGTAATCAAGTTCAAAATCAACTTAGTCTCTGTAGTGGAACAGTCCTTTGTAATACCCAACAAAAACAACTGTGGTACAAACTCAATACGCTTCCGGTGGCTTCGCCTCGTCGATAGAGCCTCTAATGTGAGGCTCTGGTCTCTGAATCAGTATAGCCGTCAACAACAGCGCTCATCAGCTGTTTGTTGCGGCGGAAAAACTCCCCCTCGGGCAAAGAGGGGGAGTAGAGCATTAAGAGCCGGGTTGAGCCCTTCCAAGACCCCTGGATTAAATTTTCAGGGGCAGAGAAGGTGTGCTCCCCAGGCTCTTGAAAAGCTCCTGTTCAGAAACGCTTCTGTCGGCTGACAGAATTAGACGTTGCGACCGCCTCTGTTCTTTCAGGAAGAATAATAAAGGCTTTATTCAGACGGAATGGATACAGGAGCCTTCTGAGTACTGCAAGTATATTGTTACTTTGTTTCTGCCTTTGTATCTACAAACTTTTTTGAATCAACATAACCTTTTTAAGATGGCGTTTGCTTTTTCTGCTGAGTGAAAGTGAAAGATGAAAGTGTTTATTCCACTGAGAAATTGAAACGGAACTTTTTTTCTTTTCTTTTCAAGACTTGCTTGAGAGACTATTTGGACTTGATTTATTTATTGATTTTTTTACTAAATTATAAAATAATTGGACTTTTTAAAAAAGAACTTGAGAAGGGCGGAAGTGGAAAAAAATTTTTTTTTTTTTTAGTTTCTCTTTCTTTGTTTCAATTATGACTACAAGACAAAAGGCAGCTGCTAAGGCGGCTATGCCCTCTCCAGGACAGCTTGTCAAATCACAGTCTGCTCCTTTAGAATCTCAAGAACCTGCACAGTCCTCACAAATGCTTACAGTGAAAGATCTACAGTCGGCTTTAACAGATGTAATATCTTTTTTTAATGATAGGTTTGATAAATTGGAAGATAAATTTGATGTGAAAATAGAGGAAAAGATGGTTGAGCAGAAAAAAGACTTTAAAGCTATGATAGAAGCCTCTAATCAGGAGATGAGAGAAGATATTGTAGACGCTATCAAGAGTGTTTGGGACTATACTATTGTTGTTGAAGAGAAATTAGAGAATGCTGAGCAACATTTTGAAGAAAAATTAGAAGAAATTAGAAGCGATGTTCAAGATCAAGCTACTTTGACACAATATCATCAGATGCAGTTTGCGGTTAGAATTAGGGGATTTAGAGATGTATTAAATGAGAACCAAGAAGATTTAAGAAAAACTTTTTCTGAAGCTTTAGCAAAATTTTTGGATGATTCAGTTGAGAATGTGGCCTGGCAGATTGAACGACTGTTCAGAGTGAACTCACGCATTGCAGCACAGAGGAATTTGCCTAGAGATATTGTGATATATTTTAATACAAGAAAATATAGAAATTGGGTTCTATCTATAGCCTATAATAAACAACTGAGTGTTGCTGGTCAAGATGTACAGGTTCTGAAAGAGATACCTCCTAAGATGTTGAGATCAAGGAAAGATTACACCTTTTTGACGGAGGAGCTTAAAAGAAGAGAAATACAATATAGATGGGAGGTACCAACTGGACTTTCTTTACTTTTCAAAAATAAAAGATACCGTTTGTTTACTGTAGCTAAAGCGAAAGATTTCTTTGAGAATATATTGATGGCTGATAGATCTACCTCCCCAAAACCTAAGGGGGCAATGTTGGTTAAAGACCTAGAATTATTGCAATCTGCGGAACTTCAACAACCTCGACTAATTTCATCGGTTCTTTTGGATAAAGCAGTTGAGCAACCAGTGCAGTCAATTGATATCTTTCAACCTTTGGCACTAGACAAGCCTAAAGATCCAAGGCGTGTACGGGAACCTACTAAAGCTATTGAACAAAGAGAAAAAACACAACCAATTCAAACCAAGCAAACTGATCTGACATCTATGGAAGCCATGGGAGCAAGACCCAAGAGGCAGGAAGAAGTGGAATGGTCTTTGCAGAAGCTTTCACGTAAAGGCCATGTCAAATAAGTATTTGACGTGGAATGTTAATGGTTTAAATTCTCCACAAAAAAGGAAGAAGATATTTCATTATTTGAAGCAATGTAAAAATGATGTGATCTGTCTACAAGAAACTCACATTAGATTTTCAGACCAGAAATACTTGATTAATAATAAGCTGGGTACACACTTTGTGGCATCATCTTTAGATAAAAAAAATGGAATTGTTATTTATGTTAAAAATAATATAAAAGCTAAGTTATTAGAAGCAGATACTCAAGGTAGATTTTTAGCTATAGAAATTTTACTGGATGGGAAGAAAGTTCTCTTGATGGGTATATATGCTCCAAACCAAAAACAAGGCATGTTTTATAAATCATTACACAAAAAGTTATTAGAGTTGGACTATAGATCTTGTATTTTAATGGGAGACTGGAATGGAATCCTTGATACTGGTTTGGACAAGAAAAAGATTTCATTAGTTTCTCAATCGCGTTCAATTTTACCTAAATCTTTTTTTGATATTAAAGATGATTTTAATTTGTTTGATATTTGGAGAGAAAGACATGGTAGGGATCAAGAGTTTACTTTTTTCTCTGACAGACATCAATCATTTTCTAGAATTGATTTTATTTTAACTACTAGTGATTTTATGTTAAATTTAAAGAAAGTTAAAATTCTACCTAATGTATTGTCTGACCACAATCCAGTTATGATGGAATTAAGGTCTGGCCAATTTTTACGTAGATCCTGGAGACTTAATGAAAATCTGTTTAATTATGAAATGTATGTGCAAGAATGTAAAAAGGCTATCAAGGAATTTTTTAGGTTAAACAAGAATGTAGGTTTACCAATAGAAGTGGTGTGGGACTCTAGTAAGGCCCATATGCGTGGAATATTAATTGAACTGAATGCTAGGCATAGACGTAAACAGGAGGAAAAGAGGCGAGTTTTAGAAGCGGAAATAAGAAAGAAAGAGTTATTATTAATTGATAAACCAGATGATAGTGACATTAAAGAAGGGATAAAGGTTTTACGGAAACAATTTGATATTTTGATGACCGACCAGGTTGCCAGGAATATACAATATGCTAAACATAATACTTTTTTTAATGCTAATAAACCTGGCAGATGGTTGGCTTATACATTAAGGAAAAAACAAAAATCCCGTTTAATTGAGAAGGTTGAATATAAAGGGCAAGAAGTATTTCATCAAGAAACTATTAAGAAGGCTTTTCTAGAGTTCTACACCAAATTGTATGCTGAAGAAAATGTATGCTGAAGAAAAAGTTCAAGAGAAAGAGATAGATGCCTTTTTACAAAATCAAAATGTTTCTGAAATTACTTTGGAACAAAGAGATAGATTAAATGCTTTGATTAGGCCAGAAGAAATTATTGATGCAATTAAGCAATTGAAATTGGGAAAATCTCCAGGTACTGATGGTTTTACCACGATTTATTATAGGTGTTTACAGGAGGAAATGGTGGAACATATGAGGGAGTTATTTGTGAATATACAAGAGGGTGGTCGGGTTCCACCCTCTTGGAAAACGGCTAATGTATGTTTGATCCCTAAAGAGGGTAAAGATAATGTTCAAGTAGAAAATTTTAGACCTATTTCCTTGTTGAATACGGATTATAAGATTTTTGCCAAAATTTTGGCTAATAGATTAATGACAGTTTTGACACAGAGGATTCACCCGGATCAAACTGGTTTTTTACAAGGGAGACAGATGAAAACCAATGTTAGACAACTCGTTAACATATTGGAATATTTGGATAAACATATCCAAGTACCAGCTGTTTTAATGTTTTTAGATGCAGAAAAAGCTTTTGATAGACTGAATTGGACTTTAAACTAAATTTATCCAAGACAAAGATGTTGGTTAAAAATCTTGATAACAAATTAAAACAAGATTTGGAAAGAATAACGGGATGCGAGATAGTTAAAAAAGTTAAATATTTAGGAATTTATATAGAAGCTTCAAATGGTAAATTATATAAGAATAATTATGAACTTTTATGGTGTAAAGTACAAAAAGAATTGGAGAATTGGAAAAAACTACAATTATCCATGTTGGGCAGAATAGCCGCTATTAAAATGAATGTATTGCCGAAATTTTTATTTTTATTTCAAATGTTACCAATACTTAAAAAGGATGGAAATCTCGATGAATGGCAGAAAGGTATAAACAAATTCATTTGGGATGGCAAGAAACCAAGGGTTAAATTTAAAATTATTCAAGACACAAGAGAGAGAGGTGGTTTGAAAGTGCCTAATTTTAAATTATATTATTATGCAGCAGTTCTAGTGGTTATAAGTGATTGGATTAACTTAACAAATGAAAGAATATTAAATATAGAAGGATATGGGTTAGTATATGGGTTCCACGCGTATTTAGTTTATGACAAAAAATTGGATAGGAGTTTTAAAGAACATATAATAAGAAACTCTGTCTTGCGAGTCTGGAAAAAGTATTATTATAAGTTAAATGGTAAAATTCCTTTATGGACAGTTCCCAGACACGCAATACAGAGTATAGGTATACAACAAATTCAAGACGTGGTGCCCTATGATAAACTTTTAAATAAAGAAGGGAATAGCATAGAACTGATATCATTAGATAAATTAAGGGAGGAAGGTATAGCTCATAATTGGTTTTATCATGCACAACTTCAAGCCAGATGGCAAAAAGATGTCAAGATGGGTTTTTCTTTAAAGGATGATGAAAAATTAATTATACAAATTAGAGATCAAAGAAAGATGCATATTAAAAGAATATATGATGCTTTAATTGAAATTGATTCTGGAACTGAATTAATTAAAGACTGTATGATTAAATGGGAAGGTAACTTCGGCCACCCAATTATGATGGAAACTTGGAAAAGAATATGGGTGAAAAATGTTAAATTTACACAAGCTCAGCATCTAAGAGAAAATTTTTATAAAATGTTTTACAGATGGCATTTAGATCCCAAAAAATTATCGTCTATGTATCCAAATTTGCAACCCAAATGTTGGCGATGTGACTCTATGGACGCTACTTACTTTCACATTTGGTGGTCTTGCAAAAAAATTAAGGCTTTTTGGATAAAAATATGGTGGATTCTTCAAAATATCTTGAAAAGGCTCGCAGGCCTTTTTATATGGCCAGAAGCCCGGACAGTGACAACCAATAGGAACAGGGCATTTTCGCGCCTTGCGCATGCACACAAGGCTGGCGCCGCTCTGTCTGGTCCCGGGCAGCTTTTGGAATGTCTGGGACCAATGCAATGTCCCGAGCCTGCTTTTGCAAGCTCAGGACACAACACCCCTCCCCCCTAGATGGAACATACTTCGCGTACACACATGTATGTCATGCATTGGGAAGAGTGGCATACAGTTGCATTATTCAAATGCAAAGAGTGTGGAATACTTGAGTCTGCCCTCAGGCAAACCCCCTTCAATATTTATTAATACAAATAAATGTATCCGAAATAAAAAAAAATACAAAATAATCAACAACAACCAGGAAGAATTGCCCCTGAAAGGGCCCAGCATAATCTATATGCACCCTAGACCATGGGGTTTGAGTTTCCTCCCACCTATGTACTGGGACCTGAGGCATTTCAGGCCAAGACTGTTGGCACACTTGGCACCTGTGCACCTGAGCCTCGATGGCTTTATCGAGCCCAGGCCACTAAAGATGGCTGCGCGCAAGCGCTTTCATCCTGACTATATCAGGATGTCCCTCATGCAGAGAGATCAAGATTCTAGACCTCAATGAGGCTGGAATCACTACCCTGCTACCCAATAACAGGCAACCCTTGAAAGTGGAAAACTCATGCTTCTTGTGCCAGAAGCTTTGGAACTCAGTATCTGGGCACTTGTCAGGCCATCCTGACAACACCCAGGTCAGCACGCATGTAAGCGTGTGATCAGTGGCAGTTTCTGCAGCCACGTCCCTAGCATTGAGGGGAGACTCAGGCAACTCCTAAAAGAATATTAATGGCTGGAGCAGGATCTGGCTCTAATTGGTTCAGGGGTAATCTGCTCAGAGGTGTTACTATGGGGGTTTCCCATGGACTAGAATGCCCTGCTGGAGCAATTTGTCCAGCTCAGCATCAATCTTGCCTTTGAGGGCAAAAGGTACCCTCCTAGGCTTAACCCTGATGGGCGTGATGCTTGGGTCTAACCGTAGTGAAATTGGAGGCCCCTTGTAGGATCCTAGCTCTGAACTAAACACATCTGCAAACTCCTTGCAGACTTCTGCAAGGCTCAGCGTTTGCAAATGGTGCAGCCCAGTTACCTGGATTCCCAGAGCCTCGAACCAATTGAGTCCAATAAGACTCGTACGTTTACCCCCAACAACCACCACATCTAGGGGACCTTCAAAATCCTTATGGTGTGTGTTAAGATCTCCCCCTTAACACACACCATAGAATTCTGAAAATCAGTAAGTATTAGATTCGATGGCCTGAGTTTAACTCGAAGGCCACTGTTGCTGCATATCCTTTTGAATGTGTTAATTGAAATAATTGAGAGAGCGGACCCAGTGTCCAACTCCATTGATAGGGGAACCCCTTGCAACCTTATGTTAATGGAAAGTTTTCTTCTTAAGGGGCTTGTATGTCTCTGTCCTCAAAATACTCCTGTGTGATGTGCAGAAACCCACCCTATGTTGGCTGGGGATCCTGGTACCTTTCAGATGCAATTCTTCACGAGGTTGGACCTTCTGGCGACCCTTGCCTGCCACACGCTGTGCAAATGGTGGAGCAGAACCTGCAGTCAGCTCACTTGTGGTGTCCTCTGCACCCGAAGCATTGAAGAGATGCTGGGGCCTTGTCCGGACATTCCTTCTGCCTTCTTTCAGCTGGCTGGTGAAGTCTGTCCACCTCCTCTTCAGGATCCACTTCTGATCCTTCTTGATCATCCTCTTGATGGATGGTTGCTGTGTCTGGAGGGTTCCTGGTGAGCCGTAAGGCCTTCACAGCCCCGCCTGCTGCTTCCTCAGCTGCCACCTCTTGTAGCGCGTCTTGGAAAGAGATATCTTCTTTTACAAAAATCTTCTGTTGTAAGTTTCTGCTCCTCAAACCGCATACGAAGCGATCTCGCAGCCCCTCTTCCAGATCCTTGAACTCACAAGGTCTGGCTGCTTGCCTTAAGTCCGCAATAAAGTCTGCAGCAGATTACCCGGCCTCTTGTCTCTCTGCTCGAACGTGTGCCTCCAAGCAATGACAGATAACTTTGGCTGGAAGTGTTTCTTCAACATTTTTTTCAAGTCAGCATATGTTACTGACTCCAGAGGTGCAGGGGCCACCAGTTTCTCTGCGATGTCAAAAGCTTCCTGTCCACAGGCATACAAAAGAGTTGCAGTCTTCAGGCTGTCTTCTCTAATCTGATTTACTCTGAAGTAGTTCTCCACCTGTGCTACGTAGGAATTCCATTTCTCTCGGTGTGAGACATCGAAATCAGACAAGCGGCCAATCTTTGACATCATACAGTTTACGATCTTCACCGCTCGCTTCCTCTGCAAACTGCTCTTTGGGGAAAGGGTCCTTTAGCCGAGCTCACCCTCCAGCGACGCTATACTGGCAGGCTGGGACGCTGATTCAGACACCGTCTTCCCCTCTTCAGGACTTCCTGGGTAAGTCCTTAAATCTTTTGTTTCAGCTTGCAAAGGATCCCACCTTCATCGCCAGTGTTGTATACTTCATTCACGTGTGAATGATGAAGACACATGGCGATGCTGAACAAACACTTTATTCTCCTTCTACAACAACCAAATGAAAGCAAAAGGCTCGCAGGCCTTTTTATATGGCCAGAAGCCCAGACAGTGGCAACCAATAGGAACAGGGCATTTTCGCGCCTTGCGCATGCACACAAGGCTGGTGCCGCTCTGTCTGGTCCCGGGCAGCTTTTGGAATGTCTGGGACCAATGCAACGTCCCGAGCCTGCTTTTGCAGGCTCGGAACACAACACTTCCTTGTCCCAGACATAGACGAGAGAAAATAACAACATAGGAAAGAGTTGAAAGGAATCTTGGAGGTCTTCTAATCCAACCTTCTGCTCAAGCAGGAGACCCTGTACCACATCAGAACATTTTAATTATACCAGGCAAGACTATTCTTGCAGGCAGCAGCAGAAGGACTGATGGATCAGCAGATCCTTATGATCGCCTCTTCCTGATCAGAGCATGAGTCACCGCTCCTTCCTCCCCTCCAGATTCCTGCAGGAGCCATCAATTTGGAAGGTTGCCCCATTGATCCAAGTTGGCCAGTGACCCCAGGGCGCCCCACTGAGGAAAGTTCTGTGGCTGCCAGTGACAAAAGAGCCCTTATCAATGTCTCCCAGGCAGGAGGAGAAGATCCATTCTGCTCCCTTCAGCAGAGCTTCCTGCATCCAAAACCCCAGTAGAAATACCATTCCATAGTAGAGAGTGGGAGGCTAGGAGGACGGCATGCCAGCAGCTGCTCACTGTGGCCCAGTCCAAAAGTTTGGCGCTTTTCTGGCACATGCTCATTCATGGCAGAAGCCCCTTGGTTCAATTCATGTAGCAGCTTAGGAGGAACACAACTATTGTCCCATTCGGTTTGGAAGTGGGCTCTCCCCCAGGGGACCCGAGAATGAGGACATCACATCAGTCAGGAGCAACCTGGAAAAGCAGCCCACAATTCTGGCTTGGATTTTTTTCTTTCATTGCGCCACACATATTCCTAAAGTTGGGGGGAAGAGTAATAATATTTCAATTTATTTCTCACTTCAATTGTCTCACCTCAAGAAAGGTGAGAGAAAGCTGACCCCAAAATCCATATACTTATCAGTCTTAAGTATCAGCTGTAAATCACATGCTGGACATCGGTATGAATGATGACTCTGAAAATCTTCTGCCAGCGTTGCAATTTGACTGTATTGCACCATCTGGCAGAAAAACCCACCTCCAACCTAATCTACCTTTATGTGGCGTGATTGTTTATTTTAGAACCAGTAAGAATGGCCTGTGATCAGTAGATACAAGGAGTTTTGTTAGTCTTTGGTCTCATCTGAATTTCAGACACCTGGGAGATAGGCATATAGAGAGACGAAAGCTCTGGTAATCAAAATAAGTTTTTGTGCCTCTCAAGAATGAGTTGCTTACAATCTGCCTCTTTTTTTCTTCTAAATAATCTTGGTTGTTGTCTGCTATTATGCCTGTGATTAATTTAAGCCTTCTAGACAAGAACGTTATCAGCCTATTGTTTCCTGATATTGTCCCTTTTGTTGGGTCTTTTTGAATCAGATAAGATCTGCCAGCGATTAACCAGTTGCTGATATCTCTTTTCTGAATACTTCATTAAGCTTTTTAGCTATAACTGGATGTTTGATATTTGAGCCAAAAGCCATGCAGTTGATCATTTCCAGATGTCCAATTTTAATTTTTTTCACTCAATTGTTAATCATTTCTGCTGTTATATTAATATTATTAAATATTATTCTGTTTGATTTTACTAAATTCAAATTATTTTATCCATCCAATTTTTCTCTTATAGACCTGTTGAGTTTCTCATAGATCCTTCCAAAACTGGATTGTTTCCTTTTTGTTTGATTATGGAGATTCTCAGTCATCCAGGTCATGGTTGTCCCAAAGGTGCTTTTTCAAGAGGCAACTGGACTTTCTTGTTTGTTTGAAGACGTTTCACTTCTCATCCAAAAAGCTTCTTCAGCTCTGACTGGATGGCAGGGAACAGAAGTCTTTATATTCCTTGCAGACAGCTGGTCATTTGCATTCTTTTGGAGAGTCATTGAGGCCACCTGGAGGTTTACCTATGTCATCACCTGAGTGGTGCAAATGGGTGTGGAGCCTTTTTGGAACTGCTCAAAGGACTGTGTGTGCTTTCTACAGGAGGTTTTCTGCCCTGTGTCCCTTGAGCATAGGTGCAGGCTGTTGGGAATGAGTGTCAGAATCCAATTATATTTCTGCCCTCTCTGGATTCTGTCATACTACGAAGGGGAAGGGGAATGAGCAAAGGGGTTTTATGGCTCTCACTTCCTTCATTAAAACTTCAAAGGGACTGAATGTGGATCTCACCAGAGGACTGACCGTAACAATGTGGCAATTACCTACTCTCTGAAGTCTCCCTTCTGCCGGCTGTGAGGAAAAGAGGGTGGAAATGTAATGCCTGGGATTGTCGCTGGAAGGAGGGTGAGCTGGGGGCTGCTTGGGAACACTTAAAACCTTGAATGGTAGGGGTTGGCCCCTCAGATCCTGTCTAGAATGCCTGCAACCATCTTCTCTTAATAAAGATGCCTGTTGCAAGAGATATTCCAAGAGTTCTGTCTTCTTAAGATGTAAAGTGGGGTGGGTCCTTACATTTGACAGGACCTGCAGAATTAGTCCACCTGGAAGGGAGAACCTTGCCAGGGGACTTTGCAAAAATTACCATGTCAGACAACGGAGCAGGGGAGGGAGAAAACTCCCCGGAAAGGGAGCCGCTGCCCCGACTGAAACCCTGCCAGATGTCAGGATCTGAGAGGTCAGGAGAAGAGGTGGTGGAGACACGGGACCACAAACCTTGGTGGTCAATGGGCGTTGGAAAGAAAGGCGAGTGGGAAAAGAAATCAAGAAAGGTGACCCTGAGATGGGGGGCCAACCAACCAGAATAGACGCAGGAGATGGGGAAATCCCTGCACGCAAGTGAAGAGGAAGGGAGCTGGGCACCCTACTTGGGCTGGATCCTAGAGAAAGCTATCGACCTGATGAAGAGAACCCTCAGCTCCCTAGAAGAAGAGAATTCTGAGCCCTACGGCCGCCTCAGCTCCTGGAGCCACAAATGGGGAGACAACGAGGGGGAAGTGGAACCTGCAGCCCCGGGGACATCTGCTGATCCAGTAGTCCCCACTCCCCGCCAACCCGCAGATGGTGATCTGGATAGAAGAAACTACCACCAACAACGAAGCCACCGATCCATTCAAAGACTCCCACCGCTGGACATGAGATTCAAGGGGGAGCCACCATGCTTGGGGTTTTTCCTAACCCAAATCCTCAGCTACATGGAGAAATACGGGCGGCGATCCCCAGCGACAAAGCCCGTATCCGGATCATGCAATCTGCCCTGGATGGGCCGGCCACAGATTGGGTGGTGAACTTGCATGACTCCAATGCCCCAGAGCTCAACGACTTCAACCATTTCATGTCCTCTCTGAGAAGGCGATTTGAGGACCCCCTGGCTGATCACAAAGCCCGCAAAAGGATAAAAATGATGAGGCAAGGCAAACAGGGTAGCCGAATATATGCAAGAATTCCGGGCCATTGCCAGCAAACTGAACTGGCCGGAAGACATCCTCCTTAGCCATTTCAAAGACGGAATAAACTACGACCTATATGATGCTTGCCTGCCCTGAGGAGACCCATACCAACTCGATGAATGGTACGTCCTGGCAGAGGAAGCAGAGATCGACCTACTGAAGAGGCACCACCGAGGAAAACGATGGAGCCGCTCACTGCTTGAGTCGACGCACAAACCAATGAAACCATTGGCTATTGCCAAGAAGCAAATGGGGTGTTTCAAGTGTGGGAGAGAGGGCCATCGGGCGGTAGAATGCCGCTCAAAAGCTCCCCAGCACAACCCAGACAGATCACTAGCCAGCAGATTGGGAAGTCTCCAGCTAAGCCAAAGGAACCTGCCATGAGAATGATGGAGGCTGTGGAATCCCCTACCTCTGTCCATCATGGGGAAAGAATTCCAGCCTACACCGCAGGGCCAGTGGACGCCTCAGACGACAGCTCGAAGGGCGAATCCCTGGTAAGTGGACCCATTGCACCCATCTTCAAGACAGTGACTATATTAATTCCACCCATGCCCGAAGCCGTGAAGGTGAAAGCCTTAATAGATTCTGGCTGCACCCGCTGCCTCATTAGCCCGACGCTAGTGGGGAATCTGTGCATTCCGTCAAGGAGACTGGAACAACCAATCTCATTTGCCCAGTTAGATGGGTCCATAGCAGGGGGGGTGCCAGCTACCCTAGCCACGTTACCAATCCACCTCTCCCTGGGCAAACATGAGGAAGACATAACGTTTGTGGTGACCCCAGGCATGGAATGCCCGATGATCCTAGGGATGGAATGGTTAAAAAAATGGAACCCCTGGATGAACTGGAGGACAGCAGAAATCAATTTCCCGAAAAGGGATCCTATCAACTTAAAACCCCAAGGGGAGATACCAAAATTAAGAACGGAAAAAGCATCCATGGGAGAGGAAAAGGGACTACGAGAAATACCAGAGGAATACAGAGATCTTGCTGAAGTTTTCAGTGAGGAGAGGGCGGATGAGCTCCCCCCCCCACACCGACCCACAGACTGTGCCATTGAATTCAAGCCTGGGGCAAAACTCCCAAAGCCCAAATTATACTCCATGAGCCCAAAGGAGAAGGAGGAAATGGAGAGATTCATAAAGAAAAACCTAGAAAGGGGGTTCATTGAGCCAGCCAAGCCTAAAGTGGCTGCTCCGGTCCTCTTTAGAGAGAAGGACGGCTCTTTACGTTTATGTGTGGATTATAGGCTCCTGAATACAATCAGTGAAAGCAACCTGTACCCTCTGCCCCTCATGAAGGACATGTTGTCACACCTCTCGAAAGGGAAAATTTTTACTAAACTAGGCCTAAGGGAAGCTTACTATCACATGAGAATTAAGGAAGGGGATGAATGGAAGACCGCATTTAACTGCCCCATGGGGTGCTATCAGTTCAAAGTCTTGCCATTTGGATTACAAGGGGGGCCTGCAGTATTTATGCAATTAATCAATGACATTCTAAGGGAGCACCTATTTAAGGGGGTCCTAGTTTACTTAGACAACATTCTTATCTTCACCGAATCAAAAGAGGAACATGTCAACCTAGACAGAGTGGTTTTAAAGAACAATGGAGTGCCAAGTGGTGTTTGAGAGATTAAAGAGACTTTTTTCTGCTGAACCAATACTGAGGCACCCAGACATGGATAAGCCCTTCGTAATACAGACGGATGCAAGTGATGTGGCAGTGGGGGCTGTACTATTACAAAGAAAATGATGAAGGGGTATTGCAACTCTGTGCGTATACATCCAAGAAACTCACCAAAATGGAACAGTGCTGGCCCGTGTGGGAAAAAGAGGCATACGGGATATGTTGGTCATTACTCACGTGGCGCCAGTTCCTTGAAGGCAACAAAATCCCCTTCCAGGTGTGGACTGACCACAAAAATTTGGAAGCCTTGAAAACACCTAGGAAGCTCAATACCAAGCAAATCCGCTGGTCCCAGCATTTTCACCAGTTCCAATTTATGCTCAAGCATTTGCCGGGGGGAAAGAACTTCTCGCATGCCCCAATATAACAGCACGTGAGCCACCGACTCTAAACCGATGATGGTAGAATCACAACTGGCAGTGCCAGTAACCACCAGAGCCCAAGCTAAATTAAAACCACAGCTGGGTAGCCAAACCAGAATTGAATTCCGGAAAAGTTTGGAAACAGATCAATAGTTTCAGAAAAATAAACACGTGTGCATAATGAGAGACGGGCTGCCTTGGGTGGGGGAAAAGTTATATATACCAACAACCCAAAGAGTCACATTCATGCAGCTTTGCCACGACACAAAATCAGCAGGGCATTTTGGATTTGTAAAAACATTACACTTAATTAAACGGCAATTTTGGTGGCCATCCATGAAAAAGGACAGAGAAAGTTACGTGGCCAGCTGCCCAAAGTATGCAACTGCCAAGAGGTTGCAAGGGAAATCACCCAGACTGTTACAAACAGTGGCAAATCCCTCAGTCCCCTGGAGGGAAATAGCCATGGATTTTATAGTGGATTACCAGAAAGCAATGGGAATACTGGATGGTCACGGACTTGTTTTCTAAGCAGGTGCACTTTATCCCTTGTCAAAAGATTCCCACCGCAAAAGCCTTAGCGAAACTTTTCGTCCAGCACATTTACAGATTGCATGGGGCACCCCAATGCATCATCTCTGATAGGGGAGTGCAATTTACGTCTGCATTTTGGAAGGAATTTTTATCCCTCAAATGGTTCCTATAGTCTGCAATTTTTGGAAATCCATTCATATTCGTGCACCAATCGAAGGGTGTTCATCCTGAGGTGCATAGCTAAACATCTTTGGAGATTCTCAGTCATCCAGGTCATGGTTGTCCGACAGGAGATTTTTTCAGAGACAACTGGACTTTCTTGTTTTTCTTTGAAGACATTTCACTTCTCATCCAAGAAGCTTCTTCAGCTCTGACTTCAACCCACATGCACTACTCAGGTGACCCTGAGGACACAGACAAATCTCCAAGTGGCCTCAACAACTCTCTAAAAGAATGCAAATGACCGGCTGTCTGCAAGGAATATAAATCCTTCCGTTCCCCACTATCTAGTCAGAGCTGAAGAAGCTTCTTGGATGAGGAGTGAAATGTCTTTAAAAAAACATAAGAAAGTCCAGATGCCTCTTGAAAAAGTTTTTTGTTTGGTTTTTAATTTTCCTTTCATTTCCAGTATTTCTATTCTAATTATACTTTTGGTAGAACCACCTCTGGTCTAATTATAATGAGTAGAATGATGGCAAGGAAAAGCATTACACAGTCAGTTTCTACAGAAAGTTGAAGGGAAATTGGAGAAAGACAAAAACTGGCCATGGCTTACAATGGGGACATTTCGAAAAAGAAACTGGGCTGGTTCTGGTTGCTCAAGAGTCAAGCTATTCAAACCGCTGCAGTCCAGACCAGAACTGAAAAATCATCAAATGATTCAGAGTGCAGATTGTGCAAAGAGGCGGAAGAAATAGCAGATCAAATATTCAGCTTGTGCAAGAAGAAAATGGCTAAAGACAGAACTGAATGGTGGAAACGCCATCAAAGCCACCAAGATCTGGGCCATATCTGGAGTCTGAATGATGGCAGGATAACGTGAAGGTTCAGCTTCTATTTTGACAGGCACAAGTTTCATGTGGAAGGCCCCCATCTCTCCACTGCAATAGTTCAAAGGGAGAGAATTGAGACACGATAGCATCTTCCAGTATTTGAGGGGCTGCCCCAAAGAAGAGGGGCTCAACCTCTTCTCCAGAGCACCAGAGGGCAAGACAAGAAGCAGCAGGTGGAAATTTATCAAGGAGAAATCCAGCCTGGAACTAAGGAGAATTTTCCTGACAGGGAGAACAATTAATCAGTGGAACGGCCTGCCTTTGGTAGTTGTGGATGCTCCATCACTGGAGCCATTTGTCCAGAATGGTTTACTAATGCTTTAGTATACCATTTAGTAAGCAGGGGGTTGGACTAGAAGACTTCCAAGATACCTTCCACCTTTATTATTCTTTATTCTAATTACATGGAAGCAAATTTATTTAGATTTTAATTTCAGACATGTGCAGATTGTGGTATCTCACTGATAATGCAGTTGGTAAGCTGAGGGGAAGGTAGTTGTAGCTTACTGATTTAAGCCCCATCATTTGTTCTTCTGGGCTCTTCTTCTAGGCCTAGTAAGTAGGCATTCCTCTGGTCCTTGAGGCAGCATAAAAACATGTTGGCATCAGTTCAGCTGTTGTCAGTCCTAAAAGGTAGACTTGAAGTCAACTTTATTGGGAAAGGTTCTAGTAAGAAAATATTGCAAGTAAGTCTGCCTGTGTTTTTCCTCCCACTCTCTTATAGGTCAGTGAGTCATGGAGGAGTCAGTTTCCTCCTTTTCCCAACACTCTCCTGCCCCCCCCCATCCCTGGCTTCTCAAGCTTCTTCTGCACCTACCTGTGGATGCCTTCTCCATGGTCACCTCCTTGCCTCTGGGGACCAGGGAGGGGCAGCTTTGATTTTCTTCCCACCTAGCATCAGCATCCAGTGGAAAAGCAGCACCAGTTGCAAAGGGGGTGGGGGTGTCTTGGCACTCACCAGATGCTCTGGGAAAGTATCCTATGGCTTGGCTATTTCCCCCAATGCAGCTGGAGCTTCGTACTGATGACCTGACTAAAGATAATGTGTTGATTGCACATAAGAACTAACTTCCTTCCTTCCTTCCTTCCTTCCTTCCTTCCTTCCTTCCTTCCTTCCTTCCTTCCTTCCTTCCCAATTCAACAGCTTAGCAAATGAGGTCTCACACAGCCTAATCATGCTCTCTAGTTAGGGTTACATAGAGCTATATGATACAGAACACAAATCGTCTCCTTTTCCTTGTCCAGAAGGCATCTGTGTCTCTGGTGTGCCTTGTGACTTTCTCTTCTGAAGTTGTTTTCCCACTGGACACACTGCTAGGACTGACGATCTGGTGAGCATGTGTGGATAAAAAGTGAGAGCCATGTAAGTTTTATGTTCCTGGAACACCCACCCATCCCCGTCTTGTTGTCAGAGAGCAATTGCGTAAGCCTTGCAAATGCCTTCCTCCAAATGGTGTCAGAAATCCTGAACTCTTCTCATAAAATGCCTGATTTATTAGAGCTGCCTGCCAGTGACTGCCAAAGAAATCTGACTAGAGTCTGGTATAACTGCAGCTCCATGCCTGAAGTGGCTAGAATTCCTGGCTTATCTTTCCTGAAGGACAGAAAGAGATGAAATGAGCAGTGATTCCAACACAGAAATGCGCACCAAAGCAGTTTAGCCCATGCCTTCTGATTTCCCCATCGAGTTAATCCCCCATCATTTGCTTCTTGCTGGTCTCTCAGCCACAAACAAAACAGCAAACAACAACAACAAAGCAGCAACAGTAAACACTTCAGTGAAGGTGTTGATCCAGGGGTGCGTCTGCTGTCAGAAAAGGGCCCCCACATGGGAGGGATAAGAAACAGGGCTGAAAGCAGAGAGGCCAGCATCACAATGCCCTTGCAGGAATCCCTGGTGCAGCACGTCTGGAATACTGTGTGTGCGGTTGTGGTTGCCCCACCTCAGAAGGGGCTTGGTAGAGCGAGAGGAGCAGAACTAAGGAGGAGAAGCCACGTTCCCTTCCCGGAGGTCTCCCAATGACATGGAATCCTGGAAGAAGCAGGATAGACAAGAACATTCTTTACACATGTCATTCAGTTTGGAAGTCATTACCATGAGATGCATTTCCTGGTTACCAGCTTTGCTGGCTTCAAAGAAGGGTTGGGTCGATTCTTGGAAGTCCTGGGGGTTGAGGGGCATTATCCTTGGTAGTCGAGGGGCTGCCTCTGAAGGCCAACTACTGGGAAATAGGTGGGCTTCCTAGGGTGGGGGGTGGGCTGTGGGAGAACAGATGGCTGGACTGGATGGACCAGGGGTCTGATCCAGCAGAGTACATATCAATATGTTCTTAGTTATAGCTATGCTGGTGTGAAGTCTGACAATCAATCAGAAGTAAATATTTATAAACACACCATGTCCACACTAAAACTGACTGGAAGATGGATGATGGATCTTCCATTTGGCCACCTTGGGAATGCTGAGAACAAGGAGCTGAGAGAGCTGCCTGTGTGTGTGTGTGTGTGTGTGTGTGTGTGTGTGTGTGTGTGTGCAGAAACATGCCTGTAACACCAAAACGGATACAAAATGTTTTTTGCAAACTCCCCCCATCCGTGTCTTTGTTTCATATAGTTCCACTTTTGTCTGCTTATATACAAAACAAATCTTTATGAGGGAGAAGCTGAATATTACTTATTTACAGAAATTTATTTTAGACCTTCTCACAACCATTTATCTCTTGTTTGGACAACTGCAATGTGCTCTGCGTGGGTCTGCACTCATACATTATATCTTTTTTTAAAAAAATATTTTATTGGTTTTATAATTTTAACAAAAAGTACTTAAAGCACACCGTGGTGATTGGGTAAACAAAGATTCCAAAATAAAAACACACATAAACAGCTCAACTTAGTACACTCACTTTCATCTCTCTATTTCCCTCAAAAAAACATAATAAATTTAATGTATTCCATTTCTATCATAAATTTCTATTACTACTAAAATCATACATTATATCAAGTCGTGGCTGGGTCAGGAGAAGGCAGTGGGGGCAGTTGGGTGCCAGCTGGTTTCCCAATGTGATTGCAGGTGCTGGGTGTCCTTCAGAAACCCTTCGTGGCTCAGGGCTGGCAACCGCCTCTCTCCGCTGCTTCTGGTCCCCTGGCAGGGCCTCGCACGGTCCAGGTCCCATCAGCAAACAGGTCATCATGTGGGATTTGCCCTCTCTCCAGCCTTGGGGTGGCCATGACTGGCTGCTGGTTTAGGAGAGCTTTAAACTTGGGCCAGGGTGACGGGTGAACCTGCACGAGTGAGTCCTGTTTGCATTTCCCTGGTCTGCATGTGAGGGAGGGAAGGAAATCAGAATCAGAATAGAGCTGGAAGGGACCTTGGAGATCCAGCCCCCTGCTCAAGCAGGAGAACTTATACCATTTCAGACAGGTGACTGTCTAGTCTCTTCTTAAAAACCTCCAGCGATGAAGCACCCACAACTTCTGGAGGGAAGCTGTTCCACTGGTTAATTGTACTCCCCGTTAAGAAGTTTCTCCTTAATTCCATGTTGCTTCTCTCTTTGGTCAGTTTCCATCCATTGTTTCTTGTCCTGCCCTCTGGTGCTTTGGAGAATAAGTTGACCCGCTCTTCTCTGTGGCAGCCCCTCAAATGCTTGCAATTAGGTGGGTCTGGCAGGGAAGGGAGAGAAGTGGAGGGACCTGGCTAACAGAGGGCCAGTTGGGTGTCTTGGACAGCCTCCATCCCCCACAGGTGATCCACGAGGTGAGCAGGAGGAGGGTCTCTGGGCTGTCCTGGTAAGCCTCTACCTACCTCGCGGACAGAGCCTCGGTGGGAAGGATGATGATGAGGCTGCCTGCAGGTGATGCTTTCACTAGGTAGCCCCTTCTGCCCTCTGCACCAGCAGGCACCGGCAGCTCTAGTTATCTGCAACATTTCCCTCCTCAACCCATATTAGGAGGAGGATGGGGGAGTCCCCACCCCAGTCTGCAAATCTTTGCAAAACCAGTAATTGCTTTTCTTTTCTTTTTTTTTTAAATTATTTTATTAAAACCATCAACATTAAACATAAGTTCATATTAAAAAACAATCATCATATATCCTGCAATACAATTCTAAGGATCAGTTTTTGTGAACGTCTGGTTTAGTTAACATTCCTCATTCCTCACATCAAGCTCTATGTTCCCTAACAAAAGATCCTGAGGTAGAAATTCAGTATCCTGAGGTAGAACTTCAGTACGCTTTTCCAATATTAAAGCAATCAACATTAAGTCTGGGCTCATATTAATAAGCTGTCCTCATAGGACCTGAAAATACAGCTCTTGTATATGGTCTATCTACATTCATACAATCAGCCTTGAACATAAAATCATAGTATGCATCAATCATCATAGCACCTGGTATACATCACTAAGTGTTAATCTTTATAAACGTCTGGTTTGGTAAGCATTTTTCACTCCTCACATCAAGCCTCAACTATACGCAGCAAGACACTTCATGAAGCTCTCAATTTTGCTGGCCTTGTTACTGAGATGGATTCGAGCTTTGCTGTAAACAAACTCTGAGCATGACTGAGGCCACATTGCAGAATACAGAAAGCATTTCTACAGCTGTCTAGATAGGTTTAGTGAGATCTATTGTAATTCTTTGCAGACCCCCTTCACCTCCCCTCCCACCACCCTTGCAGACAGCAGCTGAAAGAGACCAGGCTGCATTTAGCTGGTTTTACAGAGTAAACAAATATTTCATTCTTCCTAGAATGAGGAAAGTAGGGGAAAAGATGGTTTGTGGTGGTGGTGGGGGAAATCACTAGTCAATTCCTTCTCTTGGGTTTTTTCCCATTCCTGCCAGAATACAGAACAACAGAGTTGGAAAGGACCTCAGAGGCAGTCCAGCCTTTTCTTAAAAGCCTCTAGTGTTGGAGAACCTACAGCTTCTGGAGGCAAGCCATTCTACTGATCAATTGTTCTCACTGTCAGGAAATTTCTTCTTAGTTCTAGGTTGTATCTCTCGATAAATTTCCATCCATTACTTTTTGTCCTGCCCTCTGGTGCTTTGGAGAATAGGTTGACCCCCTCTTCTTTCTGGCAGCCCCTCAAATATTGGAACGCTACTATCACATCACCTCTAGTCCTTCTCTTATTTTAGATTAGACACACCCAGTTCCTGCACACTGTTCATCATGTTTTAACCTCCAGCCCCTTAATCACCTTTGTTGCTCCTCTTCTTTGTAGAGTTTCAATGTCTTTTTTGTATTGTGGTGACCAGAACTAGATGCAGTATTACAAGTTTGGTCTATTGCATCGAGTTCAATTCACCATGATACAAAAAAGAGGTTGAGACTCTGGAAAGAGTGCAGAGAAGAGCAACAAAGATAATTAATAGACTGGAGGCTAAAACATATGAAGAACGGTTGAGGGAACTGGATATATCTAGTCTAATGAAAAGAAGGATTAGGGGTGACATGATAGCAGTCTTCCAAAAATGCCAGTCATCAGTGGCTTGCAGAACCTGCAGGTTGGCAGCAAGGACAATTATCTTTGATCAGCTTGGTCAGCTTTTGATAAGCAAGTACCTGAGTGCTTTCCAGAAGGCGGTGGACCTTCACCCTCTCGTCATCCTGATGGGGATGGACCAACCAGGGCAAGAGCTGTTGTTTCAAGGACAAGAACAGAGATCTCACAATCACATCATTCATCTACCCCTGTGTGGACTTTTTCATGGACAAAATCAATGCTAGTCAGATTTAACTGCAACCAACACTCATCCTATGATGGATCTGCTGGCATGAAATATCAAGATCCTGTCACTATCAAATCTATGCTGAAATTCCCTCAGATAACCATAGGTGCTCCTTAGCCAAATGCCATCTGTTCCTGGATGCTCAAGAACTGCCCAGGGAGCCTGCCAGTCCTGAGAGACCCGCAGGCAGCAGGCACCCCTTGGCAGCTGCTGGGTGTTGCAGACAACCTCTCCTCCTTCATAATGAGAGATAACCCAGCACTTGGCACCCTTAGTCTGCTTATAGATTTTCCTTGGAAAGCAAGAGTATTTGCCAAAAATCTTGTACTGTTCACTGAACCTTCTTCCTAATAAATGTTACCAACCAGAACTTGGAAGTTCTTTGGAATTAACTCTATGCAGCCCAGGTTGCAACACTCAGTCGTCTCCATGAGAAGAGACTTGGGGAGGGGGAGTCAGACTGTGAGGATTCTGCTGACTACAAACAAAAAGTGGCCAGAGCGCAGGGAATGACACTCTCACACACATACTTTCATGCCCCAGTCTTTAACGGTTGTGACCTTGTCTCCTCAGCCTGCCTCTCTTTTGAGGCAACCTATGGTCTTGGGCTCTAGTATGACACTCCTCTGGCTCTGGCTGTCACAACCTGCTGTTTTACCATTGACAACTTTAGAGGGTCCCAGCCAGGAGGTAGGACATCATCTGCTCTTGTTGAAGCCAGTGTCATGGTTCCGACAGGTGAAACTCTTCCAAAAAACATTGAGGCATTGTTTACCTTAAAGAGTCATTTATTCAAGTAGCATAATATCGGTACTGCATAAGCGAAGCCAAAAACTGAATTCCCCTCCCCTGGTCACATAGTATCAAAGCAAAATTCCCTCCTCTAATTAATAGTCATAAATCACATTCCCGAATTAGCTTGAAGCATGGGCTTCCTCTTCAGTTCTCCAGCGCCCAGCAATTCTTTATCAACTCTGGGCTCAATAACCTTGATTCTCAAGCTATGTTTAGTGTTGTTACATCTAGCTGGACTCTCATTCACATCTCCTCCCCTCCCAGCATCATCTAACTCTAAAAACAAAAGAGAAAAAGATGGGTATATTTTCATCTGTTGTCAATGCAAACATCTGATGTTAGCAGCATTGACATCCAGATGCTTGCCCCGTTCTTGACTGGGTCCTCCCACTCTGTTGGCAACATATGCAAATCCAGCTTCCTGATCAAGACCTGGAACAGCTGCCATGCTTCAGAACCAATTTGGGTCTTCCTGGGATTTGTGGAGCTCCAGAGTCCAGATTAGGCACAAGTTCTCCCCCCCCCCGGGATTCAACTTTTTATTGAATCAAAAAGAATCACTCAGGAAGCAAATTGATGTTTCTGCAGTTCTTCCCTGGCTTAACAATTACACGGTTACACCATCATTGTGCAATGAGGGAAAGCTGAGATGTTGCTTGAGTTCGCCTTGGAGCAGAGTGTTCTTGATCGTAGCCCACTTTACCATGAAGCCCTTTCTTAGCAGGAGATCAAAGAGATCAGCAAGATGAGCCAATGTTTTATTCCCCTCTGGCCCCTGATCCCATTCCCCAACTCTTGCTTAAAGAAAACAATAATGTCAAGCAGTGCAAGAATTTCCAGGGTCTTTGCCAAGAAAAGCTTAAACATCATCGGCCTCCTATTTCGACATCAGTGCCAGAGAGCTTGGTAGATGCTTTGCTCTGGCTCTAAAGACAGGGCAAGATATGGTCCTTTAAAATAGCGCAAAGGGGAGAAACGGAGCTCCCTCAGCAAGCCAGCCAGCCAGCCCTCGGTTGGCCCCTGAAAGAGCTGTTGCCCTCATAGTTGGGCATGAGGTTGAGATCTGGGGTGGAGTCTAAGATTGGGGTCACCAGGCCCGTGCACTGATACTGGGAAGCCATTCTGGTAGTGGCAGAGGGCAGAATCCAAAGACGCTGCTCCTTCTCATCTGGAAAGAAAGAGCAAAGCCAGCCGTGTTGGTCTCCACAGTGTGTCCCGGTCCTTGGCTGCAAAGGGGCCCAAGAGGTGATGCTGATGCTAGCCATCCAGTCTAGCCCCGTGGCTGGGATGCTCTTGACTGTCTCAGGACACACTTCTCTTTTCAGGCAGGCAGGCAGGCAGGCAGGCAGGCAGGCAGGCAGGCTCCTTCCTCAACAGATCTTTGGCCTGCAGCCATTTCCCATTTTTATTTTTAAGCAAAGGGTTTCTTGTTAAAAGGGAATGCTGGAGGCTGGATTTGGAGTTTGCTTTGCTATTCCCATTGGGACACTTTTAGATTTTTCTTTTTTTTTTAATGAGCTTAGGCCAATGATGTGCAAAAGAACATGTTGTGGTAAAAAGTTGATCCCAAAAGGCTTAACTTCCAAAAGTTCCCAGAGTCAGCAGTGGAGGTTGCCAGGACTCTAAAACTCTAAAAAGAAAACCCCAAAATTACTTTTAAAATACATTGATTAGAGCCAATGGTTCTCATGCCTTTAATGATTTTTTCAATTGGTAACATAAGAAGTGACTCTGGTAGCCGCAGCTCCAAAGGAGCTTAAGGTTTCGCGAAGGCTTTCGGGGACAGCAGGAAGCTTGCAGCGTTCTGCTTTCAGCAGCTGGACCAACCAGAAAGCCATAAGAAGAAGAGGTTGCCTCGCTCTTCCTTCCCTGCTCGAGGGAGGGGCCAAGTGGACTGTTCAAAAGTACAGTGGCAATGAAAAAGTGATCTATGGCCATTGCAATATCCCCTGGTCATGTGATCAAAATTCAGACACTTGGCAACTGATTCATATTTATGATGGTCGCAGTGATCCCCTTTTGCAACCGTCTGACAAGCAAAGTCAATGGGGGACCCAGTTCACTTAACAACCTTGTTACTAACGTAACAATTCACTGAAGAACCATGCCAAAAAAGATCATAAAATGGGGCAAAACTCACGTAACAATTGTTTTGCTAAGCAAAAGAAATTTTGGGCTCAATTGAGGTCATAGGTCAAGGTCTACCTGTAACTGCTAAATGCGTAAACATTTGTTGAACTTTGAAATGGAAGAACAATAAGTCATTGTATGATAAGATAGACTAAGAACTTTGGACAAAATATCCTGATGGCACCATGGGAAAATATATGGCTGAATGTAGTGAAATTTATGTTTAGAATAGAATAGAGTAGAGTAGAGTAGAGTAGAGTAGAGTAGAGTAGAGTAGAGTAGAGTAGAGTAGAGTAGAGTAGAGTAGAGTAGAGTAGAGTAGAGTAGAATAGACAGATTATAGAATAGAATAGAATAGAATAGAATAGAATAGAATAGAATAGAATAGAGCAGAGCAGAGTGCAATAGGGAATAGAATAGAATAAAACAGAGTAGAGTAGAACACAACACAACACAATACAATACAATACAATATTTTATTTGACCAAGTGTGATTAGACACACAAGGAATTTGTCTATGGTGCATCAGCTCTCAGAGTACATACAAGTAACAAAGTGATAAATCACAAATCTTAAAATACAATCATACAATCATAAGATACAATAGGATGATAGTGATAACCATAAGATACCAATAGGAGAAGGTAATAGGAAAGATGAGAAAGATAATAATAATGCTACAGCCATACCATGTGGGTAAATGTACTTAGACATAAGAACTCTGTGGGAATTAGGTGTCAGCAGAGTGATGACATGGGGGGGGCGAAACTGTCCCTGTGTGTAGTAGTTTTGGCATGCAATAAATTAGGTTGTAATTAAAGAGAACATTTATAAAAGGATGAACTACAGGTACAAGACTCCCTAAAAGTTATCCAGAATGTATAGAGGTACTTCAAATTTATGTTGGGAATATGATAACATGAAGGAACCTAATTTCATGCCTGATAGATTTGCAACAAATCAGAACATTTTGGATTCAAATACATACAGTGATATAAAACATTTTAAATATTAATATTCAGCTGAAAGCAGAAGTCTTCTTGTTGGGACTAATGGACTGATAATTTAGTTATGGGGCACTGTTACACACAGCCACTGCTGCAAGATTATCACGTGTACAAAAATGGAAAGACTCTACCATGCTCACCATGGAAGAAGGGCTGGTGAAGATGACAGGATTAGCATAGATGGCTGTTGTGTCTTGAGCCTGCAAAAAAGGCAGGCTTGGGGCGTTGCAACGGTCCTGGGCTTTGCAGAAGCTGCCCGGGACCAGACTGAGTGGTGTCTGCCTCGCGCACATGCGTGAGGCGCAAAAGCCATCTGTTTTGTTACTTTTCAGTCCGGGGAATCTGGGCAGTTAAGAGAGAGGCCTGCGTGCCTGTGCTTGTTGTTGGAGTTGCGGATGCCATCAATAAAGAGCTGCTAGAACAACAATGACTCTTCATCATTCGCAACCGCTCAAAGGACTTAACACTGGTGACGAAGGTGGGATGATTAACAAGCAGAAGAAAGTAAAGCTTTGAAGAAGTCCTGCTAAAGGGAAGAATGGCATCAAAATCAATGTTCTAGCCTGCCAGTACAGCATTGCTGGAGGGTGAGTTCGGCTGAAAGACCCTTTTCCCTAAGAATTGCAAGGGTGGAGAATTATTTCAGGGTAAATCAGGTCAGAGAAGAACCCTATTGTGTGTCTGTGGCCAGGAGACATTCGAGATTGCAGAGAAACTGGCGGCCCCTGCACCTCTGGAGTCAGTAACATACACTGACTTGAAGAAATTACTCAAGGAACATTGCCAGCCCAAATTGTCTGTGATTGCATGGAGATACACGTTTGAGCAAAGCGACCAGAGGGCAGGTGAATCTGCTAAGGACTTTATTGCAGCCTTAAGGAGAGCAGCCAGACCGTGTGAGTTCAAGGATCTGGAAGAGAGGCTACGAGACCGTTTTGTATGCGGATTAGGGAACAGAGACTTGCAGCAAAAGATTTTTGCTAGAGAGGATGTCTCTTTCCAAGATGCACTGAGAGAGATGAAGCTGAAGAAGCAGCAGGAGGGGCTGTGAAGACTCTTTGGCCCACCAGGAGCCCTCCAGAGACAGCTACCATCCATCAGGAGGACGTCCAAGAAGGGGCAGATGCAGATCCTGAAGAAGAGGTGAATAGACTTTACCAGCCAGCTGGAAGAAGGCTGAAAGAGCATCAGGACAAAGCCACAGCATCCCTTAAATGCTTCGGGTGCGGAGGAAGCCATAGAAGAGCTGACTGCAGATTCCGTTCCACCATTTGCAGAGCATGTGGGAAGCAAGGCCACATTGCAGCCATCTGTCTGGGCCACCAGAAGATTCAACCATGTGAAGAATTGCGTCTGAAAGGTACCAGGATCTCCAGCCAAAATAGGGTGGGTTTTTGTGCATCACACAGGAGTGTATTAAGGACAGGCACACACAAACCACTAAAGAAGAAGCTGTCCCTTAAAGTAAGATTGCAAGGGGTCCCTTTATCCATGGAGTTGACACTGGGTCCGCTCTATCCATTATATCCATCAGCACATTTAAAAAGATTTGTAGCAGCAGTGGCATTCGAGCCAAGCTTAAGCCATCCAATATCGTCCTCACAGATTTTCAGAATTCTAAGGTGTGTGTTAAGGGGGAGGCCACCCTTAATGTACAGTACAAGGATTTTGTTGGTCCCTTAGATGTGTTGGTTGTAGGGGGTGAATGCACGAGTCTTATAGGACTCGATTGGTTTGAGGCTCTGAGAATCCAGATTACTGGGCTGCACCATTTGCAAACGTTAAGCCTGGCAGCAGTCTGCAAGGAGTTTGCAGATGTGTTCAGCTCAGAGCTGGGATCCTATAAGGGGTCTCCTGTTTCACTACGGCTAGACCCAACCATCATGCCCATCAGGGTTAAGCCTAGGATGGTACCTTTTGCCCTCAAAGGCAAGATTGATGCTGAGCTGGACAAATTGCTCCAGCAAGGCATTTAACAACCTGTAGATTCAAGCCCATGGGAAACCCCCATAACAGCGCCTCTAAAGGCTAATGGGGATATACGTATATGTGCAGACTACAAGTGCACAATAAACAAGGCCCTACAACAGCACGCTTATCCAGTACCTGTAGTAGGCCACATTCTGGTATCCCTCAAGGGGGGCCGCATATTTGCAAAGCTTGACCTGGCACAGGCCTATCAGCAGCTACCTGTTGATGAGGCAGCTGCAGAAGCACAACCCATTGTGACTCACAGAGGGGCATTTAAAGTCAAGAGACTGCAATTTGGAGTAAATGTAGCCCCTGGTATATTCCAAAGTGTAATGGAAAACACACTACGTGGCATTCCTGGGGTCTGCCCCTACTTTGATGATGTCCTCATTGCTGGGGAGTCATTCCAAAATTTGGCTGAGAGATTAAGGGCTGTTCTGCTTCATTTTCGAAAAGCAGGCCTTAAACTCAAAAAGGATAAATGCAAGATAGGAGTCAATTCCACTGACTTCTTAGGATTCAGGATAGATGCTCAAGGAATTCACCCTGCTGAAACAAAATTACAAGCCATTCAGAAGGCCCCAAGTCCTAAATCCAAGAGTCAACTGCAAGAATTCTTGGGCCTATTACATTTTTATCATGCTTTCCTGCCTCATAAGGCTGCTGTGGCAGGCTCTTGGACAAACAGGCTCCTTGGCAGTGGACTAAAGTCCATGACAAGAGTTTCAATGAGGTTAAGGCCTTGCTCACATCTAATGCTGTTTTAGCTCATTTTAATGAGCAACTGCCTGTTTGCATCACCTGCGATGCATCTCCTTATGGGGTTGGAGCAGTATTCAGCCATCTGATGGCTGATGGGACTCAGATCCCTGTGGCTTACTATTTCCAGACTCTGTCTTCTGCAGAGCGGAATTACACTCAGATTGACAGAGAGGCTTTGGCTGTAGTGGCGGGCATTAAGAAATTTCATGATTTCTTATACGGCCGCCACTTCACGGTCTATACAGACCATAAGTAAGGTAACCAACTGTTCTCCTTTAGGGAGGACAGTCCTTTTTTAAGTTCTGTTCTCCCTCAAAAAGTGTCCTCCTACATGTCCTCCTTTTCGATATTTGAAGACTAATCTGCAGGGCTTTTTTTCCTCTCATAGAACGCTCAGAATAGCGTTCCGGCACCTTTTTTAATGTTTTTTCCCCCCAACTTTTGCATGAGCCGTGCTACTCCCCCTATTGGCTTTCGAAAGCCAATAGGAATTGCTGCTGAGTGCACCAAATTGCTGCTGAGTGCGGCCAACAAACTTTGCACATGCAAGTTGTCTGCAGCGAAGGCGAATTTACAGGAACTTTGCACCTCTCCCTGCTACCCAACTACACCATCTCCTAGTTAGTCCTGAAGATACCTGGAGGAAACTGGATCTTCGGCCCTGCTAGGGCAATAATGGCTGCGGGTGCAAGAGGCAGAGGTGGCGGGGCTGCTGCGGGTGGGGGTGTGAGGGGCGGTGGTGGCCGGCTGCCCCTGTGCTGTGGGAGCTGTGGGGCCTGCTCTACACAGGGCTGCACAGGGTGGGCGGTGGTGCCGGCAGGGCGGCTGCAGGCGGGGTATGTTGACAGCGGGCTGCCCCCCGGGGCCGGAGCCAGCGTAGCTGGTGCTTTGGGAGCCACGGGGCCCATTATGCATTTATCATATTATAGTGTATTCTGTATTATTGTTGTAATGAATAAAATGTTTATTTATTTATTTATTTATTACTTAGATTTCTATGCCGCCCTATTTCAAGAACTTATGTACGATATTTTTTTCTTCAATTTATTTGTGTCCTCCTTTTCACTGTAAAAATGTTGGTCACCTTACCATAAGCTTCTTCTGGGATTGTCTACTACCACCAAGCAGACTCCACACATCATTTCTCCTCGTATGCTGAGATGGTCCATTTTCCTGTCAGCATATGACTTCATGCTGATTCATAAACCTGGAAAGGAAATGGGTCATGCAGATGGCCTGAGTAAATTGCCCCTACAGCAATTGGAGCCTGATCCTGCTCCAGCCGTTCATATTCTGTCTATCCAGGAGTTACCAGAGTCTCCCCTCAATGCTAGGGGCGTGGCTGCAGAAACTGCCACTGATCACACGCTTACACACGTGCTGACATGGGTGTTGTCAGGATGGCCTGACAAGTGTCCAGATGCGGAATTCCAAAGCTTCTGGAGAAAGAAACATGAGTTGTCTACTTTCAATGGATGCCTGTCATGGGGCAGCAGGGTAGTGATTCCCGCCTCATTGAGGTCTAGAATCTTAACCTCCTTACATGAGGGACATCCTGGTATTGTCAGAATGAAAGCTCTTGCACGCAGCCATCTTTGATGGCCTGGACTCGATAAGGCCATCAAGGCTCAGGTGTACAGGTGCCAAGCGTGGCAACAGTCCCGCCCGGAAATGCCTCAGGCACCAGTACATAGGTGGGAGGAAACACAGTCACCATGGTCTAGAGTGCATATAGATTACGCTGGGCCCTTTCAGGGGCAATTCTTCCTGGTTGTTGTTGATAGCCATTCCAAGTGGCTAGACGTTGTTCCTGTTTCCTCTACAACTACTTCCAGAATCATCTAGGTGTTGTTGTGGGTGTCTCTAGACCAGCTTGGGAAATGTCAGAGGATGAGGAGGAGCAGCCAGGCCCCTCTGGGTGTTTTCCCCTCCCGGCAGCCGAGCCAGACAGTGAGGAGATTTGCATGCAGTCTGGGTCAGAATCTCAAAGTGGGGAGTCAGACTTGGAACAGGAAAATATATGGCTTGATCCGAGATTCCGAAGGTTTGATAGGCGGAGGTTTCAGTTACGTGGAAAAAGGAAGCCATGGGGGAAGTGACGTATCGGAAACTATATTAGAAGGTGAAGGAGGGACTAATTCTTTGTCATGAGCAACGTTAATATCAAGTAGTAGCCTGATACCTCGAGGAGTTAGTTTGAACTCAGTTTTCTGGTGTTTTGGGGAATCTACGGAAGATTAATGAGGTCTTGGACAACCTGAGATATAAAGAGTGAGTTATTGGAAGGGGGGAGAGCATGTTTAAGCTGAATGTAAATAAGTCAGACTCGGCCGTTCCGCAAACGAACTGCCAGCATCTTGCTTTGAAGTGAATCTCTTGAACTGTGTTAAATAAAACTCTTAAAGAAATATTCCTGTGGACTTTACTAAGCTGAGAAGGGCCGGATACAACAGGTGTTGAGAGGTATTTTTGCATCACACAGCCTTCTGGATGTTCTAGTTTCAGATAATGGCCCTCAATTTACCTCTTCTGAGTTCCAGGCTTTTCTTCAAGCCAACATGATCCGGCATGCAACTTTGGCTCCCTTCCACCCATCCTCTAACGGACTGGCTGAGAGAATGGTGCGCACCACCAAAGATGCCCTCAAGAAACTGACTTACGGTAACTGGCACCACAGGTTAGCAGATTTCCTTCTTGCACACTGCACCACACCATGCACTGCCACAGGGAAGAGCCCTGCTGAGCTCCGCTGGGGTCGCTGTCTCATCACGAAGCTGGACAGGCTGCACCCTGACTGGGTGGCTTCACAGGTGTCACAACCACGGGCACCTAGGAGACTCCAAGTGGGCGATCCGGTCTGGGCGAGGAATTACGCTCCTGGGCATCTGTGGGTGCCTGCTGTCATTTCTACGATCTCCGGACCTCTATCATACGAAGTGACCTTAGACGATGGCCGCGTTTTCTGGCGTCATATCGATCAATTGCGTTGGTGGTTGTCGCCTGGGGTTGCCGCCCCTGACTCCGCTCTCAGGGGGGAGGGGGCTCAGGAATTAAGTTGCACTTCAGGTCAACATTCTGAGATACAACCTCACACTTCAGGTCAACTTGAAGGGGCACGAGCTCACTGGTCCTGGGACATACCCCAGGTCACGAGGGATCTCCCAGGGGAGGTGCAAGGATATCCTCACAGTTCAGCTATTGTGCCAAATAGGGAGTCAGGCGTATCCGCAAGAGCTCCAAACAGGGATTCTACAAAGGCAAGGTTAGCCATGGAGGCAACTCCTGACTTTGGCACCTCGGCCACAGGGGTCTGGGAGTATTGGGGCACACCTGAAATGCAGGGAACATCCGAGACTGGTCGCTGGTCTGAGGAACTAAGTTCCCTGGAGCCACCCAGAATAGCAAGGGAGTCCTCAGCCCCTTCTTCTTTCATGGAGTCTGAGAGGGGCTCTGGCAATTCAGCCGGCATGCCCTACCAGGGGTCACCTGCAAAACCTGTGCATAAAAGTCCTGGTCTAGCGAACCCAACAGATGGACCGGTACACCAGGCACCCTTAAGGTCAAGTCCTGGCCTGTCCAGCCGTGCAGGTGAGCTGTCAGGTCAGGCACCCTCCCTAACCTTGCGTAGGTCATAACGGGCTAAGGCCCCTCCTAAACACCTAGGCGAGTATATGAGGTTCTTGTCAGTATGAGAACAACACAAGTCTTGGTAGGAGGTGAGACCTATGAGGGAAAAAGATGAACATGCAAAGTCACATTAGAGAGTGGCTTGTTTGTAGTTAGATTATTATTTAATTATCTGAGTTGATTGTAAGAAATAGAAAGTGTGTGTTCTATCTAGGGGGGAGGGGTGTTGTGTCTTGAGCCTGCAAAAAAAGGCAGGCTTGGGGCGTTGCAACGGTCCTGGGCTTTGCAGAAGCTGCCCGGGACCAGACTGAGTGGTGTCTGCCTCGCGCACATGCGCGAGGCGCAAAAGCCATCTGTTTTGTTACTTTTCAGTCCAGGGAATCTGGGCAGTTAAGAGAGAGGCCTGCGTGCCTGTGCTTGTTGTTGGAGTTGTGGATGCCATCAATAAAGAGCTGTTAGAACAACAATGACTCTGCATCATTCGCAACCGCTCAAAGGACTTAACAATAGCAAAATGGCCTCATTTGATTAGAGGAAGTACAATAACTTCATTTATTAGTGGCTGGAAACCCCTGGTGGACTTTTGCTGAACAAAAAAAAATGAACTTGTGATTTATGAGTTTGATTAGCAACCATAGATTATGGAAAGAAGGAATCCATGCTGCAATTTCTTTTAAGGGTAAGGTAGAAGCCTACTTGGATTAGAAAGATCGGAAGCCGCTTCTTTACTGCTTCTTTTTCTTTCTTCTCTGTTCCTTTTTCTTTATTTCTTTTTCATTACCTTTCCCTATTCTTCTCTTCAATTCAAAATGTGTATTGCGTTTATTCTGTTGAAAACCTCTTTAATAAACATCATAAAGAATAAAAACAAGAATTGTGCTTGCAGCCCAGTCCCCATATACACATAAGCCCAACCTAAGACTCATGTTCTTCCTGGGACCCTCAGTGTGACTTTCATCTCCCGGCAAGGCCTGTGAATGGGGAGCCCACCTTATCAGGCCACCAGGGGGGACCCTGCCAAAGGACCCTTCCACAAACCGTCAAGCCAAGTTGGATTTGAGCCACTTTATTACTCGTTACTTTAGAGCAGGAGTCTCCAAACTTGGCAACTTTAAGACTTGTGGACTTCAACTCCCAGAATTTCCCAGCCAGCAACGCTGGGAGTTCAAGTCTACAAGCTTTAAAGTTGCCAAGTTTAGGAACCCCTGCCTTAATGCCCAGGAGAGATCCCAAGTTTGTTGGGGGATTGTTGGGGAGGGGCCATTCCTATCCCCAAAGCCTTTGCCCTCTCCAGTAGTCCTCGGTTTCTGAGCTCCTCTCATAACCTCTCCTCCTCTGCCCCCTCTGCTATTTTGTCTGCGGGTGGGGTGGTGGAGGGAACAGTGTGTGAATCCCCTGAAATAATACCATTCTCTGAAGAACTGTTTAGAGTCAGTTCAAGATGCAGCTTCACCACAATTTCCAGGGAATAGCAAAGAGGTAGCTGGCTTTAATTGCCTGTTTGTCTGGTTTCCAGTACTTGTCAGTTTCAATCACATCCTAGTTGCCCAACTGCTAGTCAGTTTCCTCCTCCCACTCAACAGAACCCAGTTACTTGCCCTGTCTTTACACAGCTTTAATAAGGGGGGGAGCTTGAAATCACTGCCAACATCTCCCCGCTTAATGTTTGCTTTGCACCCATATTGGTCTTTTTCACTGCTTGTTTTTGATACTAGTACAATTATCAGCATTTCACAGCACATAAGAGGAACGATGATGGTGCTGATTAAAGAAAGGCTGAGGGGGAATGGAGACAGGAATAAGCAGGGAGGAATGTTCAGCAGGATCTGGGGAGGGGGGAGGAAGGAGAATCAGACCAATGTACGTAGCATCATGGCTTCCCTATGCTTTGCGGTGTCATCTGTATGCCCCAAAGAGGCAGACCTGGTGATATGATGCTGCTTTTGTCCCCTGGGGATATGGCTTAGTTCAGATCCATATGATACGGGTGCAGCGCCCAGTTCCCCACCCTTTCCTTACTGCAGGAAGGAGAAAGAAGCACTTGGCCTTCCTTTGGACTGCCCAAGGGGAGCAGGAGCAAGGAGCCAGGAGATTGCAGAGGAAGGTTCTGGTCAGTGGAAATGAAGGAAGTGAACAGGCAAACCAGCCCCATATCGACTGCTCCGCACACTCACGTTGGCTAAGGAAAGTTGGGACCCAGCCCCTCCAGGTCCGCTGCACATGGGAAGGCACTTGTTGTCAAAGACCACAACCAAGTCCTTCTTGCTCCTCTCAGCCCCAGTTCGGGCTGCAATCTCATTCTGTCATATGTATTGGCCAAGCCTCCCAGGTTTTTATCAACTGCAATATATAAATAGATCGTCCATCTGATTATTAATAAAAATGCTGAATAATACTGGCTGCAAGAATCCCATAGAACCTATAAAATAGTTGACTGTATTGCAGCTTGATGTAAAACTATTTGTTTTGATTCTGCAAGTGTTGTGAACCCAGCTTACTATAGTCTGATCCAAAATACTTTTTAATGGTTTGTTAAGGAAAATGTTTGGAACTTTGTCAAAACCTTTGTTGAAATCAGGAGAGAATACGTTCTTGTCCACTAGAATCAAAGGAGCAAAAATTGTCTCCCGTGATTTGTTTTTGGCTGAGTCAGACTGACTATTTGAAGTCATGACATTGTTTTCAGCATCCTTACAAATGTCCTGTTTCATTATCTGCTGGAACATCTTTCTTGGGATTGAAGTTTGGCTCAAAGGTCAAAAATGATCAGGATCCTGTTTTTTTAAAGCAAGAAATTTGCCACTTTTGTTCTTCTCCATCCTTTGGCACATCTCCAGGACTCCATGTTCCCAGGTCTTGCAATTTTCCAGAGATTTAGATTGCAATTCTAATATGTTAGACCCAGGGAAAGTGAAAAGATTTAGAGATATTTAACAGTAGTCTCTTTTAAAATTGGGCTCTCTTTTCCTTTCTGTACTTGAAACAATTGGGAGGGAAGGAAGGAAGGAAGGAAGGAAGGAAGGAAGGAAGGAAGGAAGGAAGGAAGGAAGGAAGGAAGGAAGGAAGGATTTTTGATCCTGTTGGAAACGTGATTAAAATACCAACAAAATTGGATTGGTAAGAAAAGGAATTTATTCTGCAGAAAATAGAAAAGCGGTTTGCAAAGCGCGGTGGATCCTGGTGAGAGACTTCAACAGGAAGTTCTAAACCCAGAGACCACACCAAAATATTCAAACTCATAACATTATATACACTCCTATCGCGACGCCCCCCATCCCCTCCCCTTAGGTCCCATTTGAGAGGACTTGGGGGGGCACAATCTGTCCGATCCGCCTAGCCAGAATACATCATCCCTTCCCCTCAGTTACATTGTTTAGAACAGCGGTTCTCAACCTGTGGGTCGCGACCCCATTTGGGGTCGAACGACCATTTCACGGGGGTTGCCAAACACCGCAGTCCGCCATTTTTTTTGGGGTCGGCCATTTTTTTTGGGCCGGCCATTTTTTCCCCTTTGCGATGCGGGCCGTCGCGCCGCGCATGCGCGATGCGGGCCCACCATTTTTTTTATTTTGGTCGGCCATATTTTTTTGGGTTGGCCATTTTTTTCCCCTTTGCGATGTGGGCCATCGCGCCGCACATGCACGATGCGGGCCGGGGTCGAGCCTCAGAAAAGGTTGAGAACCGCTGGTTTAGAACTTCCCTCTGCCATCCTTTTGTCTTGCTGAGTGTGTCTTCTAGCCAAGCCTCCTGGAATCTAGTGCCTACCTGCAGGGCTTGGCTAAGCTTTCTATTGTTAATCAATTGTGACCGTTTTATGTTTAAACTTCTTCCTTTCTCACAATCCCCATTTCAATTTCTGGATAAAGTCATGAATTCAGCTGGCCTCAGTGAACCTATTTATTTATTTATCAAATTCACATAGCCTTATACATATTTTCCTTATAAAAGCAGGAAGTGCAGCTGATTACAGATACAGGTCTAAGCAAAACATAGATCTGTTTTCTGGCATCTCAGCTCATATTAGAGTAGATGGCAGCAAGTGTTCAATCTTAAATCTTTCCTGACCATAAAGGTAGCAAAGTTCTGGACAAGCCTGTATCTTCTACAGACTCAAATATTAATTCTGTACTCTCTTCCCGATCTGTTCGCAAATTAGATCTTCACTAGTAGAAGGAATTCAAAATCCACGTGGTTTGACACCAAATACAGAGATCTGAGAAGGCTTGGGAAGAAACAAATGAAAAGAGAACATAATTCTTTAAACTACAAAATCTTTAAATTTATACTTGATCTTGGACAAGTATCAAAAAAGAGCTCTAATCAAGAAAGCTGCCTATTTGGAGAAAGCTGGACAGAACTGAAACAGGACTCAAAATATGAAAACCCAACACATTTGGGGGCTTTAGTTGAAGCTGGACTAAGAGCTTCATGAGGCGGTCTTGAATCCCAGGGTTGGCTGCTGCTTGGGGAGATTTTATGCGACCATTCTGTTTCTCAGGAAAGGACTTTTGTTGCTCTGCTAAATGACCACTTATTATTGCACAGAAAATAACATAATTAAGTCATTAAAATAATAAAGTCCAGAGAAGATTTTATGCTCCCAGAGTTTTTTAAAGACAATGTGGATTGGTGGTTACCATATTGGCCATTCCATACATAATTCAGAGTACAATCCCAAGGAATGGAAGCTTAAGAGTTGCATTGTTTAAGAAAGGGAATTGGGCGGATCTTACCGGTAGAAACTATGGCAGTCCTCAACTTACAACTGTTCGCTTAGTTATGCCACTGAAAAAAGTGACTTGTAACTGTTTTTCACACCTATGACCATTGCAGCCTCCACAAGGTCATGTGATCAGAATTCAGACACTTGGCCACTGACTCACATTTATGACGGTTGCAAGGTCCTGGGGTCACGTGGTCCCCCTTTGCGACCTTCTGAGAAGCAGTCAGTGGGGAAGCCGGATTCACTTAATAACCATGTTACTAACTTAACAAGTGCAGTGATTCACTTAACAACTGTGGCGAGAAAGATCATAAAATGGGGCAAAACTCACTTAACAGTTTCCCACTTAGCAACATAAATATTGGGCTCAATTGTGGACATAAGTACAGGCTAATTAATTCAATCGGAGCCTCAAAAGAAAATTGCAAAATTCTTTCTCCAGAAATTGCAGGATTGGACAGAGTAAAATTCCATCTTTGCAAGGTTGGTATTAGCCCTGGAAGCTGGTCCAGGAAAGAAGCACCACCAGGACAGGACGCCTCCCATCTCTTGGGACACCTCCCACCTGGGAAGGGTCCCTTCTGAGGTACGTTCTCCATCCCTCCTTTTTCAGACTCAATTTTCTTTTATCAGACCGTTGTCTCGGCTGTGGCTCTTCCTTCTGTCCCCCAAGGTCATTCCCATATACCATTACAATTACCGGGGGGGGGGGAATTGGATTGTTCTAGATGGCAACTCCTCTTGAACCCTTTGAATCAAATATTGGACTCAAGGTTTTATATTGCTTTTTGTTCTTTGATATAGTTTTTAAATGATTATAAGCTGCCCAGATCATATATTTTAGGGGGGGGCATATAAATTGATGTAATAAGTAAACACATAAAATCTTTAGTCTTGAACAGAATAACACTTCAGTGTGGCTGCTTCTCTGAATTCACAGCTCCTGCTGAAAGAGCAGGTGGCAGCTATGGTGAGGAAGGTCTTGAACTTCAGTTGGCCTTGTTTATGGGCTGGGAGGCCTTCCAAACACCTCCTCATGGCACAGTTTCCTCAAGTGTAGTTGACCGCAATGTATTCTACATGGGGCTGCCCTTGAAGACCATTCAGAAGCTCCATCTTGTGTGCAGAATGCAGGAGCAGTTAACACCTCTGCTTTGCTAGCTGTCCTGGTTGCCAGTCAGTGTCTAGGTGCAATTCAAGGTGCTGGTTACCGTACCTAAAACTTTTCGCGGCATTGGACATAGCTATCTGAAGGGCCATCCAGTCGTTTCTGGCCCAGAGTTGGCATGCTCCAGGTCCCATCAATCAAACAATGTCACGTGATGGGACCCCCAAAGCAGGCTTTCTCTGTCACCGCACCTGCTCTCTGGAACGACATTCCTCAGAGGTCTGTATGGCTCCTACTCTGCCCCCATTTAATAGGTACAAGATTTTACCCTGGCATATTTCCAGCCAGTGTAGAAGGATACAGAGTAATTGAAGTCTGCTCTGTGGATGAGCCCTACTTGTTATGTAGTTCAAACTGGTTGAGTTATAGATGTAAACATACTTAATTATGGACTCCTTTTGTAAGCAGGATCTCCAGGAGGGACTTAAAGAACGTTTCCTACTGCAGCATTGCTCTCTGTCTATCCCAGAGTCACCAGAAAATTAATCTGACACGGAACATGTCCCTGTTGCCACCGGCTTTCTCCATCACTGTTTCAAATCGCAGCAGCCACCTGACTTGCCTCCAGAATGAGGAGGCTTAAGGTTAAATTGGCACCAGATCTTCAGATAGCTTTAAGGATTTGTTACTGTCTTTTCAAGCTAGTCTTTTTCTTTGCCTGGCATGAATGAGGGATGGTAAAGAGAGTAAATGGGAAGAGGAGCAGTGAAGTAAAGTCCTAAAGCAGCCTAAAGCAATGGTGCTGGGAGCATGGCACAGCAGGAAGGGAGAAGACATTAAGGTCAGAAGAAGTGCAGGTGGGCCCTGGAGGGAGGTCATTTGTGGGGGGATGCTACACATCCTGAGACCATGGCAGTAGGAAGGTGCTTTGCCAAAGTGCCCATCACTGCAAGTGGCAAGCAGGAGACTGTTCCCCAGAAGGGAAAATGTGTGGACTAGAAGGCAGAGGTGCCCTGGCTATACTGGAAGCAAGTGGTGGGCAAGAGCAACAGTCTGGAAGCAGAGGAAATGGGGGGGGCTAGATAGGGAAAAGCCCTCCCTCTGCTCCCCCAGGGACAGCAGGCGCTGAGGGACTGAGAGGGAGTGAATTTCTTCATTGCCTCACGGTCCTCTGTTTCCATGATGAATCTGTTGAGTTGTGATTATTTGCTCCATTGGGGGAGCTGTGAAACTTCACAGGACTTTACACATGGAGATTTATTTCCACACTGTGGTGGATCTGCAATACACTACCGGGTGTCAGAATCCAATTATATTTCATCTCTAGTTATTGATTATGTAAAACCCCATTTCTGCCCTCTCTGGATTCTGTCATAGGATGAAGGGGAAGGGGGGTGAACAAAGGGGTTTTATGGCCCTCACTTCCTTCGGTACAGCTTCAAAGGGACTGAATGTGGATACCACCAAAAGGACTAAATCATAACAATGGGGCCATCAGCTTTCATCTACTCCTCTCTGAAGTCTCCCTTCCACCGGCAGTGAGGAAAAAGGGGGTGGAAATGTTAACGCCTGGGATTGTCGCTGAAAAGATGGTGGGGTGGGGTGGGGCTGCTGGGCCCCTTAAAACCTTGAATGGGAGGGCTTGGGTCCCAGGTCCTGTCTAGAATGCCTGCAACCATTTTCTCTTAATAAAGGATGCCTGTTGGAAGAAATATGCCAAGAGTTCTATCTTCTTAAGATGTAAAGTGGGGCGGGTCCTTACATTAGACAGGACCTGCAGAATTAGTCCACCTAGAAGGGAGAATCTTGCTGGGGGACTTCGCAAAAATTACTATGTCAGATGGCGGGGCAAAGAAGGGAGGAAACTCCCCGGAAAGGAAGCCGCTGCCCCAACTGAAACTCTACCAGATGTCGGGATCTGAGAGGTCAGATTCCTCAGGAGAAAAGGTGGTGGAGACACGGGACCACAAACCTCGGTGGTCAATGGGTGCTGGAAAGAAAGGTGAGTGGGAAAAGAAATCAAGAAAGGTGACCCTGAGACGGGGGGCCAACCAACCAGAATAGAAGCAGGAGATGGAGAAATCCCTGCACGCAAGTGAAGAGGAAGGGAGCTGGGCATCGTACTCGGGCTGGATCCTAGAGAAAGCTATCAACCTGATGAAGAGAACTCTCAGCTCCCTAGGAGAGGAGAATTCTGAGCCCTACGGCCGCCTCAGCTCCTGGAGCCGCAAAGGGAGAGACACCGAGGGGGAAATGGAACATGCAGCCCCGGGGACATCTGCTGATCCAGTAGTCCCCATTCCCCGCTGGCCCACAGATGGTGATCTGGATGGAAGACACTACCACCGACAATGAAGGCATCGGTCCATTCAAAGACTCCCATCGCTGGACATGAGATTCAAGGGGGAGCCGACATGCTTGGGGTTTTTCCTAACCCAAGTCCTCAGCTACATGGAGGAATACGGGTGGCACATCCCCAGCGACAAAGCTCATATCCGGATCGTGCAATCTGCCCTGGACGGGCCGGCCGCAGATTGGGTGGTGAACTTGCATGACTTCAATGCCCCAGAGCTCAACGACTTCAACCGTTTCATGTTGAGAAGACGATTTGAGGACCCTCTGGCTGACTGCAAAGCCTATGAAAGGATAAAAACGATGAGGCAAGGCAAACACCCGGTAGCTGAATATACGCAAGAATTCCGGGCCATTGCCAGCAAACTGAACTGGCCGGAAGACATCCTCCTTAGCCATTTCAAAGACGGAATAAATTATGACCTATATGACACTTGCCTGCCCCAAGGGGACCCACACCAACTTGATGAATGGTACGTCCTGGCAGAGGAAGTAGAGATCGACATATTGAAGAGGCACCAGTGAGGAAAACAAGGGAGCCGCTCACCGCCTGAGTTGACACGCGAACCAGTGAAACCATCGGCTGCGGCCAAGAAGCAAATGGGGTGTTTCAAGTGCGGGAGAGAAGGGCATCGGGCTCTAGAATGCCGCTCAAAAGCCCCCCAGCACAACCCAGACAGATCACCGGCCAGCAAATCCGGAAAGTCTCCAGCTAAGCCAAAAGAACCTGCCATGAGAATGATGGAATCTCCCACCTCTGCTCATCAGGGGGAAAGAACTGCAACCTACACCACAGGGCCGATGGACGCCTCAGATGACAGCTCAGAGGGCAAAACCCTAGAAAGTGGACTCATCGCACCCATCCTCAAGACAGTGACTATATTAATTCCCCCCATGCCCGAAACCGTGAAGGTGAAAGCCTTAATAGACTCTGGCTGCACCCGCTGTCTCATTAGCCCGACGCTAGTGGGGAATCTGGGCATTCTGTCGAGGAGACTGGAACAACCAATCTCATTTGGCCAGTTAGATGGGTCCATGGCAGGGGGGTGCCAGCTACCCTAGCCACATTACCAATACACCTCTCCCTGGGCAAACATGAGGAAGACATAACGTTTGTGGTGACCCCAGGCATGGAATGCCCGATGATTTCTAGGGATAGAATGGTTTAAAAAAAGGAACCCCTGGGTGAATTGGAGGACGGCAGAAATCAATTTCCCGAAAGGGGATCCTATGGACTTAAAATCCCAAGGGGAGCTAACAAAATTAACAACAGAAAAAGCATCCATGGGAGAGGAAAAGGGACTACGAGAAATACCAGAGGAATACAGAGATCTTGCTGAAGTTTTCAGTGAGGAGAGGGCGGATGAGCTCCCCCCCCACACCGACCCACAGACTGTGCCATTGAATTCAAGCCTGGGGCAAAACTCCTGAAGCCCAAATTATACTCCATGAGCCCAAAGGAGAAGGAGAAAATGGAAAGATTCATAAAGAAAAACCTAGAAAGGGGGTTCATTGAACCAGCCAAGCCTAAAGTGGCTGCCCCGGTCCTCTTTAGAGAGAAGAAGGATGGCCCTTTACGCTTATGCGTGGATTATAGGACCCTGAATACAAACCCCTCTGCCCCTCATGAAGGACATGTTGTCAAACCTATCAAAAGGGAAACTTTTTTTCTAAACTAGACCTAAGGGAAGCTTACTATCGCGTGAGAATTAAGGAAGGGGATGAATGGAAGACCGCATTTAACTGCCCCATGGGGTGCTACCAATTCAAAGTCTTGCCATTTGGATTATAAGGGCCCCCACAGTATTTATGCAATTAATCAATGGCATTCTAAGGGAGCACCTATTTAAGGGGGTCCTGGTTTACTTAGACGACATTCTTGTCTTCACCGAATCAAAAGAGGAACATGTCAACCTAGTCAGAGCGGTCTTAAAGAAACTGCGAGCCGCCCACCTATATGCCAAACTCTCGAAATGCGAATTCCACCAGGATAGACTACCTAGGTTATCGCATATCTCCACAGGGCATTGAAATGGACCCAGAAAAGGTCAGAGCAGTATTAGAATGGGCACCACCCCGCACAAGAAAGCAACTGCAAAGTTTCCTGGGCTTCACAAACTTTTACCGCAAATTCATCCCCTCATTTGCCCAGATAGCCCTGCCCCTCATGAAGGGAGCATCCTCAGTAAAACCTAACCAGCCACTAACATGGACAATGGAGTGCCAAGCAGCGTTTGAGAGATTAAAGAGATTTTCTCTGTCGAACCAGTACTGAGGCACCCAGACGTGGATAAGCCCTTCATAATACAGGCAGATGCAAGTGATGTGGCAGTGGGGGCTGTCCTATTACAAAGAAAACGATGAAGGGATATTGCAACCCTGTGCGTATACATCCAAGAAACTCACGGAAACGGAACAGCGCTGGCACGTGTGAGAGAAAGAGGCATACGGGATATGTTGGTCATTACTCATGTGGTACCAGTTCCTTGAAGGCAACAAAATCCCCTTCCAGGTGTGGACTGACCACAAAAATTTGGAAAACCTGAAAACACCCAGGAAGCTCAACCCCAAGCAAGCCCGCTGGTCCCAGCATTTTCACCAGTTCCAATTTACACTCAAGCATTTGCCATGGGGAAAGAACTTCCTGGCAGATGCACTATCTCGCATGCCCCAATATAACAGCATGTGAGCCACCGACTCTAAACCGATGATGGTAGAATCACAACTGGCAGTGCCAGTAACCACCAGAGCCCACGCTAAATTAAAACCACAGCTGGGCAGACAAACCGGAATTGAATTCCGGTAAAGTTTGGAAATAGATGAATGGTTCCAGAAAAACAAAAATGTGTGCACAATGAGAGACAGGCTGCCTTGGGTGGGAGAAAAGTTATATATACCAACAACCCAAAGAGTCACATTCATGCAGCTTTGCCACGACACAAAATCAGCAGGGCATTTTGGATTTGTAAAAACATTACACGTAATTAAACAGCAATTTTGGTGGCCATCCATAAAAAAGGACATAGAAAGTTACATGGCCAGCTGCCCAAAGTGTGCAACTGCAAAGAGGTTGCAAGGGAAATCACCCGGACTGTTACAAACAGTGGCAAATCCCTCCACCCCCAGGGGGGAAATAGCCATGGATTTTATAGTGGAATTACCAGAAAGCAATGGGAATACTGTTGTCTGGACGGTCACGGACTTGTTTTCCAAAGAGATGCACTTTATCCCTTGCCAAAAGATTCCCACCGCAAAAGCCTTAGCGAAACTTTTCGTCCAGCACATTTACAGATTGCATGGGGCACCCCAATGCATCATATCTGATATGGGAGTGCAATTTACGTCTGCATTTTGGAAGGTTTTTTTATCCATCTTAGGGACCACTCAGGGACTGACATCTAGCCATCACCCACAAGGGGATGGGCAAACAGAACGGTGTCACTCAGTACTTAGATGCTTTCTTAATTTCCAACAGTCCGATTGGACAGACTTACTCCCTTTCGCAGAAGTTGCTTACAATAAAACAGTCCAATCCAGCACAGGTTACACTCCTTTTCAAATAGCCACCGGTCAGAGTTTCAACCCCATGCCAGAATTAACCCCTAACAAACCGGTGATCCCATCACTGCAAGAATGGATGGAACAATTACAAAACATCTGGCCAATAGTTAGAAAAGCACTAGATGAAGCTAGGCAGGCATACAAAGCACAAGCCGATAAAAAAAGGGTTGAGCCTACACCATTCATTATAGGAGAAATGGTGTACTTATCTACAAAATACCTAAAGTCCCTACAACCCTGTAAAAAACTTGGGACCAAAATATATAGGGCCTTTTCCAATTAAAAGAATCATAAACCCAGTAACAGTAGAATTAGAATTACCCAAAAATCTCAGGCAAATACACCCAATTTTTCATTGCAGCTTGCTGAAAAGAAAGCATCATTGTTACGGCCAAAAATCCCCCCCACCTCCAATCGTGGTGGAGGGCGAACAACACTTTGAAATAAAGAAAATCCTAGACTCTAGGAGATATCATGGAGTGACTCAGTACCTAGTTGCATGAAAACACCTCCCTGCCTCACAAACGAGTGGGTCCATAAACGTCATGTCAGAGCCCCGAAGCTATTTAAAAAGTTTCACACAGAGTATCCTAACAAGCCTGACTAACTTGTATACCTGTTTTGTTTTCTTTCAGGTGGATCTATCTTATTTTTAAGGGGGCAGGATGTCAGAATCCAATTATATTTCATCTCTAGTTATTGACTATGGAAAACCCCATTTCTGCCCTCTCTGGATTCTGTCATACGATGAAGGGGAAGGGGGGTGAACAAAGGGGTTTTATGGCCCTCACTTCCTTCGGTACAACTTCAAAGGGACTCAATGTGGATACCACCAAAAGGACTAAATCATAACAATGGGGCCATCAGCTTTCATCTACTCCTCTCTGAAGTCTCCCTTCCACCGGCAGTGAGGAAAAAGGGGGTGGAAATGTAACACCTGGGATTGTCGCTGGAAAGATGGTGGGGTGGGGCTGCTGGGGACCCCTTAAAACCTTGAATGGTAGGGCTTGGGCCCCAGGTCCTGTCTAGAACGCCTGCAACCATTTTCTCTTAATAAAGGATGCCTGTTGGAAGAAATATTCCAAGAGTTCTGTCTTCTTAAGAGGCAAAGTGGGGTGGGTCCTTACACTCAACAAAGCCAAGTGGGAAATTTAAAGTTGAAGAAAATGAAGCACATCGTTAGTCTGTGGAAGTAATTGTCACACAGCTTAGATGGCCTCAAAGGGGATTGCATAAAGGCATAGAGAAGAGGCTGAAGAACTATTGGTGCTACAGGCTCCAAATTAGTTCCAAGCGGAGATCGAAGAAGATTCTCAGGCATCCAGATAGACTTGTCTGGAAGTTGAGTTGTGGCAACTGGACTTCTTTTCTTTTTTGATTTGAAACACTTCACTAATTGGATAAGAGCAAACATTTCAAACCCAAGAACCAGATGTTCCCTGGTCGGCAAGTCTCCAAATCCCATAATGATGGCAGGCAAGAATCACGGGGGAGTCCTATGTCTCAGCTCCAGTGGTGGGATTCAGCCAGATTGCACCACTTTGGCAGAACCGGTAGCTAATTGTTTGTGGCCCAGGCCCAGAATGGACTTCCGGAAGCAGCATCCACTCAGAGAACCAGTTGTTCACATATTTGAATCCCACCACTGTTTGTAAGCACCCAGAAGAACCTGGATGGCCACTGTGAAGAACAAAATGTTGGGCCTTGGACTGAACCACAGCCCATTGTCTTCTCGATGGTGCCCACTGTGCCTGTTGTTTTGGCAGAGATAGACATTAGACTTGTGAGATTTTGTTTTTGAAAGCAACCAGAATTTGCTTCTGTCTCATACAGCCAGCAATGGCTTCCTTTGTGCTGTTAAAGTCTTTTCCCACAGAGAGGGGCCACGTTCAGCTCATTCCATTATGGCTTGTTAAGCAATGCACAATTGCAACATATTAATTTCCAATAGGGAATAAAATGTACAAACAGATTACAGATGCCAAAGAGAGAAAGCTATTTCTCCAACTCATTCCAGCTGTTCTTCATTTAAGTCTTAATTGATTGCAATCACTGGGGAGCTCTGCCAGCTTTCATGTTCACAATGTAAATTTGGCACTTTTGGGAATGTTCTCTTCTGACTGTTGGATCAGAATAGCATTCGTGTAGTTTTGGCATCATGCCAGGATCTTGAGAAGGGCAACCAGGGTGCACCATCTACTGGGGTTCTGCTGCATCTCTTCTCGCATTTTCTGCATTTTCCCCTGTCAGCCTTCTTTCCTTTGGCTGCACCCAGGCCGGAGACCCAGAGTTCCCTCTTATGGTGATCTGGAGTGATGGATGAGGCTCTCTCCTCTCCTTCTGTGCTCAGCTGGGGATCAGCTGGGGGGGCAGCATGGGCAGCAGACTCCTTGGAACAAACCCAGCGTTTGACACAGGCTGATGCCTGAGCTTGGGCTGGCCATGTTGAAACTAGGTACTTTTTAGAAGTATATCCTTCCTTTCCTTCAGGAGCAAAAGACAGCATTTCCCATTTTGGTTCAACATCCGGCTGTATCTCTCCCCTTTCAGCACCAGAACAACCATTTTCTGGCAATATTTCAGTAGCAATACAAAAGGGGGGGGGAATGACATTGCCATAGGTGTATACTATAGGCCACCCAACCAAACAGGAAATAGATGAACTTTTTGCTAGTCAGCTAACTGAGGTATGTATGAAGCACATCACAATAGTAATGGGGGACTTTAACTACCCTGACATCAACTGGGAGACAAACTCTGCACCAAGTGGAAGAACAGGTTCCTGGCAAACCTAGCAGACAACTTTGTCTCCCAAAAAGTAGAGAAGGGAACTAGGGGATTAGCCATTTTGGATCTAATTCTCACTAACAAAGACGAAAATGATAGAAGGTGTTGAAGCCATAGGAACCCTGGGAGGAAGTGGTCATGCAATATTGGAATTCAACATTATGGAAGCACAAGCAATGGAACACAGTCAAACCAGAGTCTTAGACTTTAAGAGAGCTAATTTCAATAAACTTAGAGAGGGCTTGGGAAGGTTTCCATTGGTGAGAATCCTCAAGGGGAAAACAACTCAAGGAGCTTGGGAAATTTTGAAAAGTGAGATAATAAAAGCTCAGTCTAGCACAATACCAACAAAGAGAAAAATAACAGCTCTCAAAAGAAACCAGCATGGCTGCATAAAGACCTCTCTGATAAATTGAAAGACAAAAAGGACAAATATAGAAAGTGGAAAGAGGGGCACATAACCAAGGCAGAATATCAGCAAATGGCCTGAGCCTACAAAGATGAAGTGAGGAAAGCTAAGGCTCAAAATGAACTAAGGCTTGCGACCAAAGTCAAAAATAACCAAAAAAAGCTTCTTTCAACATGTAAAAAACAAGAAAAAAGTGAAGGAAATGATTGGTCCTTTAGTGGGGGAAAGTGGCAAGAAGGTGACAAGCAACAGGGAGAAAGCAGAACTATTTAACTCATTTTTTCCATACACAAAGGGAAAAAACAGGCCAACCTATCAAAAATAGTGCCATAAAAAACAGAATAGAAACACAAGTTTAGATAGGCAAGAAAATGGTAAGTGAGCACCTGTCCAGCCTAGACGAGTTCAAATCACCGGGACCAGATGGATTACACCCCAAGGTTCTCAAGGAACTGGCAGATGTGATCTCAGAACCACTGAACTATATTTTTCAAAGATCCTGGAGCACTGGGGAACTACCAGAGGACTGGAAAAGAGCTGATGTGGTTCCCATCTTCAAAAAAGGGGGGGGAATAGATCCAGGAAATTACAGACCTATCAGCCTGACCTCAATACCTGGGAGGATTCTGGAAAAGATAATCAAACAATGAACCAGTAAACACAGAGGCAAACAAAGTCATTACTAAAAGCCAACATGGGTTTGTCAAAAACAGATCATGCCAGACAAATCTTATTGCATTCTTTGACCAAGTGACAAAATTAGTGGATCAGAGGAATGCTGTGGATATAATTTACTTGGACTTTAGTAAGGCATTTGATAAAGTAGATCATAACCTACTACTTGATAAGATAGAAAAATGTGGGTTAGACAGCATCACCACCAGATGGATCTGTAGCTGGCTGACCAGCCGTTCTCAGCGTGTAGTCCTCAATGGAACTACATCTACATGGAGGGAAGTGTGTAGTGGGGTGCCCCAGGGCTCTGTTCTGGGCCAGTGCTCTTCAACATCTTCATCAATGATTTGGACGAGGGGATAGATGGGGAACTCATCAAATTTGCAGATGATACCAAGCTGGCAGGAATAGCCAATACTCCAGAAGACAGGCTTAAGATACAGGAGGATCTGGACAGACTTGAACACTGGGCACTATCCAACAAAATGAAATTCAATGGTGAAAAAAGTAAGGTTCTACATTTAGGCAAGAAAAACCAAATGCACAGGTATAGTATAGGAGGTATCTTGCTCAACAGTAGTAACTGTTGGGATCTCGGAGGGATCTCTGAGTCCTAGTAGACAATCACTTAAATAAGAGTCAGCAGTGTGCTGCAGCTGCCAAAAAAGCCAACACAGTGCTAGGCTGCATTAACAGAGGGATAAAATCAAGATCACGTGAAGTATTAACACCACTTTACAATGCCTTGGTAAGGCCACACTTGGAATACTGCATCCAGTTTTGGTCACCACGATGTAAAAAAAATGTTGAGACTCTGGAAACAGTACAGAGAAGAGCAACAAAGATGATCAGAGAGGCTAAAACATATAAGGAACAGTTGCTGGAATTGGGTATGTCTAGTTTAATGAAGAGAAGGACGAGGGGGGACATGATAGCAGTGTTGCAATATCTCAGGGGCTGTCCCAAAGAAGAAGGAGTCAAGCTATTCTCCAAAGCGTCAGAAGGCAGGACAAAAAGCAACGGATGGAGACTAACCAAGGAGAGAAGCAACCTAGAACTAAGGAGAAACTTCCTGACAGTTAGAACAATTAACAATTAACCAACCTGCCTCGAAAAGCAGTGAATGCTCCAACACTCGAAGTTTTTAAGAAGAGACTGGACAGCCACTTGTCCGAAATGGTATAGGGCAGCGGTTCTCAACCTGTGGGTCGTGACCCCTTTGGGGGTCGAACGATTGTTTCACAGGGGTCGCCAAAGACCAGGCCTTTTTTGCGCATGGAACGCTCAGAACAGCTTTCCGGCATCTTTTTTGCTGGATTTTTTTCAACTTTTCCCTGAGCTGTGCTACTCCCTCTATTCTATTGGCTTTTGAGCACCAATAGAATAGACTCATTTTGAATAGACTCTTAATCTATTGGCTTTCAAACGCCAATAGAATAGGCTCTATTCTACTGACTTTAAAAAGCCAATAGGAATTGACCAGACCTGGCCGTTAAAGGCTGCTTCTGGGCTGCTGAGCGCGCCAAAATCCCCAGCCGGCAAACGTTGCTGGAAGTTCTCTGCAGCAAAGGTGAGTTTCCCTGCTGAGCAACTAAGGAACGCCATCTTCTACTCTACTAACTGTGAGTAAAAGAGGACCAGGGGTGGGAGGTGGGTAGCGGCGCCTAACTCTGACCTGGCGAAAAAGCTTGCTCACCTCGTGCACCATTGGTGTGGTGTGCAGGTGGTGCCACGGGAGCTGCAGGCCCCGCTTCACACAGCAGGGCTGTGCGGGATAGGAGGCGACCAAGGTTCTGGCGGGGCAGCGGCTGCCGCTGTGTACTAAAACAGATATCTGAGCAGCCGGCCAGGTTCAATATCATCCACGTCTGCAGCATTGGGGCCGCAAGCCTGGTTAGCTGACGGTGTAGGGGGCGCGAATAATAACCGGCCTGTCTCATCCATCCCAAACGGCAGCCTGGGGCGAGCGACACCGCTGGCCCTGGAGAGAGACCCCCTCACCAAAACCTCCGGGCTTTAAGGATTCTGCGCAGGCCCCTGAATGGAGCGAAAGGGAGGCTGGCCTGGCCGGTACTGGACCTGCGCCGCCGCTGTCTCATCCTGCGCTTACATGGCCTCCCGGGAGCGCCTGACCCACATTGCCTGCTGCCATCTGGGCCTGCCTGCCTGCCTGCCTGCCGTCTGCACCCTCCCGCCGTCCCGCACTGTTGTCCGGCTCGGGTGGTGAATTAAAGCGCTGCGCCATCGATGTGTGCGGTGGTGCATTGGGAGCCACGGGGCTGCGCAGGACAGACGGACGTGGTTCTGGTGATGCAGCAGCTGGTCGCACGCTGGGCGGGCGGCCGGGAGTCCCCCAAGGAAGGAAGACGTTCAGGCAAGTTCCGTGCCGCGGTCCGCCTCTTACAGGCGGAAAGGCTCTGCCGAAGAGCGGCGGCGGCGCTGCTGCTGAGCAGCGGGTAGCCATAGCTGGGGGGGGTGTTGAGGGGACCCTGCCTGCACCCCTCCCAGGCTGACGAAGCCAGACAGGGGTCCCCTCTCGGGAACCCGCCCAAGGCAAGCTGCAATTCCAGGGCGCGAGCAATAACTGGCTAAAAATAGCAATAAGCCCCTCACTAAAGCCTCCGCGATTTCAGGGCTCCGCCCAGACACCGAAGGGACGGGAGGCTGAAGACCCCAAGCTTCCCGCAGGTGGCTGGGCGCTTGCCTGCTCTAGGTCCGAGGGGCTTCCGAGTCAGGACCGGAGCAGACTATGGCTTTCCTAAGGACAAGTTGAAACCAGGTTTCCTTGAAAGCAGAAGGGGAGGATATTCCATGTACATTCAGTCATATTAGTAGGCCAGGAGTTCTGAACCTTGGCAACTTTAACACTTGTGAACTTCAACTCCCAGAATTCTGGGATTTGAAGTCCACAAGTGTTAAAGTTGCCAAGGCAGGGATTCTGAACAAGTTTAACACTTGTGAACTTCAACTCCCAGAATTCTGGGATTTGAAGTCCACATGCCTTACAGTTGCCAAGGTTCAGAACCCCTGTGCCAAGGTTTAAAACCCCTGGGGCAGGCCATAGTTTCCTGTATGCCCCAAAATGACTTGTTTAAGACACAGGCTGTGCCAGAAATGTTGCTTTGCAATGACTGGATTCAAAGATGACTGTAACCATGCATTTTGGGTTATACATTGCTGGCTGGGGAATTCTGGGAGTTGAAGTCCACATATCTTACAATTGCCAAGGTCAAGAAACTCCGGGTTACAGTAACATACATGTAACTAAAAAGCAACACAGAGAATGGTAAACCATGGGACACTTTAATGTACTGTATTGCCAGGAGTACGCCATGTATAACCTTTTGTGTTATTAAAGCTATTGTTATACATTACTTACATTAGCAAACCATCCCACGACGATGGATCGCGTTGAGAGGAACATTAAGAAAAGAAAATATTGTGAGGCTTTTCTACAGTACGGTTTTACGTCAATAATTGCGGCTGGAAAAGAGAAGCCACAATGTGTGATTTGCTGTGAAGTTCTGTCAGCAGAATCCATGAAGCTGAACAAACTAAAACGGCATTTTGAGACCAAGCACCCGAGCTTTGCTGACAAGGATGCAAAGTATTTTAGATGCAAGGCTGATGGACTCAAGAAGGCCAGACTTGACACTGGTGGAAAGTACCATAAACAAAACGAAGCAGCCATTGAAGCTTCATATTTGGTTTCACGCAGAATCGCCAGAGCGATGAAACCTCACACCATTGGTGAGGAGTTACTGTTGTCATCGACCAAAGACATTGTTCGACTTATGCTTGGAGATGAATCTGTGACTAAATTGAGTGCAGTTTCCTTGTCCAATGACACTGTCCGCAGAAGAATAGATGACATGTCTGCTGATATTCTTGCTCAGGTAATCAAAGAAATGAAATCTGCTCCACTTCCAATATTTAGTATCCAGCTTGATACTGGTTTACGTGAGGTATATTAACGATGGCGACTTTAAAGATGAGTTTCTGTTTTGCAAACCTCTGGAAACGACAACTACTGCACGTGATGTATTTGACACAGTTGGTGCATTTCTGAAAGAGCATAAAATGTCTTGGGAAAAGGTTTGTGGTGTTTGCACAGATGGTGCTCCAGCTATGCTAGGATGTAGATCTGGATTTCAACGTTTGGTACTGAATGAGTCACCAAAAGTCATCGGAACTCACTGTATGATTCATCGGCAAATATTAGCAACAAAGACGCTGCCACAAGAGTTACGAGAAGTAATGAAAAGCGTCATACATTCTGTCAACTTTGTAAAGGCAAGCAGTTTAAACACACGACTGTTTTCACAACTGTGCAACGACCTGGATGCGCCAAAAAAAGCTCTGCTATTTCACACTGAAGTGAGATGGTTGTCGAAAGGAAAAGTTTTAAAACGTGTTTTTGAGCTTCGTGATGAACTCAAAACGTTTTTTAGTCAGAAAGCAAGACCGCACTTCGAGGCGCTTTTCAGCGATAACAGTGAACTGCAGAAAATAGCTTACTTGGTTGACATCTTTGCCATCTTGAATGAGTTAAATTTATCTCTGCAAGGACCAAATGCAACGTGCCTCGATTTGTCTGAAAAGATCCAATCATTCCAAATGAGACTTCAGCTTTGGCAGAAGAAATTGGATGAAAAAAAAATTTACATGTTGCCTACCTTATCTGCTTTCTTTGAGGAGCATGACATTGAACAAGACAAAAGGATTATGATGATAATTTCTGTGAAAGAACACTTGCACATGCTGGCAGATGAAATTTCATTGTACTTTCCAAATCTACCTGATACTCCATTTGCACTTGCCAGAAGCCCATTCACAGTCAAAGTCGAAAATGTTCCTGAGACAGCACAAGAGGAGTTCATTGAACTTATTCACAGCGATGCAGCAAGAACTGATTTCTCTACAATGCCAGCTACAAAATTCTGGATCAAATGTTTGGAGTCATATCCTGTTCTGTCTGAGACTGTGTTGCGCCTTCTTCTTCCATTTCCAACAACATATCTTTGTGAAACAGGGTTTTCCAGCTTGTTGGTTATCAAGTCTAAATACAGAAGTAGACTTGTTGTGGAAGATGATCTTCGTTGTGCTCTTGCAAAGACTGCCCCAAGAATTGCTGATCTGGTGCGAAGGAAGCAATCTCAACCCTCGCACTGACATTGGCTTCTTAGACATACTGTTTAAAAATGTAGCAATGTAGTTCACTGCTGTTATATTAAGACTGTTACCCATACTACACCATGCTTCAAGACAAAATTTCATGTATTTGTAATTAGAAATAAATATTTAACAATATACAATTACATATTGGTTTTTTTAATCGCTATGCTTTAATTATGTTCAATTTGTAACAATGGAAATACATCCTGCATATCAGTTATTTACATTGCAATTCGTAACAGTAGCAAAATAATGGTTATGAAATAGCAACGAAAGTAATTTTATGGTTGGGGGTCACCACATGAGGAACCGCATTAAGGGGTCATGGCTTCAGAAAGGTTGAGAACCACTGGTATAGGGTTTCCTGCCTGAGTAGGGGGTTGGACTAGATGACCTCCAAGGTCCCTTCCAACTTTATTATTATTATTATTATTATTATTATTATTATTATTATTATTATTATTTACAAAGGAGGAATATAAGAACAAGAAGAACTTAGAAAAAAGAACCAAGAGCAAAGCCCCTACTATCTACCCTAGCCCACTGCAGTGAAGCCCCTCTGGAACTGAACAATCGCTTGCCTACTCTCCCCCTGGAAGAAAATGTGCAGACACTCACAAAAGAGCACTCATCAATAGTTTCCAAAAATCAGACACAACCCAGCACTCCTGAGAAAAGGAAGAAAAGTATTCCAGACTTCTCTAAGGAAAAAAAGGTGAATATTGGCGATAGGAGATTCAATGCTTTGGGGAATAGAAACTATAGTCTGCAAACCAGGCAGTCAAATCTAGGGAGGAATATTGTCTCCCTGGAGCAAAAATCAAAGCTGTAACTGAGTACCTTAATAAAATAATCAATCCCATGGATTACTACCCCTTTCTTTTCTTACACGTGGTGACCAATGACACAACAATAACTCTGAAAACAATAATAAGAGATTATGAACAGCTAGGGAAGAAAGTTAAAGAATTAGGAGCACAAGTGGTGTTGTCATCTATACTTCCAACAAAAGGCCAACATCCAAAGAAGAAGCAAAGAATTTTAGAAACAAACCACTGGCTTAAAAACTGGTGTCATCAAGAGAACTTCAGTTTCCTAGGCTATGGTTTGCATTACCTACATGAAGGGCTACTGGCAAGGGAAGGGCTGCACTTCACAAGAATGAAAGAATATATTTGGAAAATGACTGGCTCATCTTATCAAAAGGGCTTTAAAATAAAAATGAGGGGGAAGGGGGGCAAACCTCAAGACCTATAGAACCTGATTCCAAGCAAAAACCACTAGATAACCAATCACATAAGGAGGAAGGGAGTAAAGAGAAAAAATAAATTAAAAAAAAGAAAAACATAATGAAATAGTGATGGAAAGAATGGATATCCAAGTTACAAAATAGGAGATACAAGACTTCTGGTTCCGGATTGCGGCGCCTCTAGATGTATGGAGAGACTTGTCTCCTCGTTTAGCTAGCTTCCGTCCGCCGGTAGACCCCTGCGGGGGTCGAAAGTCGCCCTGGAGGGCGCGACTACCGTCGAGGAGGCTGTGCTCAGCTGCGGAGGAGCGGCAGCTCTGAGGGCCAACGGAGAAGAAGATCGGCTGTAAAATGGCTGATCGCCTAGCTGCACCAACTGCAAGTCAAAAGAACATCTAAGCATGAAGAACCACCGTGGTGAATCCGGGTGAAACCTTTCTTTCTCTCGTTATTCTGACTTTTCCTGTAAAGAGTTTTTATTTTCCTTTATTAAGAAAGCGGCGGCTGCCTGTATGTGGAAAGAAGAGCTAAAAAGAAAAAGATTAATTTTTGTGGGTGGGATTGTTTTTTTTTACTATTTGACTTCTGCTGGGTGAATTTCAGGGGAAAAGAAGAAAAAAGGGACATTGTTACTTTCCTTTTTTAATCTGATAATGTAGGAGATATTTTTTGTTGATTTTTTAAAAAAGAAAAAGAGAAAACTTTCCCTTTTTTTAAACTTGATTAACTTGGAAAAAAAAAAGAAAGAAAAAGACTTTATAGTCCACTGAGGACATCTGATGGCGAAAAGTGAAATTTTAACTGTATTTCTCCCTGTTGTTTGAAGAGGGATTGGATTTTATGTGATAATAAAAGAGAAAAGATAACTTGACAGCTGGGTGGCGAAGCTGGCTATTAGACCTTTGGAGGTGGACATTTGTGGATCTTTTTTAAGTAGTCTCTAATAAAGGAATAGGCAAAGCTACCACCAAAATGGCTGAAAGTTATTCACATCTTGACTATGATTTAATACTGGAAATAATATTAGAATTCTCAGAAGATTTTAAAACTTATTGGAAATCTTGGAGAAAATCCAAAGATGCCACCTTGGAACCTCACATTGACTCTCTAATAAGGAACCAAGTTATGGAACAAGGAACAATAGAAGATGAACAGAGTAATCCTGAACAGACCTACATACAACTTAAAGAAACAGAGACACTATTCTTACAATCTAATTGTGAATCTGCAATACGGCTGTCATGCTGACATCTCCTTTAGTAGAAAGGAGCTTGCAGAGGGAGGAGACCCCTCCGGGAACTGCGCCATGAGAAACCCGCTCCTTGCCCAAGGGAGGCCCGTCTGGGGGTCTTCAGGCCTCCTTCGGCCCCTGGCCCGGCCTCGTCCTCCCCAGCAGAGCCCCCGCCGCGCCGAAGCGGCCTCTCCCGTCTGACGGGCCGCAGCCACCGGGCGGCCGCCCACAGCGCCGGAAGCAGCGCCAGCGGTCAGTGACGTCATCGGGGTGCGCGGGCAGCGACGTTTCCTCCGCCATGAGGGCCGCGCCGGGCCGCGCCAAGAGCCCCGAGCTGGCCGCGCCGCCTTTCCCTCTGCCTAGCTACCTGCTGGTAAGCCGCGCCCGAAGAGCCCGAAGGAGCCCCGGCTGGCTGGCTGGCTGCGTTTTGGGGGTGGGTGGGCTGGGGGGCGGCCCCCTCCCTCCCTCCCTCCCTCCCTCCGCCCTGAGCGGAGCCCGGCGGGGCGGGTGTGTCGGCCGGCCGCCGAGGAGGGGGCTCCCCGGGGAAGGAGGCTATTGGCCGGGCGGGTCCCCGCCAACAGCTGGCTTCGGTCTTGCGGCCCTCCCGGCCACGAAAGAAATCCTCCCGGCGTCCCCTCTCCGAGCTGGAGGGCTTAGGTGAAGGGAGCCGCCGCCTCTTTCTCAGGCTGAAGGGAGCCGGTTCCCTCCGCTGCTCTTCCCACGACTCGGTTTTTGCTCTTTCCCCAGCACCGACCGACCCATTCACCCCGAAGACACGCAGCCTGGGACCCACAAAAATATATTTTCAAAAGTCAGAAAGAGTAAAAAGGAAGTCGCCTTGCCTTCTCCGTCTTAAAAATGTACACAATTAGAATTCATACACATAAAATACTAATAAAACATATCTGCTGTTCAAAATAAAAGTTAAGTCATATATTAATGCCGCCAAGAAAATTGTGAACATTACATTAAATTTTTAATACTATTACTTTTTTGAAGGAAAAGGTCCACAAAGGCAAAAGTGCCTAGGGCCCAAAACAGGTCATAATGCGGCCTAGACTTAGACTGAGAAAGGACTAAAAGGAAAAATAAAACTCTGCTGATGTCCACATTGCGGTGACACTGGATATTGACTGCAGAGTAGTCATTTCTATGTTCATTATAAATTTGGGTTTATTGATCATCTTGGTCAGATTTCCCCCCTGAATTGTATGCAGCCTTTTATTTGGCATTTGGATAAGCTAGCTAATAAGTATCCCTTCTAGCAAAACTTGTCTTGGGTCTCTGGCAAAATATTAGGTCGCACCTCTTCTTTTACTTCCAGGCAAAGTAAGCTGCACACTTCAATGTAAAGTGTTTATTTTTTACTCTGTAAAAAGGGGAGACAGAAGTCTATGCATTTGTTGACTCACAAGGAGAGTGAACATGGGTCTCAGGCAGAGGATCATCAGCAGGAATTTTTGAGGTTTATGTGCCCCCCCCCATTGCCAGGCCCAATACAGCCTTAGACCAGGCCTGAAAGAAAGGGTATAAGAAGTTTCTATTAAGACATGTCATATTCCAACAGCATATTTAGAGTTTACCAGCAGCTTAAGTGGTTTCTTATAGATAAGTGGAATTAAAACAATTCTGTGTAAAATTCTGTTTGAATTAAGAGAAACAGAATTGCTGCTACAGTTCTCATCCAATTCATATTTGCTCTGGTTCTAGGTTGCTTAAATGTTGAAATCAATCAATATGGTAATTGTATTGATATGAAGGAAACATTTGCCAAACATTTAAATAGAGTTTCATTGCTTTATCTCAGAAAGGTGAATTGATAGGTTCTCCTGCTTGAGCAGGGGGTTGGACTAGAAGACCTCCAAGGTCCCTTCCAGCTTTATGCTGATTGATTGATTGATACTCTTTTCTGTTTGAAACAGGCTAATTTAAAGGCTGACTGTCTGAACAAGCCTTTTGCTCAGAGGTGCCATGATCTCATGACAATTATTGAAGATTTTCCTGCCAAGGTAGGAACTTTGCCCTAGTCAGGGCCTCTGATAACATATTTTTTCTTCTTTCAAGGGAACAGGCCTTATTGCTTTTAGGCTAAGGCAAGGTATGAATAGGAAGACCTGACTGGAAAGTTCAGAAAGGGAATTTAAGAGAAGGCCCTTTCATATTTTATTCTTGAAATCAAGATTTTTAACCAGGCTAATTAGATTGAGAAAGGACTAGAAGGAGAAATAAAACTCTGGGGTTCTAAATAGAAAAAAAAAAGATGAATAGGCAGGAGTCTCTAATAGTGACGTACACTGCATGTGCCATGTTTGTTTTCCTGCTTGAAAACAACCTGGAGTCTTTTTCTAACAAGCACAAACTCTCAGCAGCTCTGGAAAAGCAGTGAGTGGCTGTGCTTCAGCCAGTAGAAAGGGCAATTGATTATTAGGTGTAAAACTATAATTGTATGTGGAAATGATCTTGGATACAGGAGGAAGAGCTGCAGACTAGATAATGGTCAGGTAAGAAGCAGCTAAGCCTGCAGAAGCGGGGGGGGGGATGACAAACATCTCAGACAAACATCTTCCTACTTTCTTAGACTATAAAGGCAAGAGGAGAAGATATTCCTATCAGACTTGCTTCTGTTAATGTAACCTTACAGTAAAGTTACTAGTTCTTCCGGGGATGCTTTTTGTCTGGGCTACCTCGCAAGGCTGACAAGAACGGAAACTGATCCTGGAAGCAATTCTCTGTAAGTTAGGCTGATTGCGCCCACTGGCCTGTGAGCCCACTGGCTTAGGAAGGGAAGCAGGATCAGGGATTTGACAGAACCGCTTCTAGAGCTTCCCACTGATGCATGCAGAGAAAAGTGATACAAGAAATCCGAAATAAACCCAAGAGTCTGTGGGCACAAGTGGTATTTTCATCCGCCTTCCAGTCCATGAAAAAGAACCAGAAAGGTTTTTGGTTTTTTTTTAAAAATAAATCTGTTAAAGTATTAATTCTGAAATTTATGGTCCACTTGAAACTGCCAAGAGGGCTTTTCAGAAGGCTGAGGAAGCCACAAGGATCAACTGTCCTTGAAGTGATACAAATTAATATGGGAAAGGTTGGTGGAAGTGGAAGTAGCAGGGACATTAAAGAAAAGGACCTCTGTGATTCTCCTTATAAGGCAGATGGAAACAATGCAAGCAGGTGAAGTGGACTTCAAAAAAGTGGATTTTAGTAGAGCAGTAGGATCCCATGGGAAAAGGAGCCCAGGATAGGTGGAATTCTGAAATAAGGGGGTGCTAAGAGCACAATTGCAAACAGTTGAGGAGAAAAGAGGGAGGACAGCAGAAGAAGCCAAGAAAGAGCTTAGTGAAGCTCTAGAGACAAACATGGGTCCGGGCAGGTAGTCCTTGAGTTACTATGCTAATTGGGACCAGATTTCCTATCACTAAGCAGTGTGGTTGTAAAGCTTGACATCATGTGACCATATCGCTTAGCAACAGCAATCCCAGCAGTCACTGTTGCTGTTAACCGAATCCCGCATGTCATAAAGTGAGGACCCCAGCATGCCCATATGTGTGTGTATCTGTGATTATAATTATAAATAAAAATTAAGCCAAAATTTGAAGTGGCTCTTCTGTCCACTGGCAAGGAAAGCCCGGCTCTCCCAGGAGCCGGAAATGGCCCAGGGGGCGAGAGGGTCTGGGGGAAGCCATCTCTCTTCTGATTCCAGCTATGGCTTTGCTGACGGCTTTTCTCTTCTGAAAAGGAGCTGCACGCCATCTTTCCTTGGCTGGTAGAGAACATTTTTGGCAGTTTGGATGGCATCATTTCAGGGTGGAACCTCCGCTGCCTACAAGGCAGAACAAACTACACCGAGTACAACGTCGCTCTGGACTTCCTGTCCCCCGGGTGAGTTGGCTCAGTCCTGCAGTCAGTGCCTTTGGAGCCCTTTCTGGGGAATTGTGTGCTAGTTTATTAGATCTGTGACCGAAATCATCCAGTGGTTTGATTAGATGATAATGCTCATCGAATACACGCAAACGTTCACGTCAAAGAATAACATAAAAACAAAACTCGCTATGGGAGAACCCCAGGGTGCTTCATTAACTTTTTTCTTTTCTTTCTTCTTTCCTTTGCAGAGGCCCAATGATGAAGTTGGTCTACAAGCTGCAAGCTGAGGAATACAGACATGAGTTCCCCATCTCCTACCTTCCCGTTAGTGTCTGGAAAGGAGGTGACATGAGAGGGACTTTGAACTCAGTGCAGAGCTTGGCAGTCTTAATTCCTTGCATGGAAATTCTGCTTGGCTATGAACTTTCTGAGTTGCTCTTCAACTCCCCCCACCTACCTTTCTCCCAGCCTGCTTTTGGCCACCCTGCACAGTGCCACTTGGCAGAAGTAGTGATGCCAGTGGTACTGGAGGCTGAAGTCGCAGCCCGGGGCCTTCAGCAGCCTCGGCCAGCTGCAGTTGCCCCTGGGCCGCTGTTCCAACGCTGGCACAGTCACCGTGGCTGAACCGTAATACTGTGCAGGGCAGCCAACAGGGCAGAGATGCGGGGGGAGGGAGGATAAGGGGTAGGGGAATTCAGGAGGAGGCAGTCCCATCCCTTCCCAAGGCTCTGGGCTCGGAGGGACCACACCGGGAATGGTAGGATTGGTGTAGGTCCTCACCTAACAACCATTGGGATACGATCGGCAACAGGAATTGCTGGGATTGCTGTCACTAAGTGATGTGGTCACATGACATTGTGCTTTGACTGCTTTGCCTAGCGGCAGAAATACTGGTCTCAATTACCATCGTTAACTGAGGACTACCAGTACAATTAAGGGCAATTCTTAGCCTATATTTGATGTGTTTTCATTATGTTGCATCTTACAAGACATGTCATTGTTTACCTACCATTTCAGGGCCCAGTGAAAACTTCAATTCAAGAACGGATTTTACCAGAATGTTCTTTATATCACAACAAAGTCCAATTTTCTCCCACTGGGGGCCTGAGTTTGAACTTGATTCTTAGTATCCTTTGGCCTTGTGGGTGTGGAGCGGTTTCCCTGCAGAGCGGTGAGTGAGTGAGGTGATTGTCAGAGAGGGGCTGGAGGGAGCAGCAGGAAGAGAAGCCACCCCCTTTCTCCCTTGACACCTACACTTGGCTGGCACCATCAGATTGGGTGCCATGCTGCTCTCGCTGCTGCTTTGACCATGGAGCTCAGCAGCCCCTTTGCTCTTCCAAGGATGCAGCTTGCAGACAAGGTAGTTGCATGCTGTGACCAGGAAGACAATTCACAGCTGCTTTTAACCACAAAAGAATTTCCCACAGTTCCTTTAACCCGATTTATTGAAAGGGAAAAGGGATTATTCTACAGCAGGGGTGTCAAACTGCCGGCCCGTAGGCCGGTTGCATCATGCAGAGGCTGCGCCCACCCCAGCTCCAGCAATGTGAAAAAAGTCATGTCACGTGATGCGGCGAGTTTGATACCCATCTTGGCAAATGTTTAGCGCTTATTTTTTTTCTAAGTTTATAATATTTGTACGTTTATATCGGACATGTCAAGCTCGTGATGTTGCGCAATGTATCGTAACAGTTTTGCCATTGCCAGTAATGGGGTGGGCGCGTCTTCCGGATGACGCGTCCAGCCCACAGGCCGGCAGTTTGACACCCCTGGTTTACATCATGCTTTCTTGATCTCTTGCTAACTACCTGCTAATGCATTGAAGAGATGGCTGCCTGCTCTCCTAATAAAGGAAGAATGTAGAACTGTCCTGTGCTTGCAGCAGCTTGCAAACCCTTGGGCTGTCACTTTAGAGAAGGCCATTACAGTTGAGTTGCCTGCTGTGAGGCCACTAGCTCTTGTTCCCCACTGAACGGACCCTAACCCTAACCCTTCCCTGCTTTCATGGGGAGGAAATTATTTGGGTGGGTACAGCTTGCAAGCCATGAACTTTCCTGTGAGTTAAGGTGTGGCAAGCAAGATCGACACTCTTGGGGGTTCCTCCTACTACTTAAATTGCGTGGGAATCTTTGTGCTACGAATGAAGTCATCATAATCTGAGGGACTGTAAAACTGGGGTCAGGGAGTCTTAGGGCCAAATAAAACAGCAGCCAGCCAGCTTTTCCTTCTTGCTTGGAAGAAGTTGCCCCCTTGACTCTCTCCTGCCAGATCCATATGAATATTACATGTTCTACTTTGCCATCAGCCTCCTTACCCAGAGGGTGAGTACACCTTGGCCTTCCTTGGTAAGGCCACTCTTCTTGTTGACATAGTAAAGGAAGGGAGAAGAAGCTGAAGTGCTGTTTATTTACCTCCTGGGGCTTTTAAGCCACTTTGTTATTATATCAGCTCTACTTTCTTGTGGAAAGTCAGTGTGTCTTTTCTAAAGCAGGGGTCCCCAACGCCCTGTCTGCAGCCAGGTACTGGTTCGTGACCTGCTGGGAACTAGGTTGTGCAAGTGGCAGGCGTGCACACAAACCCATCCCTTCCCCCCCCCCACCTTTGCGGGAGCTGGAAAGATTGGCAACCACTGTTTTAAAGTGCTGGAAATATTGCATCTATCTGTGCCATTCAGGTCTGTTATTGTTCCATTGCTCATCCAAACCCTTTGTGGGGTTTCCAGTTTGAACCAATTCTTCTGCTCATCAAAGGAAAGTTTGCATTTTTGTTAATCTGCAGGAGCTGATCACTTTTAGCACTGGCCTGTCGTTTGCCAAAGTTGCCATTTGGTTATTGTTCGTGAATACCAGATGGGGTAATAAGCTAGTGTGTGCAGTGTGCCATTTTAGGTTGTATGGAGATGAAATAGTGGCTTCTTGCTCCAGATAGAAAGTTATCTGAGCCTTCCTAGGTGGCAAGGAAGCTTTAAGCATCTTGAGTTGAAGTCTTGGCCTCCTGTAGATTGGACTGTGAAACCCTAAGATGACTCTTTCTGTTTGTGCTCCAGAGCCTCTCCACCACCTGTCCCATCAGCATGTCAAACAGCGCTTACTTCATCCTGGTGGACCGGTACTTGAAGTGGTTCTTGCCCATAGAAGGGAGTGTCCCTCCCATCCCTTCCTCAGAGCCTGGAGGGGTGGTCTCTTCCCCTGCTCCCCGGTGGGTGTTTGCTGTCCTGCTCTCCTCATCTGCTGGTTGCAGCAGTAGAAAAGGCAGTTCTGGGAGGTGGGATGGGGGGAATATGTGGAAGGAGTTGCAAATTAGGAGTCTGCAAACAAAAAGCCTCCAGTAGCTTTTCAGGATGCCAGGAATTTATAAGCTGGAATGCTAACAGTTGGCAAATTGCCATGTGTAGCAAGTGTATTGTGTATGTTTGTCACCTTAAGTTACCAATAAAGTAATACAAGTAGAATAAAATCTAATAAGTGGCAGCAACAGGAACAGTGCTACAAAATGCAATTTCTGAAATAGTTCCTGTTTTCATTTTCTGCAAATAATAAATTAATTGAGTAAAATGTATTCAAGAAACAGTGGCTTAGCAGCACACTAAAAACATTACCCTCTTTGGCCTTTTTCAGTAGTGCTGACTAGGTATTTAGTGAAGCATTTATTTAAAAAAGGGAGCAAAAACGAGTCTATTCTTCAGAGGTAAAAGTGGAGGCTGCTCTGCTCCGTGTCAGAAGAGCTGTCCCGATCAGGTTTGAGGCTGCACACTGAGAAACGGCTTGCATGTCTGGATTCTCTCTTTTAACATGGCCTTCTCCTTTTCAAAGCTCTCCCACAATGCCTTTCACCTCCTATGGGATGCATCCCACCAGTCTTCTGAAAAGGCACGTCGCTCACCAGACTTCGGTGAATGCAGACCCTGCTTCCCAAGAGATCTGGAGGTCTGAAACGTTGCTTCAGGTGTGTGGCTGGCAGGAACTTGTGCCCTCAAGAGCTGCTGCGCTCCAGCTTGGCGGCAGCGGTGAGGGCTCTTTCGTTGACGAGTGGAGAGAGCCATCCTCTGGCAGCGGCTGCGCCTGGGCCTTGGAAGGGGCCCCTGTGGCTGGAGCTGAGAGGCCCTTTGCTCCTTCGTGGGGAGCCGATCTTAGTCGAACGGGGTCCGTTCGATAGCTGAATTGAAACACAGCTATCCTTCAGTCAGTATATTTTGAGGGGGTATGGCTCAGCTTATTAGGGCAGATAATTAATGCCTATAGTAGTAAAAAAGGTAAAAAAAGATCTTAGTGGCACGTGTTGCATACTTGCATAAGAGCTGAAGTGTGCCTTAAATTGTATAATTAATAATGGAATGAACAATCATACCCTTGGAGAGATGGGGAATGATCTGGCAGATTGGTCCCTCCTTGCCCCTCCCTGAGTGGCTTGTTCTGGGGTTCCCTTTGGCCCCTGATTGAGTGCCTTCTTCCTCAGGTCTTTGTGGAGATGTGGCTCCACCACTATTCGCTGGACATGTATCAGAAGATGCAGTCTCCTCACATCAAGGTAAGCAGAGGGACGGTGCTTCCTTTGGGGAGGGAAGGAGCTGCCAGACCTGGGCAGAGGCAGGGAATGGAGGGAGCTCCTCTCTGCAGTGGAGTGATAAACAGTGGCCACCTTCATGAGGACTTAAGGAGTTGGAAAAGGTGGAGGTTTTCCTGGAATTAGGAAACAATTTGGTAAGGCTGGGTGGCGTGGATGGCTCAGAGGAAGGGCTTTGGCTGCTGTAACCACTGGAGTTCACTGCCAGAAGCTCTTGCTGGCAAATGGGTTTCAAAAGAGGTCCTACAGAGTCATGGGGGAGGAGGCCTTTCTGACTGGCAGCAGCCCTCAGAGGGACAAGAGGCTCTGGCAGTCCTGTTGGGCTCTCCAGAGGCAGCTGCTTGACCATGCGGAAGAGCGCTGGCCTTGGGTCTGACAGATGTGGGCCTCCTTTAATCTCATTGGACTTTGCATGGCCATTAGAATCAGGGAGTGCAGGCAGGGCCAGTGTGGTTATATTGCTCAGCCTTTTCATGCAGCCCTAACCCTGGGCTAGATAAAGGCTGGTGAGACGGACCCACTAGTGCCAATCCAGTATTTGGACAACTGCGAAGAGGCTTGGGAATTGCAAGCTAACCTGATGCAGGAATTGGACAGTGTGGAACTTCTGTGATCTTTCTAAAGTTTGAGTTAAAATAGGATTGCTCAGTGAAAGCCTGGCAAATGGAATTGCCTCCAGGTTTCCTGACATAACAGCAACATTTTCCTCTTTCTTGCTAATAAGAAACAGAATTTCCCTTGCCCTTCAGGATTCAGCATGATCAGCCCTTGTAATAGTCCACACAGCTCCATCTTCTTATCCATAGCCTGCAATGGAGGCTGAGAGCATGGATCTCTCTCTCTCTCTCTCTCTCTCTCTCTCTCTCTCTCTCTCTCTCTCTCTCTCTCTCTCTCTCTCTCTCTCTCTCTCTCTCTCTCTCTCTCTCTCTCTCTCTCTCTCTCTCTCTCTCTCTCTCTCTCTCTCTCTCTCCCTCCCTCCCTCTCCCTCTCCCTCTCCCTCTCCCTCCCTCTCCCTCTCCCTCCCCTCTTTTCCACTCCTCCTTCTGTTGTCTCTCAGCTGGAGGTTCTCCACTACCAGCTCTCTTTATCCAGCATCCATCCTGCCCAATCCAGCCACCAGGCTCTCCATACATACCAAATATTTCCATCTTTTCATTTCATTTTATTTTCATTTAACAAGCAGCCGTTTTGCTTGTTATTTGTGCTGCTCCGGCTTCAGTCCCCTGCTGCCTGTCCTGACTGGCGGCCCTGCTGCTCTGGGAGGCCAGCGTCATTTACATGATCTGTCAATGCTCAGAATCCCAGAAAGGTCCACTTCATTTCTATGGGTCCTGGCTGGGAGTTGGCAACGGAACCCAGTTTTTAGCCTCTTCCCTCCAACAGAGACAGACTTGCAGTAAGGATGGAGTCCACAAGCAGATCAGGGGATTGATTGATTGATTGGTTTGATTCTTTCTTTCTTTTCCATAGCGGCCAATAGACTTTCCCCAGGGTTTATCTTCTTGGGTGGTTCCTCTTCTCTCATCCCCCCCCTCCTGTGAGCACCACGCTTGCTTGCCACTCTGGTGGGTTTTTAGCCAACTGAGCAGGGCGAGTGCTGATGCTCTTCTGCAGAGTTTAATTTGCTGAATTCTTAAATGCTGCTGATCCTCATAAGTTGGAGGTGAACAGCTGGAGGTGCAGAAAAGCTCTGACTGGTTTGGGTGGGCGAGGTGGAGGGGACAAATGAGCCATCAGATGGACATAGGTTTGTTTCTGCAAAAGTGAAATATCTGGGTTCTTTACTATATGTGAAAGTTCTGTGCAGTAATTTTGGTACTCAGTTTCTTCATTTTCAGAGTATTTCTAGGTGATGGGACCACAATTTTATATGCTATGATACAGGGGGGAAATGCCTGAGCTGGCTGCTAACTCCTTGCCATAGCACAGCCTACAACCTCAGGCGACCTCCTGTGAACAGAGCAGTGCTTTTCTCTCCCATACTGGGTTCCTTCCAGAACTGGATAACCTATGAGAAGTCCACCCTTGGTGGCAGGGAGCACTTATCGGTGGTCTGTAGCACTTGCCAGTTCTGGACCTGAAAATAATAACATATTGAGCAAGAGTTCTGGATAGAAAAGATCTGAAAGCCCTTTGGTTCAAATGAAGCCTTTCTGGAGTGTTCTGTGTTGTTACTGCTTCATATCATATCACGTGTGCCCTGAGATGCATATAGTTTAACAGGTGGGGAAACTGCAGAGGAAGGGGAAGAAATGTGCAGAAGGAGAACAGCTGCAGCAGACTACTTTGTCCTAAACCAACACACCCTCTGTTTTATTGGGATCAGATTTTAAACAGCCGCAGCAGCAAGCCTTCCTATGAACAGAACCAAGTCAAACTGACATTCTGATTTGTTGCTAAGGAAGACTTCAGATGAAGCGACATGGTTAACTGAAATGTGGCTTCACATTATTATTGATGCATTTTCTCTTGCAAGAAGTCCTTGGAGGGATCCAGTGATCTTTCCAATCCCACCAAGAAACCCACCTTCATATGTGACCTCCAGAGACCTCCTTCCTTCTTTCTTGAATATTCAGAGTCAGGAAGCGAGCCAGAATTAACTTCTAGGCAAGGACAGTGCAAATTGAACAGGTGGCCAGAACTTGGTTAGGGCTGGTTATGGTAGAAACATGGAGTGTGTCATAGGGCGTTCCTCTGCAGGCACAGCGGCCACAGGGCTGTGGCATTGTGATGGTTGACACTCTGGGACCTTGTCTTTCATCCCCATCTTCCTGGGTCCGTTCTCACTGGTTTTTTTTTTGTTTGTTTTTTTGTTTCCTTTTTCATCTCTCTCTCTCTCTCTCTCTCTCTCTCTCTCTCTCTCCCTCCCTCCCTCTCCCTCTCCCTCTCCCTCTCCCTCCCTCCCCTCTTTTCCACCCCTCCTTCTGTTGTCTCTCAGCTGGAGGTTCTCCACTACCGGCTCTCTTTATCCAGCATCCATCCTGCCCAATCCAGCCACCAGGCTCTCCATACATACCAAGTATTTCCATCTTTTCATTTCATTTCATTTTCTTTGTATTTTAAACAAAACACCGGTTGAAATGGAAGCACATAAAAGCTGCAGGGCAGAAAGGAGGTAAATAACTCTCCCCTTTCCCCACTGGTGCTAGCTCTCCAGGGACTCTGGGGAGCCTGAGACGGTGGCCCGGGTCTTCAGCCCCCACTGCACTGATAATTGCTGCTGTGGTGTTAGATAACCACCCAGCAAGATTAAAGGCCAGGAGAATTGGGGCAGCGTGGAGGCAGCAGCCCAGCCACAGCAAGAAGTCTCTGGAGTCACCGCAGATAATGGGCCCTGCCGGTCTTGGCTTTGCTGAAGGCTCCACGTGCCCATGTCCAGCGCCTCAGGCCTCTGGGTTTGAGAGATGCATCCACAGGAGGGATACCAGCTCACTTCTAGCCAAAATCAGCTGCTCACAAGTAAAAATCATATCAATCGAGGAGGAATCCCTGTGGATGAGTTCTGCACAGCCAGTCCTGCTGGGATCAGATTTTCTGCATCTTTTAGTTCTTCCTTTGTAACATCGGTGACAAAGAGATTAATGGTTCTCTTGAGAAAGAGCATTTTACCTATCACTCTGTACCATGAGTTCTGATTTATGACTTGTGCTAGAGGGGGCTCTGTCCCCTCATCTGCCACAGTTTTCAAGCCACATAGCTCTTTCACACTCCTGCTGAGCCAAAATCAAACCAAATTCATTTTGGCCCAGCCATTCCGAGTGCTGGGGGCCTTTTATTCTTTCTGCCTGAGTCCCTGCAGCTCAGAGATAGGTGGGAAAAGGCCATCAGCCCTCCTTGTGATGTGCTTCAATCGAGAGGTGGCAAGTTAGCAGTGATCCAGACTGTTTAACATCTGTTCTATGCAATTTGAATCACGGAGATGGTCTGGTAGCTCAAGTCAAAAAGCTCTATTATGTGCCCTATTATTATCCTTCCACCACAGTCGTAATGAATTTTTGCTTTTTTAAAAAAAATTTTATCCCGTCTTCCATATTTTTATAAATAATTCAAGGCGGCTAATATATCAAATACCCCTCCTCCCTCCTGTTTTCCCCACAACAACCCTGTGAGGTGAGTTGGGCTCAGAAGGAGTGACTGGCCTAAAGTCTCCCGGCTATCTTGCCTAAGGCGGGACTTGAACTCAGCATCTCCTGCTCTCGAACCAAACTGGTTCTTATGCTGAAAGGGCCACTTTGATTCATGCAGAATTTTCTTTTAGATTTTGAAATCTCTTCACCCTGTTGTCCCATAAATGTTCTAGGGAGGGTTTGATAACACTTTGCATCTTGGCTGTGTCTTTAAAAGAAAAGGTCCGTCTCAAACTTCCTGTGTGTTAGGGTGATAGGATAGCAGTAATCTACGAGCCTGAACTTAACTGACCCAGATACGTTCTTCTGCATGAACTGTTGTTCAACCCCCCACCCCAATTTGTGTGAATTCCTCACATGGAAAATTTCCCCTCCTAAAAATAGTTTGTAGGTACAATATTTTGATCCATGAGAAGGCATCCAAATGAATCCAGTCAGTTGGCTTCTGCTAATTGGCAGAGTCCCAAGGGCCCAAGGAGCGGCAGGGAGGATGGGGGTCTTTTGCACGAGGTGCTTTGAGCCATGTTCCCCTTTATCATTGGCTGCCCCAGCTCATGTTCACATAGAAGGCGGGCGAGAACTGAGAGGAAGCGCTTGTGAGGAGACGTGTCCTCCTTACTTGTATTTGCTCTACGGAGATTGTATTTGGTCCTTCCCAGTGACCCCCCCCTTTCTCTATTCCTCTACTGGGGCTCGAGTGTCCAGGAAGTAGAGAGAGCTGGCCAAATCCACTCTTCCTTGGACAGCCACTTTAATTGCTCCCTCATTAGTAGCAACCAATTTTGCTTTCTGAGCTCAAGTTGTCAAGTGTATTTCACTTCTGAGCCATGGAATTAGTTGGCCCTAGATGAGGTTCAAGTCTGCGTGTGTACATGTTCTTGGTTCAGGTGCCTTTTCTGTGCCTCTTCTGGACTTCCTTTGTGATGGGGAACCTAACTTTACTTCTCTCCTTCTTCTTCATTTTCTTTGTCTTTGTCTTCTGCTGTTGCTTTCAATCTAGGAGTCCTTCAAACCCACCGAGGAACACGTCTTGGTTATCCGGTTGCTTCTGAAACACCTACACACCTTCAGCAACAGCGTAAAGTCAGAACCAATTTCTCCTTCAGGGCATTCCCACACTGCCAGTCCACTAGAGGAATTCAAAAGGTCTGTACATAACAGAGAAAATAAAACCTGGGTTTGTTGGGGGGGGGTTGGCTAGAACACTGTTTCTCAACCTCGCTAGGCAGGCAGGGGAATTCTGGCAGTTGAAGTCCACCCATCTTCAAGCTGCCGAGGTTGAGAACATTGATTTTCCTGAACCTTGAATAAAAAATGTGTAAATTCAACAAAATAACACTGTTTTCTGTACTGCCAGGGCCCTCTTCTTGTTCTCACAAATGGTGCCTCTTCTTCAGTGGTGATGGCAAGCATAGTTTATTTCTGTGCAGCCAGACCACTTTACCTATTTTGTGTGCATTATTAATTTAGCAGTTTTGGGAAATGTTTTGCCTTAACTTCAGGAAAAAAGTCATTTTGAAAAATAAAAATTTACTGCAAGTTGAACCTGAACCTGAAAATTAATAACAACAATAAGAATAGCTCTTAGATGCTTGTTAAATTTTTACCAGTCCCAGACTGAATTGAATTGAAGACTAAATCAACAACAAGAACAACTATAATAATAATATATTAGGATGTCATATTGCTGTAAATAAGAGACAGGATGTATTCCTTTTATTTGGCTTTCCTGTGGTCAAACTTCTGGGATGCTGTGTCCAGTGTTGGATGCCACAGAAAATGTAGACAGATTGGAGGAACAAATTCCAGGGATTCTGGAAGCGAACCAAAAATTGGAAGTTATTGGGTGTATTTTGTCTGAAGCATGTAAGATGAGGGGTGGGGTGCGTGTGGCTACTCTACAAGATATTGACACGTGAAAGATCTCTGGTCTAAATCAAACTGCCTGGGCATACAGCTTGGTTGGGAGCTTGTTGGGTTTTTTAGTCTAAGAAGTCTAAGAACTGGTCTCTGGCCTGAGGAAATTCTGGGCTCTGGAAGCTGTGAAGGAATTCTCGTCCTGCTATCGTCTTGAGCCGATAACCTAAAGTAGCAGCTCCCTGATTCAGTATTCAGCAAAACTCAATTCTGCTCTTTGAAGAGAAGAAAAAGGTCACCCCCAAAGCTCTCTTTTCCAACTTCCTTTACCCCCTGAAATTTTCAGCATAAACCAAAAGGTTAAGTAGAACGTTTTGGTTTGTTTTTTCCCCAGGAACTGTGGAACAGAAGCTTTCAACTAGCCTCTTAAGACACTTGCTCAGATGGCTTGGCAGGAAATCAGAGTTGGCAGGAGGCACTGAGGCTTCAAGTCACTAGAACAATCCCAATTAAAGCCCTTCTGGCAGTTGACTGTCCAGTGGCTGCTAGAATTCCTCCAGCAAAGGAGGGCCCTCCACCTTTTGGGGTAGTTGGTTCCTTGTCAAACTGCCTTCACACTTAAGGAAATTGTGTCTAACATTCAATTGGAATCTTCCTTCCTCTAACTCAGAGGTCCCCAACCCCTGGTCTGTGGACCGGCAGCGGTCCGCACAAATAAGCGAAGTCCCATCCACGGGATGCAGGCAGCATCTGAAACCATGCCCCCTCCGTTCTGTGGAAGAACCTTTCTCCATGGAACCGATCCCTGGTGCCCAAAAGGCGGGGGGACCACTGCTTTAACTGGGATCACTGTTTCCTGTGCTATTTACAACAGGCCTTACGCTTTCTGTGTACGATGTCAATTATGGTACTTGTAGAAAGTTGTCGTGTAAGTTGAACAGGTTTTGTATGGATGGAGCATAGCTGTCCTCTGCATCACATTTAATTGGGACAAAAGTGTTTTTTTTTCTATAGGGACCGTTGGCTAACTTTGTGGGATGTCTTTGCAGGATTGTGATCCCTCGGTTTGTTCAGCAGAAACTCTACATATTCCTTCAGCACTGCTTTGGTCACTGGCCTCTGGATGCGTCTTTCAGAGCCGTAGGTACCCTTTGGATGATTGGTTGTGCTTGTATTCATCCTTTCAGGGTGAGAATTTGAATTTCAGAGCATTGATGGAATTAGTAGTGCTAATTTCTAGGAAGTCTTGGAAGTCCTGCCACATCTTGTAAAGAAGGATCAAGTTGCACAGCCTCAGTCAGCAAAATAATAGCAGTGCTTAAAAAAAATCTCAAGATTACTAAAAATCTCACTCTTACCTTCTACAGATAAATTATTCTACATAATAATACTAATAATGAATAGGATAGTTACTGATATTTATCACATAAAGAGGAATTATTAAATTACATAATATCAGCTGATTATTCATTAAATAATAATATGTGATCTATAATATAATTGAAAGGGCCAAAAAAAGAGAAAACTAGCAAGTTTTGTATTGGAAGTTAAGATGATGGAATGAGAGAAATTGCTCTTGAAAATTCAGCTAACAACAGTGAACAAAACAAAAAAGGGACCCAAGTAAATGCAATGACAATTATGGCATACAAAATTTACAACCCAGATTTAAACAGTTAATTAACTCTTGACCCTACAGAAGGACGGTGTGGAGTCTTTACATTAGCAAAGTGTCCCTTAAAAGACAGAGTTCACAGCGTCGTTTTCAAATGGAGCACTTGGGTTTCCAGGGACTCTTGACAGCCTTTTTAGCAATTCTGTAGGTATGGTAAGTCCAAATTTATTAACAGAGAGATAAATTCCAATGTTGGGAATATAATAGAACAAGGTATCGACATATTCAAATGATTTTCAAGAGCCTGGTTTACTACGGTGAGATAATCATCTGACACAAGGCAGTTGTAATGGGCTGTGAGGATAGCCCTGAGGAAGAGGAGAAAGACAACAGAGGGAAAGAATCTTGGGCCAAAGCAGGAAGTTGGAGAATGCATTTCACTAGATCTCCTTCGTTCTCTTTAGGGTAAAGGCAGCGGAGGAAGGGGGCACATCCAAAGTCCAAGGTTCTATTTCTATGGGTCCAAGACAAAGCGCATAGCCAACCTGCCATGGCCAACTTGCCGTGGGGCAAGATTGAATGTTGAAGAAATGATGGAATAGAATCAGTAAAGAAAGGATGCTAAAGGAGTGACAAAATGAAACAGAATGATAAAAATTAAAATATTTTTTAAATTATTTTAAATAATTAAATTGCGTTGTTGAATTGTCCTGTGGTGAGTTGGCCATGGTGAGTTGTCTCGTTCCATATTACCATAACTCTACATGTAATAAAACTGGTTTCAGTATTCGTAACTTTTGGTGTTCACACCTGGTCTACCTCGTTGCCCCATCCACTCTGTGGGATGGATGTTGGTATCCTTTTTTTAAAAAAACACATTTTATTGGTTTTTTAAAATTCTTAAGAAAAAGTACTCAGGACCCACCATGGTGGTTGGGTGGTCCAACATTCAAAAGTAAAAACATATATAAAAAAGTCAACTCAATACATTTCACTATCTCCTCTGTATTTCCCTCGATTAACATAATACATTTAAATATTCCATTTCTATTTTAAATTTCTATTACTACTAAACCTGTTTTATAACTTTATCAATTTACAATTACCATAGTTTAAGTTTAAAACCACAAATTATCAATTCTAATTCTTAAATCTCTCACATTCCTCATTTTATCACCAATCTCATTTATTTCTTCTTCCACTACACAATAGTTATCCTAATAACACTAAAATATTAATCAGCCCTATACATATGTAATCCCAGAATCAATCCATCTCTTTGAAATAACAAGATAATATTAAACCTTAATTCATTCAGATTCATCAAACACAATTCAAATTTTCTCCAATTACTTATCATGCCTTATCACATCTTTGTTGTCATACAGAAAAGTCATCCTAGTAATTTAAAACACTCCCTTAATTATTGGCAGCGTCCAATCTAAACAGTCATCATTTTTTCAATTCCAATACATAATGATTTTCATTTTATTCCCAAACGTTACATAAATACACAAATCCAGTACATTCTTAATTCTAAATCTTCATCCTTAAAACAGTCCATAAATCCAGCATTGCCTTTTAATCCATTACACAATTTTAAATTTCTCTTTTCAGTCTAATTCTGGGTTTTTTCCGGTGTCACGCAGGTTTCCATAAACAAGTTTCCCTTTCAGTCAGTAGGTCTATTTTTGTTGCTTGGAATGGCCTTTGAAGAAGTAGGAGTCCCATCCTCTGCATCAAACGTCTGTTTTTCTCCTCCTTAAAGTATAGTTGCTTTGTAGTTTCAAATCTCAATCTTTGCTTCTTCTGTTCCTCAAAGTTACAAATGAGTGATTTATCAGGTAGGATGAGTTCCTCTTTTATCTCTGTTAATTCCTTTTCCAGTATATCTTGGTTTGTAAAATAGTCAGATGTAGTCTGAGCATCCGTTTGAATGTTTGAAGTGAAATTTCTGGATCTTAGTTCTGTAATAGGTTCTTTCAATATGGCACAAATTTCTACAGTGGCCTCATGTATCTTTTCCAGTATAAGATTATACCGGTAGTTTAATTGTGAATGCGGTTTTTCCATTTTGATAGTAGTTAGAAAAAATCTCTCTTTTTTGTGGAGGTTGTATTTAATGAAAATTGGTCTATATCCACCCCCACAATTCCCACAGCTCAGCTTATCTTTTTTCAGAAATAATTTGAGGGTCAAATCTGGTCTAGTTTCAAAAAGTAGCCAGAAAATGCAATATTAAATTTTCGCCAGTAGATGTCCTCAGTAAGTTAAGAAATAATCTTTTCCAGGCACCATTTCCTTATTTCAATCTTTAAAAGTATAGTGTGAAAGAAGAAATAATCTTCCAACACCAGATGATAATACAGTTCTTAGGGGGGGAAAAAAAGAGAGAGAGTTTTCTGTATCCTAGAAAATATGAAGGTAAAATTTAATCTTGTAAAACGCCTTCCTTCCCAAAAACATAAAAGCTGCTTTCTTTAGCCAGGGGAATAATTCTAACAAGGCTCTTACTGGTAGAAAAACAAAGTCAAATAGAGAGAGTAACAAGGAAAAGTCTCACCTGGGTTCACCACGGGGGCTCTTACAGCTTAGATGTTCTTGACTTGCGGTTTGAAGCAGCAAGGTGATCGGCAATTTTACTGGCCGATCTTCTCCGTCGGCCCTCAGAGATCGCCCGGACAGCTGGAGGAGCTGCTGCTCCTCCGCAGCTGAACTGAAGCCTCCTCAACGGACGTCGCACCCTCCAGGGCGACTTTCGATCTGTATAAGGGTCGACTGGCGGAGGGAAGGCTAGCCAACGAGGAGACAAGTCTCCCCGTACGCCGCGAACCGGAACCGGAAGTCGGATGTTGGTATCCTTAACCATAAGTTTGCAACACGGTTGATGAAGAAAGTTTTACGTGCAGACATATATTTAAACACTACATTTATTCCTGCAGGTTCTGGAAATGTGGTTAAGCTACTTACAGCCTTGGAGATATGCACCGGAGAAACAACTGCCAAGCGCAGAGGCCCCACTTCGTAGTGTGTCAGAGAAATGGTGTGTCCTGGGCTGGGGTCCTTGGGGCCCCTGCAGATCTGGCCAGCTGCCTTTGCTCTAGGCACAGGGCAGGTTGGGTAGAGGAGGGAGGGTGTGTGTGCAGGGGCTGGCCCTCCAGCGGCTGCCTGGGTGAGCTCATTCAAGGTGGCTGGAGGCAGCAATGGGTGTGGCTGCAGCTGACTTTTCAAGTTCCAGCATGAGCATGTGGGGCAGGGGGGAATTGGGGTGTTTTCCTGGCCCCTCTTCTATCCAGCCCTGGCCGTTTGCTGCTTACATCGGCCCCCCATTGGGGGCCGATGGAAATGTCCCTCTGGTGTGAGGGTCTTTCTGCAGCCTTGGTCAACTTTTCAGGTGCCCAGTCTTCTCTCCAGTGCCAGGAGGTGCCACACATGCTGTAACCCGGATTTGCTGGAGCTGATTCTGCTGGGTGTCTCTGACCCGGGCAGGAGAGAAACTCTCTTCTCTGACTGACTATGCCCTCTGCTGGCTGTTTTCTTAAAGGGAGCCTTTTGTCCAGGAGAACCTGCTGTTGTACACGAAGCTCTTTGTCAGCTTTCTGAACCGAGCTCTCCGCACCGACCTGGTCAGCCCCAAGAATGCCTTGATGGTGTTCAGGGTGGCCAAGGTTTTTGCTCAGCCCCACCTGGCTGAGATGATCCAGAGAGGTAAAGAAACACACCCACCCCACCTTCTCTGTGGGTGCAGCCTTGGGCGAGGGCACTTTGGGGGCTCTTCTAGACCCTTTTCTGGCCAGTGGTACCCCAAAGTGCCAAGCGAGAGTTTGAGCCCCCGCCAGCTCCTTGTTGCTCGGAAGCAGCCCCCTTTCATGGCGGCCAGAAGGAGCTTGCCCAGGCCTGAGGCCGGCTGGCCATTCCCATCTCTCTCTCTGCAGCGGAGCAACTCTTCCTGGAGGCCGATCTGAGCCTCCCCCCCCGCCAGCACCGCCTCTTCATCAGCCCCTCGCTGGGAGGCAGCTTCCTGTCAGGCCGGGCTCCCACCATCACAGACGCCTCCTTTAAAGTGAAGAGCCACGTCTTCTGCCTCGAAGGACAGGACTTCCAGTACAAGCAGATGTTTGGGACAGAAGTCAGGAACCTGGTAGGTTGGTTGGCGCTGTTGAGCGGATGGGGAAGCCCCTCCCACGATAGAACTGCGGCCCTCCGGCATAAAAGCCAGGCCTGTTGCACCAAAGCCAGATGACTGGGTGAACCTCTCGTCCGCTGAGACAGGCCTGCCCTGCTCCCTGCTGGCAGAGGAAGCCAAGGATGACGGGATGCAGGAAAAGAGCCTGCTCTGCTGCAGTGTCGCCCTCTGGGGTATCCTGCCCTCCCCAGTGAGGTTTGCTCCCCCCCCTCCTGACCTTTCGGAGGAGCCTGAAGGCCTGGGGAGGCCACAGGGGAGTCCCTCACCGGAGGAGGCTACTGACCCCACCTCCCCCCTGCTCCCCCCACCCGTCTTCTTTAATTTCATATTATTGTACTTCCAGTTCATTTTTATTGTTTTATTCCTTTGCTATTGTTATTTTTACATTTTTTTTCTGTTTTCTTGTAAGCCGCTCAGAGTAGCCCCATTGCGAGACAGGCAGGAAATAAATTCAATGAATAATAATACCGGTAATAATTATAGATGAAGACATACAGAAATGAATCATTGCTTCAACTGGTTGTTTGGGAAGAGATGCTGCGTCCCGGTTTCCTACTGAAGGGGGGGGGCTCCCTTGCTCTTTGCTGGGCCTGAGGCCGTCCGTCTCCTGAGCTGTCCTGGCTGCTGCTCTCCTATCCAGGTGCTGCGACTAGCCCAGCTAATCGGCCAGGCCCAGCAGTCGGCCAGATCCCTCTCGGACCGCTCGGCGGAGGCCGGCCCCGGCCACTCCTTCCTCTCCTGGCTCTGGTTTGGCTCGAGCGACCTGAACGGCTCCTACCTGGGGAACGACATGGACGACATGGGGCAAGAGAGTATAAGAAAAACGGATGAATACCTGGAGAAAGCCCTGGAGTATTTATGCCAGATATTCCGGGTAGGAATCAGAGCTCTTCAGGCTCCGGCTCCAGCCCCGGTCAGTGCTGCGAATCCAGCTCAGCTCCTGGCCTCGGGTTGACCCAGGCTCGCCTGTTCTAGCCCTGGGTTTGTGGGCATCCCTGGACAGGTCCAGGCTGGAGAGGTCAGCGGAACGAGAGACCTCTGAGGCTTCTATGCTGCCTTGGCTTTCCTGGCCCATCCTGGGAGGGGGGGGCTGCCCCTTCTCTGCAAGTGGCTTCGCCAGGCCATGGACACAGGCTGCAGCTGGCTCAAGCTTTCCAGCCGCTGTGGGAAGCTGTTTTTCTGGCAGCTTTTTCAGTTTAATTAAGGGATTTTGAGAACACCTTTACAGTTACCAACATATATTTTCTAGACCTGGGTCCCCAATCCCCAGTCCGTGGACCGGTACTGGTCCGTGGCATGCCAGCAACCGGTCCGCACAAGCAAAGCCCCATGTGTGGGATGCAGGTAGCACACAAAATCACGCAGTCTCCAGTCCACGGAAAAACCTTTTTCCACGGAACCGGTCCCTGGTGCCCAAAAGGTTGGGGGGCCCTGTTCTAGAGAGAGAATGATGTGTGGTAATCTTTCCACTGAGTCAGGGTCCAAATTCCCCAAATTCTGAGATGATGGTTTTACAATTCAAAGAGGACTGATGTGAGAACCATTAAACCTGGCGTTCAGAGGCCTCTCACATTTTCTCATGTAACCGTGCAATTCATGTGTATAGAGAAGGGTGTCTTGTTTCAATTTTTGCCAGTTGAACGAAGCCCAGCTGAGCCAGCTGATCCTGAACAGGGGAGGGGCACCAGAGGAGAACGGGAAGAAGTTGCTGCCAGACTGCATTGAGGGCGAAAATGGGCTAATGCTCACACCGCTTGGGAGATACCAGGTAGGCCAGTGACCTGCTCAGGAAGTTGTGCACAGTAGCAGTGCACGTAAGAGTATAAGCAGGGCCCTGATCGATTGATAGATAGATAGTCCAGCAGGCTCTTCTCCCAGTGGCCCATCGCCTGCAGAGCCTTACCAGGTAGACCAGGCAGGAAAGACCAGCAGGTCAGTTAATTCTACTTGGTTGTAAGGTTACATTAACAGAATGTTGCAAGTGAGAAAGTGCAGTTCCCCTTCCACTTCTCTGTTTTGGACTGTCCTGCTTCTTCCAGGATTCCATGTCATTGGGTGACCTCTGGGAAGTGAACGTGGCTTCTCCCCTTTATCCACCACGTACACCTCATATCTCCTTCGCCTCCTTTCGGGAATCAAAAGCCCTAATGAGCCAATTCTTAAAAGTTTGAGTTCCCTTCTGGTCTTCCATTAGAGAGGCTTAGTGGAGAGGCAGTTAATTGGGAAGTCCACAATCTCGGCTTTCAACTCCTCCATAACTCTTAGTGGGGCCTTCAGAGCTTGGTGAGGTGTTGGTGTTCAGTTTGTCACTAAGGCCAAGCACGTCTCTTCTTTTTTTTATATATATATATATATATATATGTATGTATGTATGTATGTATGTATGTATGTATGTATGTATGTATGTGTGTGTATGTGTGTATGTGTGTATGTGTGTATGTATGTGTGTATGTATGTATGTATGTATGTATATATATATATAAAACATTTTTTATTGTTAGATATATATTTGTACATGTAAACCAAGAAAAAATTCAAGTTAAATGCTATTCAACCTAATACAATCAATTTAAATTTGTAAACATTCTTCACTCCGTATATCAAGATTTAACTATAAGCCAGATACATTTTCTTTGATTGGTGTTTCTCTTGTATGTAGTCTATCCATTGTTTCCAGTCCAACATATATCTTTCATTTGAATGATCCTTCAAATATGCAGATATTTTAGCCATTTCTGCCATATTTATGACTTTCAAAGTCCATTCTTCAATAGATGGTAATTCTGGCTTCTTCCAATATTGTCCCACCAGCAGTCTCGCTGCTGTGATCAGGTTCAAAATTAAGTTCGTCTCTACGGTGGTACAGTCTTTTATGATCCGTAGCAAAAACAACTGAGGTAGAAATTCAATACGCTTTTTCAAAATGGTTTGAAGTGCTAAGTAAGTGGGTGGTTTGTTACATTAAAATGGCTCAAGAACAAATGTAAGGAAGAAGAAAATGACATACATTTTGACATTTCATGGGAAACCAATTATTCAGAAAAGTGTTTTCCAGCATATAATCATGTCAGCCAGAAATTTGGCTACCACCACCAATACCAGGAGCCCAAAGTCAGCTGAGAGAACCCTTGAATGTACATGGATTAAAAATTCTGGTTGAAAAACATATAAATAAAGATTTGTCTCAAATCAGTATACAGTCCACAAACTGAAAGTTTCTGTGGTTTACAATAATTTTTATCAGAGCTCAATATCATCTTGGAACTGAGTATTTTCGCACTTCTGCTGATACAGATATCTGTGCACACACATAAAACACTGCTGAAGGGTGAAGAAAGCAAGAGATAGTAAAACAAAAACAAGCATCCTGAATGATGATGAGTTAGTGCTTTGCTGTGGGAGAGAAGATCGCCTTGCAGTGATTGGCTGGCCCAAAGAAAGGTTGCTTCTCCAGGACACTGGCTGGCTGTTTTCCCGTGGTCAGAGGAGGCAGGGGGTCAGTAACCTATGCCCTTCGACATAAGGCTATTTTGGACATTTGAGGTTGCTTTATAGGAAGATTTGTCTGAAAGTCATTTTTTAAATAATTTCACTGGAAAAATTAGGAAAAACTTGTGTGAGGAGGATGTAATTAATTCACTCAGCTGGAAGGCTGAGTTGCAACAGCACTCCTGCAGGTTCTCTCTGAGATAGACGATGGGTCCAGAACTGCTGGCTTTTTGTGTCTTGGTCTCACGATCCAAGGCTTTTCTTCTCGCACTAGATCATCAATGGCCTGCGCAGGTTCCAGGTAGAGTACCAGGGAGACCCGGAGCTTCAGCCAATCCGAAGTTACGAAAGCACCACCCTCGTCCGTCTGTTTTTCCGGCTGTCTTTGGCCATTAATGAACGCGTAAGTCAACCTCTCGGCTCCCAAGCTATCGAGCGGCCCTTCTTCCCTTTCTTTGCCTTCATGTTCTGAGCGCCTCCAGACTGGCCTCTTCTCACCACCAGGGTCTAGATGCTGGAGTAGATCTAGATCAGGCTGGCATCGCCTCATGAGGACTAGAAGTCTGTGGCCTTTTGAAGAAGGCCACAGGGGACTAGGACAGTGCTCTTTTTGTCTAAGCAATTTGCCGTGGCAGTAAATTCTGTGGTTAGCCATCCCTGAGAGAGGGTGGGATCCATTTGGCTTTCACGCTTGTGATTTAAGGATTTGATCTCATTTTCCTCATCTTGTGTTCATTTCACCTTGGTCCCTTCTAGTTTGGAAGCCAGATGGAGAGGCTCTGTGCCAGAGAAGATTTCCTTGGCAGTTTCTGCCGCTATCACCTTACCAACCCCTCCCTGGTGAACAAGGCCCAGCGCAGCCCACACACCAAGTGGCATGTGGGGCAGATTCAGCAGCCGAGAGTCAGCCTGAGGTTTCTGGCCAGCTACAGGGCTCTCTTCTCCACGCTGATAGTTTACTTTATGGCACCCTGGTTCTGCCTCGGGCCAGCGGCCTGCACCTTCCTCCTCCTCCTGGGATACCTTCTTTTTGCCTGCGGGATGACCATTTTGACTGAGAAAAGGCAGCTTCATTGACAGCAGAAGGCCCAAGTAAGCCCTACCTTCAGCTGGTTGTGCAGACTCTCCTGGGCGCTGAAGAAGTCTGCTTAACCGCACATTCAGAGGGTATAATTCTATCTGTCAGACTGTTGCTATGTATACATTCTATTTTGATAAAGTGTTTTTAAAAAAAAAAAAAAACCCAACAGCATGGCCTTGGGAGATTTCTGGTGGTAGGAAGAAGCTGAAAGAAGCAGGGCCCCAGAACCACTCTGGAGTCTCCGGTGTGGCTGCTTGGGCTATGCCAGCTTCTGCAGCCGGGCCCCAATCCAGCGCCCAGGGCAGCCAGCTGTTTCATCAATCTCCTTGCAGCCTTCCAGCTTAGCAGGCTTCATTTTGCAGTTTGAAGACCGGTTCACTTGTGCAAGCAGTGCCTTGGATTGTAATACAATGTGGGGGTGCTTTGCTGAATTGTGAGGTCCAGCTGTTGGCTGTCCCAACTTGGTCAGTTATAAAAGAAACTAGTTAGGCCCATAGATATTTTATTTATTTATTTTATTTTATTTTTCGGATTTGTATGCCGCTCCTCTCCGCAGACTCGGAGCGGCTCACAACATACAAATAAACAATTCAATATAAATCTGAAAAAAAAAACATTAAAAATAAACCCCACACATACTCCTCAGTCACACCACAATCAACAATCATCCCCAGGCCTGCCGGCAGAGGTAGGTTTTTAAATTCTTTCGGAAGGCCGGGAGAGTCGGAGAAACGCGGACTTCAGGAGGTAGTTGGTTCCAGAGGGTGGGTGCCACAACAGAGAAGGCCCTCCCCCTAGGGCCCGCCAGACGACATTGTTTCGCTGACGGGACCCGGAGGAGGCCGACCCTGTGCACTCTCACCGGTCGAAGGGAAGTATATGGCAGAAGACGGTCCCGTAAGTATCCTGGTCCCATGCCATGAAGGGCTTTATAGGTAATAACCAACACCTTGAATTGGGCTCGGAGACCGATAGGCAACCAATGCAGCATGCGGAGAGTTGATGAAATGTGGATGAAATGAGAGTAGATGAAATGTTTAAAAATAAATTTTTACTTTATTAAAGCCAAACAGTTACAGAAGAAGCAAAGCTGGATCTGAGGTTTTCTGCCCAAAGTATGTGGTTAACCTTTCCGTGTCCCTCTCTACCCCCCACTATCAAGAAATGTCCAATTAGGTGCTAACAAATTGTTTGGGGAAACAGTCACTGTCCCTGCAGCTGGCGTTCCTCTCTGGTCCTTGAAGCAGCTGGATTTTCTCATGGGACGTCCAAGGCTTGGTTTCATTTCCTCATTCTACCACCTGGCAACCCTCCCTCTCATACGCCCAATGCCCTCCCCCCTTTTAATGGCAGGCTGCCGACAGCAAGCAAGATGCAGTGTAGGGTAAGGGCACCCTGACACCAGCCCTTATTCATCATAAGGGGAGGGGGCTCAACGAACAGGAAATAGTGACTGAAAAAGTGGCGAACCATGGTTCTGAGGACCATAAGAACATAAGAGCCATGCTGAATCAGGCCAAAGCCCATCGAGTCCAGCATTCTGTGTCACACAGTGGCCCACCAATTGTACATGGGGATCTTGAGCAGAAAGAGAAGGCAAAACCCTCCCTTTCCCTTGACCCCCAACAAATGGTACTCAAGGGAATCCTGCCTGCCTCAACCAACATAGAGGCGGCACATGGACATCCGTTTTAATAACCACCGATACACTTGGCATCCATGAATCTATCTAGCCCTGCCTTGAAGCTGTCAAGGCTGACAGCTGTCACGACCCCTTCAGGAAGTGAATTCCATAAATCAACGATCCTCTGGGTGAAGAAATATTTCCCTTTATTTGTCCTCACTTTCTTTAGGGAGTGCCCCCTTGTCCTGGTATTGTGTGATAGAGAAAAGAATTTTTCTCTATCCACCTTTTCTATCCCATGCATGATTTTATACACTTCGATCAAGTCACCCCTTAAACGCCGTCTTTCAAGGCTGAAGAGACCAAGGCGTTGCAATCTGGTTTCATAAGGGAGGCGCTCCATTTCCTTGATCATTCTTGTTGCCCTTTTTTGCACCTTTTCCAGTTCCATTATATCCTTCTTGAGGTGCGGTGACCAGAACTGTACACAGTACTCCAAGTGTGGTCTCACCATCGATTTGTACAGAGGCAATACAACACTTGCTGACTTATTTTCGATTCCCTTCCTAATCATGCCAAGCATGGAATTTGCTTTTTTTACTGCTGCTGCGCATTGGGTTGACATCTTCATCGAGCTGTCCACCAAAACCCCAAGATCCCTTTCTTGGGTTGTCTCAGAAAGTTTGGTCCCCATCAGTTGGTAAGTATAATTGGGGTTCTTTGCCCCGATGTGCATAACTTTGCACTTGTTTAGGTTAAAATGCATTTGCCACTTTGTTGCCCCCTCACACAATTTCGAGAGATCCTTCTGGAGCTCCCGACAATCAGTTTCACTTTTCACAACCCGGAACAATTTAGTGTTATCAGCAAACTTGGCTACCTCACTATTAACTTCTACATCCAGATCATTGATGAATAAATTAAAAAGTAAAGGTCCCAAAACTGAACCTTGGGGTACACCACTTCTCACTTCTTTCCATCCGGAGAATTGTCCATTTATTGCCACCCTTTGCTTCCTACAATTTAGCCAGTTACCAATCCAGGACAAGACCTGTCCTCTAATTCCGTGGCTGGAGAGCTTTTTAAGGAGCCTTTGGTGAGGAACTTTGTCAAAAGCCTTTTGAAAATCAAGATATACAATATCAACTGGGGCCCCTTTATCTATGTATTTATTTACACCCTCAAAGAATTCTAACAAGTTAGTACCGGTAAGACATGATTTGCCTTTGCAGAAACCATGTTGATTTTCATTCAGCAATGCCTGCTTTTCTATGTGCCCTGTAATTTTATCTTTAATAATGGTTTCCATCAGTTTGCCTGGAACTGAGGTTAGACTGACTGGTCTATAGTTTCCTGGATCACTTCTGGATCACCAGGTGGATGCAAAACAGTGATCATAAGTGATCATTTATTACTTAATTTCTAGGCTTCTCTTTGTAGCCTAAGATCAGCTGGCAAGGTGTGACAACAGCAAACCCCCCCCCCCATGCATGGAGAAATTTAAGGTTTGACACCCTTTAGACAGGAGAACAAGTCTCTCCACTGGGCAAAGAGGGAAGGCCTCTTACAGGGAAGGAAAGCTTCCTGCCCCCCTCCCCATCCCTGCCCTGTTAGTTCCATGGAAGTTGCACAAAATGCTTTCCCAAATGCTTTCCCCGGTCTAAAGTGAGAGTCAAACAATTCTACCTGGAGCAGGGCATCCCAAAGGGCTAAGCTGGAGGAGCCACAGAAGTAGCCAACTCCGTGAATTGCAAGCCTTGACCCGCAGGTCAACTGTGGAGTTGGCCCCCGCCTTCCCATCGGCACCTGGCCGCACACCTGCATTAATGGGGGTCTCCAAAGGGGCTGCCCAAAGTAAGGTCTGTTGCGCCGGCCCAGCCGGGGATGTCCAGGGAGTGTTTGGCTGAAAGGCCAGGAAGGAGCGGAGTCGAGAGTGTCCCTGGACGGGGGAGCTGCCCTTCCGGGAGGGGGCCGCGGGGGCGGAGGTGGGGCTTCTGAAGTAGCCCCTTTTCCCCTTCGCCGGGGGAGGCCCGGGCCGCCGCTGCCTCGGGCAGTCCCGCCAGGAGTTTTCCGAGTGGGGAACTCTCGGCCGGGAAAGGGAAGCCGAGGGCCGCTGGCCTGGGGGGACGGCGGCCTCGGACGCCTCCCCTGCCCCCGCCGCCGCGGGCCGCCCCGGCCGCCGCCTCTCCCTCCTCCAGCGCGCGGCGGCCTCGGCTGGGCCAGGTGGGAGCCGGGCGAGCGGGAAGCCCTCGCCGCCACCCGCGGTCCTTTCGGGAGGGGCCGAAAGGGCCGCGCCAGTCTCGGCCGCCACCGACGCCTCGGCGGCCCCGCGGGGAAAGCGCGCGCGGGGGGGCCTTCCCGGAGACCCCGCGCGCGTCCCCGGCCAATCGGCGCGCGTCCGGTCTCCTTGGCGACGGGGACGCGGCGGCGGGCGGGCGGGCGAGGGAGCGAGGCTCGAGCGGCCCTGCTCGGCTTCCCCGCGATGCGCCCCGGACGCTGGTAGCGCATGCAGGGCTCGGGCTTCCCGCCGCTGGGCCACCTGCCGCACTGGCCGCGCGCGGGGCAGGCGGAGCGGCCCGGCCGGCCCTTCGGGCTCGGCGCCCCCGGCCTGGCCGACGCCCCCGCGCCGCCCACGCCCCCTCCGAGGCGGGCGGTCCCCGAGCTGGAGCGCAGCCTGCAGTTCTTGCAGCAGCAACACGGCGAGACGCTCCGGCAGCTGCACCAGGAGATCGACCGGCTGAAGCGGCGCAACCAGGGTGCGGGCGGGGCGCGGGGGGCGGGGGAGGGGGGAGGGGCGGGGCCGCCTCGACCCCCCTCCGCCCTGACCCCGCCCTCTCCGCCCTCTCTCCTCGCAGATCTGCAGTACCGCCTCATCATGCAGCCGCTGCTCCAGCAGGCAGGTGGGCGAGCGGGGCGGGGTCCGGGCGGGGCGGGGCGGGGCGGGGCGGGGCGGGGCGGCGGGCCTTCCGGAGCGCCCCCTCGCCTCTCCTGCCTCTCGCCAGGCTTCCTCTCCGCGGACAGCGAAGGCGCCTCTGCTCGCCGGGACAAGGCGAAGCGGGCCGGCGGCGGCCCCGGCGAGTTGGCGGGGCGCCCGGAAGGTAGGCGGGGCGGTTACCCGGGAAGGGCTCCTGGCGGCGCGGCCCGCTCCCTTCAGCCCGGGGCCCGCCGGTAAGTAGCTCGGAGGGGCGACGGGGGGCCCCGCGGGGCGCCTGCGGGTCAGAGCGAGTGAGGCGACCCGGCTGGAGCGTCTCGCGGCGGCGGCGGCGGCGGCGGCTCCTCCCTCGAGGGACTTGGCCGCTGCAGAACAGCGTCGCTCCGGGCTCTGATTCGGCCTCGCGGGCAGCTAGCGAAGGAGTCGCGTCCCTTCAGGCTCTCCACCGCTCGGCCTTCCTCAGGACGGGCCGCTCAGGAGCTCCGGTCCGTCGGATGCCTTCGCGCCCGGAGCCGGGCCGGCCGGAGCCCGCTTCCCCTTGGCCCGGCCGGCTGGCCGGTGGAAGGAAGGGCCGGTCCCGCCGCCGGAGGCCGCACAGGGCTTGGCGAGCAGCGGCCTTTGCCCCGCCCCGGTTGCCACCTCTGCCCGGGTTTGCGAGTGGGCGCCGCGGCGTCTCCCTCCTGTTGCAGATGCGGAGGCCCCGGAGCAGAAGGCCGGCGAAGGCGAGCCCCTGGCCGAAGAGGAGGCGGCCCCGGAGGGGAGCCCCGAGTGGGAGAGGGACGCCGACGGCCTCAGTGCGGAGCCTCAGGCGGCGGCGGCGACGGCGGCGGCAGCCCCGGGCAGGTGGGAGAGCCCAGCCGGCCGCGCCGTTTGTGCCCCGGTGCAAAAGCGGCCGCGTCTCTCCGTGCGCCGATGAGCAGAGGAAGGGGGGAGGCTCTGCTGGCCGGTCCGGAGCCGATTAGACCCCCGCGATCCTCTCTGGGAGGGGGGAATTGGCCCCGCTGCCCCTCCGGAGTCCCCCAGGCCCCCGAATCGGCTTTGCACTACCTGCTGACCCGGGTGGCCGGGCAATCGTAAGAGAGCTTTTGTTCCGTGTTGGTGAACTTCTGAAGTCCGGCTTTGTACGTGTGAACCGAGGCTTCAGTGCAAGCCTTGAGTAGGCTGCTAATCAAGATGTGCTCGCAAGAGCTGCCCGCGCCTTCCCTCGGCTGGCAGAAAAGCCCCCCCCCCTGCTTCCGGCTCTTCGAGTGGAACTGGGGGGGGGGTGGCCGACTGGTAATTCCAGGAGGGTGTTTTTTGTTTTTGCCTTTTTTGATTATGAAAAACAAAGAAATATACACAAAGTTACAAAGAATAAACAGAGAAACATATATTCACATATAAAGGCATTTCAGTGAATGGAAGTCATAGTTCATCATAATCATCCATAGCTGATCCAACAGTTCTGCAGACCGTTGAGAAATTGGAGCAATGCACTAGGGTGGATTGAAAAATATTGCCTCTACTGCCATTATTAATCAGGAATATTTTACTATATAAACAGGAAAATAGCCCTTATAAATTAGCTTTTTTCCTTGCATTTATTTCTCTATAGAGTCACCTCCATTCACTACACATTTCTGCCACTCATGATTAGGTCTCTTGAAACCATCGCAAAGGAGCTCCACCCTTTGTCTTTTCAACCAGCCTCTTTCCTTTTGTTCATTCAAGTCCAGTAGATATCCAGGAAGGTTTTGAGAACAGGTGGAAGTCTCATGGTGCCAGGTTTGAGTTGTGGTGGATGGAGGAAGCCAGTGAGATGCAAGTTTGTGTCTTCAGTGGCTCACACCAGGTGTGAGGCTTGGCACTGTGTGGCAGCAAAATTAACTTTCCTTTGCAAACTCCTCTTTTGAGCCTTACATATAGAATTTTGAGCTGATAGAGATGTTGGATTCAGGAAATTCATGAATCAGATAAACACAATCTACATTCTCAAAAAGTATAACCCTGAATTTTCCTGCCAAATTTCCTGGACTTTGAATTCTTTTTTTTTCCCCCTCACATGAAGTTTTCTGATGAAATTGCATAGACTTGCACTTTGTGGGTCCTAACAACGATCCCTTGTTTTGTCGGCTGTTATGATGCTGTGAAGAAATTCCTCACCTTCATTTTTATGTGACAATTGCTCACTTCAAGCTTTCATTTCTATCATCTAAGTGGGAGCAACTCAAATGCACAAACCTCCCAATACTGAAGAACATTAATAACAAGACCTGTAAATTCCCATGAAATTCCAAGCTTGAGAACAGATTCCCTTTGATTTTCTGAATCAGTATATGACCCTTTCTCATGTGAAACTGATAAGTTGCTGTCACAGATTATCTACTTCATTCTTTTTCAAACCAATACATTCTTGGTTCACCATCTTTCCTGTCTTGCCTCAGAGGGGAAGTGGATTCACGTCCTCACCATAAGCAACCTGCACTCAGTGATGAATTTTAGTTGGGAGCGCTCCGACATCCAATCCTGGCATGTTGCTTAAACTCTCACCGGAGGCTTTCATTCCACAGACAGGAGCAATCACACCTTTTCTCCCAACAACTGCAAGGAAAGAACTGCCTGGAGATAAATCTCTTCCTATATTGAATAAATGCATGGAATATTACGCAGAAATGGAGTAACTGCAGGATAAAAAGGACTGACTTCCACTTATTTCCAACAATTTGACAAATTGCTCAAGCCCGGAGCTAAACAACTCCAAGATACCTTTTGTCCAAGTAGACATTATCTACTCTCTACTAAAGTTTTTGCTACCATCAGTGTTTTGTCTGTTGTTAACACTTCTTTCCACTGTCCAGGCAAAATAGAAATCCCTCATTTTTCATTCCATTCAGCCATTAAAAGCTCTTGTATCTCCCAGATTCTTCTGAAGGGTAATTGTAGCTTCTCAAAGGACTTCATTGCCACTTGGAGTAGATTAGGCTTTTGTAAGGCTGAAAATTATGCATATTCCAATTAAGGTGCCTGGAGATGTAATGGCCAAGCATTTGTCCTTTGCAACAGAAAATGAGAAAAGCACAATCGTTCTCAAAATCAGCCCATAGCTTAAACCCATTTTCTATCCAGATCTTCCATGTATTCATTTTTAAAATTATTTCTGAAATGTAGATTAGTTCGCCTGTGGCATCAACTTAGGTTGGGAAAAGAAGATCAAAAGTGCTTTTCTGGAAATCATGAAATCATTGGAACTTTGAAACCCATCATACTTGTATTCCAATAATCTATTTAACATATCACATATGAATGGTTCTGGAGGAGGCCCAGAAGAAAAATTTCAACTAAGCAGATTGTCCCAAAGTTAGTCCTAGCCAACAGATGTGGCTAACAAATATACAGTAAGATTTGAAAAACACTAATTGACAAGATTTGGAAACATCTAATAGACAGGTATCTTTTAAAAATGACTTGGAATTGAAGTTCCTCACTGGAATTTATGAAATGTATTAAACATCTGAATTTAAATTTAAAAGTTTATTGCGTGTGTATGTATGTACACACACACACACACACACACAGGACTTGCATGTCAGATATATAATCTAGGGAATACATTCTTTCTACTAAACTTGCCCCATCTCTGATCTAGAAATCTTTTTTCATATTGTATTCATATTTTAATTAAATGATTTTGTGTGTTGGGGGATTGGAGTCACATTCTACCTAGATCATTCTTATTGGTTCTCATCTAAATTTGATTAGATTTAATTTTTAATTTAAGCCCTCTTTTTTGGTGATACAAGAAAACAGAAATAATTGTATTTGTTTAAGCTCCTGGTTTTTTAAATGTGGGAATGTTATTAACCTTTCGTTTTTACAGTTTAACGCAAGAGTGTTGTTCTGTTGTCCACATTTGTAATGACTTGAGCTTTTTGTGATAAAGGGTGACCGACATTCCTTTTAGAGGGTCTATACTTTTCAGAGTCCTGACTTTGACATCCTTGTGGAGGTTGTGCTTGACTCTTTCCAGCGCTAATTTTGCCCTGCCTGGCATTGCAGAGACATTGTGGCCGTCTGCGAGCGGAAGATATCACCGCTGTCTCTGCCTCGTCCCTCGGAAAGCCAGAGCAGGGCTGGAGACATGAGAATCCCGGCTGCGTCATCCAACCCCTTCTTGGTGAATGTGCTACCTTCCTACATGCGGAAGCCCCCCAGCCTGGAGGAATGTGAGGTGGTGATTCGCCAGCTGTGGAATATTAACCACATGCAGATGCAAGAGGTGAGACCTTTGCCACCTACTGGGGTGCCAAAGATGTCCTAGGCAGGACTCAGGGAGGGCTCTACAAGAGCCATTTTCTCCTCTCTTCCCGCAGCTGATGTACTTGAGATCATGCCTGGATGATATACACAAGACCAAAAGAATTCCTGAAGATTACATGTTAGCTGGTCAACTTGGGTAAGCTGGTTTCAGAGCTGAAGGTTGTTCAGAGCTGAAGGTTGAAAGGTCAGGCGCACACTTTTTTCTGGAGCCAAGGGAGAATCTGAAATCAGCATTGTGCAATTACTCCCCGCCCAATTGAGAAGACTGATTGGTAAATGTCAATTGCTTTCTCAAATTTTAGGAAATACTTTTCCTCACACAGGTTTTAAGAAGACCCCTGTGGTCTCTGACTCCAGGGGTTTTTCCAGGGTCCTGAATGTGGCACTGAAGAAAAAGGGGTCACTTCTTAAGCAAGAAAGTTAGATGCCACATCTACCCCATAACTGATTCCGCTCTGCTTCACCGAGTCCCACAGAATCAACCTAATTTGCTTATGTTCTGGCCAATTCAACCCTCCCTGGTCCTAATTCAGGACTCTCGTTCTTGGACTAGGAGGGAGAGGCTGGAACTGGATCCACCCTCCTAGTCCAGCCTCTTCACCATTACCCTTCCCACCTGGCTCTTGTGTTGGAGCCGAGCAACCTAGACATACCTTGTGAGCTCCAGTTGTTAAGAGTTAAGGATCCCACTGGATCATGCTGGCTCTCATGGTAATTTCCATTGGACCTTGGAAAAATACGGCCACGGAATTCTCTTCCTGGGATTGGTTTGGTGATAGTGGGATGAAAAGGCAAAGATTGGGTTCTGCCCACTTTGATGCCAGGTTCAGGGCAGGGCACACACACAATGCATGGGCTTCTTTGTAATGGTTGTTAGCTTCTTGTCTTGTCTTCATAGTGATTATGAAGTTGTGATTGAGGGAAGAACGTGCCCCCTCCCCAGCCCACCTGAGCTTCCGCAGCCCCTTGGTCTCTGGCATTCTCTTTGCTGGCTCTTTCAACAAGAGCCAAGGCCAACTGCGGGCTCCCTTCAGCTGGCTGGCTGGAACTCTCTGCCAAGAGGCCAGGCAAGGTTTCTGGACCAAAACCCTTTGGCGGGCTGCCTCCCTTTGAGGAACTTATCCGAGCCCTTTTGTTTAGGAGCCAGGAGAGCACGAAGTTACCCAGAGTGAGGAACGCTCCAAAGAAATGGTAAGCAGGCTTTCTGGCTTTACACAGGCCCCTTTTAATATCCCCTCTTAATTAGTATTATGAAATTAAAATTCTGCACTGCACACCTGAAATATTCAGCAACAGAAATACTTCCAAGTTCTGGTCTTTACTTGTAAAAAAATACCAAATGCAGACAATTAAGATCATAGAAAAATATCCACATCTGGGCAAGCCAAAACACGGTGCTTTGACTTCTGCCTCTTGAAAATAATAATTTGGAACTTTTAAAAAAAACTTCAGACCTTAAAATAATGGATAAAATTTGAAATAGAGCTGGGTTGCTTGTTTGGAAGTGTACCTGTACACAGTTGTGCGCTTGGTCTGCACAGCTGAAAGGAGCTTTTGACCAAGTCTTGTTTCTTTCCTGGTCCAATCATCATATTCTAAAACATGTTAATGCTGATATCAACCCATTATTCTTGATGTATCCCCAATAAAAATGTATTTTTGAGCATTTTCCTTTTGTTGGCTACAAGAAGAGAATAGCTTGAAAATTGAGTCCCGTACAAGCCCTTAAGGAAAGGTGCCCCCCTTGAAGTCTCCCCTCGGCCCTCAAAAGGCCCGCTTTGTTTTCCAGCCGGATCCTGACCCCACTGCCTGCTGCCGAAAGAGCCGTGCTGCCCGCCCTGAAGCAGACGCTGGGGAACGCCTTTGCTGAGAGGCAGAAGCGAGCACAAGCCGTTCAGAGGAACAGGCTGCACAGGACCGCCCTGTAGCCACCTGCCCCTGGGATCGCCGTTCAGAGCCCCTCAGGCTGTTTCTGAGGCCTTTCCCCCTCACCTGATTTTTGTTAGACTTTGTATGTATGCCGGCTTTCATGCTCACTACACTGCAGAAAGCCACCGTTATAGTGCTTAATTGCGAAGACGGGTTTGCCTTCAAAAGCAGCAGTTTGCTCTGCCTTTAATACCACAGTTGGAGCTTGGAGGCCAAATACAGGGATTTGTGAAAATACAAGCCTGGGTTGGCAAAAAAGCCTGGATGTTAAATATTGTAACAATAGATTTATTACAATAAAACAAATGCAATGATTCGTATCTGAAAGGTTGCACCTGTTGTACTACAATTAATCAGCATCCTGCAAAGTAATTACTTGAAAATCTTCAAAATGGCAGAGTGCACAGATTGACAGAAGAGGCAGCATCCAGGATGCCTTCTTAACTGCCAACATTCAGAAAGGCTGCCAAGGCGGGGAAGGGGGTGTCCAAACAATCCAATTCCTGAAACTGAAATCTCAGAAACATCAACTTGAGTATTAAAAGCCGGAGGTCTGGATCCCTGGTAGATCCCCTGCCGGCCCCCACTTGATGCCTTGTGAGAAGCAGAGCGCAGGGGGTCCGCCTGCCGACTGAGGGCAGGGCTGGCATTGGACTGGCTGCCCATCTTTCCATGAGGGGGGCTCCTGGGACCCAGTTCGCTTTCCACAAACTCTTCTCTGCAAAGGCATTTTTAACCCTCCCCTGAAAACTGGACATTCCCATAGGCCTCAAGAGCCTGGCCAGGCGCCAAGGCAGAAGCAGCGCAAGCAGGAAGGCCAGCTCTGAGCCCACAGAGGCTCTTGTTTCCGGTGCCCGACCAGCCGGTCAAGCGGCAGACAAGCAGGCCTGCCGGATGCTCTGGGCCCAGGTGTGGAGGAGGGCGGTGACCGAGTGCTTGTCTGGCAGCTGCAACAATTTGGACATCATGTAGCGATACACCGACTGCAGGAAAGGGTTTGCTTCTGCAAAGGGAGACAACATTACAAGAAGAGGCACAATGACAGGCTGTATGCGTCGCAATGCCCTGAATAATCAGGAGGAGAGAAAGGTTGTTCTTCCTCTTATTACTTCCTTCTTTAAAAATTAAGCTTTAATCTCTGGAAGCAATTTCCTTCCCAACCTGGTCTCTGCCCCCATCCTATGGCCCCCTCAGCCCCCCCCCTCATACAGATTCTGAAAGGTCTTTGGCTTAACAGTGTGATTCCAGGATTTACTCCCACTGGCTTAGGGGAGGAGGGATCGGAGCAGCTGAGCACAGAAGGGCCGCCCACAACGCCCTACCGTATTGCTGAGGGTTGTCAATCCAGAGGGGGCTCTGGTCCGGGTAGTCGGCCGGGACGCTGAGCTGCAGCGGAGGAACGCTCGGAAGGTTCTTGTCATCTGGAACCAGATGTGCCATTTGTTTTTTGGGGGGAATCTTACAAAAACAACCTGAAAGCTTTTTTGCACATCAATCAAAAGTGCCAACCCTTCTTTCCTACTCCACCGTCCTCAAGTCCCCTTTGGCCTCAGCTGCCACCCCTGCTGGGCACCAACTGGCACTTGGGGGATCAGACCCTGCAGTGGGTCCACCCTGAAGGCCGCCGTCTTCGCCGCTCACCTATCTTGCATATGAGATGGACTGTGCCATTGTTGCTGCAGTGGGCGGGGTCGAGGTTGACTAGGAACTTGGGGTTTAATCTCGCCACCTCCCCTTGCAACACGTTTGGGATGGTCTGCCTTTCATCATCTTCGTACTTCCGCTTCTGAGGGGACGGCGCCGGAGCCCTGGGCAACGAGAGGGCCATCCAGGCAGCCAAGCATTTATGACTGCTCCAGGATATCCGGGTAGTCCTCAACTTAACAACAGTTCATTTCGTGACCTTTCTAAATTGCAACAGCACTGAAAAAATGATTCAGGACCTTTCCTCACACTTGTGACCAAAGCAGCCTCCTCAGGGTCACGTGATCTAAATTTGGATGCTTGGCAACCTATTTAGGATGGTCGCAGGGTCGTGTGATCCCTTTTTGCAACCTCCTGACAAGCAAAGTCAATGGGGAAGCCGGATTCACTTAATAACCATGTTACTAATTTAACAACTGCAATGATTCACTCAACAACTGTGACTAGAAAGGTCATAAAATGAGGCAAAATTCACAACTGTTTCACTTAGCAACAGAAATGTTGGGTTCAGTTGTGGATGTAAATTGAGGACCATCTGTAAACACAATTAAGCAAACTTGATTTTTATTTTTCTTATTTTTAATTAAGACAAGGGAGGGCGTAACAGGACATGTTTTAGATCACATTTATGCAGAAATATGACAAATCCCAAGAGGTCCCCAAAAGCTTAAGCCCCGCTGCGCTTCCCGAAACTTTCCCCCGTCTGAAATCTGCTTGCTTCGTCCTTCAAGAGTCAAACAGTGACACCTACATGATTGGGGGGCCATGGATGGCGGTCACGGCTGGCATGAAAGTCCGATACAGGGAATGATTGAAGACTGGCGAGCGGATATTGGCAAGGACAGCATCCAGCAATGGTTGGCACAAATACTGCTGCTTTGTGGGAGGCACTGCAGGGGGAGGAGGGGTGGGCTGGCATACAACAGAGACATCAATTACCTGCACATGAACCAATCACCTTTGTTGCTACGTCTATCTGTTCAGGTCCTAAACTTGGCAAAAGACCTATTTATGCCGACAGGCTTGGGGCGTATGAACAGTGCTCTGCCCCCGGGCCTAGAAATGTGCCTCCATCGTTGATTGTGTGTTTGATTGTGATTGCATGTTGTATGTATGTACCGGTATGTGTTTTAGATTGAATGAATGTGTTTTTGGATTGGATGTTGATTATTATTATTAAATTCCTCACATGTAATTATATTGTTGTTGTAAGCCGCCCTGGGTCCTAGGAGAAGGGCGGCATAGAAATTTGAATAAATAAAATAAATAAATAAATAAAAAGTCACAAAGATGGCAATTGAAATGCCTAGTCTGTTTCTTGACCATCTTTCTAGTGATTTAAGTTCAGATACTCTCTGGAGACCTGTTCTCCCCCCCCCTCAACACAAAAGAGAGTAACTAGGATCAGAACGGGGTCTTTCCAATCTGGTGCTTTTCCACCGGTTGCCTCAGCTGCCGGCCCTTCTCAGCTTGGCTCTGGGCTGACCCATCCCTGCCTGCCTGGCTCCCCTCACTTGCTGCCCCCTGCTCAGCATCGAGAACTCAAGATTCAGGCCCTGCTTAGCCACCAGTTTTTCACCTGCAACTTCAGGTCCTCACTGAAGTGCAGAATCCAAGGCTCTGAGGAACATGCAGGCTGCCATATTACTCCTCCCTTCACTTACCACGGCCATGTCGTTCTTGAGCTTCTCCAGAGCAATTTCACATTTCTGCAAAGTTTTCAGAGGACAGCTAAGAAGGAAAGAAGGGACTCTTAGATTTCCCTCTTGGGGAAAACAGGACCGCACAGACATTCCTCAGATCAGCTTGGCCAAAGCCACTACCAGGATGCTTGGCTGGCCCTCTCCAAGGAAGTGAATGCGGTCTCTGCTTCTCAGCATGCAGGTGGGGCTGGGAAGAACAAAAGCTACAATGGGGCTGCTGGTTGCTGAGAACACCTGTGTGACGCTGTGACCGACCGTACAGTGGAGGCTGGTGGTGATGAGGAGGCGCAGGTGGAAAGCCCAGCAGAAGAACAGAGCCCCCCCCCCCCGAGGTTCATTGCAAGAGGAAAGCAGCAGAGACTCACAGAGGGAAACGTGCAACCACCAAGAATTTACCGCTTCTTAGGATCCGTCAGAATGTCCAGCAGGCTCTTCATCTTGCTTAGGTCCTTCTTCCTGTCTGAATGGAAAAAGGCAGGGAGGCCCAGCCCGGTCAGAAGAAGGCAAGGGGGACCATGCACGGTCTATTTAGTGGCCGTTTAGTCTTTTTCCTTCACTGAGGAACTCAGAAAGAATATGTAAAATTACCCCAAACACAACAGTCAGAGAAAACAGCAGTCAATACACAACCCCACCCTTGAAGGCCTGGCTTGAAAGAGAAAACCCGCCCGCTAAGCCACCTCAAAAGATCAGCTCTTCAAGGGGGCTGAGGAGAGCTCCTTTGCTGCCGGCCAAGATGGTGAAGAAGCCAAATTTAATATCCAAGTTTGTGAGGGCACAATTGCAAGAATGCCATTATAATAAAATTGTAAAAGACTATGACAAAGAAAAAGGGACAAAGTGGGGGCTGAACAGCAGTCAACAGAATCTTACATAAACCAGTTTCCAGGTCAGAAAAAGCAACCCAGAAAGCTGCCTTATTTATGACTCTTTCAGCAGCAGCTGGCACAAAAGACGCCCCCTCTCTCCTCCCTGCCATGCGGGGGCCAAGAGGGCTGCGAGAGGCTGGTGGCTCCTTCATGGGATCTTGTGAGCATTCACAGTCCCAGAATGTGCCCCTGCAGCTCACCAAGGAACTATTGCCCAGCTTCTTCCTCTTCCCAAGCTGAACAATATCTGACAATGAAACAGGACATAGCTGATTCGCAGGTCTGGTTCTACAAGATCCTAAGTAAGAATCTGGGATCTCAGATCACTGACAGATGCTCTCAAGGCCCGTGTGCATCCAGGGACCCTTCACTGGCTGTTGAGGAGCAGCCACACATCCTGCCCAGAGACTCCTATGACAACTGACTGACACATGTGCGGGGTGGGTGGGAGGTTCAGCTGTTCTTCTCCCATTCTTCTAGTGGAGAAATGTCAGACTGAGCAGCTCCCTTGGAAAGGGAGAGGTCTCCCCCGCCCCCCAGCTGACTCGGGGCTCAAGAATTCTCTGGAATCAAATGAGAATCCAGGGAATTGACCCCTGGTGAGTTGATCTGCAATCAGCTGGCGAACTGAGCAGCTGAGAGGCAGCGTTCCCAACGTCCGTGGAGCTGTGGCGTGGCCAGATTAGACAGGACCCACAGAGAGCCAATCTCCCCATTTCTAAAGCACTTGTTTTTCATGGATGGAGCTTATCTATGGCAGGTGACTCCAACTCCACAACAACAGATTTGCCATAGGTGGAACTGGAGCCTGGAAATCTTGGTAGTGGCCTTGCAGGAACATTGGGGTCCCGTTCCCCCCCCCCGCCGCCGCCATCTCCCTTGCGCTAATTGGTCTGGATCAATAATACAAAGGTAACTAGGGAAGTTTCCTATTACTTCTTCTTTTTCTCTCTGCTTCCAGTGGCGTTGCCAGCTGAAATGCATGTTTTGGACCTTGAAGGGGGGCCTTTGACTAATGTGTTGACGGTCATGGATTTACACGCAAAGTGTTGGCTATTCACCATGGCTGCGAAAAAAAGCACAGCATCAAGGATAAGATGAAATTGAACTTTTAAAATCCAGATACGATGAAGTTACATTTAAAGTGACAAAATTTATAAAGCCTAAATTTGAGACTTTGGCAAAGTAAAATGACAAAGTGAATAAAATTATTGATGATGCTAAGCAAGAATGACAGGGTGAACTTTTTAGAAAATGGTGGAAACCACTTTTGCACTTCTTGCTTGAAACTGAAATAAATTAAATTTAATTTTGGGATTTGATTATTAAAACTGTTTTTGATTACAGAAATACTGTGTACTACTGAATTTTCTAGCAAAAGGTTAACGTTTTTTATATTTGTAACTGTATTGAAGGAAGTCAGAAGTTATTCTATTTTCTTTATTCCTTGCAGTCTCCATTTCTTTCCTTTTATTTTTTCTTTTGTATAAATTTAATAAAGTGTGTGTATATGGAGAGAGAGAGAGAGAGAAAGAAAGAAAGAAAGAAAGAGAGAGAGAGGGAGAGGGGGAGAGAGAGAGAGAGAGAGAAAGAGAGAGAGAGAGATTCTCTCCCTCTCTGGTTTCTGAAAGGACAGACACCCCCCTCTCCCCAAATGACCCAGACCTTCATTTTTGTCGATCTTGTTGATCATCCGGCGCAGAGGCTCGATGTATTTGGACAGCTGCTTGAGCTTCTCCAGGTACTGCTGCTCCTCAGACTGACTGGAGCTGGCGGGGCTCATGACAGAGCTGGGGTTGCCTTGGGGGAACAAAAAGCAGCCTGTTCAGGGGTGGGAGGGTTGGCTTAACAGGAAGGGGCCGACCTTGTCCTGAAACAGGGCCCATTTGCAACACTCAGTCCATCGAGTGCAGGCAAAAGAGCTCCTCACCACACAAAGCCAAAGGCATCAGGCAGAAAACTAAACTGAGTTTCATTTACTTTCACTCAAAATGAGGTATTAAATAAGATTAGTCTCCTGTTACTAGGTAATACTTTCCTCCCCTTATCATGTTAAAATACAGTTTAGCTGTAACTTCAGGCAGTTTACAGGAGCTGGAAACTAACCAAAGAGAGAAGCAACCTAGAACTAAGGAGAAATTTCCTATCAGTGAGAACAATTAACCAGTGGAATTAATCTCTGGAATGACAGAGGGTCTCCTGCTTGAGCAGGAGTCTGGACTAGACAGAAGATCTCTTCCAACTCTGTCATTATGTTAATCAGCTGCCAAAGGCACTGGGCCTCCTTCTCTGACCTGGCCAGGTCCAAAAAAACCCACACTGCCAAGAAAGCTCCTTCTGAAGGAAGGAATCCACCACGGAAATCCTTGTTTTAGAAGCCTGAAGGGATGCAAGTTACCTGGCGTGTTGAGTGGCCCTGGAGATGGGACGCTGAAATTCTGCGGTGTCCGGGCAGCTGCTGGGCTCTGCGAAGGCTGCGGAGATGGGCTGGGAAGGAAGCTGCTGGGAGACGGGGCTGGGCCAGAACTGGAAGAGGAGGAAGAGGTTTCAGGCCCAGAGCAGAGATGGGCCAGCGGCTTCCGCTTTCCTCAAGAGGACCTGCCCATCGAGAGACTGGCCCGCACCTGACGTTGGAGTTGGGCTGGGAGTTGGGCTGCCCAGACTGAGGAGAAGGCTGTGGCTGAGGTGGGGGAGGCATTGGCTGGGGTGTCTGGGCTTGCTGGACAGGCGATGGAGAAGACATCAGGGTAATGCTGCTCTGGCTGACCTGGAAGAGAAAGACGTCTTTGGAAAGAGAGGCCTCAGCAGAGCAGGCAGCCTTTGGGGGGGGGGCCCAAGGAGCCCCTTTCCCTTGGGAATCTTTGGAAATCTCTGCCAGAGAGATCCACAGGCAGATACCATCTCAGCTGAACCCCAACATTCTTAGAGGACCCTGAACCATTTCCTCAGCTGCACAAAGCAAGTCCATAACACAAAGACTGAAAATCCTCGTGAGGAAGTTGGCCGATTTATGTCTCCTATGATGCCACCGCACTTCCTGGGTCTGAGCGGCTCTCGGAGTAATTAATTCAAGAGGGACTAGGATAAACAGGCATCAGAAAATGGGGCCTTCGTTTAGCTGATTGATGTATGGCTGCCGAGTTCACAAACTGCAACTCCTCAGGTGCAGAATTAGCTCACCTTAGCCTAAGATCCCCAAATCCTATCCACTTACCTCATAATCCAAAGATGCCACGCCAGCACGACTCACTGACAACTAAGGGGGCCTTGAAGACGCTCAGGGACAAGGTCAGCCAGCCAGAGAAAGCCCAGCAGGTCTGTCAGTGCCCCCAACCCCTATTTCTACCAGAGCACAATGGCTGGGTTTTGCCAGGGCTCAGCTTTCCATAAACCTTAACTAGGGGCCTCCAGCCTGGACTTACAAACATGTCAATGTTAACTCTTTTCTCTCAGGATTGACCCAGTACTTGGTGGCAGATGTTTCCCTTGGTTGTTTTGAGCATGAAGTATGTTCAAATTAGAAGCTTCCTTATTTAGGCTCTCAGCTGCCTTTGCAGAAAGCAACTTTCATCATCAAAAGCCAAGGCGTCACCCCTGATCAGATCTGTCTTCCATCCTCACCATGCAATAATGCCATTAGTCAGGAGCTGTCTCAAAGAGGAGACCATGGAATTCAGAGGGTTGCAGCTTTTTCTCAAGCCAAAAGAACAGGACGTAGTTTTCAGAAATCGCTGTTGGCAGAGATGCTACAGCACTGATGAAGCATGGAGGGCTGGGCCGACAGGAAATGTTGCAAGTAGAGCTGACGGGAGGCCCCAGGGCATGCCAAGAGAGCCAGAAGAACAGAAATGCCACAGGGGTGCTGCTATCAACCACATGTCCCCTCTTGCCACACAGAGCCCTGAGCTGACTCAGGGGCTGCCCGGAGACATGGACTAAATCCATCTGTTTCAGGTTGATGTACTGCCAGCTAAGTCACGTGCAAGCTTTGCTGCAGACCAAAAATGGCTTTCAAGACCCATCTCCATCTTGCCAGCAAAGATGACTAAACCTGAACGTGGTCTCACCTCTTCCTAGACTTGTTCTGTGTTGGGGCCACTTTCACCACCAGTCCAGAGCTCTGAAGCCACAGAATTCATCGCTTAATCTCCAACTGGTAGAATGGGAATAGCCAGAGGAAGAGAGAAGGGCAGCTGCTGCAAGGGGGTGGGGGAGTACCGGGCAGACCTAGCCAAATGGGGGTAACTGGTCGCAACCTGATGGCTGCCCGAATGAGCCCCATAAACCAGCTGGTGGGAATTCCTCCGGCACAAATAAAAGGCAGGAAAAGCAGAAGGGGGAGGCATCGGGGAAAGGAGGGTGCGGCTATTCTGATCCAAAGCAGCCTGGAGGAGCCACACCAGGGGCACTGGGGAGAAACCTACTCAGAAACAGCCAAATTAACAAGACCCTTCCTGGCTCTTTAATGACCTAATTCACAGGATGCGGCCAACCAAGAGTAAAGATAGATAAGAGGAAGCCGAGTTGAAGCAAAGCCACCAACCTGGAAGCTGTTATTGGGTGATCATCCTTGGAGCCTTTTCTTTCCCCCACCCTGAGAGCCCGAGATCAAGGTAATGGAAAAACTGAACCTCTTAGATGCAAGTTCAGTGAAGATTTGGACTGTGCAGCAGAAAAGTCTGCAAAAATGATAAAAACTGAGAAAATTACTCTTTTAGCTCCAGGAACCTGAAATAAGTTTGATGTGTAAAGTTCTCTTCTGTTTTCCTTCCAATTTATTAAAAGACTTGCATAGTGGAGCCCAGGGCCGCCACTGATCTCAGTGGACGGCTCAATTCCAGGGCTTAAGAGAAGACGCAGGAGGGAATCTGAAGCAGAGGAACCATTTTAATGGCGGTTGGGGTGGAAAAGACTCTCTTCAGTCACACCCCTCGATGAAAAATCTCCCCCCGGGACTCACCCCCAAACTGTCCAGCCCTGTCATTGAGGATGTGTCAGGTGCATCTCACGTGGGAGCCAGTGTGGTTTCTCTTTCCAGTTTGAGAGACCTCACCTGCATCCCTGTCTCAGCTCCTGAGCAACACCTGCCATCGGTCCGATGTGGCCCCCTGCAGCAGCTGCTCCAAGTGCATGTCAAAGATGGGAGATGACCAAGACCAGACAATCAGCCCTCGCACAAGCCCCCAGCCACAACCCACTCCGCTCCATGAAGTACCTGAGGCATTTGTGGTCCACCCAAAGGCATGGTGCTTGGAGGCGTGGCAGAGACAGCGGTGGTGGGCGGGAACCGTGGTCTTATTGGCATCCCACCTCGGGCCATACTTGCGGTGATCATCTTGGGAGGACAGAGGGACAGACAAAAGTAATCGCAACACGAGAAATGCAGCACATTGGCAGGATAAGAAGCACATGCAGCATCTGGGGACCTGGAAGCCAAGCGCACTCGTCCAAGGAAGGGTCCTGGCAGCAGTTGGCTTACCAAAGTAGTTATGGTTAATGTGGTGGGAGGAGGGAGCTGCAGTCCAGTTGCAGGAGAGAGACACACCATTGCCCAGGTGTGATGGGGGAGTGTCACATCCAGTGGGAGCTTGGAGGCCACTAGCCCTGGGCTTGCCTCCTTCCAGAAGGGTGGCCCAGGCTTGGACTGGGACACGCCGGGGTCCACCCACAGCTCAGTCACTATCTGTGGCCGGATCAGTGCCTGACAGGCACTGAACTAAGCAAGCAAGTGTTGGCACCAATTTGACAGCCTCTTTGGGGAACTGCCAGCAAGTCAGAGACTGCAGCCGCCATAGCACACATTTCAGGTCAGTCACTGCAAAACAGAAGCATGCGAGTGTCACAACCAAAGGGGAAAGAAGCCACGGCTCAGGAGCATCAAATGGAGCATAATGGTTAGTTCATGGGGAACAAGGAAGCTCTGTTCCCAGCATGGGTTGGGAAGAGTCATTCAGAAGCAGCAGTGGGGATGAGACACAGATCACATGCACACGCGTAACATCCACCACATGCAGAGGAAGGCCAGAAGGACGAGAAGGGCTGTGCTGTACAACACCAGCTTCCAAGCAAAGGCAGAGGGATGATGGGGGGGAGCGCTAGCAAGACAAGGGGGGCAGCGGCAGATGGACTCCCTCCAGGCATTCCTCCACATTCTGAGCCACACAGGAGGCCTAGCATGGATGCAATGCTGTGAGAACACTGTGGCTCAACCAAGCGGGCTGCCTCGGCCTTGCCTTCTGCCACACCGCCAAAGGAAACCCAGCGGAAGCCAGAAGGCAGGAGCACCACCACCACCGTCAGCACCAACAGGGACCCCCGCGGGCGGCAGCCTCCATCAGAGGGGAGGCTCCGGCAAGGCAGCAACCCCGCAGCTTCAAAAAAGGCAATTCGTCAAATCTGCCCTCATTCGTGAGCGGCACCTGAACCGGGAGAGAAGCTGCTGAACAGCTCAGTGCAGGGACAGGCAGCCCAAAGGAGAGGCAGACTCAGAGGGCCTTTGCGCTCCAGCCAGGCCTGGTGAAGGTAAGGCTTGTTCTTCCGTCTTACAGAGGTCAAGAGGAACAATGCACGAAGATGCTGCCTCTGAACAGGGAAGCTGAGAGAGTAAAGCCGGGGCAGCGGCCCCAGGAGGAACTGCCTAATTCTGCCCCCTCCCAAATGGCGTTATGAATGGCCAACCTGACTGAAAGACGATGCACAAAGAGTCGTGTGCTTGTCCTAGAAAGCCTTCCTGAAGGGAAGAGCCACTCCAGCTGTTCTCCGATGTGGACAGAAGCGCCTGTTCCTGGCTTCAGTTCACCAGGATGTGCTCAATTGAACTGCAGGGCCAGTAGCCCATCACAGGCAGAGCCTCAAGCAACTCTTCTCTGCCCCCCCCCCGAGATTCCACTGCACAGCCAGAATAACCTCTGGGGAGCCGGAGACCTGGAATTATCAAAAATGAGACAGGGCGAAGTTGCAAAGACTTGCTCAGCCCAGGAGCACATCCCCTGGGAAAGACACTGACGCTCAGCAGCCCCTCACAATCGCTTCTGAAGAAGGAAGCAGCAGCCAAGCCCAGAAGTTGACCTGCAGATGCTGGGGTCCTCCAGGTTTGCAAAGAAGCCTGGCCAGGTAGCTGCTGAAGGGCAATAAAGTGAGAAGCCCCTAATATTTTCATCTGAGGCAAAGAAGCCACCTCTCCTTTTACCACTTTCAAAGAGGTATCAAACTGGCTGTCCCAGAGGGGTCTTCTCATCAAGGTGGAGATCATTTTGAAGCCACACTGGAATTTTCAGCAGATTCTCTAATGTAGCTACCCAGATAACTTTCCACCCCTCCAGTTTCTGCCCTTTTCTCCCCAAGATGTGTCTAAAGGCAGGGGGGGAGGGAGGGAACTCCCCTTTCCTTCCCTAAGCATGCCAAAGGGGCTTTCTTAAACAAGGCGATGCACAGCAGAGGGGCTATACTCGCTCTGCAGTGTGCCAGCTTACCTCCTGCTCATTTTAGGAACATAGGTAAAAGAAAGGAGCAGAGGAGGTGAGGCACCAAGCGCAGCACCTCTGGCAGCTGGAGGTTAAGGTCAGCTCGCGGCCGTCCTCTCGTGGTCTCCCTCTCCTTGACAATCCGGGGAGCTCCGTCTTAAGGTCATCAGTTATTTCTGGAGCTGCAGCGGTTGTCACCAGCTGGGGCACTTCTTCTCCCAGCCTCCCACTGCCAAGGCCTTTAGGACCCGGTACCACAGCCGGGGCGGCCTCTAACCAATCGGGCTTCCTTGGAAAGGGGCAACGGCATGGAAGAAGCTCAGAGAGAGTCCCAGCTTCACGTCACAACCCAAGTTTCCAAGAAAGACCACAGAACACGAAAAGCCATCCAAAGACAGCAGTGGTGAATAGGATCGCTCGCAAAAAAGGTTTGAAAAAGTGCCTGGGACAAATCCAAATGATGCAAGCTGGATGTGGGAGCAGAGCCAGCCATTCAGCTCCCAGAAACCTCTCATTTTATTCCATTAGGACTTTGCATTATCTTTCATCCCATCTACAAAGTTTGAGATGCAAGCAGCCCCTGGGCCTCTGCCAAGCCCCTTCTTTTGAGACCCTTCCCTACTCCGCAAAAGATGGAGCAACCAGTCAGTCACTATGAGCTTCTTGCTTTCTCTGAGCCATTCCTGATCTTCTGAGCTCTCTCCCCCACTATCAGCCTCTGTTCCCCCAGCAGAGAACAGCCCAGTCTCCCCCAAGCCCCCTGGCCCTGGATTCTCCAGCAAGGAGAAGGATCCCTGGGAAGGCTCACTTTTCAGATGGCATCTCACTCTCACTTGCTGCAGAGGCCGAAAAGTTCTGATGGGGTTTCTGGGGGGTAGGAGGGGCATCTCCCCCACACACACACATGCACTTTTGGCATGATATGGCAGAAAGACAAGCCCAGAAAAGACCAGCTGAGAAAGGCAGGAGAGAAATGGTCCAATTACCGGCAATTACTGCCAATATGCTCCAGTAGGCCTTTCTCCTCTTTCCTGCCACAGACTCTGAGACTTTCAGTGAAGATCAGGGAACCTTTCCTGCAGGGGAGCCGGGGGCACCTCAGATCTTTCAGAGCTGCTGTTTAACTGCCACGTGCAGCAGCCACTGCTGTGGCCTTCTGTCTTCCTAGCACTCAGGACCTGGAAGGACTAGGACTGCTGCTGCCGCTGGGTGCTGGGAGTCTGGCAGCTTGGACAAGTACGAGACTAGGGATCCCCAACTGGGACAGGGTGAAGCTGAGCTGAATCTATCCCTCTGGGGGAGAGAGGAGAAAGTGGTGGGTCTGCTGAATGTGAGTGTCTGGGAGAGAGCAGAGCCACAGAGGGAGAGGTTGGAGATGAGGTGAGCTGGAATGAGGGATGGGTTGTCCAAGCCAAAGGCCCCAACGGCCGGGCTTTGTGTCTCTCACACTTGATGGGCTGAGTTGGAGTTTGGGATAGGCGAGACCATTCCTTGGCACTGGGTGCAGGATCCTTACTTTGCTGATGATATTTGACTCTCCATCCCCACCCTAAGCCAGACATGTGATGCCATTCAGGGGCTCCCCCAGACCCTTCAGGCTGTGGACATCTGGATGAGGAAGAGCTGGTTGCAACTCAGCCCTAGTGAATCTGGAGAGTCACCATCTCTGACGCTTGACAGAATAGAGCCGAGTACAGTTTGGGGTTCCTCAAGGAGCAAGCGGCACCCACGGCAAAAATGTCAATTCTGCCCCTTCCAGGACTGGGAGCCGCTGCTCAGGACCACTCATGTCTTAGGGCAATGCTCTCTGCCTGGGGCTGGAAGCTTTAGCCGCTATGGAACATGGAGGATGTTGCGCTGATTCCCAGTTACCCTCCGGGTGCAAAGCCTCAAGACCCTGGGACCCCCTAAGGTCTTCTAGATGTGGTTTTGCTTACAGCTGAGTTGAGACAGGGAACAAGGATTTTACATTTGTTAACTGATACTATTATTTTAGGACCCAGTTTGGACTTCTTGCTGACAACTGGATTAGAGAAGATGTTATTTACTGGATTTGCCCATACACAGCTCGCTGAATTATGAGGTGAAGAGTTTTATATTTGTTAATTTCCAGCCGGCTTCAGACAAGCAAAGTCAATGGGGGGAGCCAGATTCCCTTAACACATTGATTCACTTAACAACTGTGGCAAAAAAATCGTAAGATGAGGTACAATCCACTTAACTGTCTTGCTTAGCAATGGAAATTTTGGGCTCTATCGTGGTTGTAAGTCAAGGACTAGCTGCAGCCCCCAATCCAGAAGGGGAACTCGCCTTTCTCTGAAATGGCAGCCCCCAAACCAATTCAAATCTGCTGCAAGATCTTTGCTCACAGCATTCAAAGAGCAACCAGCCTCTTATTCTTCCTCCCACCTGTTTATTTAAGTGGGGCAGCATTTCTGGACTTCAACTCCCAGAATTCTCCAGCCAGCATGACTTCAAGTTGCCATGGCTGAGAAACACTGAATTAGGGATTTTATGCTAAATTTCCAATGGAAGCTATTTGAGTTCTCTCTTTTAAATCAGATTTCTGCAGGAAAATCCTGAAACATTCATCCTCCCCTGCTGTTCACTCTGTGCAAGAAAGATGCTGCCCTCCTGTGCTTGGCCCTATCCTCAAACTGCTCCCGGCTTGCCTTCCACACTTCCAGGGGATCCCTGACAAAAGCAGAAAGGCTCTCTCTTGAAGAGGCTTCTGAGGGCCAGACGGAGATAACAGACTTTCCCCAATGCCAGCAAGACTGAACTCTTCTATCAAGGGCGCACGGTCAGGAAACAGAGCCTCCCTAGGGCACCCTCCTTGGGCCAAGGGCTTCAAGAGCTCCTGCAGGAACAGCTCCAAGTGAGCCAGGAAGGGAAAGGCTGCACAGGATCAGTTCCAGGGATCTCTTCTTGCATCCAGCCAGATTCTTAGTACTTTTTTCCTGTAAGAACACAAGGCAATCAGGCAGCATGCTGGAAATGAGTCGCCAGCCCAGCACGACAGGGCCATGAGGAACTGGCTCCTTGAAACAAGACGGCACCTAAGAACTGAGGAGGGAGGAGGATCCAACCAAACCTTCTGGTAGGAGAAAGGGAGCATTCGCTCAGGAACGGGGAGAAAGGGACAAAACCTCTTTCAGAAAAAGCCAGGAAGCCCCTCTAAAGCGGCCTGGGGGCCTTGCCAAGCACAGGGCAAGGGTGCCAGGTTCCCCCACTGCAGGAGGCAGAAACTGCACTTGAAAGAGGAGCAGAACGGAAATGCCCTTCTCCTCTACCCAGGACTAGGAAAGAGGCCTTGCCCAGCCTGCAGCTTCTGGGGTAGCAGCTTACCTGGCTGGATGCTCCCATCTGAGCAGCCTGGACTTGGGAAGCCACCTGCTGCTGCTGCTGCTGCTGCTGCTGCTGCTGCTGCTGCTGCTGCTGCTGCTGCTGCTGCTGCTGCTGCTGCTGCTGCTGCTGCTGCTGCTGCTGCTGCTGCTGCTGCAAAGTTCTGACCTTAAGGAACAGAAGCAAGAGTGGGTTCTATAGCGCTCAATCTCATGGCCATCTCTCAAGCGTGCAGGAATTCCTGCCTGCCTCTTTCCCATCCGTGCCCTGAACCCCAGACGCAGCCCGATTCCTGGGGAGCCTGGCAGCCGCTTCCAAGGCCCAACTGAAGGATTTCTTTCAGGCCTACTACAAATTTGGGAATCCCACAATGGGAGCCTGAATGGAGAAGAGCATGCTGACTCCATGCACAGAAATGCCAAGGCTGCCAGGAGAAGCCTAGCAGGGCCTCCTCTGGTCTGCTAGACTTTGAAAGATTGAGAATCATCCCAGTTTGTGAACTGCACACCCAGAAACTGTTGCCCACAAAGATGAATCCAATATTAAAGGGCAGGCATGTCATTTCACACCCATTACCTTTCAGGGTAAGAAGTGTTATACAAAGAGCATGAAGACACAAAGAAAAAAATTAAAAGGCAGGAGATAGAAAAAAAGAGAATCCAGCAATATAAGCACTAGTTACTGAATTCCTCAATACCCCTCCATCTTGCAAAGCAATCTTGCTTTTACTATACGTTACCTCATCATTGTTCTGTTCAAATGTGTCATTTCTCCACAAAACCAGTTTTCTTGGTCTTCCTTCATTTTGTTAATTATTTATATATAATTGAACTATCACAACATGTTTATTTCATACAGTCACTTGCTTTTGTATTCCTCTTTGTCAACTTTACAAATGAGCCTGACTGCAGCCATTTTCATCTCATTTGAAGTTGCCACATGGAATGGAGGGAGGGGGAGAGTTTTCCAGGTGCTTCGGTAGTCAAAACAGACTACTGTCCCGTGGGAACCAAGGTCATCTATTGCTCCTTCACCCAGGCGCAGGGCGTAATCCACAAAAGCCCGCCAACTGCATTAATTGGGGAACGCGATGTATGACTTAGCTTTGGGGGTAGAGATTTCATACTTTGTAATTGAGAGCTTATTATTGATTCTCCAGACTTGGTTTCACTTTTGACCTTGCCAATACTCTGTAACAATAAAAAATGTTCTTTGAGGAATTTGCAAGCCTCGGAGTCCTGCTTTATCTGTTTCTGTTGGTCAGAACCATGACACTCTTATTTTCTTTTTTTTAAAAAAAAAACAAATTTTATTGGTTTTTTGATTCTTAGAACAAAGTGCTTAAGACACACCGTGGTGCTGGGGTAAACATCCAAAAATAAAACCATATATGAATAACTCAAATCAATACATTGAATATTCTCTCTCTATTTCCCTCAATTAACCTAATACATTTAAAATAATCTATTTCTAATTTAAATTTCTAACAATCCTAAACCTGTTTTAGAGCTTTGTGAATTTACAATTAACATAATCAAATTTGACTTTAAAGAAACAGATTCAGGTATCCCTTCCAGATATATTCTAGATCTCAATCTCTTAAATCCTTAATTTTATCACTAATCTCATTTATTTCTTCTTCCACTACACAATATGTCTCCTAATTAAAGTAAAATATTAGTCTATCCTATACATATATAATCCATCAATCAATTGATCTCTTTAAGATAACAAAATAACAAAGTAATATCAAACCTTAAATCATTTCAGCCCTTTGGACCAAATTCAAATTTCATCCAGTTAATTATTATACCTAATAACGTCCATGCTGTCAGGCAAGAACATCATCTTACTAATTTAACATACTCAATTAGTTATTAAATCAATCCAGATCTAAAACGCCTCTTCAGTTTTCTTCATTCCATTACATGGTAGTTTTCATACAAATAAACCTATTATTCCAAAGAATACATTCTTAATCTATTTAAAATATATATTCTAATAATCACCCAATTTTCTCTTACTTCTAACTCTAAATCTTAAACCTTAAATCAATCCATAATTCTACAGTGCCTTTGATCCATCACACATAATTTTGAATTTAACTTTTCAGTCTTATTCTGGTCTTTTTTTTTGTGCCAGGCAGGTTTCCATAACAAAGCTTCCCTTTCAGCCAATAAGTCTCTCTTTATTGCTTGTAGCATCATTTGAAACAGTAAGAAGCATCCCGTCCTCTGCATTAAGCGTCTATTTATATTATCCTTAAAGCTTCGTTGCTTTAAAGGCTGAAATCTCTTTGATTTTTCTGATCCTCAAAGGTATAGATCAGTGGTTCTCAACCTTCCTAATGCCGCGACCCTTTAATACAGTTCCTCATGTTGTGGTGACCCCCAACCATAAAATTATTTTTGTTGCTACAGTTATGAAGTAGCAACAAAAATAATTTTATGGTTGGGGGTCACCACAACATGAGGAACTGTATTAAAGGGTCGCGGCATTAGGAAGGTTGAGAACCACTGATCTATACCTTTGAGGATCAGAAAAATCAAAGAGATTTCAGCCTTTAAAGCAACGAAGCTTTAGGAGAGGAGGCATAAAGCTTCGTTGCTTTAAAGGCTCAAATCTCTTTGATTTTTCTGATCCTCAAAGGTATAGATCAGTGGTTCTCAACCTTCCTAATGCCGTGACCCTTTAATACAGTTCCTCATGTTGTGGTAACCCCCAACCATAAAATTATTTTTGTTGCTACTTCATAACTGTAATTTTGCTACTGTTATGAATCGTAATGTAAATATCTGTTATGCAGGATGTATTTTCATTGTTACAAATGGAAAAAAGTAATAAAGTACAGGTAGTCCTTGACTTACAACAGTTTGCTTAGTGACTGTTCAAAGTTACAAGGGCACTGAAAAAAGTGACATGACCATTTTTCACACTTATGACTTTTGTAACATCCCCAGGGTCATGTGATTTACATTTCGATGCTTGGAAACTGATTCATATTTATTATGGTCACATTGTTCCAGGGTCATGTGATTGCCTTTTGCAACCTTCTGACAAGCAATATTAATGGGGGAAACCAGATTCACTTAACAACCATGTTACTAATTTAATCTCTCTCTCCCTCTTTCTTTCTCTCTCCCTTTCTTTCTCTCACCCTTTCTTTCTCTCTCCCTCTTTCTCTCCCCCTCCCCCTCCCTTTTTCTCTCCCTCTTTCTCTCTCCCTCCCTATCTCCCTTTCTCTCCTTTTCTCTCTCTCCCTCTTTCTCTCCCTCTCTCTGTCTCTCTCCCTCTCTTCCTCTCAAAGATCCTTAAAATCCTTAAAAGTTATGCTTGGGTGGAAGACTTTCTCTTTTACAGATGGGGTGGGTTGGCAGACAAATACTAAAAAAAATAAAAAATAAAAAATTAATTAACGGATTAACGGAAGGACAGAGACCCAAAAGATCTTGGAGACTTAATGAAAACTTGTTTAAATATGATATAAATGTGAATGAATGTAAAAATGTTATGAAGGAATTTTTATGCTAAATTTGCATAAGGATACAACTATAGAAATGGTATGGGACGAACTTGGAGGAGTGGCAGAAGGGTATTAATAGATTTATTTGGAATGGCAAGAAACCGAGGGTCAAATTAAAAATTATTCAGGATACAAGGGAAAGAGGTGGTTTGAAAATGCCTAATTTTAAGTTATATTATCACGCTGCTGTTTTAGTAGCGATAAGTGATTGGGTCAATTTAACTAATGACAGAATATTGAATATTGAAGGGTACGGTTTATTATATGGTTGGCATGCATATTTACTTTATGATAAAAAGGTCAATAGGAGTTTCAAAGAGCACCTACTGAGAAATGCTCTGCTGCGTGTTTGGAAAAAATATCAGTATAAATTAAATGATAAGATTCCTGTTTGGACGGTTCCCAGACCGTCCAGAATATAAATAGAGTACAATTACAAGATGTGGTGCCTTATGAGAAACTCCTAATTAAAGAAGGGAATCTTTTATTATTGAAGTCCTTGAATATTTTAAGAGAGGAAGGAATAACCTTTACTTGGTTTCAATATCTACAATTGCAGACTAGATGGAAAAAAGACTTGAAGATGGGTTTATCTCAAATAGATGAAAATTTAATTAAACAAATTAGAGACCAAAGGTCAATGCATATTAAAAGATTGTATAATGTATTGATAGAAATTGATTCGGAAACTGAATTAGTTAAGGACTGTATGATAAAATGGGGACAAAATTTTGGACAACCAATTATGATGGAAACTTGGGAGAGGATCTGGGTGAAAAATGTAAAATTTACACAAGCGCAACATTTAAGAGAAAATTTTTATAAAATGTTTTATAGATGGCATTTGGATCCGAAGAAATTATCATGTATGTACCCTAATTTAAAATCTAACTGCTGGAGATGTGAATGTATGGATGCTACTTATTTTCATGTATGGTGGACTTGTAGAAAAATCAAGGCTTTTTGGATAAAAATATGGTGGATACTTCAAAATATTTTGAAAAAACGTATTGAATTTTCACCACAGTTGTTTTTATTAGGTATTATAAAAGATTGCACCACCATAGAGACGAACTTAATTTTTAACTTGATTACAGCAGCGAGACTGTTGGTTGGACAATATTGGAAGAAGGCAGAATTACCATCCATCGAGGAATGGACTTTGAAAGTTATAAACCTGGCGGAAATGGCGAAAGTATCTGCATATTTGAAAGATCATTCAAATGAAAAATATATGTTGGACTGGAAAAAATGGATAGACTATATTCAAGGGAAATATCAATCTAAGAAATTGTATTTAGCATATAGTTAAGTTTTTATTAGGATTTATATAATAATTTTGTTTAATTTAGTGGGTTTTCTTCTGTTTTACCCTGTATTCACTTTGGGAAGTCGGGGGGGTGGGTGGGTGGGTGTCTAATAATGTACTCAACTGTAATACTTGCAATATATAAGAATGATATATTTATTGATATAAGAGGGGTTGCTTGGGCAGTACCTCTGGACCACATCTGGTGGGGGTGGAAAGTGAGGAGTGAAGGAGTGGAGGGAAGTAGGAAGGTTGTAGGAGAGGAGGGTGGAGAGTGAGGGAGGGAGAGTGGGGAGGGGGAGGGAAGTACGAGATAGGGAGGAAGGAAGAGGGGGATGTGGTGGAGGGGGTGCTGCCAAGCAACACCCATAGTTATTTTAAGTATTTTACGTAAGTTTTTAAAAGAATGTATGTCTTGTTTTGTCTGGGAGAAAGTTGAAAAAGATTGTATTAAGCTGAGTAGTATTTAATTTGATTCTTTGTTTATAATTATAAAACTAATAAAATATATATTTAAAAAAAAGGAAAAAAAAGTGTGAATAGGTATCCAGTAGCTACCTTGAAGTTTGAACGACTTCTTTCTCTTGCCACCAGCTTTTAAGAGGAGCAAAAGACATCCAGCACTGCAACCAGGCACCCTGGACTGGCCATTCCAGGGCTTCCTACATCAGCTGACTTAGTTATCTGCAACCTCCTGTTGTCGCTTGAGGGGGGGAAGGGACACGGGCGGGAGAGATTCCTTCTTTCTCATCCGAGGAGGGAAGTTATGTTGGCCCGTCGACTCTATGTTGAGCCCCGTGGGCCCGACATTCGCGGGCAGGCGGGAACCCACCCGCCGAGCCGCCACCTCCCTATCACCCTCCAAAAACCCCATCTTGCCCCTGAGGGTCTCCAGCTGGGGAGAGGGACAATCGGATGGGGGGGGTCCTCGAAGACTGGAGGGGGTCGAAGCCTCACCCGCTCCGACTTTTATTCCCTCTCCAGGATGTTTCTCCAAGCGCCCAATCCAGCTGGCGGTCGGGATCCTGGAGGGTCGCTCCCCTCCCACTGGCAGATACCCCGCAGGGTAAGAGTCAGTCCAGGCTCAGCCCTGTTAAGGCTGCATGTTGATTAACCGGCTCCCCGGGTTTGTTTGTTTTTTTCCCCCCCAACCCTTCTCCCTCGCCTTGTCTTGTGCCGCCAAAGACCCTTTCTAGGATGGGGAAAGTTAGATATCTAGAAAGCGAACTTCTTCAGGAGGGAGTCATTTAAGGGTGGCGGCGGCAAGGAGAAGGAGCCTCTGGGATGCTTACTCGCAAGTAAACCCGACGGCTTCCTTCTCCACCCTCCTTCCCCAAAGTGGATTACGCATTTGGCGAGGGAGCCCGTTTTTAAGCGCGTGCATACATGGCTCTCCTTCCCCTCCCCGCGAGTTAAGAGGAGCCAAATTATTTGAGGAGGGGAGGCAAACTTTCCAAGCATCCCCTCCTTCCCTCCGCACCCCCCCCAGAAAACGACCTCCTCTGCCTGCGAGGAGGCTGCGAAAGGAGAACAAGAAGGGGTTCGGTAGGTGGGATGCTTAATACTTTTTCATGGAAGTTTCCCAAAACAGAAGGATATGACTTTACAGCTGTCCCAGATTCCAGCTATTTCATTCTCTCCTTCCAACATTTTCACCTTCCACTGAGCGTACTTGATTCTCAGCTAAATGTTTTCTGACAAGTCCCTCTCTCAATGAATTTCCTTTTTCCTAACAATTTCTGGCAGTGGAGTACACACTTCCCCAATTGGAGCCTCGCCTTTGGATCCCGACCAGGCGGGAGGCAGAATAAAAGGAAGCCGTTTAAAGGTGGGAGGAGGGAAAATCCCGAGGTTGGCTTGCTCCCGATTCACAACAAAAAAGGCGAAGGGAAGCTCGCAATTCGGGCTGGCAGGCTGGCTTTCTCACCCACGCCAATTCCCTTCTCTTTGCTTGCAATTGGGCGATTCTGAGTTTAAGCGCAACTTCTAGCAACCCCGAAGAAAATCCCATAGATGAGGGTAGGGAGACTCAATTAAGTTGCTTGCAACCCCCCCCCCACACAAGGGCAGAGACCAACCCCACGAATGGCCATCCTGGCTCATGCCCGCGCAAAGCAGCAACTCCGATCTAGACAGGGGGGTCAACAGAAAGGAGGTGAGCAAGTGAACAACACCTCGGATGCACCAGCCTGTCTTCTGCTGCCCAAAGCAGCCCTCCCTCCCTTGCAAGCCACTATTCATTTTTAGCAGTTGCGGATCCGATTTTGCCAACCAAAAATAAAAATACCCGGGGATTGGGGGGGCGCAGGGGAGAGAGAGAGAGAGAGAGAGAGAGAGAGAGAGAGAGAGAGAGAGAGAGAGAGAGAGAGAGAGAGACAGAGACAGAGACAGAGACAGAGACAGAGACAGAGACACAGAGAGACAGAGACAGAGAGACACACACACACACAGAGAGAGAGAGACAGAGAGAGAGACACCAAGTCTGTGCCTTGCTCTAAGAATGTGCTTTCCAGGTTTTTTTTAAAACTAAGATTTTTTTAAAAAATACAACCCAAAAGGGCTATTTAAAAAAGCAATTGCACGGAATGCGAGCTGGCGGAAAGAAAAGATGATCTCCGGCACTTTTATTCACAGACACATTTTTTTCCCCAGATCATAAAATGTCCATTCCTCCCTCCAAAAGGGAGGGAATCAAAATACAAAAGGAACCCACCCCACGGCAAAGCCCTCTGGTGTGCTGATTCCACAGCTAACAACCCTTCCTTCCCTCCCTCCTTCCTTCCTCCTCCTCCTCCTCCTGCCTCACCCCCCCCTCAGCTCCCCGCCAGCCCGTCTCCCCTCTTCCACTGAGGCACGAGTGACTGCACACAAGCACAATCTGAGCAGCTCTGCGGGCTTCGCAGATTCCCCAGGAAGATACGTCACGGATGCCAATGTCTGGGCTGCAGCTTCTGATTGGTGAAAAGGCTGGGAGAAGGCAGGCTGAATCGTTGGCTCTTGCTAGCTCTACCTGAGAGGCAGGGAGTTGCTCCTTTGATGCTTTAAGTCTTACCATACTCTGTGTTGTTTTTATCCGCCTGGAGACGGATAGAGGAGCGATGTCTCGGTTCCTAAGACCATCGGAAATATGTGTTTTCCGATGATCTTAGGAAACCCCTGTAAAAGGGTCGTTCAACCCCCAAATGGGTCACGACCCACAGGTTGAGAACCGCTGGTATAGATGAAATTCTTGTAGGGTAAAATAAATTCCTCTTTACTCTCAATTAAGTCCTGTTCTAGTATGTTTTGGTTTGTAGAATGGTCAGATGTTGTCTGAAAGTCAGTTTGAAGGTTTGGAATATGGCTTCTGACTCTTAATTCTGTAGAAGTCTCTTTGATTGTAGCACATATTTCCTCAGTGGCTTCGTAGATATTTTCCAATATAAGTTTATAGTTCAATTGTGAATAAGGTTTATCCATTTTAATAATAGTTGAAGAGAGTGCCTTTTTTTTCTTTTAGTGGAGGCAGTATTTAATAAAAGTAAAGCAGTATCCACCCCCACAGTTCCCACAGCTGCATCCACTTATCTTTTCTCTTCAAAAGTAATTTGAAGGCCAAGTCCATCTCATCTCCAAACAGTAACCAGCTGTTGAAATATTACCTTTTCGCCACTAGATGTCCTCAATAGAGATAAAAATCTTTTCCAGACACCATTTCCCCCTTTTCTATCTTTTAGAGAAAAAAGTGGAAAAAGAAACAATCTTCCAGTATAATATGATAGTAGAGCTCTTTAAAAAAAGTTTTTTTTCTGTTACCCAAAGTAGATAAAAATAAAGTGTAGTCTTTAGAATTTTTTATTTTAACCTTTTTGTTCAACGCCTTTCTTCCCACACATACCAAAGCTGCTTTTTCAAGATGGGGAAACGATGCCAACAGGGTGAAGAGAGGAGGAGAAGGGGTCTCACCCGGATCATCCGCGGTGGGTCTATTCACACTTAGATGTTGCTGTGACGTTCGGCTGGTGTAGCAGGGTAATCGGCCATCTTACAGGACGATCTTTTGCTCCGTCGGCCCTCAGGAAATAGTTGGAGCCACGAGAGAAGCTGCCACCCTCCTGCAGCCTCCAGCAAGCCTCCTACTTGGTGGTCACCCCTCCAGGGCGACTGTCGACCCACAAGGGGTCTACCGGCAAAGAAAAACCCAGCCGGTGTAGAGATGAGTCTCCAGACACGACTAAAGTCGTCGTGAACTGGAACCGGAAGTCGACATTCTTATTTTCTTACCACACACATTTATTCCTCTGCTCTCAGTTTTCTTATATTTCTCCTGATATATGCAATGGTCATTTTCCATTTAATAAAATGGACATTTCAGGTCCCCAAATCCCTATTATATCCCTGCTTATTTAGCTATACTTTGGGGGCTGCCATTCTGATGAGGGGGGGAGGGAATACTTTCGCTTGGGTAACTTTCGCTTTCTACTTTCTCTATCTAAGCTTAGTCCTACCCTCCCTCCCTCCCTCATCCTCCTGGGAACGGAAGAAACAAAACTGGAAAAGACCTTGAGATGCGCATCAACTGTATGTTACACAAACATCGTGCAATCTGTGGATTGGCTGGATTTCAAATGAACTTTATGACTTTGGTGGGAGGAGGAGGAATGCCTCTTGAATTATACTTCTCGTCTTGATTTCTTTACTGTCACTAACCCCTAATAAAAGTTCCTTTTGAGACGATGCCTGTTTGAAGAGTTCTGCTTTCTTGGGTGGTCAGCTGAGGTGGGTCCTTACATAAGGTGAGATCTATGCAGAGTACTATGCAGTACTCAACCCGGAGAAGCTGCTGCCCTACGGGGGGAGTCGCAACCAAATCTCACATGGAGGAGTTCCAGGCAGAACTATGGTCCAAAGATCTCCTCTGTTTAAAACCAGAGAGTCTCTCCAGGGATCTGGAAGAAGATGGACCCTCTGGTGAAAAAGATCGAGCTAGATAATCATTTGGGGTTGGAAAACGGGAAGGATGGGAAGAAAAAGCTCTGAAGTGGAGGGAAGAAAAAGGTAAAGAAGAAAGCTCTGAAGTGGAGGGAAGAAAAAGGTAAAGAAGAAAAATCCGGAGCCTGCCCCTCCTGACGAAGATAAAGAAAAGAACAGAATTGAAAGAACCCAGGCTGTTTTTCTTAGGAAACTTCTGGGTCTTCCTCCTTGTGTTGGATTTGCTTCGATGTACCTAGAACTGGGCATTCGTTCAGTCAAATGCATGGCATGGATTAACACCTTTAAATGTTGGTTTTGTGTGCTCTTTTCGGCAGTCCATGGTAGCTACCTTTCCCTGGTGTTTGCTGACTCTCATACTTCTTGTTGGGAGAGGAAACTCCACTTGCTAGGTTTTAAGGGGGATGCTCTGGGAGATTACGGTCTCAAGAACGCCCAGTTTAAGGTAGTCCAACGGCTTGTGGACATAGATTTGCAATATTTCAGATCCAGAGCCAACAAAACCTGCTCCCCTTTGATCTTCAGCCATTCTAATAATTATGGATTGAGGATGGCTTCATATTTCTATACTCTAACCATCCCCAAGTATAGAAGAGTCTTTTCCCTAGCCCGTTTCAATGTTTTGCCCTCAGCACTACTCGACGGGCGATTCAAGAGGCTCCTGTTTAGTGAGCGACTCTGCCCCTGTGATAGGGCTGAAGTTGAAACTGTGGAGCATGTCTTATCATACTGCCCTATGTATAACACAGCCAGAATTAAATTACTGTCTTTCCATGGAATTGATCCCTCTGGTTCTAATGTTAGTAATTTGGTTTTATATTGTTTAGGGGATGACTCCTCCTATATTACTTCTCAGGTTTCTAAATTTCTTTTAAGAGCTGTACCTATTAGAGGAGAACGTTGTAATTCCCTTTAACCAAGGCTTCTGGTGTTAACAGTTTGTATTTTTCTTGTGTTTTCTTTTGTTGCACTTGCATTTTGGTCTGTGACTGTAAATATTATTATTATTATTATTATTATTATTAAAACAAAAGTTGGACATGATGGAAGCAGTGATGGAATACGTGAGAAAGACCCTTGGCGAATTCAAGGTGCATCTAAAAGAGCGCCCTGAATCAGAGGATGGGATGGAGGATGAATCGGAGGGAGAGGAATTGACTGCCAGGGAGACAGCAGTGGCTGGAACCTTGGCAGCAGCACTGCAGCAAGGCCGTCCACCCCAGGGGCCCAGAGACAGACCGCCCAAACCAACAGAGGTGAAGCCGATCCCAATCGGAATGAAGTTTGATGGAGACCTGAAGTGACTGGGGTTTTTCCTAGCACAAGTGTTCACCTACATGCAAATCTATGGGAGAACACTGTCCACTAATGTAGAGAAGGTTCAGGTAGTCACTCTAGCCTTGGAAGATGGAACAGCTGACTGGATGGTGACATTGAGCAACTGCAATGCACCCGAACTGAGAAATTTCAACCACTTCATGGCCGCTGTCCGCAGATACTTCGAAGACCGTCTGGCAGATAAGAAAACCCATGAGCACATAAAGATGGTGAAGCAAGTAGACCTGTGGCTGAGTATACTGAAGAATTCAGAGAATTGGCCAGTCGTTTAAACTGGTCAGAAGACAGCCTGGTAAACTGTTTCCAGAACGGGCTCAAAGAAGAGCTATACAATACCTGTGTAGCTCTTGGAGCCCCAGGACACCTTTACGACTGGTGTCTGATAGCTGAGGAAGTGGAAATTGATTAACGCAAGCACCTACACCACCCGATGAGATCAAGCTTCAAACCACAGCCAGAGAAGTGAGGGGAAACCGTTCGGACCTCACGTGCCCACCCTTGTACTACTGCCTGCTTCAAATGCAGTAAGGAAGGGCATTGAGCAGTGGACTGCCTCAGCAAGACACTTGCCAAGAGAGGGGATCGCTTGCTTGCTGGAAGACCCTCGAGGACCTCACCATATCCGAGATGGCAATGAGATCGGAAGAGGTCGTAGAACTCCCCCATGATCGTGATGGAGACGGTCGAGCTCCAACTCCACACTACGATGACCCAGAAGGCATGGAAAGCGACTACGAAAATGACCCATTGGTAAGTGGGCCAATTGACCCTAGAACTTTCCATACCAGGCACTGGGAGGACAGTAAAATTAGTGGCTTTATTAGACTAGGGGTGTACCTGATACATGATCAGCCCAGATCTAGTGGGGAAAATGGGAATAACCCTCAGGAGATTAAAGACTCCAATTACTTTTTGCCAGCTGGATGACTCGGTTGCGGGGGCGGGGTACCTGCCAGTTTTGTCACCAGGCCCTTATAGATTTGGGGGACCACACAGAGACTCTAGCATTTATCATGGCCCCAGGAATGGAGTGGCTGATAGTTTTGGAACTGGCCAGGCTAAAGAAATGAAACCCCATAATCAACTGGAGGGAAGGATGGTTAAAATTCCTGCAAGGGGAGGCCCCTCCCTTCTCTAAAGAAAATGCCGGGAGATATGGATTACGCCGCGATTTTGCCTCCGCCCTCGGTGAGTAGACCTGCAAAACCTCCCAATGGAATACCAAGATTTGGCTGAGGCATTCAGCGAGCAGAGAGTAGATGAACTCCCCCTCACTGGCCCACAGACTGTACTATTGAAATCATTCCAGGGGCAAAACTGCCCAAACCAAAAATGTACTCTATGACTCCCAGGGAATTAGATGAACTGGGAAAGTTCATCAAAAAGAATTTAGAATGGGGTTTTATAGAGCCAGCTAGACCCAGGTAGCAGCCCCTATATTATTCAGAGAAAAGAAAGATGGCTCTCGTCTGTGTATGGATTATAGGAGTCTGAATGCTGTGTGTGTGTAAAACATATACCACCTTTAATGAAAGACATGTTAGCGCACTTGTCAAAAGGTAAGATTTTCTCCAAGCTAGACTTAAGAGAAGCTTATTACCGCATAGGCATAAAGAAGGGAGATGAATGGAGAACCGCCTTCAATTGCCCACTAGGCTGTTTCCAATTTAAAGTCCTCCCTTTTGGGTTGCCAGGGGCCCCTGCAGTGTTTATGCAATTAATCCAATCAAGTCCTGCATGAGCACCTGTATAAGGGGGTTTTGGTTTACCTGGGTGACATCCTTATTTACACTGAAACTATGGACGAACACATTAAGCTAGTACTGAAAAAACTACGCTTGGCTAAGCTGTATGCTAAGTCAAGGGTCTCCAACCGTGGCAATTTTATGACTTGTGGGCTTCAACTCCCAGAATTCCTCAGCCAGCATGGCTATACTAAGTTGTCAAAGTGTGATTTTCACAAAAATTGCATTGATTACTTGGGCTATCATATATCCAACGAAAGGATAGAGATGGACCCATAGAAAGTAAGGGCAGTCCTGGAATGGGCTCCTCCAAAAACTAGGAAGCAACCCCAGTTTCCTAGGATTTGCAAATTTTTACAGACAGTTAATCCTGTCTCTCGCGCAGATTGCCTTCCCTATCACAAACTTACTAAAAACACAAGGGGGAGATAAACCAAAGCCTAGTCAATCATTAAAGTGGACGGGGGACAGCCAAGCTGCTTTCAAGAAACTTAAAAGACTTTTTTTCCATGGAGCTGGTTTTGAAGCATCCAGAACCAGAACAGCCTTTTATAATTCAAGCTGATGCCAGCAATGTGGTTGTGGAAGCGGTCCTATTACAGAGAAATAAAGAGGGACAATTGCAACCCTGTGCTTACACCTCTAGGAAATTATCTGAGACTGAACAGAGATGGGCGGCTTGGGTGAAGGAAGCTTATGCTGTGTGAAGGGCTCTCCTCACCTGAAGACATTTCATAGAAGGGGCGTTGTCTTAACTGAACGCCTTTTCTCAGCATGAGGAATGTAGAATCCACAAATGGGTTTTAGAAGTCCTCTAGCCATTTAGACCAATCAATCAAAGTTGCCACGCCCCTGCAGGGTCAGACCATGCCCCAGTTTCGAAAAAGGGAGAAGCCAATGATTGTGTGATGTGATGGCTCCCGAATTGCTGACACTGACCTGACTGCTAAAGTGAACAGGGAGGGGGTGGATTCTACATTCCTCATGCTGAGAAAAGGCGTTCAGGTAAGACAATGCCCCTTCTCCAGCATGTAGAGGAATGTAGAATACATGAATGGGACATACCAAAGTCCCTATGAGCCCATGGGTGGGACGCAGGCCGGTCAAGTGTCGGTGTTGAAATGGATCACCTGCTGTAAGACCAGGCGGCCGAATGTGGCCTCTGCAGAAGCAAACTTGTTGAGCTTGTAATGACGTATGAAAGGTGAAGGGGACGACCACGTCGCCGCCCTACAGATATCAGCTATGGAAGCCTGAGTTTGCCATGCCGCTGATGTGGAAGTGCTATGCGTAGAGTGCACCGTTAAGCAGCTTGGAACTGGTAAAGAATACTGGTAAGATTCAGCAATACAGGCTTTAATCTAACGGGCAATAGTAGAAGAGGAGACCTTCTGCCCTTTGGAACCTGCGTGGAAGGAGACAAAGAGTGCCTCCGATTTACGAAAAGGGGCAGTCCTCTTAAGGTAATGATGCAGTGCCCTGCGCACATCCAGGGAATGCCACTGCCATTTCCGTGCGTGGGAAGGATTGGGACAGAAGTTCGGTAGAACAATTTCCTGGGCCCGATGAAACAGTGTATTCACCTTGGGGATGAACAGGGGATCCAATCGCAATATCACTCTGTCCTGGTGGAAGGCACACAGGTCTTCCCTAACAGAAAGAGTAGCCAGTTCAGAAACCCGCCTTGCCGATGTGATGGCCACCAGGAAGGCCACCTTGTGGGACAAATAATGAAGAGAGCAAAATCTGAGAGGTTCAAAGGGGGTTCCCGTAAGAGCCTGTAGAACTCGGGGCAGCTCCCAAGAGGGGTACCAATGTACTACAGAGGATCTGCTATTGGTGACTCCTTTGATAAAGGATCGAACCCTCGGGTGGTGAGACAACGGCGTGGAGTTGGCACAAGTGAATGCCATGGAAAATGCGGCCACCTGCCTACGGATAGTGTTGGGCGCCAAGCCCATATCCACTCCATCCATGAGGTATTCAAGAATTCTCGGAATAGTGGCAGAAGAGGTAGACAAACCCTTGCGGTTACACCAGTCACAGAAGTTCCTCCAAGGGGCATCATAAATCTGGTCCGTTGCTGGCCGCCTTGAAGCCTGAATCATAGATATCACTCTGGGGGAGTAAGATCCCCGCGTCAGGAACTGGTGTTCAGATGCCATATGGCTAATTGGAACCACTGCGGATTTGAGTGCCGTATGGCCCCTTGTGTTAAAGTTATCCGCTCTGAAGGAATTCTCCACGGAGGAGTTACAGCAAGGTTCACGAGATCCATGAACCATGGATGCCTCGGCCAGTGTGGGGCCACAAAAATCAGCTCCGCCTGTTCCTGCAACAGTTTCCTGATGATGGCCGGAATCAGAGGGAGAGGTGGGAAGGCATATAGTAGGCCCTCCGGCCAAGGACTGCGGAGGGCATCTGCTCCCTCCGAACCCTGACAGGGATATCGAGAGAAACCGGGGAAGTTGGGCGTTCGCTGAGGACGCAAACAGATCTACCCTGGGCCAACCAAATCAATAAGTGATCGCCCGAAAGAGGCGTGGATGCAGGCGCCACTCTGAATGATATACCATGGATCGACTCAGAAAATCCGCCTGTTGGTTCTCCACCCCCGATATATGCTCCGCCCTTAGGGACAGAAGATTTTTCTCCACCCATGACCCCAGTAGCCGGGCCTTGGACATCAGAGACCGAGATCGGGTTCTGCCCTGCCTATTTACATGGGCCTTTGCCGCCACGTTGTCCGTCAGGACCAGCACGTGGCAACCCGCAACCTTTTTGCGGAAATGACGAAGTGCCAGGTGTATGGCTCTGAGTTCTAACCAATTGATACTCTGTTTGAGATCCCGTTGGGACCACCGCCCCTGGGTAAACTGAAGTTGGAGGTGTGCCCCCCCTCCGAATAGGCTGGCATTTGTGGTCAAGTCACCTGAACTGGTTCTCTGAAAAGAAAGCCCTTGGACAAAGTTGGGGATAGCCACCAGAGAAGAGATGTGAGCGTTAGTCCAGGGACCCATACCCACTGGGGAAAGGAGGCTACGTCCCGCCTCTGATAGGGAAGCAGAAACCACTGGAGCTGTCTCGTGTGGCGCCTGGCCCACGGTAATATGGCAATGCAGGAAATCAGCTTCCCCAACAGTTGTGAGAGCAGAAGTAGGGTCACCCATTTTTTTCTGCGCACTTTGAGGATTAGTGTACGAATGCTGACCTGACGCTCTTGTGATAAGAAAACTTGGCACAGGTTGGTATCTATTATTGCGCCCAAGTGTAACAGCCGGTTGGTTGGAGCCAAGTGACTTTTTTGAAAGTTGATCAGAAAGCTGTGATCTTGAAGCGTCCTGATTGTCAGCGCCAAGTCCAAACGAGCGTTCAGTACCGATGACGACTGGATTAGAATATCGTCCAAGTAGCACTGAACGCGGACCGGCACCAACCTGAGCTGTGCGGCAAGAACCGCCAGGATTTTGGTGAAGACCCTGGGGGCTGATGACAGGCCAAATGGTAAGGCCTTGTACTGGTAATGATGGTTGGAATACCTGAATCTGAGAAACCGTCTGTGACCCGGATGTATGGGGATGTGAAGGTATGCTTCTGTAAGGTCTATTGACGTCAGGAAATCCCCCTGATGAATACTGCCCAAAATGGAATGAAGGGTATGAATTTTGAACTTGTGATAGACAAGGTATGAATTTAGAGTCTTGAGATCGAGTATTGCCCTCCAATGCCTCGAGGCTTTCGGAACCACAAAGAGGATGGAGTAGAACCCCTGTCCCCATTGATCCGGTGGTACCTGCTCTATGGCCTCTATGTTTAGCAGATGTTGAATGGCCTCCTTCATGAGACCTTGCTTTACGGGATTTCGCGATAGGGGGCAGGTGATGAAACGCCGAGGAGGGGAAGTCAAGAACTCCAGAGACAGACCGTCTCTGATGGTGGTGAGAACCCAGGTGTCCATAGTGGTGTCTTCCCACTTGAGGAAGTAATATGTCAGTCTGCCGCTGATAGGAGGGGTCCGCTCTGAGTCATTTTGATTTACGGAAGGGACGAAGCCACAAAAAGGCCGCTTGCCCTGAAATTGTGGTTTTGGCCTGTCTCTGTAGCCAAACGTGTCCGAGGAACGGTCCACCCCACTTGAAAGGGCCAAGAACCGCTCCCTGAGGTCAGGTCTGAGCCTGTCCGAAACGACGGGCGGCGATTATATGGAGTAAAACGTCTGCCTGTCCTTTTGGAGAGGTGAGAGAGAACTCTCTTCTTCTCTCTATTTTCAATCAGGTAAGGAGTGAGGGCCTCACCAAAGAGGCTACCACTCTGGTACGGTGCAGCAGCCACCCTCCATTTGTGTCTGGTGTTGGCCCGCCAATTCTTAAGCCAGAACAACCGACGTGCAGCGACATTGGATGCTATGGCTCGGGCCGAAAACCTGGCCGATTGCAAGGACACATCCGCCATGTATTCTAGTGCAGCTCTCAACTTTGTGACGTCCTGGTGCACCTTTACCTCATCTGGGGAGATTCTAGATTGGAGTTCACGAAGCCACATTAGCGAAATTCTGGAGAAGGAGTTCGATGTTGAGGCTCTTATTGCCCATGCCGAGGCCTGGTGCGTTCTGCAGAAAGAAACCTCAGATTTCTTGTCTTCAGCCTTCAGAGTCTCCGACATATCCCCTGGAATCTTGGAGTCTTGACAATATGGGAGAAAGAGACTCATCTATTCCCGGGATCTCCAGTACATCATTGAGGGAAGAGACTGTGTCCAAGAGTTTACGGTCTATTCCTCCAAGGGCCGAGAAGGTACCAGGGGATCCCCATTGATCCTGAATGGATTTCAAAAACATGGAAGGGCAAGGGATCTGTTGGTTTTTTGTAACCGGTTCCGAGAACAGTGGGACAGAACTCTGACCAGAGTCCTGATCGGCCATTTGGGGTTTCACCGGTTCAATCTTTCTGATGACACAGGCCTTGCGCAGGAGGGAAGAAAAGGAATTAGGGTTAAACACCGACCAGGGGAGTGGCAGCCGTGTGAGTGTCCTCATCATCTGACCACAGGTCCTCTTCTAGGGCCTGTTCTGAATATTCTGATACCTCGCTCTCCCCAAATTGTGGTGGTAAGGCCGGATATGGGAGCTCACAATCTCTGGGACATGTAGTCCCCGTAGATGTAGTGAGGTTTGACTGTCCTGGAATCGGAAGGGCCCTCACAGAAGAGGCCATGGCCTGAGCCACTGCCTGCGAAATCATGGCCTGGAGCTGGACGGAGAATGAAGGCTGTTCAGAGGGTTGGAGGCCTGCCGCCATCGGAGTGAAAGACGCCGATGGGATCTGAGGAGGACCCACCACAGAAAACCCACCCGAGGTTCCACATGCTACTGAGGGTGGAGGGAGGTCTTTGGCAGGAATCGGATCTTGGACCTGCATCCTCAGATCCTGATCAAAGAGAGACAGATGGTCCCGACTGTATCCAAGTAAGAGACCCTGTTCAAGGGTCTGCTCGGGGGACCAAGCCCGTACAAAGGGAGAGGGACATGGGCCCTCTGATGTAGATGCTAGGGAAGGGGAAGTGGAGACAGGTTGGACCTCCGCTGCCCATTGTTGGGCCTTGGAGAATTGTCATTCCAATGCCCTATGTCTGCTATCTGCCTGTTTCTCGGCTACCTTAGAGACCTGTTTGGTCTTGGCCTTGACCTTTGAGGTTACGTCTTGGTTGGGTGACTTGCGTTTCATATTTCCACTGGAAGTGGAAGCCTGTGGAACGGTGTTATCCGCCATGTTGAACAAGAAACAGAAGTTTTCCAGTAGATCCCTGGAACTGTCCTGGTCTGCAGGAGACGAGGCTACGGCCCACCTAGGTGGTACAGGCCTACACGAGGGTCTGTGAAGTCTGGCCCGCCGTTAAGCGCAGAGTCACACTGTGTGATATAAGCCACGCGTCACCCAGGGAGCTGTCCTCTCCCCTTTCAATCGTTCAGACCCCTGGTTGTGGGTACTGAGAACAATTGAGTTAATATTGTAATTTATGCCAATTATTATTGACTATTATTATTATTAAAATTAATAATTTTTTAAAATGGGGGACCCTCTTGTCTCACTTAGTGACGGCTAGGACAGCAACTGCCAGTCCACTAGATGCAGACAGCGGAACAGGCTATGCAAGAAACCCAATCTATTGTCACTGGATGTTGCAATCCAGCAGGCAGGAATGTAAGGTGCTTAACACTGTATATTTTTAGAAGAGAAAGTAATAATGAATATAATATAATATAAGATATTATAATATAATATGCTATAATATAAAATAATGAAGACAGTGATAATGAATATAATATAAAATATAATATAATATAAAATAATGAAGCTATACGCTGTAGATGTTAATTAGAAAGAAATACCGGAGGATTGATTCAGAGAATTTTCCCTTGCCAGCCACGTGGTTGCCTAAGATGGCGGCCACCAGGAGAGGGAGAAGAAAAGCCTGTGAAGAAGTAACCGGCAAAGGCAAGGAAAGATATTCTTAAAAGACCACGTTCGCGTGGAAAGGCTCAAACGAACAAGTAAAGGAACCCAGGGAAAGTAATTATGGAGCTTCCCTGTGCAAGGGGAACCCTGAAGGCGAGTTTGCTGAACTCAAGAGAAAAGAGGCTGGGAAGCGGTGACCTAGGGGAGAGGAGGGCGATCGCAGCGACTATCAGCTGGCTATCAGCAGGAGGCTAGAAAGGCATGCTGAATCAGCCTGAGGCTAGAAAGGCATGCTAAAATCAGGAAAGCTAGAAGGCTTGCCTGGGAAGGAAATTGATGTTGAAAATGGAAAGACTCCCCCCAAAGGAACGAAGAATCCATGAATGGATAATTACTACCTGTCCTTCTAAACTATAATCGGGAGCCAAATTTCCATGTCTCTTCAGGGCTGAGACCAAAAGAAACTGGGGCATGGTCAGACCCTGCAGGAGCGTGGCAACTTTGATTGATTGGTCTAAATGGGTTAGAGGACTTCTAAAACCCATTCGTGGATTCTACATTCCTCTACATCAGGGCTTTTCAACCAGTGGTATGGGTACCACCTGTGGTACATTGGCACTTGGCAGGTGGTACGCAACCATCCTAAAAAAGTAGCAGGGGAGGGGAATGAGCTGAACTGGTGGTAGCAACACACAAGCCTGAGTAAGAGATGGCTGGAGCTGCAGGACTGTCAGGGCTCAGCGGAAGCGCCAGGATCAGTGCCTCTTTCCAGCTGACTGGCGCTTCTTTGGGGCTGTCAGAGCTTAGTGGAAGCGCCAGCTGGAGCTCAGTGCTGATCCTGGTGCTTCTGCTGAGCCCTGAAGAAGCACCAATCAGCTGGAAAGCAGCACTGATCCTGGCGCTTCTGCTGAGCCCAGAAGAAGCATCGATCAGCTGGAATGTTGCAGCATCTCCAGGGTCTTGTGATTTACATTCAGATACTTGGCAACTGATTCATATTTATGACGGTCACAGTGTCCCAGGGTCATGTGAAGAAACCTGCTGCAACCACCCAGCAGACGGGGGGAATAAAAACCAAACACCCCCCCTACTCCCATCCCCAATCCTCAACAGAAATGCTCACAATGAAAACCTCGGACAGGAGGAAGAGTGCTGCCGGGTGGGCAGGCAGGTGTCTTGCTTGGCTGTGGCTTGGGGAGCACTTTTTTCAGTGCCATTATAACTGAACAGTCACTAAGCAAACTGTTGTAAGTCGAGGACTACCTGTACTTTATCACCTTTTTCTTTTCTTTTTTTTTTTTTTTTTGGTCATCACGTTTTTGACTCTAAAAGTGGTACAATGGGTGAAAAGGTTGAAAAGCCCTGCTCTACATGCTGGAGAAGGGGGTAAAATACCATTTCAAGTATGGAATAGGAATCTTGAAGTGATGAAAATTCCTGGAAAACTCTCTCCTAAACAAGCAAGATGGTCCCAACACTTTCACCATTTTGATTTTACTATCCATTACATCCCTGGGGAAAAAATTTTCTTACTGAACGCCTTGTGCCAGCTGCCACAATATAATAGTAAGAAAGCAGAAGTGGTTAAACCATTTTTAAACTCTCATCAATTGGCAGCCCCAGTCACCACCAGGGCCCAGACAAGGACAGTAACCCCTATAGGGAAAACATTGCTACAGGATTTCAAAACAGCATTAGAAACTGATGAATGGTTTCGGAATCACAATAACCTATGTGTACTGAAAGACGGGTTAGCTTGGATTGGAGAAAAAGTTTATGTCCCAGCAATCTTAAGACTTAAAAGTAATGCAGGGGAGGACACTTCCGGCGAGCGAATGGGACAGACGCAGGAGGCTGGGGCTCCAGCCTCCCAGTCTGGTTTCACTTCGTCTAGCGTCTCTTAAAGAGACGGAAAGTTGCCCTGGAGGGGCAACGAAGGAAGAGGGATCTTTCAGGAGCTTGGATTTGGTGGCGACCAATCTAAGTGTGCTGAATGCCCCCTCTAAAGGGGCGATTGAAAGATTGCCGGGGAAGCCTGAAGCAATCCGAGTTGCCTGCTTCCGGGAGAAAAAACATGAAGCAATAGCTGATTTCCAACAACAAGTGACGTCTGGGTGAGCTGAAATCTTTTCCTCCTCCTTGTGCTTTAAAATATTGAGACCCTAAAAAGGAGAAATTGAAAGAGTAAAGAACCCCAGAGACTTTTGAGCGGCAAATTTAACACAAAGGGGAAAGTTTAAATGAATAAGAACTAGCGGACTAAAGAGTTGTAAATAAGCCAACGAGGACATCTGCTGGCAGAAAATAAGAACTAAAGGAATTTAAAAAACCACAGTGACCTTGGAAAAGCCCTGTTTTGAGATAATAAAAGAAAAACTGTTTATAGTTACACTTGTTGATGCTGGCAAAAGACTAAACAAGACTGGAGGAGGCAATTTTGTCTCACAATAGTGGATTCTTGATTATGCTTGGGACATAAGTCTAAGACTGTGAGCATCAAAAATGAGTACATCTAACATCTCCAGACTTGCAAAGAAAACTTCTTCAGCGCCCTCTGTCGGACAAGCCAGCCTGACAACTCAGAGTTCTGTTAGCACATTGTTACAACGTGAAAAAGCAAGTACACCACAAGAAGAACAAACCTCTTTAAAATTAATTCATCAATTATTACAGCAAAATCATATTGAGACACAAAGCAAATTGGACAAAGTAAGCGAAGAAATTTTGGATATAAAGGCACAATTTGAAGCTCAGAATCAAAAAATTATAAGAAATGAACAGAAAATCCAGGAAGTGGAACTTAAAACGCAAGACATTGATAAAAAGGTGGAGATGTTACTGCAAAAGAATGAAGGATTGGAACAATCAAATCACGAGCTAGAACAAGGCAATAGTAGAAATGAGAGAAGCAGAATATTACCTGAGATTTCAAAATATTCCTGAAAATACTGAAGAAAATATAGAAACAATAATTATTGAGTTGTTGTCAGAACTTCTAAATGCAGATCAAACTGATATCCAGAATGATATTGACAGAACGTATCGCATGAGTACAGCGTATGTAAGAAAAAATAGATTACCAAGAGAAGTGCATGTGAGGTTTACAAAAAAATCAACAAGAGATGAAATATTGAGGAAAGTCAGAGAGGAACCCTTACAATATTAAAATAAAGAAATTGTGATTTAAAACAGATACCCAGAAGAGTGAGAGATACTCGGAGACACTATCATTTCTTAACTACAAAACTGATTGCCAAAGGCATAAATTTTAGATGGCTAATGCCGGAAGGCATTTTAATAAATTGGAACAATACAAGATATCGATTGGATTCAATTTGGAAAGCAGAGGATTTTGAAGAAAGAAATAGAGTAATTTTGGATGAAGGTCTGCAACAAGAAGAGGAAAAACAGACAGAAGAAACACCCCAAGGAGCAACGGCACAACCAGAACAGCAGCAGGAGAAAAGTGAACAAACAGGTGAAGGAGAAGGAACTGCTAAAGAACAAAGGATTACAAGATCGACTAGACCTAAATATAAGTAATGAAAGAGAAAATGGAGGGAAAAAACGAGATTTTTTTGGTAAATGTAAATGGACTAAACTCCCCAACAAAAAGAAATAAAATTTTTAGGAAACTTCAGAAATTAAATATAGATATAATTTGTTTACAAGAGACACATATAAAAAACATTATAAATTTTTGGAACACCCCAAAATGGGGAAGCTTTATTACACATCAGCACAACAAAAGAAACGAGGGGTGGCTATATACGTTAAAGAGACAATAGACTCTAAATTAATATACTCAGACGAAGAAGGAAGAATTGTTATGGTTGAAATATACCTGCACCAAAAACAAATATTGTTAGTGGCAATTTATTCCCCAAATGACAGTCAAGGACAATTTTATCAAAGACTACACAGGAAATTAATAGAAATGGAATATCAGAATATTTGTTTAATAGGAGACTTTAATGCGATAGTAGATGAAATAATGGACTATAAGAGCAGTAAAACAGGAAAACTTGGAAGGAGAAAATTACCCAAGGCATTTTTTGATATGGCAGAAGAAATTGGAATTCAAGACGTCTGGAGAGAAATTAATCCCCAAAATCGACAGTATACTTTTTACTCAAATAGCCATAAGTCCTGGTCAAGAATTGATATGATTTGGATGACTTCTGAATTAAAGATGGATATACAGGAAATTGAGATAGAAATAGGTACATGGGCAGATCACAACCCTTTAAAAGTGACATAGAAAGGAATAAAAAAAAACCCAAGACGGATTTTAAATCAATCGATATTAAAAGACAAAGAATTTGTAGATTTGGCTAAAAAAGAAATGGAATTTTTCTTTACAGAAAACAAAGAAGAAGACACATCATTACAAAATGTATGGGATATAGCTAAAGCATATTTTAGAGGTATAGCTGTAATGTACATGGCAAAGAAAAACAAACAGAGAAGACAGCAATATTTAATATTAAAAGAAGAATTTAGAAAATTAGAAATAGAATTACAAAAAAATCCACAGGAAAAGACGGTGAAGAGAGAAATGGAAATAATAAAACATAAGCTCAACCTGTTGGACTCAGAGAAATTGGCAGAACAAATAAAAAGAGCAAAACAAAATTTTTTTGAAAATGCTAATAAGCCAGGAAGATGGCTAGCCTATAAGCTTAAAAAGCAGAAAGAGAAGAAAATAATACATAACTTAATAGATGGGAAAGGTTGTTTACAATTTAAAAAAGAAGAAATAAAAAAGATAATTAAGAATTACTATATGGAATTGTATGGTAAAGAGGAGGCTACAAAAGAGAGAATTGCTCAATATTTAGAAGAAAGTAAACTACCAAAGATACCAGAGACATTTAAAGACATGTTAGAAGAAAGAATAACAACGATGGAGATATTAGAGGCTATAAAGCGACAAAAGAACGGGAAAACACCTGGTCCAGATGGGCTACCGGTGGAACTCTATACAAATTTACAAGACATATTAAGCGAATCACTGAAAAAGGTTTGCAATGGACTATTGTTAGAGGCCAAACTTCCAAATACATGGATAGAAGGGGCGTTGTCTTACCTGAACGCCTTTTCTCAGCATGGTGGTGTAGAATCCACTGGAATGGGTTATTTCAGCCCTCCTGCTCAGAGAGACTAGGAAAAAAGCTTTAGCCATGCCTTCCCCTGGGCGTGTCTCCCAGTTTTTTACGAGGCGAGGTAGCTAAGCTCTGACACCGTGGCTCCAAAAAGGTAAGGTAGTAACAGAAGAGGGGTGCCCTCCACGCAAGCCTAGCTCGTTGTTCAAGGGAGGGTGTGGATTCTACACCACCATGCTGAGAAAAGGCGTTCAGGTAAGACAACGCCCCTTCTCCAGCATGGTGGATGTAGAATCCACTGGAATGGGACATACCAAAGACCCCCATGTCCCCTAGGGTGGGAAGGTCTAGGCTGGCGTCTCCCTGGAGGCAACCACCTGTTGAAGGACCCGTCTGCCGAACGCAGCGTCTGCCGCGGCAAACCTGTCAATCTTGTAATGGGTAATGAATGAGGACGGAGACGACCAGGATGCCGCCCTACAAATTTCCTCTACGGAGGCCTGGGTGGCCCAGGCCGCAGAAGTTGCTGTGCTACGTGTGGAGTGAGCCGTGATACGTGATGGGACGGGCAGCGACTGCGAGACGTACGCCCTAGCTATGCAGGCCCTGATCCACCTGCCAATGGTGGCGGAAGATACCTTGCGGCCCATGCCAGATGGTTGGAAGGAGACAAACAAGGCCTCGGACCTGCGGAAGGGGCCTGTGCACTTTATGTAAATGCGCAGAGCCCTGCGCACGTCCAGTTTATGCCACTGGCGTTCTAGTCTATGGGTCGGAGTAGGACAGAAGCTGGGTAGTACGAGGTCCAATGACCTGTGAAAGCTGGTGTTAACCTTGGGGATGAATGAGGGGTCTAGTCTGAGGACCACTCTGTCTTGGTGGAAGATACACAGGTCCTCCCGAACTGACAGAGCGGCCAGCTCCGAAATCCTTCTGGCTGAGGTAATGGCTATTAGCCACCTTCAAGGATAGGAAGTGTAGAGAACATGATTGCAGGGGCTCGAAGGGAGCCTCCGTTAGGGCCTGTAATACTGTGGGTAGGTCCCAGGATGGGTATCTATGCACCGGGGGTGGGCCGGAGTTTGCCGCCCCCTTGAGGAAGGCGGAGATCGCTGGGTGGTGAGAGACCGTGGATAATGCCGCCACCTGTCTGCGGATGGTGTTGGTGGACAATCCCTTGGACATGCCGTCTAGCAGGTAGTCTAAGATGTTTGGGACGACTACTGATAGGGGATCCAACCCCTGTGGGGAGCACCACTGGCAGAAGTTTTGCCAGGTTGCATCGTACATCCTGTTTGTTGAGGGGCGTCTAGAGGCTTGAATCATAGAGATCGCCTCTGGGGAGTAGGCTTGCTTAGTTAGGCACTCCCGCTCAAGTGCCAGGCGGCTAATTGCAGCCACTGAGGGTCTGGATGGCGGAACTCCCCTTGAGAGAGGGCCACTTGGTTCGGCGGGAGTCTCCACGGAGGAGACAGGGACAGATCCACTAGGTCTGCAAACCACGGGCGCCGTGCCCAATATGGCGCAACCAAGATTACTTCCTCTCGCTCTAGTAGCAGCTTGCGGATGGTGGCCTGGATCAGGGGGAGGGGAGGGAAGGCGTATAGCAGCCCTTCGGGCCACTTGGATCGCAGAGCGTCCGTCCCCTCGGCCCCTCTGGTTGGGAACCTGGTGAAGAACCTGGTGAGCTGGGCGTTGGCCGGGGAGGCAAAGAGTTCCAGGCATGGCCTGCCGAGCCTGGTCGTTATCATGTCGAATACTCTGGTGTCCAGTCGCCACTCTGCGTGGTCCACGGTTGCCCTGCTCAGCGAGTCTGCCTGCCGGTTTGCCTCCCCCGAAATGTGCTCCGCCCTTATTGACCTTAGGTGAGTCTCTGCCCACAGCCCCAGCTCCTTGGCCTCCTGGAGGAGGGCCCAGGAATGTGTGCCCCCCTGCTTGTTGACGTGGGCCTTGGCCGCCACGTTGTCCGTCAGGACTAGGACATGTTTGCCCGACACTAGGGGAGAGAAGTGGAGGAGGGCCAGATGGATGGCCCTTAGCTCTAGCCAGTTTATGTTTTGTTCCAGGTCGGCCCTGGACCAATGCCCCTGGACCAGCTGGGTTTGGAGGTGAGCGCCCCAGCCGAACAGACTGGCGTCTGTGGTCAGGACTACCCTGGAGGGTTCCTTGAATACGGTCCCCTTGGACATGGCTGCGGAAACCCACCACTGGAGGGACATGAGGACGTGGGGTGGAACCTGAACCTTCTGGGGAGAGGCGATGAGGTTTTGTTTCTGAAAGGGGAGGAGGAACCACTGGAGGGTCCTCGAGTGGAGCCTCGCCCACGGGACTATCCCCATGCAGGATACCATCTTTCCCAGGAGTTGGGACAACTGCACCAGGGGGACCCTTCTTGTGCCCCGGATCTGGGATATCAGTTTCCGGATGCTCAGCCGTCGCTCCTGGGATAGGTAGACCCTGCACCGTTCTGAGTCTATCAGGGCCCCCAGATGGAGGAGTCGCTTTGAGGGGGAAGTGTGGCTTTTCCCAAAGTTCACTGAGAACCCGTGGGACTGGAGTACCTGGATGGTGGTCATCAGGTCTGCTTGCGCCGACCGAAGGGACCTGGACTGGACGAGGATGTCGTCCAGGTAGCACTGCACGCGCACCGGCATCATCCGGAGATGGGCGGCCAAGACCGCTAGTACCTTCGTGAAGACCCTTGGGGCCGAAGAGAGCCCGAACGGGAGGGCCCGGTACTGGTAATGCCGGCACGCGTAGCAGAAGCACAGGAACCTGCGGTGGTCCTGGGAGATTGGAATGTGAAGATAGGCCTCTGTGAGGTCTATGGAGGAGAGGAGATTCCCCCTTCCTGATGCCGGCCAGTATGGACCTTAGGGTCTGCATTTTGAACCGTCGGTACACTAGGAACCGGTTCAGGCCCTTTAGGTCCAGAATTGCCCTCCACCCTCCTGATGCCTTGGGGACCACAAACAGGATGGAGTAAAAACCTGTCCCAACCTGGTCCCCCGGTACGGGCTCTATGGCCCTGATGTTCAGGAGGTGTTTGATGGCGGAGGATACCAACCGTGCCTTGGAGGGGTTTCGCGACACCGGGCACTGGAGGAAGCGATCGTGTGGGATCGCCTCGAATTCGAATGCTAGGCCCCGCCTGACTGTGTCCCTGACCCAGGAGTCGGTGGTGGTCTGCTCCCAGACCTGATAAAAGCGCTCTAGGCGCCCCCTATTGGGATCTCCCCGAGGGAGTCACTTGGGTCGCTGGAAAGGGCGGCCCCCCAACCCCCTGAAGGGGCATTTAGTCTGAGTCTGGCCCCTGGGTCCTGTGTTTTGGCGGTCCTGCTGACGGTCCTGCCTCTGGGGGAAGGAACGTGAACCTCTGGGCCCATCCCAAAAGCCCGAGGGACGTGAGGACTGCCTGCGGGAGTCCGGCTGCTGCCGTCTGTTAGACTTCCTGGAGGGGTGGGCAATGACTTTACGTTTGTCCCTACCCTCGACCACATGTGGGTCAAGGATGGAGCCAAACAGGTCCTTGCCTGTGTACTTGGCTGAGGAGAGGCGGCACTTTGCCTTTAAGTCCGCCCTCCAGTGTTTCAGCCACAGGAGCCTGCGGGAGGCCACTGTGGCACCTATTGAGCGGGCCGAACACTTGGCCAAGTGGAGGGAAGCATCGGCCATATACTGAGAAGCCCCTACCAGCTTGACGAGTGTCTGGTGCACTCTGACCTGCTCCGGAGGGATCGTGGCCTGAAGTTCCCGGAGCCACATGATGGATGCCCTGGCGAAGAAGGAGCCTCCTTGATGGCCTGACCGGAGGTCAGGTGCGCTTTTCTGCAGTTGGCCTCGAACTTCTTGTCATCCGCTGTGAGGAACTCTGTCATGTCTCCTGAGGCGGCAGAATTTGAAAACAAGGAAGTTAGAGGGGAATCCACTGAAGGGACGTCTAGCAGGGAAGCGAAAGATAGGGCCACATTATAAAGCTTCTTTTCCAGGGTGCTTTCCCTGGGGATGGTGGACAGGGAGGCCCACTGGGCCTCCACCGCATCCCGGAACACAAAGGGGCAGGGGATCTGCTTGTATTCCACCACCTTCACCTTGAACAACGGATTGGACTCCTTGTCTGCTGAGGTGGAGGGTTTCTCCTCCTGCACGGAGGTTAAACTGGTAGTGGTGCATGCCTTTGACAATAAGGATGTGAAGATGGAGTGATCAAGGAGGCAGGATGCAGAGGCCTGATCGGGCTCTGCCTCCTCCTCATCTGACATGGGGGTATCCGCTATGTCCGAGTCCTCGGATTCCCCCTCTCCCACCTGGGATGAGGCTTCCGAGATAACAGATTCCGGAGCTGAGGTATAGTCCTGCTGAGGGGGAGGGCCGGCGGGGGAGGGTGGGACCTGAGGAGGAACCTGTGGCATCCTCGGTGGGGCCATGAATTGCGCGAAGGCGTGCTGCATGAAGGCCTGGAATTGGGCCTGGGACCATGCGGGCCCCTGGCCCCCAAGGGTAGCCCCTACCATCGCTGGGGAAATAGCCACTTGGGGACCCTGCTGGGGAGGAGGGGAGGAGTGAGAGGGACCTGCCTGATCAGTTTCCCCCAGAGGAGTGGCAATCCAGGTGGCATTCAGCACAGGTGCCTGGGTTGGCTCTGAGATATTGATATCCAGTGGGGCAGGGGGAACCGGATCGGCCCCACTGGATAGGAGCCGCTGTGCCTTGGAGAATTCCCTCTCCGGTGCCTGGTGCCTCCTCGAGGCCTCTTGCTCGGCTGCCCTAGAGGTCTTTTTGGAAGTAAGGTGCTTCGTCTTAGCTTTTTTCTTACCCCCTGTATCCAATTCTGTGGTTCTGCGCTTTGATTGCGCGGGGGGGGGCACCTGAGACCAAGGGAGCCATTGGCGAGGCACTGTCTGCCATTGTTACTAACCAAGCCTGCAAGAGGGTGGCTAGTGGAAAAGAATTTGGAATTGCGGTCGTAGGATGGTAGTCAGGTCAGAGCACAGCCGCCCCTCACAGTGACTACAGACTATAAGGCAGAGCAGTCGGGCAGGCTATAAACCTGTCCGGTAGGCCTAGTGGCTAAAGGCCACGGCTAGGAATAGCAGGCGGCCTGTTAAAACCTTCACTCCTACCGGGGCCTAGGGAACCAGGGCCCACGGGGTACTGCCTCCTCTCCCAGCTCTAGAAGAGACGATGAATTGCAGTCAGGCAATAGTCAACCATGCTGGTGGATAGGGCCCTTCGGTCCGGGAGCCTCCTTGTGGCCTATGCTGCCCCGAAGGGAGGCCTAGGGTCCGGCAGGGCCGGCCAGGAGACGTGGCCTGCTCGGAGGAGGACAGCCGTCGATGAGCCTCCGGGCGCTGGAAGCGCGTTGGGAGGCTATCCCTGCTCGGGCCTGGCACCCCAGGCCAAGGCAGGTATAGTGACCGGTGAGGCCTAGTAGGCCCTAATCCAAGATGGCGGCCTTCGGGATTTATGCAGAAGGCGGTCTCTGTAAACCATGCGGCCAAAATGGCGGCCGCGTTTTGGCCGTTTGCGAGGGAAAATCCCTCAGCCGAAGAAACAGCTCTAAAATGCCGTACGGGGTGAATCTGTGCTCCCCGCTACCCCCCCTCCGATCAGGCACTTGCGGTTTGTTCAGAGCGTTTCCAGCGACAACGGAGCCCCGTGCCTGGATCAGATGTCCTCCGGCTTCGATTGCTGCCGCTTGCCCTGTCGGAGCGTCTGGGAGCGCAGGCAAGGCTGCCTGCAAATCCTGGAGCGGATCCGAGCTCCAAGGGGGGAATGGAGTCTCTTTGAATCAAAGTACCCAGCTCTGGAAGGGACGAAGTCCCTGCCCCAGAGCCTGGTCTAAAGGACAACCAGTTGCCCCTTTGAAAGTAATTTGGAAGCAATTTGGAAAAAATTCAATTAGAAACTGATTTAAATTAAGTTGGAATCAATTCCAACGGAGCCAGGAAAAAGGAGTCTGCTCTGAGCCGAGACTAGGAAAAAACTGGGAGACACGCCCAGGGGAAGGCGTGGCTAAAGCTTTTTTCCTAGTCTCTCTGAGGAGGGCTGAAATAACCCATTCCAGTGGATTCTACATCCACCATGCTGGAGAAGCAAATATTACTTTGATACCAAAAGAAGATACAGACTTGACATATATCAAGAACTACAGACCGATTTCACTACTCAATGTGGATTACAAAATTTTTACTTCAATAATGGCAGAGAGACTGAAAAGATATTTAGTTGAGTTTATACATCCAGATCAAAACGGCTTTTTACCGAAGAGACAGATTAAAAATAATTTAAGGGTGATAATGGACGTATTAGAATATTATGAATTACATCCAGGGAAACAATTAGCATTAGTGTTTTTGGATGCTCAAAAAGCGTTTGATAATGTTTCTTGGCAATTTATGGTTCAACAATTACAAATAATGGATTTTGGAAAAAACTTTATAAACATGATAAAAACAATATATAGTAATCAGACAGCAAAAGTGATAGTAAATGGAGATTACACTGAGAGCTTTGAGATAAGAAAAGGCACCAGACAAGGATGTCCACTATCTCCTTTATTATTTATCTTTACTTTGGAAGTATTAAATAGAAGGATAAGGCAAAATATAGAAATTAAAGGATTGAAAGTAAAAGATGAAACATATAAATTACAAGCATTTGCTGATGATTTAGTATTTATTTTGGAAGAACCTTTAGAGATGATTCCTAAACTATGGGGAAAGATAGAAGAATATGGAGAAGTGGCAGGATTAAAAATAAATAAAGATAAGACCAAAGTAATAGTAAAGAACCTTACAGATAAACAAAAAGACAAATATTAGAGAAAACAGAGGTACAAATAGTGAAAAAAGTTAAGTATTTAGGTATTTACCTTTCAGCTAGATGTTCGTCAATAAAAGAAGATAATTACATAAAATTATTGAAGCAAATAAAATTAGATTTAGAAAGATGGAAAAATCTCCAATTATCAATATTAGGAAGAATTGCTACAGTAAAGATGAATGTCTTGCCAAAGGTTTTATTTTTATTTCAAACAATTCCGATAAAACTTGAGAAATTTTTTTTTCAAAATTTAAATTCATTGGTTTTGAATTTTATTTGGCAAGGGAAAAAAGCTAGAATCAAAATGAAAACATTACAAGATGCTAAGGAAAATGGAGGTTTTGTGCTGCCAGAATAAGAACATAAGAACATAAGAAGACCCATGCTGAATCAGGTCAAAGCCCATCGAGTCCAGCATTCTGTGTCACACAGTGGCCCACCAATTGGGGATCTTGAGCAGAAAGAGAAGGCAAAACCCTCCCTTTCCCTTGACCCCCAACAAATGGTACTCAAGGGAATCCTGTCCTGCCTGCCTCAACCAACATAGAGGCGGCACATGGACATCCGTTTTAATAACCACCGATACACTTGGCATCCATGAATCTATCTAGCCCTGCCTTGAAGCTGTCAAGGCTGACAGCTGTCACGACCCCTTCTGGAAGTGAATTCCATAAATCAACGACCCTCTGGGTGAAGAAATATTTCCCTTTATTTGTCCTCACTTTCTTAGCTATGAGCTTCAGGGAGTGCCCCCTTGTCCTGGTATTGTGTGATAGAGAAAAGAATTTTTCTCTATCCACCTTTTCTATCCCATGCATGATTTTATACACTTTGATCAAGTCACCCCTTAAACGCCGTCTTTCAAGGCTGAAGAGACCAAGACGTTGCAATCTGGTTTCATAAGGGAGGCGCTCGATTTCCTTGATCATTCTTGTTGCCCTTCTTTGCACCTTTTCCAGTTCCATTATATCCTTCTTGAGGTGTGGTGACCAGAACTGTACACAGTACTCCAAGTGTGGTCTCACCATCGATTTGTACAGAGGCAATACAACACTTGCTGACTTATTTTCGATTCCCTTCCTAATCATGCCAAGCATGGAATTTGCTTTTTTTACTGCTGCTGCGCATTGGGTTGACATCTTCATCGAGCTGTCCACCAAAACCCCAAGATCCCTTTCTTGGGTTGTCTCAGAAAGTTTGGTCCCCATCAGTTGGTAAGTATAATTGGGGTTCTTTGCCCCGATGTGCATAACTTTGCACTTGTTTAGGTTAAAATGCATTTGCCACTTTGTTGCCCACTCACACAATTTCGAGAGATCCTTCTGGAGCTCCCGACAATCAGTTTCACTTTTCACAACCCAGAACAATTTAGTGTCATCAGCAAACTTGGCTACCTCACTTCTACATCCAGATCATTGATGAATAAATTGAAAAGTAAAGGTCCCAAAACTGAACCTTGGGGTACACCACTTCTCACTTCTTTCCATCCGGAGAATTGTCCATTTATTGCCACCCTTTGCTTCCTACAATTTAGTCAGTTACCAATCCAGGACAAGACCTGTCCTCTAATTCCGTGGCTGGAGAGCTTTTTTAGGAGCCTTTGGTGAGGAACTTTGTCAAAAGCCTTTTGAAAGTCAAGATATACAATATCAACTGGGGCCCCTTTATCTATGTATTTATTTACACCCTCAAAGAATTCTAACAAGTTAGTAAGACATGATTTGCCTTTGCAGAAACCATGTTGATTTTCTTTCAGCAATGCCTGTTTTTCTATGTGCCCTGTAATTTTATCTTTAATAATGGTTTCCATCAGTTTACCTGGAACTAAGGTTAGACTGACTGGTCTATAGTTTCCTGGTGAAGGAAAATAATATTGATATTATCGGCATAACAGAAACCTGGTGGACAGATGAAAACCAATGGGACACAAGGATTCCAGGTTACAAATTGTATAGGATGGACAGGAGAGGGAGAAATGGTGGTGGCGTGGCCTTGTACATAAATGAGGAGTTAGAATCTCATGAACTCGAAATTCAAGAAAATTCAAACTCACCCACAGAAACATTGTGGATAAAAATCCCAGGACAGGAAACTAATCTGACGTTAGGGATCTGCTATCGCCCTCCCAACCAAACTCTAGAGGCAGATTGCTATTTGGAAAATGAATTCAAGGAGGCCTCAAAAAGAAATAGGGTAGTCATAATGGGGGACTTCAACTATCCCCAAATAGATGAAGCGTTGGCTTACCTGAACGTCTTTTCTCAGCATGGGGGGATGGAGAATCCACCGATGGGTTAACATAGCCTATTTGCCCATTTGATTGACTAGGTCCGAATTTTAGCCCCGCCTTCGGCCGGATGTTCCCAGTTTTTGCCAGGCGAAGCTTTCAAGAAGGTCGGACCATGTAGCTCCATTCAAGAGTCCTGTAAGAGAAAACCTGCCTAGACTAGCTAGAGGAGGGTTAGATTCTCCATCCCCCCATGCTGAGAAAAGACGTTCAGGTAAGCCAACGCTTCTTCTCCAGCATGGGTGGATTGCGAATCCACTGATGGGACGTACCCAAGCCCTCTAATGTCCCTTCGGGTGGGAGTCTAGGCTATCTCTTACTAGGGCTCAACAATCTGCTGCAGAACTCTCCTGCCAAACGAGCCCTCAGCTGCAGCAAATTGATCGATCTTGTAATGTCTCACAAAGGAGGACGGAGAGGCCCACGTGGCCGCTCTGCAGATTTCCTCCACTGGTGCCTGTGTGAGCCAGGCTGCCGATGTGGCCGCGCTCCTTGTGGAGTGAGCCGTGATATTAGATGGTACCGGTAGTGACAATGAAGCATAGGCCCTGGCTATGCAGGCCCTGATCCACCTGCCAATAGTTGAGGATGACACCTTCTGTCCCATGGATGAAGGTTGATAGGAGACAAATAGGGCCTCTGACCTCCTGAAGGTCGCCGTCCTGTCGACATAGTGGCGTAGGGCCCTGCGCACATCCAGTATATGCCATCGTCTCTCCAGACGATGTGTGGGATGCGGACAGAAGTTAGGTAAGGTACAAAGGATGGGTCCAGACGTAGGATCACTTTGTCCTCTGCAAATGTGATGAGGTCTGATCGGACCGAAAGGGCCGCCAACTCCGAAACCCGTCTTGCTGAGGTGATGGCCACTAGGAAGGCCACCTTTAATGACAGGAAACAGAGTGCGCAAGCCCCCAGTGGCTCAAAAGGAGCTTCAGTTAATGCCTGCAGGACCTTGGGAAGGTCCCAGGAGGGAAAACGGTGAACTACAGGGGGCCGTCTTGTGACCGCCCCTTTTAGGAAGGCGCTCACCGCCAGGTGCTGTGATAGAGGACCCCGGTCCTCGCAGACGAGGACTGTTTGTAGTGCTGCTACCTGTCTGCGAATGGTGTTGGTCGCTAGTCCCTTGTTCATGCCTTCCCACAAATACTCTAAGATGTTGGGAATGGTGACAGCCAGGGTGTTTAATCCCTGCCTACTGCACCAGGAAGAGAAATTCTTCCAGGTGGCGTCGTAAATCCTATTGGTGGAAGGTCGGCGGGCGTCCTGGATGACTGATATGACGCCCTCTGAGAAGGCCTGCCTGCTTAGTCCCTCCCGCTCAAGTGCCAGGCGGCTAGCTGTAGCCACTGCGGGTGTGGGTGCTGAAGCTTCCCTTGACTCAGAGAGACCTGATTTGGAGGAAGTCTCCACACTGGCGAAAGCGATAGGTCCACCAGGTCTGCAAACCACGGATGCCGCGGCCAGTATGGAGCAATTAATACCACCTCCGCCTGTTCCAGTATCAGCTTGTGGGTCGTTGCTTGTATCAGGGGCGGAGGCGGGAAGGCATACAGTAGCCCCTGAGGCCACCTGCATCTGAGCGCATCCGTCCCCTCCGCTCCCTGGGTCTGGAATCTGGAAAAGAAACGGGGGGTCTGTGTGTTTTCTGGGGACACAAAGAGGTCCAGAGAGGGGTGTCCGAATCTGTCCGAGATTGCCTCGAACAGGTCCGGATCCAGTCTCCATTCTGCGTGATCCACCGTGACTCTGCTGAGAGAATCCGCCTGGTGGTTTGCCTCCCCTGATATGTGCTCTGCTCTGATGGAGGCCAGATGCTGTTCTGCCCACAGACCCAGTGCCTGAGCCTCCCGCATGAGGGCCTCTGACCTGGTCCCTCCCTGCTTGTTCACGTGTGCCTTTGCTGTTACATTGTCCGTTAGGACTAGCACGTGACTCCCTGCCAGGTGGGATGAGAATTGTCGAAGGGCCAGGTGAATGGCCCTCAGCTCGAGCCAATTGATCCTGTGGCCCAGGTCCTGTGGACTCCGCCTTCCCTGGGCTATCTGGTCCATGGAATGGGCCCCCCAACCGAACAGGCTTGCTCGGTTGTGACCGTGATCCTGTCTGGTTCCCTGAGCGGGGTCCCCTTGCTTAGGGCGCTTGATCTCCACCATCTGAGGGATGCTAGGACCTGGGGTGGTACCCTGACTCTCCTGAGTGAAGCGCTCTGGTTTTGCCTTTGGTAAGGAAGTAGGAGCCATTGGAGGCTTCTTGAATGAAGCCTGGCCCACGGAACAATGCCCAGGCATGATATCATCTTCCCCAGGAGCTGAGACAGTTGTACTATGGTGACCACCTTCCTCTGTTCTACCAGGCGTGCTAGCTTCCGTAGACTCTCCCTGCGCTCCTGGGAAAGATACACCATGCCCTGCTCTGAATCTATGATGGCCCCTAGGTGTAGTAGCCTCTTTGACGGCGTGAGATGGCTTTTCTGGTGGTTTACTGAGAAGCCGTGGTCCTGGAGGGTGCTTAGGGTAACCCGAAGGTCTGCCTGTGCTGCCTGGGAGGAGCTTGAAAGAATCAAGATGTCGTCCAGGTAGCATTGGACTCGCACCGGCATCATGCGTAGGTGCGCTCCCAATACCGCCAGGACCTTCGTGAACACTCGGGGGGCTGAGGGCAGACCGAATGGTAGAGCCCTGTACTGGTAATGCCGACTCCTGTGACAGAATCGGAGGAACCTTCTGTGTTCCGGCCTTATCGGAATGTGTAGGTATGCCTCTGTGAGATCTATGGATGACAGCAGGTCCCCTTTCCGAATGCTGGCCAGTATGGATCTGAGGGACTGCATCTTGAATTTTCTGTACACCACGTAGCGGTTTAACCGCTTGAGGTCGAGGATTGCTCTCCAATCCCCAGATGACTTTGGCACAAGGAAGAGGATGGAATAGAACCCCTGTCCCTCCTGGTCTGGAGGAACCGGCTCTATAGCTCTTATCTCCTCCAGGTGCTCTATGGCCAGATCTAATAGTCCCGCCTTGGCCGGGTTGCGAGACACCGGACATCTTATGAAGTGGTTTGGTGGTGGGGCGTAGAACTCTATTGCTAGGCCCCGGGACACCGTCTCCCTGACCCAGGCATCCGTCGTGGTCGTCTGCCACACCCTGCTGAACAGTGCCAGACGACCCCCGATGGGGCTGTCCCAGGTGTCACTTGGTACGTCTGTAGGGCCGGCCTCCCGCCCCCTTGAAGGGACGTTTTGAAGGTTGGCCCCTGCTGGAGGCCGGACGGTCCTGGCCGCGCTCCTGCCTGTATGAGAAGTTGCGCGGAGTTCTGGGCCCCTCCCAGGACCGTCCCCCCTGAAAGGGCTGCCTCCATTCCCCGCTCCCGTTCTGCCGGGGTGCCTGTCTACGGAATTCCTGTGTTCCCCTGTCTGTCCTTTTGGAAGGATGAGCTAAGACCTTCCTTTTATTTTTGTCCTCGATCACATAAGGATCCAGGATCGCTCCGAACAGCTTTGATCCTGAATACTTAGAGGTGGCTAGCCGCCACTTGGATTTCAGATCGGTCTTCCAATTCTTGAGCCAGGCAAGCCTCCTAATGGCCACTGTCCCTCCGATGTACCTGGCCGAGTATCGTGAGGCAAACAGAGTGGCGTCTGCTGTGAATTCTACTGCCGTCAGCAGCTTGGTCAGGGTCTGTTGTATATGTACCTGATCCGAAGGAACACTTGCCTGTAGCTCTCGAAGCCACCTAATCACTGCCCTGGAGACGACTGAGGCAGAGGATGCGGCCCTAATGGCCCAGGCCAATGAGTGATGGACTCTGCGGAGGGAGAGCTCTACTTTCTTGTCCTCCGCCTTCATCGACTCTGCCATGTCTCCTGGGATGGCTGAGGAAGAAAAAAGAGAGATTAGCGGTGCATCGACCTGTGGCACCTCTATTAGCGATGCGAAGGGAGTACAGACATTGAACATCTTTTTCTCCACGCTATTTGGAGAGGGAATAGTCCCTAAGTTGGTCCACTGGGACCGCACCGTTGACCTGAACACCTTGGTGCATGGGATCTGGATCACCTCTGACACCGGTGAATGCATTAGCGGGTCTTCAGCGTCCTCCTCTTCCGAGGATGGGGGTCTGGCTTCCTTGGTCTGAGCTGGCAGACCAAGTGCGGAACACGTCTTGAGCATAAGGGAGTAAAATAGAGAGTGGTCAAATAAACCTGATACTGGAACCGGTTGTGGAGCTGCGTCCTCATCTTCCGACAGCGGAGCCCCGACAGCGTCCCAGTCCTCTAGTTCCTCCTCTGCAACCTGTGAAGAAGTCTCAGACACATCAGAGTCCTGAAACACTACCTTCCCCCCACGGGGGACGTGTCCCGGTGGTGTGTGCGAAATCTGGGGAGGAGGAGCACCCTTAGAGGCCATGAAGTGTTCAAGGGCCTTCTGTATATAGGAATGAACCTGTGATGACTACTTACCAGACCTCTTCCTTTTCCTACCTGTGTGCCCAGCCTCCTCCTGGCTGGTTGTTGGTTCAGAACGCTCTGGTGAGGATGGCACTGAGATAGGAGACACCTCCCCTTCTGTCTCCCTCCTGTGAGACCAGGACCTGGATCCTTGCCCAGCTGAGCCTGAAGGCCCAAAGGGTATGGGTGTGTCCAGTAGTGGAAGGGCCACCATCTCTGCTCCGTTGGCCCTGAGCCTCTGCGCTTTGGCAAATTCCTTTTCCAAAGCCTGGTGTCTCCTTATGGCCTGTCGCTCAGCTGCTTTTGATGGCTCAGTCAGATGTTTCGTCTTGGCCTTCTTCTTGCCCCCCCCCCCCGGCTCCTGTTCTGTAGTTCTGTGTTTTGGCAACGACGGAGGGGGAACTGAGCCTTGGGCCGAAGTGCCATCTGCCATAGCCATGCTCGTTATAGCACTCTTTCCGGGTATCACGACCTCTCTGGGAGGGAGCAGTTACTGGCAGGCGCAGTTTAGGCCGGCAGCGCTGAAGGGATTTTCTCCCTAACCTGCGCGGCGATAGTGGATAGCAGCTATGTAGGCCCGTAGTCGAAGGGATTTGATCCCTATTCTGTTTGATGGCGTACCGTCCGCCTTAACTCCACTAGGGGGGTCGTTCCGGTGCTCAACCAGTTGCTAAAATTCCGAAAGAAAGGGAAAAACACACCTCCGGAAGAAACTCTCCCTTCTCAACCCGGCTCTCAATGATCGCTGATCTGAACCTGAGCCGGTAACTCAAAACTGCTGCCTTTGCCGGCAGATCCTTCCTTCCCTGGGACTCCGCGCCAGCAGGAACAAAGGAAAATCCAGGGAACGGAGCCTCACAGAGGAGACTCTAGCGACGCCGGCGGAGCCACCGGAAGCGAACATCAGCTGTTTTTTGCGGTGAAAAATCCCCTCTTCGGGCGAAGAAGAGGTGTAGAGCATCGGGAGTAAAGGGTTGAGCTCCTCTAATATCCCTGGAAAAAGCTTTCAGGGATTAAGAGTGCGAGCTCCCCATAACTCCTGAAGACGCTCCTGCTCAGAGACGCTTCTGTCATTAGACAGAAAAAGACGCCGCGACCGCCTCTACTTTTAAAAATAGAACACAAGAGAGACTGTTTGCAGACTGAGTGAATACAGGAGTTTTTATTGGATTGCAAGTATTTTTTATTGTTTTTCTGGCTGTATATTTCTAACTGTTACATTCAACATAATGCATTCAAGATGGCGTATAGCTTTCACTACTTTCACTGCTAAAGGAAAGTGCTTGAAAGTGAAAGTGAATTCTCCATTTTTTTTCCCCTTTGTTCTCGTAAGCGAAGCTAGAGAGACGGTTGTAGAAATTGGACTAAAGCCAGAGCGATTGTTTTAAAATTTAAAATGGAGTGGAATTTACATTTTAATGTCAAACATATTTTGGATCGCATTGATGAATTTAAAGAAGAAAGGATTGCAATCTTGAGGGAGACTAGTGTAGAAATATTGAAATTAATTGGACTCTTTTTTCCAAATGGAATTGATTTGCAACCGACTGTTGAACATTTCGTACAACGGTCCAAGCGGGAAGAGGACAGTGTTGAGAATGAAGAGAATAATGGGAAATGGATCTTGCTTGATAAACAGTTCATTTACGGAGTGGAGGAAGAGGATTTGTTTCAAGACAGGAGGGGATGGCTATTCCTCTCAGACAAGCAGCAAGAAGAAGATTTAATTGAGAAAAAAGAGAAATTGATCCAGTTTAAGAAGCAATTTATCTATGGTGCTGAGGACCAGGAAAAGCAAAGACAGAGATTTGAAATGTTACCTCAACGAAAGTCTATGGTTAAGAGAAACAGAGGACTAATGCAAAGGTTAAGATGGTTTATATGGATTCAAATGATATTGCAAGTAAAAAAGAGAGACTTATTATTTGGAAGGGAGGCCTCGTTATGGAGATCTACCTGGCAGAAGAAAAAACCAAGAGTACGATTGAAGAAGTGAAATTTAAAATTGTATGCAAGGAATTATGGGTAATTCAAGACTATGGACTGACTCAAGGACTAAGATTACGAGTAAGATGTAAGATGTAAGAGAAGATGATTAATGGAAGATATAATATTAAGATTATGAGTAAGACGTAAAAGAAGATGATTAATGGAAGATATAATTAAATTGAAGAAGAATGTACTTGCTTTGAAATGATTTAGGTTTGACATTAGATTGACTGATTGATGGGATAGATAAGCATTATGCGATTTGATAAGGTTGAAGGAATTTAAGTTAGAAATGGACTAAATAGATTGTATTTGTTATTTAGGTTTATTTGACATATGAGAAAGCCCAGAAGTCGATTGAAGAAGTGGAAGTGATGGATTGATTGTTAGATTGATGGTTTAGATATGTAAATGAAAATTAATACTCTTAACAAGATGATTTGTCTGTTTTGTTTAGTGGATTGAAATGATTTAAGGTTCGATATTAGATGGACTGATTGAGGGATTAGATATGTATTAGAATTGATAAGGTTGAATAAATGTTAAGTAGAGATTGTATTTAGTATATAGTTTAAAATTCTTGTTAGGATTATATAATAACTTTGTTTGAAGTAGTGGGTTTTCTTTTGTTTTACCCTGTACTCACTCTGGGAAGTCAGGGGGGGGTAGGGAGGGTTTATAATTTTATATACTATGTTTTCTCAACTGCAATTGGGGTTGATGCAAGAATATGTAATTATTGTTATTAAGGGGTTGCTCGGGTGGCCTCTGGGCACCACATCTGATGGAAAGAGGAAGGAGGAGTGAAGGTTGATGTAAGTAGAAAGTTGATAAGAAGGGGGAAGAGTAGGGATAGTTGGGTGGAGTAGAAGGAGGGAGATAGAGAAGGAGGGAGGAGAGTAGGTAGTTAGTTGGTAAGTGAGGGGGGAAGGTTAGGGTTAGGGGGATGTGGTGGTGGGGGTACCGAGCAGTAATGTTAATTGTTTGGTAAATGTGGTCTATGATTATTTTCAGTTGAGTTATTATTAGATGTATTGAAATAAGTACTTATGTTTTGTTTATGGATGATTTTGAAATATGTATTTATGTTGCGATTATGTTTATTGTTTATTTCAACACTATGATTTGATTTGAGCATTTTTCTTTTTCTGTTAAAAATTAAAAAATCAATTAAAAAAAAAAGGAACAAAGGAAAATCACCGCCCCCTTTCCAAAGTGGATTTTCGCGCCAGAGCTAAGTGCCCAACCAGAGAGCGTAGGAGGAAAAAACCGCCCCCTTTCCAAGATGGTGTTTCGCGCCTGAAGGGACCTCCTCCTTTTCAAGATGGCCTCCGCGCCAAATTTTTGGTTGGATCTCCCGTACTCCTGGCCACGCGGTACCTACCGCCAACGGCCCCGGGTCTACCCGCCCAGTGGGAAAGCGATTCCCGCCGATCTCCACCCCTTCGGTGGTCCGGCGATCTCCTCCCCACTCCTTTCCCCACTTGCGTTTTGTTGTAGCGGTCCTCCGCTATCTGCGCGTCGTCCTGTCTGGTGTGGCTGACGGTCTCCTTCAGCATACCTCTCCGCTCGACGTCTGCGGTGAATATCGGGACGCGATCCGGCGGCAGCTGCGAACCCAGGGACGTTTCCCCCTGCGGCTCCCGCTCTCCCAAGGGCCCTAGGCCCGGGACGGCCTCGCCGCCGCGATCCCGACGGCGTAGTGGAGGAGGGAAAAAATAAAAATCGAAATAAAAGAAAAAAGGAAAAAATTTCTACTAAATTTTAGCCTTTTCCAATCAAAACTAAAACTCTTAAACAAGAAAAAAACCTTTTTACCCAATCTTAACCAACGAAAAAACACTCTAAGTCGCGGAGCTACCACAACGAGATGCTTCGGGCTTCAAGACTAGGCAAAAACTGGGAACATCCGGTCGAAGGCGGGGCTAAAATTCAGACCTAGTCAATCAAATGGGCAAATAGGCTATGTTAACCCATCGGTGGATTCAACTATCCCCAAATAGATTGGGTAAATTCTTGTTCTACACATGAAAGAGAGACAAGGTTCCTCGACATGTTAGCCGATTATTCCCTTGAGCAGATGGTCATGGAACCTACCAGGGGAAAGGGGATCCTGGACTTGGTTCTAACTAACGCACAGGATATGGTTCATGATGTCCTTGTAACCGAGCCCATAGGAACCAGCGATCACAACACAATAACCTTCAACTTAACCATGGATAGCAAATTGTCAGTGAAAAGTAACACAGAGACCTTACACTTTCACAGAGGGAATTTTGACAAAATGAGGAAAATAGTAAAGAAGAAACTAAAAGGAACAGTAAAAAAAGTCAAATCCCTCCAAAATGCTTGGAAACTGTTTAAAAATACGTTACAGCAGGCTCAAATAAAATGCATTCCTAAAAGAAGAAAGAGGATTGGAAAGTCCAAGAGGATACCAGTATGGCTTATGAATGAGGTAAAGGAGGTTATTGGAAAGAAGAAAAACTCATTTAAGAAATGGAAGGCTCTTCCTACCGAGGAGAACAGGAGGGATCACAAACTCTGGCAGACCAAATGCAAGGCGATAGTCATGAAAGCCAAGAGAGACTTTGAGGAGCATATAGCCAAGAATATTAAAAATAATAACAAAACCTTTTTTAAGTACATCAGAAGCAGGAACCCAACCAGAAAATCAGTTGGGCCACTTGATGACAATGGTCAGAAGGGGATAATCAGAGAAGACAAGGAGATTGCTGAGAGGCTAAATGACTTCTTTGCCTCCGTTTTCACCGAGGAGGATAGAGAACATTTGCCTGCCACTGAATTAGTTTTCCCAGGGAGGGAAATAGAAGAATTAAACCTGATAGAGATAAACAAGGAAGATGTTCTTGCATGCCTTTCTAAACTAAACGTCAACAAATCGCCGGGTCCAGATGGCATCCACCCTAGAATTCTCAAGGAACTCAAGTGTGAAATTGCTGAACTTCTAGCTAAAATATATAATCTTTCTCTAAGATCAGGCACTGTACTGGAGGATTGGAGGGAAGCAAATATAACCCCGATCTTCAAGAAAGGATCCAGAGGTGGACATTGTATTATCAAGTCTCGGTGTTAACTTGGGTGAAAGAGTGGATAACACTTAGAAATAAAAGGTTATTGTATTTAGAAGGTCATGATTTGCAATTGGGGTGGCATGCTTTTTTATGGTATGGGAAAAACAGACTTCATAAATACTTTCAAAATCATGTTGTAAAAAATGCATTATTAACAGTATGGGAAAAAATTAAAGCTAAAATATATCTTAAAATTCCAGGGTGGTTGTCAACGATGGAGGCATTTATTCATCCGAATTTAGTAGACTTTGAGAAAGTATGGACATATAAAGGTATCTTAGATATTCATGGGAAATTAAAATCCAAACAAGAATTGGAAAATTTAGGAATTAATTTATCTTGGTAGGCACATTTACAGATATTAAATAGATATGAAAAAGATGTAAAAATGTATGGATTTTATAAGGATCAAAATGTGTTTGATAAGATTTTGTTGACCACAGATGAGAAATTGATTAAGAAAATGTATAATTTTTTGTTAATTTTAGATATGGAAAGTGAACAAGTGAAAGAAACAATGATAAGATGGGCAAAAAAAATTTGGTTATAACATAGAATTAGAAAAATGGCAAATGTTATGGGAGAGAAACTATAAATTGACAATGTCAACTTCATATAAAGAAAATCTGTATAAAATGTTTTATAGATGGCACCTTCCACCAGCAAGATTAGCAAAATTGTTTAAAAATATGTCAGATAGATGTTGGAAATGTAAACATAATATAGGCACGTATTATCATATTTGGTGGACATGCGGGAAGGCAAAGGTTTATTGGAAAAATATACATATGTGGTTAGAAGAAATATTGGATGAACAGGTGGATTTTAAACCTGAACTTTTTCTATTAGGCATCACGCCTGAAAAGACTAATAAGCAGAAATTATACTTAATTCTACATATTACTACAGCAGCAAGAATAATTTTTGCACAATATTGGAAGAATGAAGCTTTGCCATCAGAAGAAGAAATAATCAGGAAGATTTTAGAATGTGCAGAGATGGACAGATTAACCATGAGGCTGAAAGACAAAGAAGACACAGACTATTATCAAATTTGGAACTTATTTTACACTTGGTTAGAGAAAAGAAGCAAGGATTAGGAATTGAACATGTATTAGTTTAGCAAATTTCAGATAACTTGTTGATTGGAAAACTTAATATATATTGGGGAAAAAATTAATAAAAAAGATTGAAAAAAAAAGACTTAAAAGTAATGCAGGTAGGACACGACTTGAAAACTGCTGGATATTTCGGATTTGTAAAAACTCTACACCTCCTTAAGAGGCAGTTTTGGTGGCCTGCTTTGAAAAAGGACATAGAAAGCTATGTCGCCAACTGCCCCACATGTGCAGCAGCTAAATGACAACAAGGGAAATCTCCTGGAGTACTCCAGTAGTTGCGAGTCCATCAGAACCAGAGAGATTTCTATGGATTTTTATTGCAGAACTACCTGAAAGTGCTGGAAACACTGTGATTTGGGTAGTAATACATTGTTCTCCAGACAGGTCCACTTTATACCATGCCCAAAGATCCCAACAGCTAAGACTCTAGCCAAACTCTCTGTGCAAAGTGTTTATAGATTCCATGGAGCCCCACAATGCATAATTTCAGACAGGGGGGTCCAATTCACTTCTAAGTTCTGGAAAGCCTTTCTGGACTTGATGGGTTCTAGTCAAGGGTTGCCATCTAGTCATCATTCTCAAACGAATGGGGGGATAAAGAGACTGAACTCAGCTCTAGAACAATACCTGAGATGTTTTATTAACTATCAGCAAGACAATTGGTCTGACCTGCTACCATTTGCTGAGGCTGCATATAACAATGCTGTGTATTCTAGTACGGGTCTCATACCATTTCAAGTAGCCAGTGGTCAGACTTTTGTACCCATGCCTGAGCTAAGGAGCCTAAAATACCCTCCTTGCAGGAATGCATTAAACAGCTGCAGAATACATGGCCTGTTGTCAGGAAAGCATTAGATGATGCTAGGGAAGCTTATAAGGCACAAGCAGACGAACAGAGGGTGGAACAGAAATCATTTGGTGACAGAGTATACCTTTCCACTAAGTACTTACAATCTTTACAACCTTCAAAGAAATTAGGCCCTAAATTTCTGGGACCGGTTCCTGTTAAACATATCATCAATCCGGTTACTGTTGAATTAGACTTGCCTAAAAACCTATGGCAAATCCACCCTGTTTTCCACTGCAGCTTACTCAAACCGGAGGTTACCTCTACACTTAGGCCTCCAGTACCCCGGTGCCCACGCCTATCATGGTGGAAGGGGAACAACGTTTTGAAATTAAAGACATTTTAGATTCTCGCAAACACCCTGGGGCCACATAATACTTGGTAGCCTGGAAGGACCTTCCTTCCTCTCAAAACAAGTGGATGTATAAGAAACATGTTAGGGCACCTAGACTCCTTAAATATTTCCATTCTAAATATGCTGAAAAACCTAAATAATGTAAATATTTTGGCTCTGTTTCCCTCTCCCCTTTTAATGTCTTCTAGATGGACTTCCTGTTCTTCTGGGGGGGACGTATGTCAGATCCCCAAATCCCTATTATAAACCTGCTTATTTAGCTATACTTTGGGGCCTGCCATTCTGGTGGGGGGAGGGAGAACACTTTCACATGGGGTAACTTTCTACTTTATCTATGCTTAGTTCTACCCTTCCTCCCTCCCCTATCCTCCTGGGAATGGAAGAAACAAAACTGGAAAAGACCTTGAGATGCGTGCCAACTGTACCGGTTACCCAAACATCGTGCGACCTGTGGATTGGCTGGATTTCAAATGAACATTATAACTTTGGTGGGAGGAGGAAGAATGCCTCTTGAATTATACTGTTTATGCTGGTTTCCCCCCAGATCTTGCCTTGATTTCCCTACTGTCACTAACCCCTAATAAAAGTTCCTTTTGAGACAATGTCTGTTTCAAGAGTTCTGCTTTCTTGGGTGGTTAGCTGAGTTGGGTCCTTACAGGACAAAAGCATAGTCTTATATCTAGCTACTTTATAGTTTTTTTTTTAAAATAGACTATATACTATCTGTTTTTTGCCAGTATTTGCATTTCTTCATTTACTCATATTTAGAAAACAATTTAATAATAATAATAAAGTTGGAAGAGACCTTGGAGGTCATCTAGTCCAACAACCCCCTGCTCAGGCAGGTAATCCTATACCATTTCAAATGGCTGTCCAGTCTCTTCTTAAAAACTTCCAGTGTTGGAGCATTCACTGCTTCTCGAGGCAGGTTGTTACACTGGTTAATTGTTCTGTCAGAAAGTTTCTCCTTTGTTCTAGGTTGCTTCTCTCCTTGATTAGTTTCCATTCGCTGTTTCTTGTCCTGCCTTCAGGCGCTTTGGAGAATAGCTTGACTCCCTCTTCTTTGTGGCAAATCCTGAGATATTGCAACACTGCTATCATGTCTCCCCTCATCCTTCTCTTCATTAAACTAGAAATACCCAATTCCAGCAACCGTTCCTTATATCTTTTAGCCTCCAGTCCCCTAATCATCTTCATTGCTCTTCTCTGTACTCTTTCTAGAATCTCAAAACTGGATGCAGTATTCCAAGTGTGGCCTTACCAAGGCATTGAAAAGTGGTATTAACACTTCATGTGATCTTGATTCTATCCCTGTTAATGCAGCCTAGCAGTGTGTTGGCTTTTTTGGCAGCTGCAGCATACTGCTGGCTCATATTTAAGTGATTGTCCACCAGGACTGCAAGATCCATGATTTTCTCATCTATTTTTTGTAATAAATTGATAGATATATCAACTAGCAACTGTTCACGCCATTTTCACCGACAAACACATTGATCCCACTTTTATACATTAACTTTCAGATCTTTTATTCCTTGTAGTATCATATTATCTATTAAAGATTTGCTGAAAACCAGGTTTTAATTAACAAGCCAAACTTTTTTGTCTCTCTGCACTTCTATCACCACAAGTATTTCATATACTTTTAATCCACAAATATATTTTTTCGAGCAAGGGGAGATCGTCTCAGTGCTAAACATTGCTAGGCATTTCATCTACATTACATAAATTTTACTTTCATCAAATGCCACTCTTAATTACATTCAGCAACACATCTTAAACTTCACATTCCTGCAAAACTCTCTCAATTCACATCTATTCACTTTATCATGCTTTAACATCTCTCAATATACACCATCTAAGTTGGCAGCCTTACAATTGTTCAAAATTTTTACACTTCCTTTTCATCATTTTTAAATCCTAACATTTATATCATTATAGTGTCCATCTCTTGACATCAACATTTCTCTACAAGTTCCAAAATATTATCCCGTTATCTCTGACTGTAGCTGCATAGCAAATAATTTCATGAGTTTTAGTTTCAATTCCATTTTCTCTGTTGAAGATTTCTTGCTTAGCCTTTTTTCTAGTTTTAAAATTAATTTTTATTCCCATCAAAACTGTTCTGCATTTTCTCTACCTTTGTTAATCAACCATTTCCTTGCTTTCTTTGACTAGACTATATTACTGGCTTTAGGGGCAAGAGGGAAAACGGACGTGGGCAATCAGAGGTAGCCATTCTGAGCACTTACTTGTATGGCTTTAAACTGTTGGGGCAGGATGGCCATGGACATGACTTGGCCAGGGATCTGTCCCGGAACGGTCTGTGCCTGAGAGACCAGGGGCTGGGGAGGAAGCGATTGGGACGGAGCCTGGGCCACCTGCTGCTGCTGCTGCTGCTGCTGCTGCTGCTGCTGCTGCTGCTGCTGCTGCTGCATCGGTTGTGGCGGTGGGGGCTGAGTTGGCTGCTGCGGCTGCTGCTGTTGCTGAGCCTGAACAGCCTGAGCGGCCTGGTGTTGCAGCTGCTGTTGCATATGAGCAATTCGCTGCAGTTGCTGCTGCTGCTGCTGCATCTGAAGTCAGAAGTGGAAGAGAAGGAAGTGCTATCAGGAAGACAGAAAGAGGAGCAGAAAGGCCCTGGGGAGGCTCCGCTGCCCCAGGTGCTGGAGGCCATGGGAGCTACACCAAAGTCTACCTGGATTCCTTTTTCTGCACTTGGGAGCAGATTCAGAGACCCAGCTATGAAAATGCAGGCCCTCTTTCCCTTGGGCCCCGAGTGGAGCAGACTGATGGCTTCAGGGGAGCCAGCCCAGCCCTTCCCAGGATGCCCACAGAAGCTGGCCTGGCCGGCCCTCGGCCACTAGAGCCTGCCTCCCTCTCCTGCTGCTGGAGACTTTGAAGCTTTTGTTCTTACCTGCTGCTGGCTTTGTTGATGCAGCTGTAACTTGAGCATTTGTTGTTGCTGCTGCTGCTGGGCCACCTGCATTTGCTGCTGAGCTACTGCTGCTGCTTGCTGCTGCTGCTGCACCTGGAACTGCTGCTGCTGCATTGCTGATTGCTGGGCCTGGAACTGCTGCTGCTGCAGGGCAGCCTGCTGCTGCTGCTGCTGGAACTGCTGCTGCTGCTGTGCAGCCATCTGCTGCAGCTGGAGCTGGGCTGAAGAGAGAGAGAGACACAAAGGGCCACATGCTGAATGCGCACCAAAACATGTTTTGGAGTGAAGGTCTCTGATTCTGCACAACAGCAGTCCTCCTTATTTGGCTGCCGTCTCCTCCCTGCACCTCACAATCGTTGGGCTTTGAGTCTTGTATTCAAAAAGATCTTCTTGGAATCATCTACAGAGACAAAGTGTTTGCAGTCCCAGGGGAGGCTTCCCCACAATTCCAAACCCATCAGAGGAAACCTCCACCAAGGTCTACCCCAAATACTTACTCGGCTGGCTGGCAGCAGGAATGTTGGGGATGCCGTGAGGGACCATCCCGGCAGGTCCAGGAGGCTGCTGCCCTGGGAGATTCATTGGCTGCCCCATGGGGGGCCCGAGTCCACTCAACCCGGCCAGGGAGGCCCCCTGAGGACGAGAAGTCATCCCCATGGCCCCTGGTCCTGCTGGAGGACCACCAGTCAGGTTCTGCAGCGCATTCATAGGGTCTGGGGAGAAAAAACAGACAGCTGCATCTGCTCTGCTCCGTCAACTCAAACAAAGATGTAGCCATCACACCCCCCTCACCCAGTGCCGACCCGTCTTCCGTGCAGTAGAATTCTGATTCTGGCAACCTTGGAAGAGGCTGAAGCGGTGTCAGAATGTGTTTTTCAGAGGCCACTTCCTCCTTCCATCCAGCAGCCTCGGGCAGCCCAGGGTACCTACCCCTCCAGCCTGGCCTTCGTTTTTGGAAGAGGCCCTAGGAAGCGTCACTACAAAGGAAGGGGACAAAGAGGGGCTCCTTACCGCTGACAGAGGCCAGGGACTTCTTGTTGTCTAGGAAACAAAAGGGGGTAACAGTTGTACACACAGATTTAGGGAATGACCTGACTGGGCCAATAGGGCTTCTGCTGGGGAACGTGAGTTTTTTCTTTAAGGTCCTTTCAAATTTGTGAGCTGGAAATGAAAAGTGGGGTGCTAGGCCCAAAACAAAGGGACGTTTGCGGGCTCAGAGTTAATGCCAATATCCCTCATTCCCTGGAAAAGACTCATTTTCCAGAAAAATAATTAGGTCATCTGAAACAAGATGAGTAATTATATTATCACTATTATTATTACATAGGATCCTCAAATGCAAAGGAGACACCTTCTCCTGAAAGCTGCTCAAGCTCTTCAATGGGAGGACTTGGATGCTGGGCCTGGCTTTCTCATTCCTCATTTTCAGCTCTTTTCCTCCCTCCCTCTTTCCTTTCGTACCCTCCTCCTCCTCCCTCCCTCCCTCCCCTCCCTCTCCCCATTCCTTCCAAGAGCTCAGCATCACACAAACAATTCTCCTTGGAGTTCCAAGACCAGGCCCATACAGAGCGCTTTCTCCACTCTTGAGAACCTGGCTACAAATTTCAGCTTGGAAAGGGTGGGGTGGGGGTTAAGACTTGATGCGAGCTCCCCACTCTGGCTCCTTCCCACCCTGGGATAAGGCAGTCATGAAAAATGGCCTTAAGCTAACCCACAGGAACAAAAAGGGCTACTTACGAATATCCCGGAAATGGATGATGAGTCTTGCCACGAGAGAGAGATATTCGTCCTAAAATTAGGAAAGGAAAACACATTGTGGAAGGCAGCAGGGAGGCAGGGGAGGGCTGATGCAACTTGTTGCCCCATCAGGCTGTGGCTGCCGGCCTTTGCGGAGCAGGGGAGTTGTCTTACCTGAACGCCTTTTCTCAGCATGAGGAATGTAGAATCCACGAATGGGTTGTTTTAGTCTTCTAGCCCAATCAGACCAAACAATCAAAGTTGCCACGCCCCTGCAGGGTCTGACCATGCCCCAGTTTCGAAAAGGGCAAAGCTAATGATTGTGTGATGTGATGGCTCCTGAATAGCTGACACTAACCTAACTGCTAATAATAATAATCAGGGAGGGGGGTGGATTCTACATTCCTCATGCTGAGAAAAGGCGTTCAGGTAAGACAACGCCCCTTCTCCAGCATGTAGGGAATGTAGAATCCACAAATGGGACATACCAAAGCCCCTATGATTCCACGGGTGGGAAGCAGGTTGGTTAAGTGTCGGCGCTGAAATGGACCACTTGTTATAAAACCCGACGGCCAAAAGCGGCCTCTGCGGAAGCAAACATGTCGAGCTTATAGTGGTGAATGAATGGTGAAGGGACGACCATGTAGCCACCTTACAAATGTCCTCTATGGATACCTGAGTTTGCCATGCCGCTGACGTGGAAGCGCTTCAAGTAGAATGCGCTGTCAGGCGACTAGGGACAGGTAAAGAGTAAGCCTGGTAAGACTGAGCAATACAGGCTTTGATCCACCTGGCTATAGTAGAGGAGGAAACCTTCTGTCCCTTGGAAGCTGTTTGGAAAGATACAAATAATGCCTCCGATTTGCGAAAAGGAGCTGTTCTCTTGATGTAATAACGCAGTGCCCTGCGTACGTCTAGAGAATGCCACTGCTTCTCTAGTGTGTGAGAAGGATTGGGACAAAAGTTTGGTAGTACAATTTCCTGAGTCCGGTGAAACAGTGTATTCACCTTGGGAATGAATGAGGGATCTAACCTAAGCACCACTCTATCCTGGTGGAAGGTACATAGGTCTTCCCTGACTGAAAGAGCAGCCAGCTCTGATACGCGCCTCGCCGACATAACAGCCACTAGGAATGCCACCTTATGTGACAAAATACGAAGAGGACAAAACCTGATAGGTTCAAAGGGAGATCTTATGAGTGCCTGTAGAACTCGAGGTAATTCCCAAGAGGGTTACCTGTGTACTACCGGAGGTCTGGTATTGGAGACTCCTTTCATAAAGGACCGAACTCTGGGATGATGGGACAATGGAATGGCACAGGTGAACACCGTAGAAAGAGCGGCCACCTGCCTACGCAAGGTATTGGGCGCTAAACCCTTATCCACTCCATCCATGAGGTATTCAAGAATCACTGGAATATTGCCGGAAGATATAGACAAACTCTTATGGGTACACCAGTCACAGAAGTTCTTCCAAGTGGCATCATAAATCCGGTTCGTCGCTGGCCGTCTAGAAACTTGGATCATAGATATCACTCTTGAAGAGTAAGATCCGCGCATCAGGAACTGGCGTTCAGATGCCAGATGGCTAGTTGTAGCCACTGTGGATCCGGGTGCTGTATGGACCCTTGCGTTAGAATTACCCTCTCTGGAGGAATCTGCCATGGGGGAACTACGGTGAGGTTCACGAGATCCGCGAACCATGGACGCCTCGGCCAATAAGGGGCCACAAAGATTAGCTACGCTTTTTCCTGTAACAGCTTCCTGATGACGGCCAGGATCAAGGGAAGAGGTGGAAATGCATACAGAAGGCCCACCGGCCAAGGACTGCGGAGGGCGTCTGCTCCCTCCGAACCCTGAGATGGGTACCGAGAGAGAAACCGAGGGAGCTGAGCATTCGCTGGAGATGCAAACAGGTCGATGTTGGGTCGACCGAAACGGTGAGTAATCTCCCGGAAGAAACGGGGATGCAGATGCCACTCTGAATGATCTATCGTAGATCGACTTAGAAAATCTGCCTGGCGGTTCTCCACCCCTGAAATGTGTTCCACCTTTAGGGACAACAAATTCCGTTCTGCCCATGACCCCAGACGCTGGGCTTCGGACATTAAGGTCCGAGATCGAGTGCCACCCTGTCTGTTGACATGGGCCTTTGCCGCCACGTTGTCTGTCAGAACCAGCATGTGGCGGCCTGCCACCTTTCTGTGGAAATGGCGAAGTGCCAGGTGTATGGTTCTGAGTTCTAACCAATTTATGCTTTTCTTGAGATCCCGTTGAGACCACCGCCCCGGGGCAAATTGAAGATGTAAATGTGCCCCCCATCCAAACAGACTGGCGTCCGTGGTCAAGATTACTCGAGTCGGTTCTCGGAACAGGGACCCCTTGGTCAATGCCAGGGACAGCCACCAGATGAGGGACGTAAGCATCTGTGCTGGGACTCGCACCCTCTGTGGAAAGCAGGCTACCCCTCGTTTCTGGTAGGGGAGTAGAAACCACTGTAGTTGTCTCGTGTGAAGCCTGGCCCAAGGCACTATTGCAATACATGAGATCAGTTTCCCTAACAGCTGTGAAAGCAGAAGTAGGGTCACACGTTTTTCCTTGCGCACCTTGGTGATCATCGTGTGTATACTGACCTGACGCTCCTGAGACTGGTTGGTATCTATTATTGCGCCGAAGTGTAGCAAACAGTTTGTTGGGATCAAATGGCTCTTTTGAAAGTTGACCATAAATCCATGATCCTGGAGCGTCCTTATTGTCAGTGCCACGTCTGATCGGGCGTTCAGTCTGAAAGGGCCGCTTAGCCTGGAATTGTGGCTTTGGCTTGTCTCTGTAGCCGGGCCAGTCCGAGGAGCGGTCCGACCCCGCTTGAAAGGGCCGATACCCACTCCAGGAAGTTTGGTCTGAACCAGACTTAAATGACGGACGCCGATTGTATGGTGAAAAGCGTCTGCCCATCTTTTTGACAATGTGAGATAGTACTTTCATCTTTTCTTTTTTTCAATTAGGTAAGGAGTAAGGGCCTCCCCAAAAAGGTGACCCTTTTTATATGGTGCCACAGCCACTCTCCATTTCTGCCTGGTGTCAGCCTTCCAATTTTTAAGCCAGAACAGCCTGCGTGCAGCCACGTTGGAAGCTATGGCTCTAGCCGAATATTTGGCTGATTGCAGAGACACATCTGCTATGTATTCCAGTGCGGCCCTCAACTTAGTGACATCCTGGTGCACCCTTACCTCGTCTGGGGATATCCTAGCCTGTAATTCCCAGAGCCAGATTAGTGAGATTCTGGCGAAGAAGGAGTTAGATGTTGAGGCTCTTATAGCCCATGCTGATGCCTGATGAGTCCTGCGGAAGGGAATCTCAGATTTCTTGTCCTCGGCCTTAAGGGCCTCCGACATATCTCCTGGAATTTTGGTGTCTGACAGTATGGGAGCGAGAGCCTCGTCTACTCCCGGAACTTCAAGGACATCATTGAGGGAAGGGACCGTATCCAAGAGTTTACAATCTATTCCAAGAGCAGAGAAGGTTCCAGGAGATCCCCATTGACCCTGAATAGATTTTAAAAATGTGGGGGGGGGGGGAACAAGGTATCTGTAAGTTCTTTGTGACTGGTTCCAGAAACAGTGGGTCAGAACTCTGTCCAGAGTCCTGATCGGCCGCTTGTGGTTTCACCGGTTCAATCTTTCCAGTGACATAAGCTTTGTGCAAGAGAGAATGGAAAGAATTTGGGTTAAACACCCCAACCATAGGAGTGGGCTCCGCCTGAATGTCTTCCTTGTCTGACCACATGCCTTTTTCGGGAATCTGCGTGGAATATTCCAATACCTCGCTTCCCTCAGATTGAAGTGGAGAACCGTGATCTGAGATCACATACTCCCTGGGATGCGTAGTTTCCGTGGGTGTAGGGGGGGTTTGACGGTCCTGGGGCCGGAATGGCCCTTCCTGAAGATGCCATTACTTGAGCCACCGCCTGTGAGATCATGGCCTGGAGCTGGGCAGCGAATGAAGGATGTTCAGGGGCCTGAAGGCCCGCCACCGTCGGAGTGAAAGATGCCGACGGAATTTGAGGAGGGGAAACTGTAGTAACCCCCCCCCCCGAGACCCACATGACACCAAGGATAGGCCAGGCTCGGCGACTGGAACTGAATCTTGGGTCTGCATTCTCAAATCTTGATCAAAGAGAGCCAGATGGTCCCGATCATATCCAAGCAAGGAACCCTGATCCAGGTTTTGCTCGGGGGACCAAGTCCATGGAAAAGGGGAAGGATGATGGTCCCCTGATGTGGACGCACAAGGAGAAACAGAGACAGGTTGTGCCTCCACCGCCCGTTGCTGGGCCTTAGAAAATTGTCGTTCCAGTGCCTTGTGCCTGCTATCTGTTTGCTTATCAGCCACCTTAGAGGTCCATTTGACCTTGGCCTTGACCTTTGCGGGTGCATCTTGACTGGGTGACTTGCGTTTTGCATTTCCACTGGAGGTGGAAGCCTGTGAAACGGTATTATCCGCCATATTGAAAACAAGTAATAGGAAACAGGTTTTCACCAGGAGATCCCTGGATCAGTCCTGGTCCACAGGAGAAGGAAAAAAAAAGGCAGGTTTTCACCAGGAGATCCCTGGATCGGGCCTGGTCTGTAGGAGAAAAAGGCTACGGCCCACCTGAGTGGTACAGGTCTTCACAAGGGTCTGTGAGGTCTGACCCGCCGTTAAGCACGGAGTGAATACGCGATATAAGCCGCACTGCACTCAGGGGCTGTCCTCCCCTTCAATTTTTCAGGCCCACTGTAATAGTGAGACAATTGGGCCGATAAAATATCAAATGTCATTAATGATAAGTCTATATATGAATATAGATATATATCTTGTTTATTTTAATTTTATATATATCAATCCTATAAGTCAGAAAGAGTGAGAGACTCAAGCTATTTTCCCTATGGCCACGAGGTAACTTAAAATGACGTCTACCAAGAAGCTGAAGCAGAGAGGTAAGGAGGGTCTATTCCATAGAGGAGTGGAATTAAGAGCTCCTATGCCCCCCCATGTAAAAAAAATCACCAAATAAATCAGATTGCTTTACGACTGAAAAGGCTGTAAATAGGTCAGGCAATCTATTTAATGGCATGCGATCGCGTGGAGCCCAAAATGGCGGCCGCAACGATCTGATCAGAGAAAGCACAAGCTGAGGGGAAAAAGGTCCTCTTCTGAAAGGAACCCAGTAATGATTTTGGCCAGACAGTCCACCTTGTGAATTTTTAGCCAATTTGGAGCTGACTAGCAACAGTAATAAGGAAAAAAATTGAACAATATGAAGATCGATCTGCCTAGAGGCTCAAAATGGCGCCCATGGCTGTTTGAATAATAATGAAGCGAGAAAAGCCAAATCCAAGTTTTCAGACGAAAATTAGCAATTTTGATGCTTCATTTCAACAGCGATGATCGTGGAAGGGGGGGAGATTGCAATGCGGAGGCAGCGATCGCGACGATCAGCTGTCTGCCTCTATAAAACTTAGCGGAGAAGGGAATTGGATTAGATTAAGAGGATATGGTGCAGCACTGAGCCCAGAGCTGAAGGAAAAGAGGGTAGAGAATCCACGAATGGCAATAACTACCTTTCTCAATCTAAATCAGGAGCCAAATTCTCATGTCTCTTCAGGGCTAAGACCAAACGAAACTGGGGCATGGTCAGACCCTGCAGGGGCGTGGCAACTTTGATTGTTTGGTCTGATTGGGCTAGAAGACTAAAACAACCCATTTGTGGATTCTACATTCCCTACATGCTGGAGAAAGGCCAGCCAGCCACCACCGGAGCAAAAGGACTTGGTGGATTCCAGGGATCTCTCCTTGGATCCAGTGGAACCTATCTTCTCGATACGTGGAGCTCAGAAACTCACAGCCACAGCTTCACAAATCCCTCCTGCACTGCATTGCGTGCCATGCAGTCCGGGACATCTGGGGCCACAGAGCTGGGAAGAGCGGATCACCAGTTCACTTCAGGTTCCACTGATGGAGGGAAAGCCGGCTGAACTCTGGGGGATGGAGGGGGCCCCGTCCCTACTCTGACCCTTCAGCTTCTCAGCTGCTTCCACTCGCCTTGGTGCTTCCCAAGCAAGCAGTCTCCCTGCTCCTAGTCCGGCACCTTCACCACTAGGACACACTTCCTTTTCGCCTGGGGGTGGGGAGGGGACCCTCCTCCCCTTAGGAAGAGTTTCCAACCTACAAGCAGAACCTCCTTTTCTGAACCTTAAGTCCCATCCTGTGCAGACTTCCTCCTCCCCTGAAGAGACGGGTCAGAACCTTCCTGAGAGAACTTCCCGAGGAGGAGCCAGGAATCCAGATTCTAAGCACCTTCACTGGAAAGTACCTCTCACCTACTGGGTGTGGGTGCCTTTCATTCACATGAAGTGAATAATGTGCCATCTCAAGCTGTTTTCTTGATGCAGTTGGGCATCTTCTGGTGCCTCCTGCTTGGGCCTGCAGAAGTGTCCAATGGGGAAGAAGGGAAGGGGCTTAGCGGGGGGAAGGGAGCAGCCCAGGTGGGCCATACGATGTGCAGAGCGCAGGGAGCAACCCCGTCGGCTTTCTTGTAGTGCTACTCAGCAAGGCGCCTGCATGATGTAGATCTGCCAGACAGGGATGGAGCCCTGGACAGAACAGCACCAGGCCAAGAACAGCACCCCCAGCAGGCAGGGGAACTTGTGTGCGGAGGCCGCCTCGCCTGCAGGGCCACTGGCCAGTCAGCTTCTCCTTGCAGGGGGTCCCTCCCACCCATCTCCTCCAGCAAGGAAAGGAACTTCTTACCCGCGTTTTGGCCTTCATGAAAACATGGTTTTCCATTTCTTTGCTGGTCTTACTGTGAGCAACGCCAGCCTTTCTCATGGCATCTTCACTGCAAGAAAGAAGAGTCTGCTCAGGCTCAACTGGGGCAGCCTGGGACAACTTTCCAATATTTATGACATGTCTCTTGTGAATGAGCCTGGCGCTTCACCTGGCTTCTCTTCATGAAAACAGTTATGGATTTTGTTTAGTAGTGTTTTTCTACCTATAATGAATTCCTGGGAAGTTTGATGGCCAAAGCCCTTTCGCTGCCGGTCAGGCAGCTCTTTCTTGAATGGATGCTGAGGCTCCTCCTGCACCAGCCCCATTTGCTCCCCTTGTAGCACAGCCCACAATCCAAATTGTGCTTGGTTGCCATACAGAAGGACACTTCCTTGCCTATCAGCAACCAGGGGCTGGGACAGCGCAAGGAACCTTAGCTGCACAGCCTCACTTGGGCCAAGGAGCCATGGCACTCGCCACTGTCTGCTGAAATAAAGTCTTCTCTTGAAGGAGGAATTCTGAGTCAGGGCATCAAAATGGGTCGGATTGGGAAGGGGGGATCAGAAGAAACGCCCCCCCCCATTTGAAAACTATTAGTGTCTTCATTTATTATTTCAGTTTGTGATTTCCATATACAATTATAGCCAGCTTCCAATCGTGAGAAACAAAAATATAGACAAATTAATACAGGAGCAGAAAGGCCTGTACAACTACGAACAAGCCATTCAGACTCAACAGCAAGCTCATGGACATCCTGGCACGAGGACTTCCAAGGCCTTCCTGAAGGTCTGAGGGGGAAGAACATTCCAGAAGGTATGCCTCCTTTGTGCCGGAAGTATCAGAATCCAATTATATTTCATTTCTATCTACCTACTCTGATGAAAAACCAATCCTTACTCTATTCTGGATTCTGTCATACTACAAAAGGGGAGGAGGGTAAGCATGGGGGGTTTATGACTCTCACTTCCTTCCTTAACTACAAAGTGACCGTTGATGGATTCTCATGGAGAGAATTAACCATAACAATGTGGCCATCGCCTTTCAACTCACTCCCCTTTGCCGGCAGTGAGGAAAAGGGGGTGGGAAATACAACACCTGGGATCTGGGAAAAGAGGATGAGTGATCATGCCGACAGAGTGGACTGATGGATTGAATTGCCCAGAAGAACTGTGGGGTGCGGGCTACTTGGGAACACTTTAAAACATTGAATGGTGGGAGAGGATTTCCCAGATCCTGTCTAGCGTGCCTACAATCAGCTTCTCTTAATAAAGATCCCTGTTGGAAGAGACATTCCAAGAGTTCTGTCTTCTTAAGATGTAAGATTGAGGTGGGTCTTTACATTAGACAGGATCTGCAAAAATAGTCCACCTAGAAGGGAGACCCTTGCTGGGGGACTTTGCAAAAATTACCATGTCAGACGACAGAGCAGGGAAGGGAGAAAACTCCCCAGAAAGGGAGCCGCTGCCCCGACTGAAAACCTGCCAGATGTCGGGATCTGAGAGGTCAGATTCCTCAGAAGAGGTGGTGGAGACACGTAACCACAAACTTCGGTGGTCAATGGGCGCTGGAAAGAAAGGTGAGTGGGAAAAGAAATCAAGAAAGGTGACCCTGAGACGGGGGGGGGGGGCTAACCAACCAGAATGGAAGCAGGAGATGGGGAAATCCCTGCATGAAAGTGAAGAGGAAGGGAGCTGGGCATCGTACTCGGGCTGGATCCTAGAGAAAGCTATTGACCTGATGAAGAGAACCCTCAGCTCCCTAGGAGAGGAGAATTCTGAGCCCTACGGCCACACCAGCTCCCAGAGCCACAACTGGAGAGACACTGAGGGGGAAGTGGAACCTGCAGTCCCGGGGATGTCTGCTGATCCAGTAGTCCCCACTCCCCGCCGACCCACAGATGACAATCTGGATGGAAGACACTACCACCGACAACGAAGGCACTGATCCATTCAAAGACTCTCGCCGCTGGACGTGAGATTCAAGGGGGAGCCGACACGCTTGGGGTTTTTCCTAACACAAGTCCTCAGCTACATGGAGGAATAAAGGCGGGACATCCCCAGCAACAAAGCCCGTATCCGGATCATGCAATCTGCGTTGGACGGGCCGACCGCAGATTGGGTGGTGAATTTGCACAACTCCAATGCCCCAGAGCTCAACAACTTCAACCGGTTCATGTCCTCTCTGAGAAGGCAATTTGAGGATCCCCTGCTGATTGCAAAGCCCGCGAAAGGATCAAAACGATGAGGCAAGGCAAACGCCCGGTAGCCAAATATACGCAAGAATTCCGGGCCATTGCCAGCAAACTGAACTGGCTGGAAGACATCCTCCTTAGTCATTTCAAAGACGGCCTAAATTACGACCTATATGACGCTTGCCTGCCCCGAGGGGACCCATACCAACTCGATGAATGGTAGTCCTGGCAGAGGAAGCAGAGATCGACCTACTGAAGAGGCACCGTCGAGGAAAACGATGGAGCCGCTCACCACTTGAATCGACACACGAACCAGTGAAACCATTGGCTATGGCCAAGAAGCAAATGGGCTGCTTCAAATGTGGGAGAGAGGGACATTGGGCTGTAGAATGGCGCTCAAAAGCCCCGCAGCACAACCCAGACAGATTACCGGCCAACAAATCTGGGAAGTCTCCAGCTAAGCCAAAAGAATCTGCCATGAGAGTGATGGAGGCTGTAGAATCCCCTATCTCTGCCCATCAGGGGTAAAGAACTCCAGCCTACACCTCAGAGCCGGTGGACACCTCAGACGACAGCTCGGAGGGCGAACCCCTGATAAGTGGACCTATCACACTCATCCTCAAGACAGTGACTATATTAATTCCCCCCATGCCTGAAGCTGTCAAGGTGAAAGCCTTAATAGACTCTGGCTGCACCCGTTGCCCCATTAGCCCGATGCTAGTGGGGAATCTGGGCATTCCGTCAAGGAAGCTAGAACAACCAATCTCATTTGCCCAGTTAGATGGGTCCATAGCAGGGGGGGGGGTGCCAGCTACCCTAGCCACGTTACCAATCCACCTCTCCCTGGGCAACCACCAGGAAGACATAATGTTTGTAGTGACCCCAGGCCTGGAATGCCCAATGATCCTGGGGATGGAATGATTAAAGAAATGGAACCCCTGGGTAAATTGGAGGATGGCAGAAATCAATTTCCCGAAAGGGAACCCCACGGATTTAAAACCTCAAGGGGATCTACCAAAATTAAGAATGGAAAAAGCATCCATGGGAGAAGAAAAGGGGCTACCAGAAATACCAGAGGAATACAGAGACCTTGCTGAAGTTTTCAGCAAGGAGAGGGCGGATGAGCTCCCCCCCCCCACCGACCCACAGACTGTGCCATAGAATTCAAGCCTGGGGCAAAACTCCCGAAGCCCAGATTATACTCCATGAGCCCAAAGGAGAAGGAGGAAATGGAAAGATTCATAAAGAAAAACCTAGAAAGGGGGTTCATTGAACCAGCCAAGCCTAAAGTGGCCGCCCCGGTCCTCTTTAGAGAGAAGAAAGATGGCTCTTTACGCTTATGCGTGGATTATAGGCTCCTGAATACAATCAGTGAAAGCAACCTGTACCCTCTGCCCCTCATGAAGGACATGTTATCACACCTCTCAAAAGGAATTTTTTTATACTAAACTAGATCGAAGGGAAACATATTACCGTGTGAGAATTAAGGAAGGGGATGAATGGAAAACCGCATTTAACTGCCCCATGGGGTGCTACCAATTCAAAGTTTTGCCATTTGGATTACAAGGGCCCCCTGCAGTATTTATGCAATTAATCAATGAGATACTAAGGGAGCACCTATTTAAGGGGGTCCTGGTTTACTTAGACGATATCGTTATCTTCACCGAATCTAAAGAGGAACATGTCAACCTAGTCAGAGCGGTTTTAAAGAAACTGCGAGCCGCCCACCTATATGCCAAACTATCAAAATGTGAATTCCACCAGGAAAGGATAGACTACCTAGGTTATCACATATCCCCACAGGGCATTGAAACGGACCCAGAGAAGGTCAGAGCAGTATTAGAATGGGCACCACCCCGCACAAGAAAGCAACTGCAAAGTTTCCTGGGTTTCGCAAACTTTTACCGCTAATTCATTCCCTCATTTGCCCAAATAGCCTTGCCCCTCACGAACTTACTAAAAATGAAGAGAGCATCCTCAGTAAAACCTAGCCAGCCACTAAAATGGACAATGGAGTGCCAAGCGGGGTTTGAGAGATTGAAGAGACTTTTTTCTGCCAAACCAGTACTGAGGCACCTAGACATGGATAAGCCCTTCGTAATACAGGCGGATGCAAGTGATGTGGCAGTGGGGGGCTGTACTATTATAAGAAAACGATGAAGGGGTATTGCACCTCTGTGCATATACATCCAAGAAACTCACGGAAAATGGAACAGCGCTGGCCCGTGTGGGAGAAAGAGGCATACAGGATACGTTGGTCATTACTCACATGGCGCCAGTTCCTGGAAGGCAATAAAATCCCTTTCCAGGTGTGGACTGACTACAAAAATTTGGAAGCCAGGAAGCTCAACCCCAAGCAAGCCCACTGGTCCCAACATTTTCACCAATTCCACTTTACGCTCAAATATTTGCCAGGGGAAAGAACTTTCTGGCAGATGCACTATCTCGCATGCCCCAATATAACAGCACGTGAGCCACCAATTCTAAACCGATGATGGTAGAATCACAACTGGCAGCGCCAGTAACCACCAGAGCCCAAGCTAAATTAAAACCGCAGCTGGGTAGCCAAACCAGAATTGAATTCCGGAAAAGTTTGGAAACAGATGAATGGTTCCAGAAAAATAAACACGTATGCACAATGAAAGACCTTGGGTGGGGAAAAAGTTACATATACCAACCACCCAAAGAGTCACATTCATGCAGCTTTGCCATGACACAAAATCAGCAGGGCAGTTTGGATTTGTAAAAGCACTACACTTAATTAAATGGCAATTTTGGTGGCCATCCATCCCGGACTGTTACAAACAGTGGCAAATCCCTCAGCCCCCTGGAGGGAAATAGCCATAGATTTTATTGTGGAATTACCAGAAAGCAATGGGAATTTATTAATTTAATTTATATGCCGCCCGTCTCCCAAGACTCGGGGTGGCTCACAACAACAACACAATTAAAAAAACACAATTAATTTAAAATTTAAAAATTAATATCATTCACACAACATACAAACACATTCAACTCACAGCCGTTGATGGCGGGACACTCTTAGGGCTGAGGGGCAGAGCACAGCTCATATGCCCCAAGCCTGTCGGCATAAATGTGTCTTTAGCGCTTTCCGGAAGGCCAGGAGGGAGGAAGCAGTACGAACCTCTGAGGGAAGCTGGTTCCAGAGGGCTGGGGCAGCAACGGAGAAGGCCCTTGCCCTAGGCCCCGCCAGACGACACTGTCTAATAGACGGGACCCGCAGGAGGCCAACCCTATGTGCCCTAACCTGTCGCTGGGATTCATGAATACTGTTGTCTGGATGGTCACGGACTTGTTTTCCAAAGAGGTGCACTTTATCCCTTGCCAAAAGATTCCCACCGCAAAAGCCTTAGCGAAACTTTTCGTCCAGCACATTTACAGATTGTATGGGGCATCCCAATGCATCATATCTGATAGGGGAGTGCAATTTACGTCTGCATTTTGGAAGGAATTTTTATCCGTCTTAGGGACCACTCAGGGACTGACATCTAGCCATCACCCACAAGGGGATGGGCAAACAGAACGGTGTCACTCAGTACTTGAGCAATATTTTAGATGCTTTCTTAATTTCCAACAGTCTGATTGGACGGACTTACTCCCTTTCGCAGAAGTTGCTTACAATAAAGCAGTCCAATCCAGCACAGGTTACACTCCTTTTCAAATAGCCACCGGTCAGAGTTTCAACCCCATGCCAGAATTAACCCCAAACGAACCGGCGATCCCATCACTGAAAGAATGGATGGAACAATTACAAAACACCTGGCCAATACTTAGAAAAGCCCTAGATGAAGCTAGGCAAGCATACAAAACACAAGTAGATAAAAAAGGGTCGAACCTACACCATTCATTATAGGAAAAATTCTGTACTTATCTACAAAATACCTAAAATCCCTACAACCCTGTAAAAAACTTGGACCAAAATATATAGGGCCTTTTCCAATTAAAAGAATTATAAACCCAGTAACAGTAGAATTAGAATTATCCAAAAATCTTAGGCAAATACAAATTTTCCACTGCAGTTTGCTGAAAAGAGAACAACAGTCACCCTTACGGCCAACCCCCTCCCACCCCCAATCATGGTGGAATGACAACAACGCTTCGAGATAAAGGAAATCCTAGACTCTAGGAGATATCATGGGACAACTCAATGCCTAGTAGCATGGAAACACCTCCCCACCTCACAAAACGAGTGGGTCCATAAACGTCATCTCAGAGCCTCGAAGCTGTTAAAGAGGTTTCATACAGAGTATCCTAACAAGCCAGACTAACTTTTATATCTGTTTTGTTTTCTTTACAGGTGGATCTCTCTTATTTTTAAGGGGGGCAGGATGTCAGAATCCAATATTTAATTTCTATCTACCTACTCTGATGAAAAACCAATTCTTACTCTATTCTGGATTCTGTCATACTACGAAAAGAGAGGAGGGTTATGACTCTCACTTCCTTCCTTAACTACAAAGTGACCGTTTGTGGATTCTCATGGAATTAACCATAACAATGTGGCCATCGCCTTTCATCGCACTCCCCTTTGCCGGCAATGAAGAAAAGGGGGTGGGAAATACAACGCCTGGGATCTGGGAAAAGAGGATGAGTGATCGTGCCGATGGAGCGGACTGATGGACTGAATTGCCCGGAAGAACTGTGGGGTGGGGGCTGCTTGGGAACACTTTAAAACATTGAATGGTGGGAGAGGATTCCCCAGATCCTGTGTAGCATGCCTATAATCAGCTTCTCTTAATAATAGCCCACCTATTCAAGTCTTATTGGACAGGCAGATTCAATGAAAGATGGGTGATCCTGCAAACAGGTTATACAGATGGCAACCAGTATGTTGGACCACATCTGGAAGCCAGCCTGTAACCACTGCAGCTCACACCACTGCATTCTGAATAGGGCTGAGGTTTTTGGGTAGTCTCCAAGGGCAGCTTCATCCACTGTAACCTCTGTCCTCTTCTATAGGTACATGTCATAATTCATATACAAGGTTGTCTGAGCCATGAGTGGCCATGAACAGGGTACCATGATCCAAGAAAAGACACAATTAGTAAAATCTATGCAAAGCCTTTCTTGGCTGTAACTGCTATCTCTTCCTCAAGCAACAGCTATCATTCCAGAAAGACAACCAAATTGCACACTGTAACATAGGAAAATGCAGCTCTATTGATAAATGAGATTAATAAATTCCTAGAAGGGGCGTTGTCTTAGCTGAACGCTTTTTCTCAGCATGATGATGTAGAATCCACCGGTGGGTAATCAATGCCTTCTTGCTCAGACAAGACTAAGTCAAAATTGGGCACGCCTCCCTCTGGGTGTGTTCTTCAAGTTTTTGATGAGGCGAAGCATCCATGATGAAGTTTGACGCACTGGCTCCAAGAAAAAACCTGCCACTGGCCTAGACTGCTCTGAATGGAGGGTGTGGATTCTACATCATCATGCTGAGAAAAGGCGTTCAGCTAAGACAACGCCCCTTCTCCAGCATGATTGGATGAAGAATCCACCGGTGGGACATACCAAAGCCGCTCATGTCACCACCGGGAGGAAAAAGGTCTAGGTTTGTAGCCCCCGAGAAGACAATACCTGCTGCAGAACCCGCCTACCAAATGCGGCATCAAACGCTGCAAACTGATCAATCTTATAGTGCCTTACAAAGGAGGAAGGGGAAGACCAAGTCGCTGCCCTACAGATCTCTTCTACTGATGCCTGGGTGGCCCAGGCTGCCGATGCTGCTGCGCTACGTGTGGAATGAGCAGTGATGCGAGTAGGAATTGGAAGAGATTGAGAAGTATAAGCACGAGCAATACATGCTCTGATCTGTCTACCTATGGTCGACGAAGAGACCTTCTGGCCCATGGCTGAAGGTTGAACAGACACGAACAAGGCTTCCGATTTACGGAAAACCGAGGTCCTCTTAATATAAATATGCAGGGCCCTGCACACATCTAACTTATGCCAATTTCTCTCCAGGCAATGAGACGGGTTGGGACAAAAATTAGGAAGAATCAGGTCCTGAGACCTGTGGAACCAAATATTGACTTTTGGAGTGAATGTAGGGTCCAAACAAAGGACTACCCTATCCTCAAAAAACGTACATAAATCACTCCGCACTGAGAGCGCCGCCAATTCAGAAATTCTCCTAGCAGATGTAATAGTTATCAGGAATGCCACCTTAAAGGAAAGAAACTGAAGAGAGCAAGACCTGAGTGGTTCAAACGGTGAGGAAGTCAGAGCTTGTAAGACCTTAGGTAGGTCCCAAGATGGATAACGATGTATGGGTGGTGGTCTTTCATTGACCGCCCCTTTCAGGAATGTGCTGACTGCTGGATGTTGTGCCAGGGGAAACGTGTTATCGCAAATCAGAACCGTAGATAAGGTCGCAACCTGTCTGCGGATGGTGTTGGGTGATAATCCCTTATTCAATCTTTCCAAAAGATAATCTAAAATATTAGGAATAGTGACTGAAAGAGGATTGAGATGTTGTTTGGAGTACCACGTAGAGAAACTCCTCCACGTGGCATCGTAAATCCTGTTGGTGGATGGGCGCCTAGAAGCCTGGATCAATGAAATCACCCCTGATGAAAAGTGGTGTCTGGTTAAACCTTCTCGCTCAAGTGCCAAACGGCTAACTGGAGCCATTGGGATACCGGATGTCGAAGATTCCCCTGGCTGAGAGCTACTCAGTCCGGGGGAATCTTCCACGGTGGCGAGAGCGATAAATCCACAAGGTCGGCAAACCACGGACACCGTGGCCAGTGTGGAGCAACTAATACTATCTCTGCCTTTTCCTGTAGCAACTTGCGAATGGTTGCTGGAATCAAGGGAAGGAGAGGGAAGGTGTAAAGCAGGCCCTCCAGCCACCTGCATTGGAGGGCATCTGTCCCTTCCGCTCCCCATGAGGGAAATCTGGTGAAAAACCTGGGAAGGTGAGAGTTTTGCGGAGAAGCAAAGAGATCCAGTTGAGGAAGACCGAATCTCATTGAGATCTCCCTGAACAATTCCGGGTCCAGGCTCCACTCCGAGTGATCGACCATGACCCTGCTCAGGGAGTCTGCTTGCTGATTCGCCACCCCGATATATGTTCTGCCTTGAAGGAACCCAGATTAGACTCTGCCCACAGACCCAGTGCTAGGGCCTCCAACATGAGTGACCAAGACTGGGTCCCTCCCTGTTCGTTGACATGAGCCTTTGCAGCTACGTTGTCCATCAGAATGAGAATGTTGCCCTCTCACTACCGAAGAAAACTGACAAAGTGCCAGGTGTATAGCCCTGAGTTCTAGCCAATTGATGTAGTGAGTTAATTCTACCCAAGACCATTGACCCTGCGCCAAATGAGTCTGTAAATGTGTGCCCCAACCAAACAGACTGGCGTCTGTGGTCAGAACGAGCCTGGGGGGCTCCTTGAAGGGGTCCCTTTGGTCATCGCGGAAGAAGCCCACCATGGGAAAGAGGATAGAGTGTGATGAGGGACTCTCACCTTCTTTGTGGGTGAACTGAGGTTCCGTTTCTGGAAGGGAAGAAGAAACCATTGTAGGTGTCTGGAATGAAGCCTGTCCCATGGAACTATCCCCATGCAAGAGACCATCTTCCCCAGCAGTTGAGACAGCTGAACCAGCGGAACCAACTTCTCTCTCTGAACCTGATGTACGGGTCTCTGGATACTTGTCCGGCGCTCTTGTGAAAGGTAGACCTTGCAAAGGTCCGAATCTATTATGGCCCCCAGATGGAGGCCTTGTGGGGTTGGTGTGACTCTTTTTGAAATGTATAGAAAAGCCGTGCATTTGTAGGGTGTTGATTGTCACTTCCAGGTCTGACTGAGCTGACCTGAAAGAGGTGGACAGGACCAGAATGTCGTCCAGATAACATTGTACACGCACCGGAATCATCCTGAGACAGGCTGCTAATACGGCCAGGACCTTCGTGAAGACCCTTGGAGCTGATGAGAGACCGAAGGAAGGGCCCTGTACTGGTAATGCCGGTGCACGTAACAAAACCTGAGGAATTTGCGGTGTTCTGGGAGGATGGGAAGGGGCGTTGTCTTACCTGAACGCCTTTTCTCAGCATGGTGGTGTAGAATCCATTGATTGGGTTATTTCAGCCTTCCTGCTCAGAGAGACTAAGTCAGAGCTTTAGTCACGCCTCCCTTTGGGTGTGTCTTCCCAGTTTTGACGAGGCGAAGGATCCTGACAAAGTCTGACGCAATAACTCCAAAATACCAAAAAAATTGACAATACGCAAGCCTAGACATCTATCCGAGGGAGGGTGTGGATTCTACACCACCATGCTGAGAAAAGGCATTCAGGTAAGACAACGACCCTTCTCCAGCATGGTGGATGTAAAATCCACTGATTGGGACATACCAAAGCCCCCCATGTCCCTTAGGGAGGGAAGGTCTAGGCTAGTGTCTCCTTAGAGGAAACGACCTGTTGAAGAACCCGTCTGCCAAATGCAGCATCCGCCACGGCAAACCTATCAATCTTGTAGTGTGTAATGAAAGAAGATGGAGACGACCAAGATGCCGCCCTGCAAATCTCCTCTACAGAAGCCTGGGTAGACCAGGCTGCAGAGGTTGCTGCGCTGCGAGTGGAGTGAGCTGTGATACGAGCTTGGACTGGAAGTGACTGGGAAGCGTAGGCCCTAGCAATGCAAGCCCTGATCCACCTGCCAATGGTGGAAGAGGAGACCTTCCTGCCCATGACAGAGGGCTGAAAAGAAACAAACAAGGCCTCCGACTTGCAAAAGGACCCAGTACGCTTGATGTAGAGGCGCAGAGCCCTGCGTACATCCAGCTTGTGCCACTGGCACAAGTGAGAAGGATTTGGACAGAAATTTGGCAAAACTAAATCCAATGACCTATGAAAACTGGTATTCACCTTGGGAATAAAGAAGGGGTCTAATCTAAGGACCACTCTGTCCTCATGGAAGATACAGAGATCCTCCCTGACTGAGAGGGCGGCCAATTCCGAAATCCTTCTGACCGAAGTGATTGCAAATAAAAAAGCCACCTTCAAGGAGAGAAAATGCAGAGAGCAAGACTGGAGAGGCTCGAAAGGAGCAGTGGTTAAGGCCTGCAACACAGTAGGTAAATCCCAAGATGGTTATCTATGTACTGTGGGAGGGCCAGAATTGGCCGCCCCTTTAAGAAAGGCGGAGATAGCTGGGTGATGTGAAATCGGACCCAGATTGTCACAAGTGAGGACCGAGGACAGGGAAGCAACCTGCCTACGGATGGTGTTAGTGGACAAGCCCTTGGAAATGCCCTCCAACAGCTAATCTAAAATATTGGGGACTGTAACTGAAAGGGGGTCCAATTTGTGTGAGATGCATCACTGGCAGAAATTTGTCTACATGGCATCATAGATCCGGTTCGTCGAGGGGCGTCTAGAGGCCTGCATCACAGAGATCACCCCCGAGGAATAGGCCTGCTTAGCTAGACTCTCCCGCTCAAGTGCCAAGCGGCTAATTGAAGCCACTGAGGGTCTGGATGCTGGAGCTCCCCCTGATTGAGAGCTACTCGGTCTGGGGGGAACCTCCATGGAGGAGACAGAGACAGATCCACTAGGTCTGCAAACCACGGGCGTCGAGGCCAATATGGAGCAACCAATATTACTTCCGCCTGTTCCAATATCAGCCTGCGAATGGTGGCTTGTAATGGCGGAAGGGGAGGGAAGGCGTAAAGCAGACCCTCCGGCCACTTGCATCAAAGAGCATCCGTCCCCTCGGCCCCCCTTGTCGGTAATCTGGTGAAGAATCTGGGGAGTTGGGCATTGGACGGGGAGGCAAACAGATCCAGGCATGGCCTGCCAAACCTGCTCGCGATCATATCGAACAGCCTCGGGTCCAGGCGCCACTCCAAGTGGTCCACAGTCGCCCTGCTCAGGGAGTCTGCCTGTCGGTTTGCCTCTCCCGAAATGTGTTCCGCTCTGATTGAGCCGAAGTTGGCCTCTGCCCACAAACCTAGCTCCATGACTTCCTGTAGGAGAGCCCAGGAATGTGTCCCTCCCTGTTTGTTGACGTGAGCCTTGGCTGCCACATTGTCTGTCAGGATCAACACATGTTTGCCTGACACTAGGGAGGAGAAATGGAGGAGAACTAAATGAATCGCCCTGAGTTCCAGCCAACTGATATTTTGTTTGAGGTCCACCCTGGACCATCACCCCTGGGCCAAATGGGTCTGGAGGTGAGCCCCCCAACCAAACAGACTGCCATCTGTGGTCAGGACGAGCCTGAAGGGCTCCTTGAATATGGTCCCCTTGGACATGGCTGCGGAAGACCACCACTGGAGGGATGAGAGTATGTGGAATGGGACCTGGACCTTCCTGGCGGAGGTGCTGAAAGAGAGGAGGAACCATTGGAGGCTCCTCGAGTGCAGTCTTGCCCACGGGACTATACCCATGCAAGATACCATCTTTCCCAGGAGCTGGGACAGCTGTACCAGTGGAACCGTCCTCGCACCCCGAATCTGGAATACTAATTTCTGGATGCTCATCCGTCACTCCTGGGATAGATAGACCCTGCAAAGGTCGGAGTCTATCAGGGCTCCTAGATGGAGGAGCCGTTTTGTGGGGGTAGTGTGGCTTTTCCTGAAATTTACCAAAAAGCCGTGATCCTGAAGGATCTGAATGATGGTCGACAGATTTGATCTTGCTGACTGAAGGGACCTGGACTGTACAAGGATGTCGTCCAGGTAGCACTGTACGCGCACCGGTATCATCCGAAGGTGGGCTGCCAATACCGCTAAGACCTTTGTAAAGACCCTTGGGGCCGAAGACAGGCCAAACGGAAGGGCCCAGTATTGGTAATGCTGGTGTGCGTAACAGAAGCGCAGGAACCTGCGGTGCTCCTGGGAGATTGGGATGTGGAGGTAGACCTCGGTGAGATCTATGGAGGAGAGAAAATCTCCCTTCCTGATACCAGCCAGTATTGACTTTAGGGTCTGCATCTTGAACCTTCTGTATACTAGAAATCGGTTCAGACCCTTTAAGTCCAGTATTGCCCTCCATCCTCCTGATGCCTTGGGGACCATGAACAGGATGGAGTAGAAACCTGTTCCAATTTGATCCCTTGGGACTGCCTCTATGGCCCTGATTTCTAGAAGGTGTTTGATGGCGGTGGAGACCAGACGTGCTTTTGAGGGGTGCCGTGATACTGGGCACTGTAGGAAGCGATTGTGTGGGAGTGAATAAAACTCGAGTGCCAGACCCCGTCTGACCGTGTCTCTGACCCAAGAGTCGGTGGTGGTCTGCTCCCAGACCTGGTAAAACTGCTCCAGGCGCCCCCCTACCGGAAAATCCCCAATGGCGTCACTCGGAGCGTTTGTAGGGACGGCCTCCAGAACCTCTGAAGGGACGTTTGGCCTGTGACTGACCCCTGGCTCCGGTGTTCGGGCGGTCCTGTTGTCGATCCTGCCTCTGGGGGAAGGATCGCGAACCTCTGGGCCAATCCCAGGACTGCCCTGCTCGAAAGGGCTGTCGCCACTCCCAAGAGCCTGAGGGACGGAAGGACTGCCTACGGAATTCCTGCTGTGGCTGCCTGTCAGACTTCTTGGAGGGGTGTACCAGAACCTTGCGCTTGTCCTTACCCTCGACCACGTGTGGATCGAGAATAGGGCCAAAGAGATCTTTTCCGGCGTACTTGGCTATGGAGAGACGCCATTTGGCTTTTAGATCCGTTCTCCACTGCTTCAACCACAGTAGCCTATGAGAGGCCACTGTGGCGGCGGTGGATCTGGCCGAGCACTTGGCCGAATGGAGAGAGGCGTCAGCCATGTATTGTGAGGCTGCCGCCAGCTTGACAAGTGTCTGGTGTACTCTGACCTGATCAGGGGGAACCAGGGTCTGAAGATCACGGAGCCACATGATGGCCGCTCTGGCGAAGAAGGAAGCAGAAGTTGCGGCCTTTATGGCCAGCCCCGAAGCCTGATGAGCTCTTCTACAGGAGAACTCAAACTTCTTGTTCTCCGCCTTCAGAACCTCTGCCATGTCACCCGAGACGGCGGAATTAGAAAACAAAGAAATTAAGGGAGGGTCAACCGTTGGGACCGCTAGTATGGAGGCGAATGAAGGAGAAATGTTGTACAGTTTCTTCTCCATACTACTTTGTTTGGGGGTAGTGGCCAGGGATGACCACTGGGCCTCAACCGCATCCCGAAACACAAAGGGGCAAGGAATTTGCTTTTGGTCCACAACCTTCACCACAAATAAAGGATTGGACTCCTGATCTGCGGAGGTAGAAGGTTTTTCCTCCTGAACTGAGGTCAGGTTAGTGGTAGCACAGGCCTTCAAAAGAAGGGATTTAAAGATGGATGGATCAAAAAGACTTGAGGCAGATGCCTGTTCAGACGTTGCCTCCTCATCCTCTGACATGGGAGTGTCAGCTATAGCCAAATCCACGGACTCCCCCTCTCCTACTTGAAAGGAAGTTTCAGAGATATCTGAACCCGGCGCCGTGGTGCTTCCCGGCAGAGAAGAGGGACTTGTAGGGGGAGGCAGAGGTTGGGAGGGGACCTGCGAACTCCTGGAGGAGGACATAAATTGAACAAAGGCATGGTGCATGAATGCCTGAAATTGGCTTTGAGACCACATATCCCCTTGGTCCCTAGGGATATCCCCAACCACCGTTGGAGCATGAACAACTTCGGGGCCCTGCTGTAAGGAGGGGGAGGAGTGAGAGGGACCTGCCTGTTCGGTTGCCCCCAGAGGAGAACCGATCCAGGTGGCTTCTTGCACAGGCGCCAAAGGAGGCTCCAAGGTAGCAGTATCCAGTGGGGCGGGGGGAACCGGTTCAGCCCCGCTGGATAAGAGCCGCTGTGCTTTGAAGAATTCCCTCTCCAGTGCTTGGTGCCTCCTCGAGGCCTTTCGCTCGGCTGTCTTGGAAGTCTCTTTAGTAGACAAATGCTTGGCTTTGGCTTTTTTCTTCCTCCCTGCTTCCAATTCAATAGATCTGCACTTTGACTGCGCAGGGGGTGCACCAGAGACTTGTATTGCCTGGGGCGAGGAACTGTCTGCCATTGCAACTAGATAGGGCCTATTGAGGATATCAAGCGAAAAGGGAACCAAGGACGCAGATCAATAGTCAGAGATGGAACGCAACCGTCCCTCATACTGAACAAAAATGCAAGGACAGAACAGTCAGACAGGTCTGTAGGCCTGTCCGATTAGGCCTGGTGGCTAATAGGCCACTACTATCAGTAACAGGCGGTCAGAAAACTCACTCCAGAACAGGGCCGAGGGCAATACCGAGCCCACTGTGTGCTGTATTATTCTCCTGATATTGTATTTATTTATAACAGCCTCCTATATTTAATTTTTATTAATATTATTATTATTATTTTTTTAAAGGTCAGAAAAGACCCCCTGAATATAAACGATTGCCTCCTTTTAGGCCTGCCAACGCAGCCCCGGATAACCACTGGAGGTCCGGCCTAGCCGGCACAAATCGGTCTGGAGGTCAAAATGGCGTCCGCCTATGGACCTCACGAACCGCTAGAATACAACCCGCAATTTGTTCCCCCGCTTGGACCTGTCAGCACAGGTCAAGGCGACAGTTTCTCCGAAGAGTGACCTAGCAGGCCCTGACTACTAAAATCCAAAATGGCGGCCGTCAGCGGGAGTTTGTAATGGTGACCGCCTGGCGACCACGTGGTCAAAATGGCGGCCGCAACTCCTCGTATCTCTAACGAGGGAGATGAGCCAAACAACAAGGGGAAACGAAGAGTAACATGAGCCAGGGCTCCCCGCTCCCCCCGCTTGGAACTTGCGGTTTAGGAACGGTGAATCCGATGCCAGAGCCTCATGCGCCTGGTGCTCGGATCGAAATCCTCTGGCTGTGTAGGTCCGCTTGCTGTTCAGGGAGCGCCGAAAAATGGGTGGAAGACTACCCGAGAGTCCTGCTTCGAGGGAGGCCTAAAGGTCTCGAGGGGAGGAGAAGAGCCCTGCCGGAGCCCAAAAGGCTCAAGGCTCGAGGAAGGACAGAGTCCTTAAGAAATTAGCCAAAACCCAAAAAACAGCTTATAAATTTAGGAATTTAGAATAAATTTAGAGAGAAAAAACCGAATTAAACTGATCAAAGGAGAATATTCCTATGAAGCCAATAAGCCTGTGTGCTGCTGATCCTAAGACTAAGTCAAAATTGGGAAGACACACCCAAAGGGAGGCGTGACTAAAGCTCTGACTTAGTCTCTCTGAGCAGGAAGGCTGAAATAACCCAATCAGTGGATTCTACATCCACCATGCTGGAGAATGTGTAAGTACGCCTCTGTCAGATCTATGGAGACTAGAAAAACCCCTTTTCTGATGCTGGCCAGAATGGATCTTAGGGACTGCATCTTGAACCTTTTGTATCTTATGAAGCGATTTAGACCTTTTAGATCCAGTATCGCCCTCCAACCTCCTGATGCTTTGGGTTTGGAGTAAAACCCCTTTCCCTCCTGTTCCTTCGGTACCTGTTCTATCGCCCTGATTTCTAATAGATGTGAAATGGCCGTGGCTACCAATGTTTCCTTTGACTGATTTCTTGAAACTGGACAACGTGTGAAACGGTCTGGGGGATTTGATATGAATTCTAAGGTGAGACCATGCTTTATGGTCTCCCTGACCCAAGCGTCAGTGGTGGTGGCCTCCCAGATGTCGCTGAATAGCCCCAACCTACCGCCTATGGGAGACTCGTCCCTGGCGTCACTTAGACGCCTGAAAGGGTGGCTCCCTGAGCCCCGAAAGGGACACTTCGGCTGGTATTGGCCCCTGGCTCCCGAGGCTTGGCGGTCCTGCTGGCGATCTTGTCTAGGGAAGAAAGATAATGAGCTCCTGGGCCAATCCCAGGACTGCCCAGGCCGAAAGGGCTGCCTCCATTCCCAGGAACCACTGGGATGGAAGGCCTGTCTACGGAAATCCTGCTGCAGTCGTCTATCCGACCTTTTAGAGGGGTGTGCCAGGACCTTACGCTTGTCCTTGCCTTCAATGACATGCGGTTCAAAGATAGGGCCAAATAAATGTGTGCCACTGTATTTGGCCATTGACAGACGCCACTTGGATTTTAAATCTGTCCGCCATTGTTTGAGCCACAGTAACCTTCGAGAGGCAACATTGGCTGCAATGGACTTGGCGAAATACCTGGCTGAATTAAGTGATGCGTCTGCCGTGTATTCCGATGCTGCCAGTAACTTACTCAGTATTTGATGTGTGCGAACCTGGTCAGGAAGAACTAGAGACTGAAGTTCTTGGAGCCATATGATTGAAGTTCTTGCAAAAAAGGAAGCTGAGGTAGAAGCCTTAATGGCCCATGCCGAAGCCTGGTGAGCTCGGCACAGAGCAAACTCAAACTTCTTATCCTCCGCCTTCAAAGCCTCCGCCATGTCTCCTGGAATAGCAGATGTGGAAAATAAGGAGGTTAGTGGCGTATTAACAGATGGAACCTCCAACAGAGAGGTGAGAGAGGAAGAAACATTAAATAATTTCCTTTCAGTACCGTTGGGAGGAGGAAAAGTAGCCAGAGATGACCACTGCTTTTCCACCGTAGCCCGAAATACATACGGACAAGGGATCTGTTGCTCCTCCACAATCTTGTCCGCAAACAGAGGATTAGACTCCTGATTGGCAGAGGTAGAAGGTTTATCGTCCTGTGACGAAGAAAGTTTAACAGTAGTAATGGCCTTCATTAGTAGAGACCTGGAAGGAAGGGTCAAAAAGACCCGAGGATTGTGGCTGTTCTGGCGCTGCCTCCTCAGACATAGGTAAATTGGCTACCTCCTGGTCCACTGACCCTTCCTCGCCTAATTGTGAAGAGGTCTCAGAAATGCTAGAATCGGGAACATTAACACGTGCCATTTGTGAAGGAGGGATGGATGGAAGAGGTGGAGGCAGTAGAGGTCTTTGACTCCTAGAAGAAGACATAAAATGAGTAAATGCTTGCTGCATGAAATCATGAAACTGATCTGACCACTCTCACTGTTGATCTTCTAAACTGGTCCCAGCCACCGTGGAGGCCTGCACGTCCTCATGACTCTGTTGCATGGAGGAAGAATGGGAGGATGAGCAGGAGGGAGCAACCTGTCCGGTTTCCCCCTGAGGAGACCATGGCCCAGGGGCACTATGAGAAGCCGCATATGTAGGCCCAAACGGGGAAGCGTCCAGTGGAACGGGGGGAACCACTTCAGCCTCACTGGACATGAGCCTTTGAGCTTTGGAGAATTCCCTCTCCAGTGCCTGATGTCTCCTCGAGGCCTCTCGCTCGGCTGCTTTAGAAGTCTCTCTGGGTGCCAAATGTTTAGTCTTGGCCTTTTTCTTTCCCCCCACTTCCAAATCAACTGATCTGCGTTTTGCTTGTGTCTGTGCGGGGGGAACATCAGTCACTTCTGTTGCCTGGGGCGAGTCACTGGCTGCCATTGTAATCAGGATATACCAAAGGAAATACCCGTCTGTGGGGGGAGCCCAAGCACGCAGATATGGTTGTCAGAGAGGGAATGCAACCCACAGTTCTGAACAACAACAATGGCAAATCAGCCAGACAGTTCCCTAAGACTGTCTGTCTAGGCCTGTGACACCGCGTCACAAACTAAAAGGAACAGGTGAACACCAAAATTCCTCCCCCGCTCAATACACCAACTGGCAATAACGTAATACCTGATCTTCAGATCACAAACGATCAATAACAAGCAATGATGAGTCACAGTAAGCACAATTAGACTCAGAGACCTTAAATATAAAGAAAATGCTTCCCCCTGTAGAAGGTCCGCCACAGCAGACCAGTTAGCAAAGCGCAGGCCCAAAGGGAACTGCTAGAAAACACGAGGCCTTAACAAAATGGCAACAATGCCTGAATTAACAAACAAAAGGGCGACCGCAATTGAAGCACGCGGTCAAAATGGCGGACGTGCCTTGGAAGTTTAACAATTGCCGGCTCAATGAGAAATAATCCTCTCCTGTGAGCTAAACAGAGAAGGAAACTTTAAATTCCTCTCCCCCCTTCTCCAAACTAAACTTGCAGTTCGTTGCGCAGCTTTAGCTGCGATCGATATAGAGCCTGCTTCCAGAACCTCGTGGCATCGAAGCAAGGGAAAGCGAAACGGCAGCCTTTGAGGGGAGAGAATCACTGTATCCCAAGCCTTGTAGCGATCACGCACCTCCGCTATCCAGCTGGTTTCCCGATCAGCGGTCCTGCTGATCGGCTGGCTGAGGCAAAAGCCTCATTTATGATCGGGCTGTAAACGGCCTGAAAAAAAGGCCTGATAGACTCTTAGAGCCAAAGGCTGAAGTAATCCTCCAATTTGGCAGTAATTTGATCCAATTAATACCATAAGAGTTTGAACTAATTTAAATAAAAAAAACAATCAAAAATTCTAATTCAAAGGCAATTTGAGCTAAAATAGTTGAGGAACCTAAATTCTTGCGTCCTGCTGAGCAAAGACTAAGTCAAAAACTGGAAGGACACACCCAGAGGGAGGCGTGGCCAATTTTGACTTAGTCTTGTCTGAGCAAGAAGGCATTGATTATCCACCGGTGGATTCTACATCCAATCATGCTGGAGAACTAGATGATCTTGTTCCAGTTCAGTTTCAATTTATTTCTTCCCATCCAGACCTGAACAGCCTCTAGAAACTGAGACAACACTCTGACCACACTGTGTTTGATCCAGATGGATACCATGATTGATGGTCTCCAAGGCTGCTAAAGAGATCTGAATTTGATGTGAATCTGGAGTCTGTCAAACCAAGACAGTTGTATCATCCCCGTTCTGGCTCCACCAGAGATCATATACAAATGCAATCTATTTATTTATTTGTTAAATTTATTTGCCACCTATCTTGCCATGGGGCTACTCTAGGTAGCTTACAACAATAAAAAGAAACAAAAAAAGTATAAACAGAAGTAAAACAGAACAATAAAACAAAGAAAAAGAACACAATAAGAATACATCAATATGATAACCAAAAGATGGATGGGTGGAAAGCAGAAGGGGGGAGGTGGAGTCTGCCATCAAGCCAGCAGCCCCCTCCAGCGTAGAACTCCCCAGTCTTCAGGCTGTGAATGCCATTCCCTCTCCGTGCTACAACCAGGATTGAAATTAGACTGAAAAAAGGCAGGTAATCCACTTCTTCTAGGCCCCTCCGGAGCTGCAATGTGAATGCCTAATATCTCAACAACCTTCCCCCAAAAGGGAAGGCTGTAGACTGAATGGATATTAACTAATACTGTTGGGTCCAGAGATGTTTTTAACGTGCACTTCTCCATCAAGGGACCATCCCCTCAAGAACAAATTTACCACTACTTGGACCCCACCATATCTCACTTCCCCAGGAGGGGGCATGGATCTAACATTCATTTGGTCACGTTTGCAGGCCCATGAATCTACTCCAGTTCCTCAAGGGTTACAGTAAATATGCATTCTTTACAATTCATGCACATGCAGCCATCTACAAAGAAAGGATATTTGGACTCCACAGGCAAGATTATCCAATATGCAACTTTGATTAAAAGACTTATCAAGGCAGCACAGTTGCCATCTAAAGTTGCAATCATCCATTGTCCTGGACATCAAAAAAACTCAAGCCTTATTACCCAGGGCAATAGGAAGGCAGACAAAGAAGCCAAAAGAGCTGCGTTGGAAGGCCTCCCCTCTCCAATCAGATGTCACTAGGTTCATGTATTTAGACACCTAATTAGAACAACTTGACCCTACATATATGCAGAAGGAAACCCAAAAATTGAAACAGGATGTACAAGCCGAACTAGTTAAAGGCTGGTACACACTTCCTGATGGATGCATTGCTGTTTCTCTTGCGCTTGCCCGCCCTCTTATTTTTCAAGCCCATAAGCAACATCATTTAGGAAACACTGCATTATTACAACGGTTTGAACGATTTTTCTATCTTCCCTTTGCTTCTTCGCTAACAGCACAAGTATGTTCTCAATGTTCCACTTGTGCCCAAACCAATGCACACCAAGGACCGGTAGTACCACCTGGTCAACAACCAATCGCTTATTTTCCAATGGACTATGTCGTTGTTGATTTTACTGATATGCCCAGAAGTAAAAAAAATATAGCCCTGTTAGTTATAATCGATACCTATTCAGGGTGGATTGAAGCCTTTCCAACTGTAAATAAGAAAGCTATAAAGGTTGCCAGAATATTTCTAAAAGAAATTATTCCTAGATTTGGTTGCCCTTCTAGGATCTCATCAGATAATGGCCCTGAATTTGTACACCAAATCAATAAGGCTTTAGCCCAGGCATTAGGAATCAAGTGGAGATTTCATTGTGCCTTCCACCCTCAATCGGCTGGAAAGGTGGAACATGCTAATCGCACAATTAAAACACTTACCGTGTTTCCCCGAAAGCAAGACAGCGTCTCACTTTCTTTTTATCCCCCAAATCCCCACCACGTGTTGCCTTCGGGGCATGTCATATATCTCCTGCTTAGTCAGGAGGTCAGGGGATTACAAGATAATTACAAGATAATACGTACCGGTATGTTTTATAAACTCATTTAACTATCAAAGATCTATAAATCTTACCGGTAGGCTAATTTCGTGCTTAACTACCGTAACTTCAGTTATCTCAAACAGCCTGAGAAGTTTGTTTATGCACTCTTTTGTTTGTTTATGCACTCTTTTGATCTGAATACCGGTAATTGCCTTGCCTAAAGGCTTGTACCGTAAATCAGCCAGCATTAACACAGCCAAAAGGTGCTTACGGCTCATAGCCATCCATGTCAACACAGTGGGAACTTTTAAAAAAGCCTCCAAAACAAGAAAGGGGGGGGGAATGACAGACATCAAGTTCCAAATCTGTGCCTGTGTGCGGGTGAGCTTTGGGGTGGGGGAGTGGAGAGGCGAGAATAACAAGGACAATAATAATCTGTATAACTTCTGTGTTGACCATCTGCTGTTATACCGGTAAAAGCTTATACCGTATAAGTGTTACCGGTAAGTGGGACATGTAAAACATATGGTACCATAAAAGTGAATAAATTGAGGATGTAACCATTGTTACCGGTAAACTGCCACAGTAAACCTTTTTGTACCGGTATGTGATTTATTCACCTTGTTTTGTTTGATTTTAACCAAATAAAGAGTGACTGAAATCTCAGAGAGAAACTTTATTTGCTTCATGCGTTGTCCCTAAACATTCGGCTTTCCTGACTTGACCTACCAGGTACGGTATACCGGGATTGAAGCTGCCTGCGTAAGGTAAAGCAACAAGGGGAGGGAATTCCTACCGTATGGGAGGCTATGTGGGATACTGTATGGGGCTGTAACCCTATGGGAGACTGTGATACGGAACCACAAGCAGTGCTTATACCGGTACCATATGCTGAGGTAATTATTTTTGCCCCTAGACATGAGTGCTTCCGGTTCCAGTGGTAAAAGGAAGAGTTACACCGTGGAGTATAAAAAAGCGATTGTCGAAGAATCTTGGGGCAAAAATGTAGCGCAGTTCTGCAAGGAGAAAATGTTGGATCACCGACTGGTCCAAAAATGGCGTGCAGAATACACTAACCTGAGTGAAAAAGTGGAGAGAGGAATGGGTAAAAGGCGCAAGATTGGATGTGGTCGGCAACCAATGTATACAGAGCTGGAAAGCCTGGTGTTTGAGTGGATTGCAGACAGGAGAGCAAAGACATTGGTGGTAACCAGGGCTCAGATTAAGGAATATGCCCTTGCAGTCTCGCCACAGTTTGACATTTCCCATGAACAATTCAAGGCATCAAAGCACTGGGTGGATAACTTTCTTGAACGCAATGCCCTGTCTTTGAGAAGATCCACAACCCTCTTTAGGTTGGAAGATGCTGAGATTGTTAAACGCGCATTAGCCTACAAGAAGTTTGTGGATGACATTGACTTCTCTAAATACAGTCTTTGCAACATGATCGCCATGGATGAAACTGCCGTGTTCATGGGCCAAGGAGCTCAAACCACCATTGATCACCAAGGTGCCTCCTCAGTGTACGTTCCCTCCACCGCTTATGAAAGTGCACGTGTCACCTGCATTTTGACGATTCGTCTGGATGGCACTAAAGCAACACCGCTGCTCATTGCAAAGGGCAAGAAGGAGAAGATTGAGCGGGTTTCTGGCATTTATGTGCTGGAAACTGAAAAAGCCTGGGCCACACAAGATGTTATAAGAAAGTGGCTTGATTTAATGCTGCCGCTTGTAATGCGCGGGAAAAAAAGAGGAATGCTGATCTGGGATGCAGCCAGCACACACCGCGCCAAAACCATGAAAGACTTCCTTCGTGAGCGGAGAATCGACCAAATCATGATTCCTGCAGGGATGACGGCTTATCTTCAGACTCTCGATATCGCCATTAACAAGCCGATCAAGGACTATCTGCGTGTGGAAATCAATGACTACATTGAAAACCGAATGGAGAGAAATGTACGTGGGAACTTTGTGAAGCCCAGACTGCCAGAGATTGTTAACTGGGTGAAAAATTCTTGGAATAAGATCACTAACACCTGTGTTGCAAATGCACTGCAAGCTGGCTACCTGGACAAAGCCTACTCATTTCAGGACAGTGCCGTTGCTACCCATGAGAAATATGGGCCACTGATTCAGCAAGAAATGTCCTCCCAAGAGTCCCAAGAAAATCCACAGGAACCTACCGGTAAGAGTGTGGATGTTTATGATGATATTCCTGAGGGTGATGACATGGTTGTCATGGAATAAATCTGTTTTATCTTCCAGTATTCCACTGTTCGTTCTTACCGTACCATTTTTCATTGTTTTACATGTTATGCAATGGCTGTGCAGGGAGAGCCGCCGCCCGCCGCCCCAGCCGATGGACGCGCACACGCACACCCGGTGGAAACGGCGGGGTGAGGCGATGGGGCTGGCGTTCCATTTCCCCAACCATATTCCAAACAGAGAGCGAGCGAGCGCCCGCACCAGCACTCACCCAACCACCGCACTGGGTGCACGCCAGGCGGGGAAGAAACGGGGTGTGTGTTACCGGTATGTGGGCTGAGGGGGGGAGAGGCATCTTCCCCCCCTAGGAAAACAGGAGAGCGGAATGCAGAGCTTTGCTCTGCTCCCCTCCCCGCCCTGCAGCCGCCGCTCACACACACGCCGCTTCATCGCGCAAAGCTCTGCATTCCGCCGCTCACACACACGCCGCTTCATCGCGCCAGCGATGGGGCTGGCGTGGTGGGGGGGGCGGAATGCAGAGCTTTGCGCGATGAAGCGGCGTGTGTGTGAGCTCTGCATTCCGCTCCCCCCCCACCACGCCAGCCCCATCGCTGGCGCGATGAAGCGGCGTGTGAGTGAGGCGATGGGGCTGGCGTGGTGGGGGGGGAGCGGAATGCAGAGCTTTGCTCTGCTCCCCTCCCCGCCCTGCAGCCGCCGCTCACACACACGCCGCTTCATCGCGCAAAGCTCTGCATTCCGCCGCTCACACACACGCCGCTTCATCGCGCCAGCGATGGGGCTGGCATGGTGGGGGGGGCGGAATGCAGAGCTTTGCGCGATGAAACGGCGTGTGTGTGAGCTCTGCATTCCGCTCCCCCCCACCACGCCAGCCCCATCGCTGGCGCGATGAAGCGGCGTGTGAGTGAGGCGATGGGGCTGGCGTGGTGGTGGGGGAGCGGAATGCAGAGCTTTGCTCTGCTCCCCTCCCCGCCCTGAAGCCGCCGCTCACACACACGCCGCTTCATCGCGCAAAGCTCTGCATTCCGCCGCTCACACACACGCCGCTTCATCGCGCAAAGCTCTGCATTCCGCCGCTCACACACACACCGCTTCATCGCGCAAAGCTCTGCATTCCGCCGCTCACACACACGCCGCTTCATCGCGCAAAGCTCTGCATTCCGCCGCTCACACACACGCCGTTTCATCGCGCAAAGCTCTGCATTCCGCCGCTCACACACACGCCGCTTCATCGCGCAAAGCTCTGCATTCCGCCGCTCACACACACGCCGCTTCATCGCGCAAAGCTCTGCATTCCGCCGCTCACACACACACCGCTTCATCGCGCAAAGCTCTGCATTCCGCCGCTCACACACACGCCGCTTCATCGCGCAAAGCTCTGCATTCCGCCGCTCACACACACGCCGCTTCATCGCGCAAAGCTCTGCATTCCGCCGCTCACACACACGCCGCTTCATCGCGCAAAGCTCTGCATTCCGCCGCTCACACACACGCCGCTTCATCGCGCAAAGCTCTGCATTCCGCCGCTCACACACACGCCGCTTCATCGCGCAAAGCTCTGCATTCCGCCGCTCACACACACGCCGCTTCATCGCGCAAAGCTCTGCATTCCGCCGCTCACACACACGTCGCTTCATCGCGCAAAGCTCTGCATTCCGCCGCTCACACACACGCCGCTTCATCGCGCAAAGCTCTGCATTCCGCCGCTCACACACACGCCGCTTCATCGCGCAAAGCTCTGCATTCCGCCGCTCACACACACGCCGCTTCATCGCGCAAAGCTCTGCATTCCGCCGCTCACACACACGCCGCTTCATCGCGCAAAGCTCTGCATTCCGCCGCTCACACACACGCCGCTTCATCGCGCAAAGCTCTGCATTCCGCCGCTCACACACACGCCGCTTCATCGCGCAAAGCTCTGCATTCCGCCGCTCACACACACGCCGCTTCATCGCGCAAAGCTCTGCATTCCGCCGCTCACACACACGCCGCTTCATCGCGACAGCGATGGGGCTGGCGTGGTGGGGGGGGGTGGAATGCAGAGCTTTGCGCGATGAAGCGGCGTGTGTGTGAGCTCTGCATTCCGCTCCCCCCCCACCACGCCAGCCCCATCGCTGGCGCGATGAAGCGGCGTGTGAGTGAGGCGATGGGGCTGGCGTGGTGGGGGGGAGCGGAATGCAGAGCTTTGCTCTGCTCCCCTCCCCGCCCTGCAGCCGCCGCTCACACACACGCCGCTTCATCGCGCAAAGCTCTGCATTCCGCCGCTCACACACACGCCGCTTCATCGCGCAAAGCTCTGCATTCCGCCGCTCACACACACGCCGCTTCATCGCGCAAAGCTCTGCATTCCGCCGCTCACACACACGCCGCTTCATCGCGCAAAGCTCTGCATTCCGCCGCTCACACACACGCCGCTTCATCGCGCCAGCGATGGGGCTGGCGTGGTGGGGGGGGGGCGGAATGCAGAGCTTTGCGCGATGAAGCGGCGTGTGTGTGAGCTCTGCATTCCGCTCCCCCCCCACCACGCCAGCCCCATCGCTGGCGCGATGAAGCGGCGTGTGAGTGAGGCGATGGGGCTGGCGTGGTGGGGGGGGAGCGGAATGCAGAGCTTTGCTCTGCTCCCCTCCCCGCCCTGCAGCCGCCGCTCACACACACGCCGCTTCATCGCGCAAAGCTCTGCATTCCGCCCCCCCCACCACGCCAGCCCCATCGCTGGCGCGATGAAGCGGCGTGTGTGTGAGCGGCGGCTGCAGGGCGGGGAGGGGAGCAGAGCAAAGCTCTGCATTCCGCTCCCCCCCCACCACGCCAGCCCCATCGCTGGCGCGATGAAGCGGCGTGTGAGTGAGGCGATGGGGCTGGCGTGGTGGGGGTGCATAGAGGAGCTCCGAGGAGCGGCGTTTCCCAGGCGTTGGTGGCTGGACCCTGTGTGGCAGGGGCGGCCGGCGCTCCTCTCCCCTCCCTTCCCGGCCCGGGTGCCGGTCGAGCGGGGCCTCGCCGGGGCTCTTCGCAGGCGGGGTCCCCGCGGCCCTTTCCCCCCTGGCCCGCCGGCTTCAGTTGCGGGCGCAGAAGCTTCCCGATTGCGAAGCCAATCCAGAGCGTTTGGTGGAGGGGAGGCGCAGGGAGCTTCCTTCTGGCTGGGGCAGCAAGCGAGCTGGAGGGGCGGGTTTTCTTCCCGGTCTCTTGCTGCCCCAGCCAGAAGGAAGCTCCCTGCGCCAAGGAGAGGTTCCCGGTGCGCCTCCCCTCGTCCCCCTGCTGCGGGGTGAGTGAGTGAGCAGCGGCGGCGGCACGTGTTGCAGTCGGGGCATGGCTTACGTGAGTGAGTGAGCGGCGGCGGCGGCACGTGTTACAGTCGGGGCATGGCTTACGGTAGCCGACCCCCTGACACCCCCGATACGTCTGACAATCGGGGGTGTCTTGCTTTCGGGGAAACACGGTATTACCAAATTTTGTTTGGAAACTCATCTTCATTGGCCAGATGTTTTGCCTATGGTTTTGTATGCAATCAGACTGGCCCCCCCGCACTAAATTACAACTTAGTCCTTATGAGCTCATGTTTGGCCGTCCCCCTTGTCTATTTAAACCTGACAATCAGGGCTGGCCGGACTTGGCTCATAAAGGGGGAATAGACCAACAGAAATTGTTACATCAGTTACAGCTTCATAATTTGGCTGTTTCAAACTTGCGCCATTATATGATGGAACAACAACCCCCTCCAGTAGTCACGGCAACACATGGGTTCAAACCAGGAGACAAAGTGTGGGTAAAGCACTGGAAATCAGATCCCTTGAGCCCAAGATGGAAAGGACCGTATACTGTTCTCATGTGTTCTCCTTTGGCAGTGAAAACCTTGGAGAGAAAGTCCTGGATCCACTGGAGTAGATTGAAAGCAGCTGCACCTTCAGATCCAGTAACTTACAAGGTGGATAAGACTGACAAACCTTTGGTGTTGAAATTTACAAGAAATACACCCTGTCGAACCCTACCGGCAACGGGTTCTCAACACATGGTGTGAACAACGAACCCTGCTGAGACACTCCAGACGCTGTCTCTCTATGCACGGTGGAAGATATGAGGATTCTACAGCTCATAATACCTGTTAGTTATTTAATATGGGGAATATACACACACATTCCTACACAAATCAGTGCCATGGCTACACGAGAGGTCATAATGCAAAAACCCTCTAATAAAAAATTACTGAATAACACACACACAAAAAATAACAAAAACACAGGGAAACCAAGGTTGTCAAAACTGCATCAAGAATACAAAACAAGGAAACCAGATAACCAAGACTTTGATTTATCATACAATGAAACCAGAAGGGTGCCAAGATGGCTCCCCTAGCTCCTGTACATACAACAGAACCACATATAAAGTTTGTAGAAAAGGGGTCCAAGATCAGTGTTATAACCCGAAATCTGATCCAGATCGTTGGGCCTTACAAATCAAAACACATAGAACAAGAAGTAGCTCTAGGGACCAGGCACTATTAGGGATCTCCCAATGGAAATCCAACCCACACTCCAGTTTTAGCGTCACCTTTGATGTTTGCAAAGCAGCTAATTACTGGGCTGCAATATATGGTTGTGGAGGGATCAGTCATACCCACAGCTATATCCCAAACCATAAGTACTTGTGCCCACCAGATGGATGTGCAGTCTCCGCGGTCAAATGTAAGTGGTGGTCATGTATTAAGAGGCATACCCAAGACCCAAAGAAGATGGACCACATCTTGTTTGAAAAGAATGAAACAAAAGCAGATTCCTGTGGAACGGATAACTGTAATTTAGTGACTCTCACAGTCAAGAATGGCAGTTGGTTCCTGGAACAAAATAGATGGGAAAGAAAGAACTGGATATTTGGGATAGGAATAGATGCCAAAGGCTATGACCCAATGTCAGAGGTGGAAGTCAAAATTATAACTGGAACCAAAAGACCAGAACAAAAATCATTATTTTGGTCATATTATGAGGAAATGGAGAACCTAAATATTCCTGAAGTACCTAGACATATAACCAATACCTTTGTTAAGTTGGCTGAAGATATTGCCCATACTTTAGGCGTGTCTAACTGTTTTGTGTGTGATGGAACAAATATGGGAGAAAGATGGCCATGGGAGGCACAAGAGTTAAATTATACCAAGGTACTAGAAATGTCTAATAATAATAGTTTAACCTATACAAGTGGGAAAGATGGTGATTGGACTCTCACTTCCAACTTAGTAGGACATGTCTGTTACTCAAGAAACAAAACAGAATCTTGCATAGCAGTAGGTGACATCCTATGCACAGGGACTTGGGAAAGCGATAAATGGTGGTCTGGAACCAACAAAACCACTGCTATGGATCATTATGCCCTTACTAACGTATCTGGGATGCCATATCTAAAAGATCCCACAAATACCAGTCTCCATTGGCTAGCCCCAGATGGAATGTACTGGATTTGCGGAAAAATGGCATACAGACAACTACCTGAGAACTGGTGTGGATCTTGTGTATTGGGAATAATTCGACCAGGATTTTTCCTGTTACCATTAACTAAGCAAATTCTTGGAGTTCCTATCTATGATGAAATTGGCAGTATAAGACAAAAAAGGGAACCAAGTGCATACACCCAATGCGCAGGAATCACTTGGCAAAAAAAATGAATGGCCACCTTGCCGCATCATCCTAGTTTATGGCCCGGCTACTTGGGCTGAGGATGGAATGTATGGATACCGTACCCCTATTTATATGCTCAACAGGCTCATTAGGTTACAAGCGGTGGTAGAGTTAATCACTAATGAGACTGTGAAGGGACTAACTGAATTGGCCAAAGAAAATGTGAAATCCAGAACATATATCATGCAAAATAGGTTAGCCTTGGACTATCTGTTGGCCAAAGAAGGAGGCGTATGTGGAAAATTCAACCTAACAAACTGTTGCATCGAAATAGATGAAAGTGGAAAAGTATTGAAAGGCATAACTGACAAAATGATCAAATTAGCACGTTCCGGTGCAAACCTGGAAAGGATTTAATTTGGAAGACGTATTTTCAGGATGGTGGCCAAAGTTACCAGGCCTACAAACCATCATAGTTATAGCAGTCTTGTTAATTCTAGGATGTATTTTGATTCCTTGCTTACTCCACTGTTTTATAGCAATGATTCGAACGATATCAGAAAGTACAGCCCAATTAACTGCAAAACATGAAACAATGTTAGCCTTATGGGAATATAAAATGGTGCCCACTAAAGAACCTGAATCAGAGGTAGAATAATGGAAGTTTAAGCTGGAAAACTTCCAAAGGGGGGAATAAAGTAGGATAATGAAGAATAAAGTAGAATAAAGTATAATAATGATAATGAAAAATCACTAAAGTAAAATGATGTGTCTGCACAATTACTGGAATAAAGCTGTGTTAGTAAATACGTGACTAACCAAAAGCACATTGCATTCAGGAACAATGTATCAAGTAAAACTCTTTTCATTGTATGCCTGTGAGAAACTAACCTGATGAAAGATTTCTGTGTGCTTCTTTGTTCCTAAGAAAGCTATAAAACTGTAGTTTGGACCCGCCCACAGGGTTCAGAATTGCTGTTGTTATTTGCTTCTGAACCTTGCGCAAATAAACCTCTTCTGCACCCTCTGGAATTCGTAAAAGTTCCTTTCGTTTTCCACAAGAGTCTAGCTAGCTGAATAAGCATTTGAGAGCTAAAATTATATCATCTGCAGCTAAATTTAAAACATACATCTTATCTCCCATTTCCACCCCACAAATCTGATCGGAGTACTATTTCAATGCTTATATGGCTAGGTTAACTAATAAAGGCGATAAAAGAGGCATTTGCTTGGAACCACTTAAAAAAGAGTAATGGGATATGAATTATAGCTGTTGAGTCATATCTGAGTTTAGTCTATAAATATGTTCAATCATCTTAAGAAAACTGGTCCCAAAATTTAATATTGGTTTTAAAAATAGTATTTCCAGGGAATCAAAAGCTTTACATATATCTAAGGAATAAATGGCTAGGGAAGTTTAATTTCACTAAATTGTAAAATAATTTGTTATGGTAGATACAGATCCCACAGTGTTTGTACAGAAGAGGTATGAATAAATCTTTGGGTTACCGTGAGATCAAAAGAGATTCTATGCCCTGTTCTAAAACGTTATTTTCTAGCAAGAATTCACAACAGCCCTTCATTTGAATTTGAGGGAGGGGTGACCTCTTCACGTATCCCTCCAGGCCAAAGCTCACCTGCCGCCCCCACCCAAGGCAAGGTGGCCCAACTGGCCGGGCCCCACCCTACAAACGAGGGGGGCGCCAGGAGCAGCACTGGGGGGCGGCCGTCCCTGCCGGGTTCCCCCAACCGAGGGCTGGGGCTCTGCGCTCCCTCCCGCCCAGCTGCGTCGCGGGCGGCAACAGGCCTGGCAGTTTCTCGCACGGGGCAGAGCTTCCGCCCGCCTCCGGGGACAGAGGGGCGACTCCGGCCTCCCGCGGGGCTCTTGCCCAGCGCCCAGCTTCGGCCTCAGGCCGGACAGTTGCTGGCGCCTTCTCCGCGCCCCGAGCCCGCTCGGGCAGCCCTTCCTTTGGCGCAGATCTCGGGCCACGGGGGCCCCCCGTCGAGCAGCTCCGCAGGCGAGGGCGAGGCCCCCCCCGCCGCCGCCCCCGCGGGGCTCGCCGCCCCGCCACTCACATCTGGCTGACCAGCTTCTGTCGGAAGTTGGCGCTGCGCCACTCGCTCTCCTCCATCCCGCCGCTGCCGCCGCCGCCGCCCGAACCAGAGCGCCTCTGCAGGCCCGACGGAAGTGGGTGGCGGCGCGCGGCACGCCGGGAAATGCAGTTCCGCAGCCTCGCTTCCTGCTTCCGCCCCGGCCGACTCCGCGGGCTGGGCGGCCGCCAAAGCAGGCGCGGGCGGAGCCTCCTCCGGCGCTGGGCGGGACCCGCGGAGCCCGGTCCCCGGCCAGGTAGGGGCGGCAGGGGTCCGCGGCCGGCCTCGGGGGGAGGTGGGCATGAGCGAAGCCGGCGGCGGTCGGCCCTGCCCCGGACAGGCCCCGAGCCTGAACCCGCGGTCTCCCCCGAGGGGCCGGTCCGACGTGGGGGCGTCCCCGAGCGGCGTTGTCCGGCCCTCCCACTCCGCCAGCCAGCTGCCCGGGAGGCTGAAAGTCGCCGAGGCGGAAGGAAGAGCGCTTCGCCGAGCGACCCGGTCCCCGCGTGGAGCCCTGCCCGGGGCAGAGACCGACGGGCGAGCAGGGGCCCCGAGAAGCCCCGGCGACAGGTGGGGAGCCAGAGGGGGCTGTCAGGGGCATCTCCGCTGGGCGAGCGCCCCCGCCCCGAATTCATGGGGGTCCCTGTTCCCCTCCCTCAATCTGGGCCGTTTCCCTCCAGTCTGGGGGCCCTTCGGCTCTCCCGCCGTCTCCCCTTGGACTGAAGGGGGGCGATCGGGTGGGGGGGGCTTAGACGTTGCTACTGCTTCTTCCGCCCCCCCCCAGTCGGTGCGTGGCAGGAGGCCGCTGGGCATAGCCCAGGGGAAGCCCCGGAGGGTGTTGGAGTGGGCGACATACTGGCGCCCCGTGGAATGTCCAGCCGCCCAAAGCTTTGGCTGCAGATGCAGCGGGAGATGTTTCGGACTGAGCCAGGAAGAAACAGCCAGCAAAGCTGGTCCAAAATTTAGGCAAGATCTTTTGGGTAAGAGCGGAGTAGTTCTGTTTCAGAAGATCATAAACCGTATCTTGTCTTTATCACATTTCTGAACTGCCTGTCTCCCTCAAAGAGTGTATACAAACTTTAAAAAAAATTAAGGGGAGGCAAGAGATTAAAATTAGTTGGAAGGTGAAGGGAGGATTAACCAGCTCCACTGGTGACTATTCCCCAGGGCTTCCCCTGCGAGGCCACAGAGCCATGTCTAAGCTCCTTTTTGGAAAGCCAAGAGAGTTGGGGGCTGCCTCACCTCTGGGGCAAGAATATTCCACAGGGTGGGAGCAACAGCAGGGAAGGCCCCCTTCCTAGACACCACCAGTGGGAGTTCTTTAACTGACAGGGCCTGCAATATATCTTCCCTGCCTGACCAAGTGGGATCGGCTGGTGTAATTGGACAAAGGCAATTTCATTGGTAGGCTAGGCCAATGTCAATGTAGGTCTTTGTAGGTCACAACCAACACCTTGAATTGGACCTGGAAACAAACTGGCACCCAATGCAGCTCACAGAACACAGGTACCCTTCTTTGGGTACCTAAAATTGGCTGCATGGCCACAGCTGAAACTTCCATGGAATAGCCGCATGTAGAGCATGTTGCAGTAGTCCAGGGCATGAGTGATTGGTGATCGAGTGGAGGTCCTCCCTATCCAGGAAAGGGCGTAATTAGTACACCACAGGAAGCTGAGCAAAGGCCCTCTTGGCCACAGCTACCACCAGCTCTTTGAGCAGGAACTATCAGTCCAGGAGGACCCGCAGGTTATGCACCAGGTCTATATGGGGTAGTGCAACCCCATCTAAGACCAAAATTGATAAATTCCTGGATGCAGAAGGGCATAGGTTTGAAGTCTTGCCAAGTAGCCACTCAAAAAGGGGTAAAACTTACTATGTACAGAAATATTGTAGGCCACTTCTGCAATCAGCAGGCGGTCAGTCCAGTTATCTTGTTGATAATTCGTTCGTCCATCAAATTCGATGAGGACCTTGACATCTTATGGGTTATGGGCCAAATAGGGAAAGTCAAGATGTCAAGACTTACGCGTGAATTGGATTTAAGTGAGGGAGAGGTGCGCATAGTCAGCCTCACTCTCTCTTCCCAGATTCCATCTTGTTCCAATGGCAGGACAAAAGTTGATAATTAATAAAGCATCTAAGGTATTGTTCCAGTACTGAATTTTTACGTTCACACATACCCCCATTTGTTTGGGGGTGATGACTAGAACTAAGTTCTTGGTCGCTCCCCAATAAATCCAGGAAGGCTCGCCAAAACTTGCATGTGAATTGTACCCCCCTATCTGAGATAATGCTCTGGGGTGCTCCATGTAGTCAGTAGATGTGATGCAGGAACAGTTTTGCCAGGCCCCAGGTAGAAGTGATTTTGACAAGGGATAAAATGCACTTACTTGGAGAATAAATCAGTCACCACTCAAATCACCGTGTTTCCTGTGCTTTTGGGGAATTGTATGATAAAATCCATAGAAATCTCTCCAGGATGCTAACAGCTCACTACTGTTTGAAGAAGCCTTGGAGTTTTCCCTTGCTGTCATTTTGCCGAGGCATACACTGGACAGCTAGCAACCTAGCTTTCAATGTCTTTTTTGAGGGACAGTCACCAAAACTGTCTTTTGACAAGGTGTAATGTTTTCACAAAACCAAAATGTCCTGCCGTCTTTGAGTCATGACAACTCCTCAAGACCATGAGTTTCTGGCTGTTTGAAACATAGAGCTTCGCCCCCACCCAGACTAGTCTGTCTCAGAGTGAGCAAATGTTGCTATGAGTCTGGAACCATTTATCATTTTTTATGGCTGCTTTTAGGACGTCTTTTGAAATTTGAATTTTTTTCTCTTCCCTGGGCTCGAGTGGTCACCTGAGCAGCTAGTTGATGTGATGGAAGCACTGGTTTGACTACTTCCACGTTTGAGCAATTGTGGCATATGTGACTGCGTCGGCCAGAAAATTCTTTCCCCCAGGGAAGTAGCATAGGGAGATATCAAAGTGGTTAAAGTACTGTACCTTTAGGAGAGATCTTGCGAGGGGTTTTCAGTGCCTCTAGGTTTTTATGATCAGTCCACATCTCAAAAGGTATTTTACTCCCTTCTAGAAAATGCCTCCAGGACAGCGTATGCTTCTTCTGCCCACACCGCCCATCATTGCTGAGTCTCAGAAAGTTTTGGGGAGGTGTAAGCACAGGGCTGCAGCTGTCCACTTTCATTTTCCTGCAGCAGGGCTGTTCCAACAGCTGTGTCGCTCACATTGGCTTGTATAACAAATGGCTTCATTGGGTCAGGTTGCTTCAAAACTGGCTTGGCTGCGAACAAGCGCTTGAGCTTCTCAAATGTGGCTTGCCATTCCATATAGCTGACTAGGTTTGGGTTTGTCTCCCCTTTTGTCTTAAATAAGTTCGTGATGGGGAGAACTATCTGGGCAAACGAAGGGATAAATTGCTGGTAAAAAATTGCTTCCTAATGTGGAGTGGTGCTCAATCCAACACAGCTCTGACTTTTTCAGGGTCCATCATGTGAGATGCAGTAGCCAAGGTAGTCTATTTTACTTTGGTGGAACTCGCATTTGGAAAGTTTGGCATACAGCTTGACAGCTCATAGTTTTTAGAGAACCGCCTTCACAAGCTTCAGATGCTCTGCTTTAGTTTTAGTGTAGATTAAAATGTCGTCCAAATACACAAGCACTCCTTTGTACAGATGCAGGACTTCATTGATCAATTGCATAAATACAGCTGAGGCTCCCTGCAGTCCAAATGGGAGTACTTTGAATTGGAAACAACCCAGCGGGCAATTGAAAGCAGTTTTCCATTCATCCCCCTCCTTGATTCTCACACGATAATATGCCTCCTGCAAATCCAGTTTAGTAAATATTTTTCCTTTGGCAAGATGGGCCAGCATATCTTTCCTCAGAGAAAGGGGATAGTCTATAGTCTATATGCATAGACTATATATCTATAGACTATATATCTATAGTCTATGCATAGACAAAGGGTCCCATCTTTCTTTTCCCAGAACAGGACTGGAGCCACCATCCATGGCCATGCTGGCTGAATGAAGCCTCGGGCTAGGTTTTTATCAATGAATAACCGGAGTTCTTCCAGCTCTCTGGGGGTCATTGAGTGTGGCTTTGGCTTTGGCAATTTGGCACTGGGCAGGATTTCTATAGCACAGTCAATAGGTCTATGAAGGGGAAGTTCATCTGAGCCCTTCTCGCTAAACACCTCTTGGAGGTCTCGATACTCTTTGGGGATGACAGGAAGGTCCTTCCCTTGCATGACTGCCCCTAATTCGCACTTCGGGATATTCGCTTTACTAGGTTCCTTTTGGGTTTGGGAGCCATGGTTTATCTGGAACTTTTAGCAATTCTTTTCACATAAGGGTTCCACTTTTTTAACTAAGCTAGCCCTAGAACTAGGGGTCTCTCCATCCCGGGTGCTACTATGAAGCTCATAACTTTTGAATGTGCTCCCATTTGCATTCCTATGGGTTCGGTGGCAAAAGTGGCTGGGATGTCCCGCACAACCAAATGGTCCAATTGACAAAAGGCCACTGGGACTTTTAACTGCCTTAGTCAAATTCCCAGCTACTTGACAAGTGCTGGATTTACTAGGCATCTGGTCCATCTTGAATCTAACTGGGCTCTGAGATTAGCCTTTAACCCGAACCCAGGGAGGCTCAGTTCTATGGGAACCGTAAAGACCATACAAGTGATAGGCAAAGTGTCTTCTGTGTGATGGGCCACCAGCCTTCCATGCATTTCAGAGCCACAAAGCTCATTGATGTATCAGTTAGGGGGTTGCCTTGGATTGCCTTTTTGTGCCAAAATGATTGCATTCTATTCATCTCTTTCTTGTAGATAAGAACCTGCAATTTGTGTTCATGGCAATGGACAACAAAGGTTTTGAATGAGGAAATCAGCCTAACTGAAACCAGTTGCTCCTCAGGGAATACCAGTTGCTCTGTCCTCTGATTCCCAAGGAGATTCTGCCCAAGATGGCGGGTCAGCAGGAGGAAACGGAGCCCCTCAAGATCCCTCTGGAGCCTTTCACCAAGAAGTACTCCAGCAAGACCTACCATAGCACTGGGCACTCCCAGACGCTGCTGAGTGGCCTGGGGGCTCTCCGGGACCGTGGCATCCTCTTTGATGTTGTTTTGCATGTAGAGGGGAAGACCATTGATGCTCATCGCATCCTCCTAGCAGCATCGTGTGATTACTTCAGGTCTGTGCCTGTAACAAAACTAAAATCTGAAATTACTGGATATTGAGTAGTGGAAAAGTAAAACCCGGCTGTTTGAACTGGCAGACTCTGACTTTTGCATGCTTGATGATTAAGCAAAGCTGCATCTAATTTAATCATTAGATTTAATCAAATTTAATCAAACCAAATTTAGCATTTGTCTTCCCACTTCTTACTTGTAATCCACACAGCAAGTTCTGCCTGTTTAAAGAGTATTTGCAAAACATGGATATTGCTTGGCCCATTGCTTTGGCAAAGTTATGTTTGTATCTTTCTTTAAAAAATTCTGCAATAGAATCAGCCAAAGGGAGCATTAAGAAGCCCATTCTCTTTTCAGTTCAGGATGCTGACATGGCTGCTCAGCCCATAATTAGACAACTTTACCTAGAAAGATCCTCAAGTAACTAAATCAGTGTTTTCTCTTATATAAACAGCTCTGATAATGGACATCTAAAATTGCAGTGCGCTTTCCTGAAGTTAGTTGTAGCATAATTCCCTGGAGGAAACAGTATTTGTTGTCTTCCATCTCCATCTGTGAGGACTGTAATTGTGGCTCCCTTTAATGGGTAGCTTGGGGGTGTGGTGGCTCAGTGGTTAAAGATGCTGCGCTTGTCAGTTGGAAAGCTGACAGCTGGGTTCGAGACCTGAGTGCCGCACTATGCGGTGAGCTCCTGTTACTTGCCCCAGTTCCTGCCCATCTAGCAGTTCAAAAGCATGCAAATGCAAGTAGATAAATAGGTGCCACTTCGGTGGCAAAGTAACAGCATCCCATGCACCGCAACGTATAGTCGTCACATGACCATGGAAATGCTGGCGAAACCTTTATCTTTACCTTTTAATCTGTAGACTAAATACGCTCCCTTCTTCCCATGACTTGGTCTCCAGGTCTTCTCTCCCCATCACAACTTCCCTGGAAGTTCTTTTCTTATGTGCCACATTCTGTCACCCTTAAAATGCGAGGGGGTGGGATTCCAGATTCTTGAGAACCTCACCTGCAGAAAATAGAAAGGTTTTGTTTCCTCTAACCAGAGCATTGTGCAATCTGGCTTTTTACAAATCTGAACTGAGTTCCTGGTTCAGGTTCTCTTTGTCACTTACTATGGCCACAGATTCCATTTCTTTGTGCTGTGTCTCTGCCAGGTTATCCTGATCTCACTCAGGCTCTCTGCTATCACTTAGCAAAGAAGAGCCTTAGTGGCGCAGTGGTCAGAATGCAGTACTGCAAGCTACTTCTGCTGACTGCCGGCTGCCTGCAGTTAGATTCTCAGTGGCTCAAGGTTGACTCAGCCTTCCATCCTTCCGAGATCGATAAAATGAGGACCCAGATTGTTGGGGGCAAGAGGCTGACTCGGTATACTGCGTAGAGAGGGCTGTAAAGCACTGCAAAGGGGGTATATAAGTCTAAGTGTTATTGCTATTGCTATGGTGGTTCAGAGAGAAATCCCAGATGTGGCATGCTGGTTGTGTGCAGAGATGGTGATGTTGTAGATCCCTGCTTGGCGAGTCATCTCATGCATGCCTGAGTGGACCATAAAAGTTGGTTCCTACTGTCAGCACATCTCACCTTGCCATCTCTGGAGGAAACAGGGCAGCACAAGGATGAGTTTAAAAACTGCCTTATGGGATGTTGTCCATTATACTTTTCATTAGGAGGAGTAACTGAAAGAATATCTTTCCTTTTGTAGGGGAATGTTTGCTGGGGGACTCAGAGAAATGGAACAGGAAGAAATTCATATTCAGGGCATATCTTATAATGCCATGTGCAAAATCCTGAACTTCATATATACTTCAGACCTGGAACTTGGCCTAAACAATGTGCAAGAAATTCTAGCTGCATCCTGTCAGCTTCAGGTGAGCTTTGGCAGCTCTAAAAGATGTGAGATGGGTTGGGGAAGAAGGGCAGCTCCTTCATTTATTAAGGGATATCAGATAGTTTTGTTGCCTGTGCTCTGCAACATGGCACATTTCACAAGAATGACACTGAGCCACAGACAGACTGTCTAACATATGAGCTACTGGTGCAATAAGAATTGCTTTAAAAGTTTTGGAACTTAGAAATTCCTTTACATTATAAAGTAGCAAAAGAGATCCCCAAATCCACTTGGATCCTATTGAAATTCAGTTATATGGCCCTCAGGAGGGCACCCCACCTCTGTTTGTAGCCCATATAATAGCACTTCCAACCCCTCCCATTTTGGATTACCAGCCTACTTGGATCTTGTTGCCTTCCTACATGGTTAAAAAAAAAGTGTTGTCCCAACTCTACAAAGGCCGCCCTTTCCTGCCCTTCAGGAGGGTGAACAAGCAGGGTCTCCACAGTGGATCTCAGCCTGTGGGCAGAATTAGAGAACCCCATGATTTTGGCATGCAAGAGTGCTTTCAGTTGAGCATGATCATGGGTTGGCAGCTGGTAAAAATGCTGTTATGTCTGGAGATCCTAGCCGTTCTCTAGAGAAGCACACTGGTGAAAAAGCCCAAGCTGTATCCCGAGGAGGCTGCAGGTAAAAGGCATTATAATAGTCCAGCCTGAAGAATGAGGCCTGTAGTGGATCAGAGGGGGTTGAATGCTAAAACAGAAGCAGCGTAGAGGCTCTGTAAGGATTGGCAGAAGAATGTCTTGAAGTTGGAAGGGCTCCTAGATCTGAGGAAGAGGGAGATTGGCTCGTGGAGGGATGGGATAGGGAGTCACATCTCAGGTTAATTGGCAGAAGGCCATTGTCGGGGAAGATGCTTGTAGGGCCTTTTCCAGCTCCCTGGGTTCAGCCCTGGTGCTAGGCCAACAGATCCTCAACTCCAGTTGTTGCTTCTAAATACCAGGTCATTTTGTAATAAGGCCTTCCTCATCCAGGATTTTATCACAGTTGAGTCAACTTGACATGCCTAAATGAACTCGGATGGAGATTCCCCTCTTGGAAATGCATCTACCTGGGTTTCAGGTGTGGCATCAGCTGCAACTCCAGGCAGCATTGCCCAGAGTCATTTATGGCTGTCAGAGACCCCACAACTTGCTGGATCTGTTTGTGAGGTTGGTTTCCAGGGAGCAGATGAGATTGCAGCTACTAAAGCAGCCTCTCCGTGGCACAGAGGCTTCCCTTCCTCTGTTTTTGGCAGTTTCCCAGTCTTGTGGTGCAGAAGGATTTTCCATCCCTTGGCAGCTCAGGCATTCATGACCACCCTGGATGTGATTCAGGCCTGATCTGCACTGTGGGGTCACTTTTGATCTGGGATTTATCTTGAGGTGGTGTCTGAATATGGAGAATGAATGTGCTTCCATTGTTGAACTGAGCAGTGATAGAAATAGATGAAATAAATAAAGTTAATATTGACCCCTTGTCGTGGTCAGACCATTTTCTGACTGCTCCATACCCTTTGGTGTGGCCTCGCACCTCAGGGAGGTGGTCCTAATTAAGTTGGCTTTCCCCAGGCAGCTGGGTTTCAGAGAGAGTTCACCGAGGCTTCACTGCAGAATTCAAACTGAGGCCTTAGTCTCTACCTAGAATGAGAAGGTGACACTTTGGGGCCTCTCCCTATTCAGAGATCTCATAGAGTTCTCTGGTTTTCAAAAGGAAATGAAAAAACAGAAGACACACCTGGAGCACCACTGGAGAGATGAGGGAATCTGACCTAACATGTATAAGAGCCTACATTAAGGACTGCATTGTAGTAATAAAGGAAACAAAATGTAATTATTTTTCCACTCTTCTTCCATCTGCTGAGTGATGGCCAACATCTCTGTACTAGGAAGAAAAGGGTGAGAGGGACATCTGCAGAACTGCTGGGAGGATTATTCAAAGTCCTTGAGGAATAATCACTTGGATCCGGTCTAAGCTTGGCCTCAATTATGCATGTTGTCTTGAAGTGACTGAGGCACAGTCTGGTTGAGTTACCTGAGAAGAGCGTGAATCTGTGAGTCTCCAGGAGGATCCTCAGAATTGTGTGCCTATCAGTTAATTAGAGCCTTCTCCAGCATGATGACTGAAGAATCCACCAATGGGTTATTTCAGTCCTCCTGCCCAATCAGACTAAGTTGTCAAGTTGTCATGCCTCCTCATTATCTGGTACTTCCAGTTTCATCTTAGTCTTTTGCCCGTGAGGACGTGAGAACTGACTCTCTGTCTACTTGGATGCAGGTTGGACTAGATGATTCAATTTTTTGGTGGATTCTTCTGTTATCTGGGAGAATTAGCTGTTTTTTCTGCTTTCTGCTGTTTTCTCTATTCTTGCCTGTTTGTCTTACTCAGAGTTTAATTCATTTCAATACTACAAACTTCCCCACTCCCCCCCTCCCACTTTTCTTTTTCCTTGAGGCTTGCAGCCTTTACACCTTTTTCCCCTTCTGGGTCTGGGAGGGAAGGGATATTTATAATTATATAGATATATACTTCCCAGACTCAGCAAGCTGCTGAGCTGGGGCTTTTGCTATCTGGGTGAGGGGGAGGCTCTCCGTTTTGTTTTTTCCACGCGTGGCCGCCATTTTGAAGCCGCGTGGCTTCCTTTCAGCTGGGATCGGTCGGCAAGAAGACTCGCAGCCGCCATTTTGGCTCCGTTTTTTTGTCAGAGGTGTTTTTTCTCCGAGCCGTTATTGCTGTAGCCATCGGAGAACGGAGCTTTCCTTATTGCTTCCAGCAGGGCAACAGAGCCCTTTAGTAGAGCGGAGCGAAGGCACACTGCGCAATTATCGCTATAGATCCTAAAGTGGAAATTGAGAAGCCCGAGTTTGCTCTATTGTTCCCCTTTAACAGGCAAACGTTTTTAGAGCTGAATTAATCGATTTAGCTGCTTCTCTGCTGAAATCCAACCCCCCCTTTTTTTCTGGATCCCTGGCAGCCGCCATTTCTTACGGCCTCAGTTCCCTTGGGAAACGCCCAGAACTCTCAGTCGCCATTTTGGAATCCCTCAAAGGCTCCTAGGCCTAATTTACCTACCCAGTAACAGCTTTAACTTGTGATATATACATTTATATATACAGAAATTGGGTTAAAATGTTGTATTCCTTTTCATATTTGCCTTGATCTGTGATTGTGAGATCTGTTTGCAGATTGACTATTTCAACTGGAATAATTATTCTCGTGAGCAAGCACTGCTGACACGCCGGTTTTGGCTTCTGATCACCACAGCTTGCCTGGTTCTAGCCTTTTCTGCATCTAGTGGTTGCAAGTTCCTGACCATTGCCACTAACGTGAGACACGTGTGACTTCGTCACCTTGACATCAGGCCAAGCAGACGGATTCCTTGGGGCTAGGTGACGAGCGCTTTAAGCGCGCAGCATGAGTCTGGTTTGCCAGTGATCCAGTCAATGCTGATCCACGTGCGGTCATCCCCTACGCGGGGTCTTCTGCATCTCTTGCAGAAAGAGTTAGTCTCGGAGTCTCGTCCAAACCATTCTCAATACCATGGCAGAACCCACCGAGCCTCAGCCTTTGGAAACTTGCGATGTTGCCGCACAAGCTGTTCAGGTCCCTGAAGCACTCAGCCAAGGCCAAATTCAAGTATGGCAGAAAGGCTGGCAAGGCAAGCGACAAACAGGCCGCCCGGATGCACAGAGCCCTAGAGAAGCAATTCTCACGGGCTCAGAGATCTTCAGCAGACCATAGTGCTACGCCCCCGGTCCATGCAACACCCGAGTTGGGGGCTCATCTTCTTCTTCGGGAGCCTGGTCAGCTTCTACTCTTCAGCAGGTCCCAGCTCAGACCTGTGGTCAGGTAGGACCTCCCCTGTTTGGGGAGGATCTGGGGTTGCCTGGGCTGTCATCGGCGCCGGTGATTACTTTCACACCTACGACTGCGGGGTCACGGCCTCCGCTAGAGCCGTGTTTTTCAGACCAGCTCCACAACTTGATTTCCAAGGTGGTGTTACAGGCCATGGCTTCTGCAGGTCAACAGCAGGCGGTTCCTGTTCCCGGACCTTCCACGCTGGCCATCACCGCAAGATCTGCGTTGGATCGTTCAGGTATGATCTCCCCGTCCCATTCTCCAGATTCTGAGTCTTCAATTGTCTCAGACTATGACGAAGGTGGGGATTGTTGGTCTGATTGTGAGGAGCCTATTCACGATTCTCAGTCAATGGCGGAACTTTACAATCCGTCTGTCTTCCCTTCCTTGCTATACAGGGCTTGTTCATCAGTTAAAATTAAATCTGATGCGGGTCCTGTTCCCCAGCCTTCCTCAGATCAGGACACGGATCCACTATTTGCTGAACCGGTGGTGAAACATTTCCAGATCCCATGCCCCCTACTGTTCCTGAAAAACATTCAGGGACAGTGGGAATCCCCGGCAGCTCAGCCTTCTCAGGTGGCGTCAGAACAGAAGATTGTAGATATGGCTAAGACCTTCTCAGATCTACTGGAGGTGCCCAAAGTAGACGAGTCATTGGCTCCGCTTTTCTCCACAGCGAGCCTCCCGGCCGATGTTTCTGACGCCCTTAAGGCGGAAGACAAAATATCTGACCTTTCCTTGCGCAAGGTCCACTTGGCATCGGCTTGGGCTGCGAAGGCGGCTACAGCCACCTCCCTTTTCGCCAGGATTTCTATTAGTTGGCTTAGACAATTGCAGGATTGGGTTCCCTTGGAAGAGGTTAGGATCCACCAGGACCTAACTAAACTCATAGCCATATCTGAATACATGGCAGATGTCTCCCTCTTCTCAGCCAAACATTCTGCCTGCGCCATTGCTTCCAATGTAGTTACTCGGAGGTTGCTCTGGCTCAAAAATTGGAGGGCCGAGAGCAAGCATAAGTGGCGTGCGGCTACGGCCCCCTTCACTGGTGGTAAACTATTTGGTGAAGCATTAACACCTTTCTTTATTGAGAACAAGCAAAAACAAAAGGTGATTTCTCACGTCACCAAGAAATTTAACAGGCGTTTCACTCCCTACAGTCGCCATCAATCCTTTCGGACTGGTTCCTCCACAGAACAGGGGCAGTCCTATCGACCCTCAGTCCCCAAGACGGAGCGCCCCTTTGATAGGGACAAGCCCAGGTACCAGCCCCAAAATAAGTCTTCCTTCCACGGCAGAGGGGGTCGCCCCTTGCGCCGTGGTAAGTGCCTCAGAAGGAGATCCTCCCATTGGCGGAAGGCTAGCTCTATTCTTCCATCAATGGGAAAACACGACCTCGGACTCCTGGGTTCTGGCCACGATAAAACAAGGCCTGGCTCTGGAGTTCAGGTCCACTCCCCCCAACCACTTCGTGTCCTGTCCGACAATGAGAAACATCGTAAAAAGAGGACTCATGGCAGACGCCATTTGTCACCTCCTGAGCATCAAAGCTATAGAGGAGGTTCCCCTCAATCAGATGGGACTGGGATATTACTCCATCCTATTTGTAGTCCCAAAAGCTTCAGGGGGATGGAGAGCTATCCTAGATCTCAAGGGGCTGAACTTCCACCTACAATACAGGAAGTTCAAGATGCAGACGCTGCACTCTATTCTGGGCAGCATCAGGAGAGGGGACTTCCTTACATCAATAGACCTGAAGGAGGCATACCTTCATATTCCAATTTGCCCGGAACATCGTAGGTATCTGCGGTTCTGCTATCTAAACCGCCACTTCCAGTACAGGGCACTTCCATTTGGTCTTTCCTCAGCCCCCAGGGTCTTTACCAAGATCCTGGCGGTACTGGCAGCACATTTACGGCTAGTCCCCGTACGAGTCCAGTGCTATCTGGACGATATTCTGATACAGTCTCTGTCCCCCTCACTGGCCCAGTCGGATTTGGCCCTCACTTTCAGAGTCCTTCAGGAACACGGATTTCTGATCAAGAAAAGTCAGACCCCTTCAACCCGCCTGTTACACCTAAGCGCAGTGACAGACATGGACTCCTGTCATGTGTATTTGTCAGACGACAGAGTCAAGAGCATCAGGGATCTGGTGCTCAGGGTATGCAGGAGCAGGAATGTGTCACTAGCCACTCTGTGCCAGCTCCTGGGGAAATTGATTTCATGCATAGCCATAGTCCCATGGGCCCATCTACATTCCCGGACCCTTCAATGGTTCATGCTGCCGTACCAGAGACAGCATTCCAGCACGTCCAACCAACTGGTGCGCGTTCCTCGTCAGATGCGTCTATCCCTGGGCTGGTGGGGATCCTCAGCCATTCGCAGGGGCACTCTGTTCAAGGAACCCAATCGCATTTGCGTGACCACAGATGTGAGCCTCTTCGGTTGGGGAGCTCACCTCTTAAACCAGATGGCTCAGGGTCGGTGGTCGCAATCCGATCTGACCCACAATATAAATTGGTTGGAGCTCAGAGCAATAACTTGGCTCTAAGGCATTTCCATGCACTGGTGAAAGGGCGACATGTGCTAGTCCTAATGGACAACGTAGCCGCGAAAGCCCACATGAACCGGCAAGGGGGCACCCGGTCCAAGTCCCTCATGACAGAGGCTCGAGCATTGACCACATGGGCAGAGAAACACCTGCTCTCCATCAAAGCCAAGCATATCTCGGGGGAGGCAAATCAGCAGGCGGATTCTCTCAGCAGGTCGACATTGGACCGCTCGGAGTGGATGTTACACCTGAATATCTTCGAGGAAATCTTGGTCCGGTTTGGTCGCCCGCTGATGGACCTGTTCGCCTCACCGTTCAACACTCAGCTGCCCAGGTTCTTCTCCCGCTTCCCGTCACAGGGAGCGGAGGGGGCAGATGCCCTATGCAGCAGGTGGCCACGAGGCCTTTTGTACACCTTTCCCCGTTGCCTCTACTTCCCGCAGTTATCCGAAAGATTCTGGAGGAGCAGGCGGAAGTGATCTCCATCGCTCCCCATTGGCCAAGGAGACCATGGTTTGCAGACCTGGTAAGTCTATGGCCTCCACTCCGTGGAGGATTCCAGACGACAAGTTACGATTGACGCAGGGGGCCCTTCTACACCCGGATCCCCAATGGCTTCAATTGACCGCCTGGCACTTGAACGCCGCACACTGACCAGGGAGTCATATTTGGCGGAGGTTATTGATATGATACAGGCGGCCATCGACTAACCGCATCTACGACCACACGTGGAGGCATTTCTGTCGCTGGTGTGATAAGCATCTAGTGAGTCTATCAAGGGTAACCATTCCCATTGTTCTTGATTATTTAATGCAGGGTGTTAAGAAAGGGTTGGCTCCCAATACTATCCGCAGGCAGCTAGCGGCCCTTTCTTCTGTATTGTCCTGGGATTCCTCGTATTCCTTGTCCAGTCACCCTGCCATCAAGTCTTTCATCAAGAGAGTCTCCAACAGCAGACCCCCGGTGGTTCATAGATACCCTTCTTGGGACCTTCCCCGGGTACTTCAGGCACTAACTTCAACCCCGTTTGAACCTCTTAGGACTTGTTCATTATGACACCTCTCACTCAAGGTCTCTTTTCTGATTGCGGTTACCTCAGCCAGATGCATTTCGGAACTGGCGGCCTTGTCAATCAGAAGGGACCTGTGTACTTTTCATGAGGACAGTTGTCCTCAGATTGGACCCTGCCTTTATGCCTAAGGTTAATACAGTGTTCCACAGGGCACAGGAAGTCATTCTTCCGGACTTCTGTCCACGCCCGTCACATGACCTGGAACGGCAGTGGCATTGCCTGGATGTGAGAAGAGCCTTGCGATGCTATATCAAGCGCACAACGGCCTTCCGTAGGTCGGAAGCCCTGTTCGTCTCCTTTCAGCCTTCTTCAATGGGCCAAAAGGTGTCTGCTTCCACAATTGGCAGGTGGATCAGGGCCTGTATCGCAAGCGCTTACAGCTCTCTCGAATTGCCAGTTCCGGCTCATGTGACGGCTCACTCGACCCGCAGTGCTGCCACGACTGCGGCGTGGGCTACCCAGGCGTCCATAGAGGACATTTGCAGGGCAGCGACTTGGTCTTCACCTTCTCCATTTATTCGACACTATCGTTTGGATAAATTTGCGTCAGCCGATGCCGCTTTTGGCAGACACGTTTTACAGCAAGTAGTCACACCATCTGGGGATCCGGCCCCAACTGACCCCCGCCCATAGGGACTCTGGTAGCTTTGGTATGTCCCATTGGTGGATTCTTCAGTCATCATGCTGGAGAAGGAGCGTTGGCTTACCTGAACGCCTTTTCTCAGCATGATGATGAAGAATCCACGCCCTCCCTTATTTTCATTGTCAGTTAGGGCCGAGTTGGACTCTTGTTCCTTTCTTATATTTCTTAAACCTGCTTGAGAGTCATCACGTCGATCTGTTGTCATTGGCTCCGCCGTCGAAACTGGAAGTACCAGATAATGAGGAGGCGTGACAACTTGACAACTTAGTCTGATTGGGCAGGAGGACTGAAATAAGCCATTGGTGGATTCTTCATCATCATGCTGAGAAAAGGCGTTCAGGTAAGCCAACGCTCCATCTCGCCTATGGTTAGTCAAGGCCTCCTTGGAGATAATGAATGGTGGGACCCAGGCAGTGATGATTTCGTTCTTGAGTGAGGAACCTTAAAGAAGTCGTGGTCCCTCTCTCCCTCAGAAAGGCATCACTGGACCAACAGTGCTACGGTAGATCATCACAGAGGGTCCTAAAGGAACCAGATTCTCTAGATCCTGGCATTGACCAGGCCTATGAATGTCATGAAGGGAATAATGAATCCCTCCTGGGTGCTGGGAGTGGGGAACATTGGTATGTGTGCCAGTTGTGCCTGTTTGGGGAATGAAAAGCCCTGTTCGCTGTCACTCCTACACACATTCGGACGACTGCAATCCACTGTACATGAATCTGCCTATAAAGAGCATTCAGAAGCTACACTGGCTCAGAATGTGGCAGCACAAATGGTTATAGATGCACTTTGGTACGCACACCCAGCACTGCTAGTGCATGAGTTACACTGGATCTTAAGTGCAAGCCAAGGTGCTGGCATTAACCTCTACAGCCCTTCATGGCATGGGATAACCATCGTTAATGGTTGGTCTTTTCCCATCCTGTATGTTCTGACAGATGGGCATGCTTCTGGTCCTGTCAATCAAATAACACCACTTTATAGGAACCAGAGAGCCAGTAATTGTCAGGATAGAAACCAGGAAACTTGAGTTCTAATCCTACCTCAGGCACAGAGCCAGCTGTGTGACTTTGGGCTGCTCATTCCCTCAGTCGAGGAAGCAGACCATGGCAACAGCCCACCTGCCAAATGGCCATTGAGTATAATCCCTAAAGAGCTTGTTCTTTTCCCAAGAGCAGACCCAGGAAGAGAGATGAGCCTGCTGTACAATATGATTTGTATGTTTGTTTCTTTTCCTTTATTACTTTTATTAACAAGTTCCTTACACTGGATAATTTTAATCCGTGTTACTGATCCCGAGTTGCCTGGCAACTGATAACACAAAATTTTCAAAAGGCGAGAGATGCCATATAACAAGGTAATGTCATGGTTCCAAAAGAAGAAGCTCTTCAATGTTAGCAGCACTGACAGGTAACTTCTTCATATTTCAGATTAGTTGACTTCCCAGCAGTATTCAGAATCTGGGTTACATTTGCATTTGCTTTCTATAAATTTAGTATGGGGTATTTGGCATGTTTATTATCCAAGCTTTTGGTAATAATCTTGCAATGTGTTTAGTGTTACTATAGATACCAGAGAATCGACCCCATGGAAACCTGCTGTTGAGTTGGATCCAAGATGTTCTCCTCTTGTTTTGTTCTTGTTGATCCCGATTGCACTATCCTGATGCTTGAAATGGCCACTTCTTGAGAAAAAAAATATTGTCCCTTTCTTGCATGAATGTTCCATGGCTAATAAAATTTTGTCGTTAGTCTGGTTTCAATCCATGAAACAGATAATTTTTGCAATAGTGATATTTGCAGATTAAGTTTATTTTGATCCAGTCTATGAACTTACCAGAAACGTGCAATTACAAAGATTAGGTATAATCATTTTGAAAGCGCAGAATTGCTCCCTCTCGTGTCACATTCCTATCCATTTGTGCCTTTCTCCTTTGTAGATCTCTGAAATCATCAAGTTCTGCTGTGATTTCCTGATGCTTTGGGTGGATGATGAAAACATTGTGGATATGTATAGATTGGCTGATCTCTTTGATTTGTGTTACCTGATAGAGAAGTTGGATTCCTACTTTCTGAAAAACTTTGTTACCCTCTCAAAGACAGAAACGTACCGCCATCTTCCCCTGGAGAAGGTCTATGCCCTCCTCAACAGTAACCTCTTGGAGGTGAATTCTGAGAATGAGGTCTACGAAGGGGCCCTCCTTTACCATTACACACCAGAACAATTGGAGACGGATCAGATTTCGCTGATGGAGCCTCCTAAGCTGTTGGAGACAGTCCGTTTTCCTCTGATTGAATTCCAAATTCTGCAGAGACTTCACAACAAGTTAAGCTCCTGTCCGTTAAAGGAGACGGTAGCTAATGCCCTAATGTACCATAAGAACGAGTGCCTCCAGCCGGTGCTTCAGAATAGGCATACACAATTAAGATCTGAGTTCCATTGTGTAGTAGGCTTTGGGGGGATGCATTCAACCCCGTCTACTGCCCTCAGCAACCAAGCCCGGTACTTGAATCCACTTTTGGGAGAATGGCGGCATTTCACAACAGCCTTGTCCCCAAGAATGTCCAATCAGGGAATAGCTGTTCTCAACAATTTTGTATATCTGATTGGCGGAGATAACAATGTTCGAGGTTTTCGAGCAGAATCCAGATGTTGGAGGTAAGAGAATCCCTTTCAGAAATGTATAAATTGCCAATATTCCCAGTGCCTGTGGTGTGTTCAGTTTCAGGGAAAATAGGCCCAGGGTCCTCCCAACAATCCCAGAACCACCTTGAAGCATGGCTCAGTTACTTCAGCTGGGTTCTTAACACACCTTCCTCTCGGGGTGGGAAAGGTGAGCAGATCCATTTTGGCAATGGAAAGATTGCAAGCACAACTGTTTTAGTCCTGTGCTGTTTCAACAGAGCAAAAAGTAGGGTGGCTGTTGTGGAACAGAAATGGTTTGGAAGCAGCTGGTGATGGTGACTAACCAGACTGGGGTGACAGCACAAGAAAACATAATGACAACGTGCTGCTGCTCAGTTACTCCGTGGGAGACAGTTGTGATTTGCATAGGCAGAGTCCAAGAAATGCTGGTGGCCCCCACTCATCGGGCAACAACCATTAGTCTTGTAGTGGGAAATGGGTGGGTGGAGATTAGAGATTTGCTCGAGACCCCACCCCTGTACCTCTTGGAGAGCTATCTGTCCTGTTTCTTTGCAAGGTATGACCCAAGACACAATAAGTGGCTCCAGATCCAGCCCTTGCAGCAGGAGCACGCCGATCTCTGTGTCTGCATGGTGGATGGGGCGATCTATGCAGTGGCTGGGCGCAACTACCGGGAGGACCTTCGGGAAGTGGAAAAATACGACCCCAAAACCAACAGCTGGGAATATGTGGCTCCTCTCCAGAGGGAGGTAAGGAGGGAGAGGCAGACAAGTGATGGCAGGCAGGTCTTTGGCCTGAAGTGCCCCCCCCCCGGAGATGAGTGCCACGCCTAGTTAGATTGCCAGGCTGACCCATCTGGGAACACCAAGGCAGTTTGGTGGGAGTCTTGCCAAAAAGTTCCCCAAAGCTGGTCCTGGGAATCAGAAGTCGATCCCACCGTGCCTTGGATGGAGTGGCCCCACTAAATGTGTCTGTGTCCCTAATCTGTCCCTCGCTAGGGGTATCTGGGAGGGAAGGAAAAGCTTTGGATTCCTCAGCCCTGCCCACTTCGTGAAACTTCTCTTCAAGCCACACTCTATTAGTGGAGGACCAATTCTGGGTGCAAAAGCAATCCTGGGGTATTTGCCTCTCGGAGGTTAAGTGCTGACACTCACCTGCATGGCCAAATGCAAGACTGCTTCTGTGCTTTTTATGAAGGGTTGTGATTCTTTGCCCTTTCCTGGCTCCCAGGGGTTTGGAGTAAAGTCAAAATGCAACAAACACACGGAAGCTGTTAACATGAACCAAGAACAGAGTTAAATCACCTGCCAATATCAAAAAGTTAAACTGACTTTCTTAGGAAAAATCAGGCTTTTGCCTGGTACGTAAAGGTAGCACAGCGTGACAGGGCCAGGTTACAGCTAGTCCTCGTTTAACAACGGCAGTAAGGACTAGAGTTTCCCTCGCTAAGTAAGTACGATTGTAAACCAGGATACCATGTGACCAGGCTGCTTTGTGAAGGAAATTCTGGCTCTTCCAGTAGCCATGTTAAGCAAAAGAGCAGGGGTCGGTAAGTGAGAATGTTAGCTAGTCGCTATGTGCAATAACACTGGCCTCTGGCTTTTTGGACACTCCCTGGCAAGAAGAAATTTGGTGGAAAGATAGGCAAAACCGTAGCTCTGGGAGGCTTAACTTACTGGGAAAAGTAAGTTTTTCTAATCCTCTGGAAACTTGGGGGGTGTTTCACATCAGATAGCAGCTACGGTACTGAGAATTTAATCTTTTGGGAACGTCTCAAAGAGCCTTACTCGATAAGATTTATTGAACAGAAAAGCATAAAGCTATAGGAATTTCAGCAACTGAATTTCTGTTTTAAAAAAAAAGCTGATAATTAACCTCTGAAATATCTTAAGGCAGAGACTTACTCAGTTTCTTCTTGATAAATTTCCTGTGAAGTGGCAAAAAAGTGGGCTTCTTTGTGGATAAGCCAGGCTACTGGTGGCAGCCACCTCTCCTGTAATGACAGTTGCAGAAGCGGAGGGGAAATGTCCCCCACTCCTCTTCTGTATTTTTGGGTCAGCTGGCTGGGTTCACAGGCAGAGCTCCGGCTTGCTGATATAAGCGATCTCCTAAAGTACTACTCTCCCCTCCAGCCCACCCCAGTCCTCCTGCCCTGAGGAACTTCTCCTGAACTGGGCTGGGCTGGGGAAAAAAGAGGGGGTCTCATCTGCGATCCCCGCCTGCTTCCCCACCAGTCCTGCAGCAAGCCTTAAAACTTTCCTGGAGGGAAAGATTTCCAGTAAGTTCCTGGAAGCAAGTAAATGCAAAATGTGGAAGGTGGGTAGTGTGAACTTATGAAGTATTTGTGGGTTATCGAAAAGTAGTTAGTGGATCATACTTGCTTCATGAACTATTAGTTAGAAACTCCTGGTTTAAGGCAGCTATTTGCAAAATGCCACCCTTCCCACAACATCATTGATGCATTGTTGAAGTATTAGCAGGACAGTCTTTTGTTGAGTCTGTTTCTTCTGAATAGTTTGTATCCTTCCATCAGAACATTCTAATCATGAGTTTCATCTCAAGTTTCAGTAATGGCAACTGAATCATATCTGCCTTCATGTACTAATACTTCAAGTTCACCCTGTTTCTTTCCCTAAACTTTGAGTGTTTGTGTATAGGCATTTGAGTCCTTTATGGATCTTAGATATGCTTCTTATAACTCCTACTTTGTATCTGGGTTTTCCATCCTTTCCATCATTCTACTTTATTGTGTTTTTCCTTTTTTTCCTCCTTCTTTCTCTTTACTCCCTACCTCCTCATGTGATTGGTTATCTAGTGGTTTTTGCTTGGAACCAGGTTCTAAAGGTCTTGAAGATTGCCCCACCCCCTCATTTTTAGTTTAAAGCCCTTCTGATAAGATGGTCATTTTCTGAATATATTCTTTCCAGTTCTTGTGAGGGTAACCCAATCCCTTTCTGGTAACTTTTCATGTAGGTAATGCAGACCATAGTCTAGGAAACTGAAGTTCTCTCGATGGCACCAGTTTTTAAGCCAGTGGTTTGTTTCTAAAATCTTTTGTTCCCTTATTGGATGTTGGCCTTTTGTTGGAAATATAGATGAAAACACCACTTGTGCTCCTAGTTCTTTAACTTTCTTCCTTAGCTGTTCATAATCTCGTTATTGTTTTTAGATTCATTGTTGTGTCATTGGTCCCCACATGTAGGAGAAGAAACGGGTAGTAATCCGTGGGGTTGATTATTTTACTACATTTCTCAGTTACTTCTTTGATTTTTGCTCCAGTGAGACAACATACCTCCCTAGATTGACTGCATAATCTGCAGACTATAGTTTCTATTCCCCAAAGCATTGAATCTCTTATTACCAATATTCACCTTTTTTTCCCTAAGAAAGTGTGGGATACTATTCTTCCTGTCTTAGGAATGCTGGGTTGTGCCTCTTTTTTTAGAAACCATCAATGAATGCTCTTTTGTATCATGGTTCCGATAGATCAGCGGTTCTCAACCTATGGGTCGCGACCCCATTTGGGGTCGAATGACCATTTCACGGGGGTCGCCAAACGCCACCGTCCGCCATTTTTTTCCCATTTTTCCATTTTTTTTTTCATTTTTTTCAGCCGGTGCATGCGCGGTTCGGCCCGTCGCATGCACGCAACGGGCCGAACCACGCATGTGCGGCGCGCACGATGACCCGATCCACGCATGCGCAGCACAACGGGCCGAACTGCGCATGCGCAGCGCAACCGGGCCGCTCGCCTCCCACCGCTGCCTCAGAGACTCCAGCAGGCACACCGAGGAGTGGTCCGGAGCAGGCGGGCGCAAAGCTGCCTCCTTCCCGCTCTGCTCCGCCACGTCCCAGGCCCGGCCTCCAACTCGCCCTCCGGCAGCCGGCCAAGCGGTCGGGGCAGCCGGACCTCGAGGCGGGCCCGCACTTCACTGAGACCGGCCCGGCTGTGGCAAGAGGCGCCCGGCCCGAGAGAAGCGAAAGGCGCCCGGCAGCCGCCTCCGGCCCCCAAGTCCGCGCTCCTCTCCTCGCCCTCCTCCCCGGCCAGCCCTTGCCAGCGCCGCCCCCTTTTCTCCACGGCGGCCAATGGGGGCGGCGGGGCTCTGGCTCCCCTTCCTCCTCCCAGGCGCCGCGGGGGGGCGGCCGGGCGCGCAGGGGCTGCCTGCCTGGCTCTGGCTCTGGCTCTGGCTCGGCCCTGCTCGCTCCCTCCCTCCCTCCCTCCCTTGCTCGGCGGCGGCAGCCGAAGCAGGCGGTAAGGCGCCCAGCCAGCGGATCGGCAAGATGAACTACCTGGTGAGTCCCTGCCGGGTGTGGGGGGAGGCCGAGCCGGGGAGGGAGCTGGGGAGCCTGGCCAGACGCCCCCCGCCCGGCTGGCCGGCCCGACCCGAGCGGGACTGGCGCCGAGAGCGAGCTGGCCTGGGCGGGCTCCCCAGTCCTGCCGCCCGCCTACCTACCTGCGGCCGCTGCCGGCCCTGCAGAAGGCGCGGGAGTCCCGGACGAGCCTGGCAGGCGGAGCACTGCGACCCAGACGCCAGTCCGGAGCGCGGACTTGGGGGCCGGAGGCGGCCGCTGGGCGCCTTTTGCTTCTCTCGGGCCGCCAGGCGCCTCTCACCACAGCCGGGCCGGTCTTGGTGAAGTGCGGGCCCACCTCGAGGTCCGGCTACCCCGACCGCTTGGCCGGCTGCCGGAGGGCGAGGAGGAGGCTGGGCCTGGGACGTGGCAGAGCAGGAAGGAGGCAGCTTTGCGCCCGCCTGCTCCGGACCGCTCCTCGGTGTGCCTGCCGGAGTCTCTGAAGCAGCGGTGGGAGGCGAGGCCGGCCCGCCGGTTCTGCGCATGCGCAGATCGGCCCGTCGCACACGCATGCGCAGATCGGCCCGTTGCACGCGCATGCGCGGATCGGCCCGTCGCGGTCCACCATTTTGTTTTTGTTTTGGTTTTGGGTTTGGGTTTTTTTTGTCGCACGCATGCCGCGCATGCGTGGATCGGCCCGTCGCACGCGTGCGCCCAGGTCAGGGTCACAGCGCGCATGGGCGGCGCAAGTGGGGTCTCAACCTGAAAAAGGTTGAGAACCACTGCGATAGATGAAGAAAATTAAAAGAATTGTCAGGGTTAGGAGTTTTTACAGATTGAGGTCTCTGAGGGGTTGTCTGAGAAATAACCTGTGTCCCCCCTGATATTCTGCTCACCTGGCCAGCCGGCCTCATGCTCTTCTCTGACAAGCTGACACACCGTGGATATTCTTTTTTTTTTTTTTTATAAAAATTCCTTTATTAAAACCATCAACATTGTACATAAAATCTTTGTATGCATCAAGCATCATATCATCTGATATATAACACTACGTATTATTCTTTGTAAACGTCTGGTTTGATAAACATTTTTTCACTCCTCACTTCAATCCTCTATTATACTCTTGTTACATTTTTTATTCTCTACGATCCCTAGCAATAGGTTCTGAGGTAGTAGTTAAACATTAAATATAAGATCACATTAATAATCAATCATCATAGAACACAACATATACCGGTAGCACTAGGTATTAATCTTTGTAAACGTCTGATTTGGTAAATATTCTTTACTTCTCACTTCCAGCCTCAACTATATGTCCGTTGTATTTTATCTTTTATGATCCCTAGCAAAAGATCCTGAGGTAGAGATTCAGTAACCTGGGGTGGAAATTCAGTCTGCTTTTTCAATATTAAAGTGTTCAACCTTAAACATAAGATCATATTAATAAGCAATCATATTAAGAAGCGATCATCGTAGAACATAACATACAACAATAGGTAGACATTCTTCACTTTTCACTTCAAGCTTCTACTATACACCTGTTACATTTTTTAAACCTGTATGGTCCCTACCAATAGGTCCTGAGGTAGTAATTCAGTAACCTGAGGTATAAATTCAGTCTGTTTTTTCAATGTTAAAATGTTCAACATTAACCATTAGATCATATTAATAAGCAGTCATCATAGAACACCACATATAACACTAAGTATTAATCTTTGTAAACGTCTGGTTTGGTAAATATTAGAACATATACATTCAACATTAGGTGTTAGTTTTTTGTAAACATTTAGTTTGTTATACATTCTTCCCTCCTCACGTCGAGCCTCAGTCAAACGCCAGATGCATTTTGTTTGATTGGTGTTTCTCTTGGATATAGTCTATCCATTGTTTCCAGTCCGTCAAATATTGTTCATTGGAACGACCCTTCAAGTATGCTGATATTTTCGCCATTTCCGCCAGGTTTGTTACTTTCACAGTCCATTCTTCCATAGGCGGTATTTCTGGGTTCTTCCAGTATTGTCCCACCAACAATCTCGCTGCTGTAATCAAGTTCAGAAATAAGTTTGTCTCTGAGGTAGTGATATCCTTTGTAATCCCTAACAAAAAAACCTGAGGTAGAAATTCTATGCGCTTTGTGAAAATAGTTTGGAGTGTCCACCATATCTTCCTCCAGAAGGCTTTGATTTTTCTGCATGTCCACCATATATGAAAGTAGGTAGCTTCCCCGTCTCCACACCTCCAGCATTTGGGCTGGGAGTCTGGGTAGATGAGCGATAGTTTTTTAGGGTCAAGGTGCCACCTATAGAACATCTTGTAGAAGTTTTCCCTTAATTGTTGCGATTTCGTGAATTCTACGTTCCTCACCCAGATTTTCTCCCACGTGTCCATGGCGATAGAGTGTCCAATGTCTTGTGCCCACCTCACCATACAGTTCTTGACTAGCTCGGTTTCAGAGTCCATTTCTATCAGAATGCTGTACCCTCGTTTGATGTGCATGATCCCCTGGTCTCTAATCTGCTCAATTAGTTTCTCGTCGGTCTGAGAGAAGCCCTTCTTCTTATCTTTACGCCACCTTGATTGCAGTTGTATATATGATAGCCAGGTACCTCCTATTCCTTTGTTTGCTAGCGTTGCTTGGGGTAGCAAGAGGAACCTATTTTCTTCTCCCAGTTTACTGTAGGGCACCACTTCTTGCCCCTGGGATGTGTTTGTATCCCCTATTGCGTGTCCGGGGATCATCCAGATGGGAATCTTGTCTTGTAGGAGGTGTTTATATTTCTTCCAGACCCATAGCAATGGGATCCGTAATGGGTTCTCCTTGAAGTTCCTGTCTGCCTTTTTGTCGTATACTAAGTATGCGTGCCAGCCAAATAGTAGACCTTGCCCTTCAACATTCAGTATTCTATCATTTGTCATATTGATCCAGTCACTCACCGCCACCAACGTCGCTGCATAATAGTATAGCTTTAGATTAGGCATTTTTAGTCCCCCTCTCTTCCTTATGTCTTGGATAATTTTTAGTTTCACCCTCGGTCTCTTATCATCCCAAATAAATTTGGTGATGCCCCTCTGCCAATTGTCCAAGTCCTCATCCTTTTTGAGTATGGGTAGCGTTTGGAAGAGAAACAGAAATCTTGGCAGGACGTTCATCTTTACTGCTGCTATCCTGCCCAGCAAGGATAGTCGTAGTGTTTTCCACCTTTCCAGATCTCCTTGTATCTTGCTCCACAGCACCTCGTAGTTATTTTTGTATAATTTCACATTTGTTGTTTCTATCTCCACTCCCAGGTATTTAACTTTCTTGACTATTTCACAACCTGTTATTCTTTCCAAGTCCTGTTTTGCTTTGCTGTCTAGATTTTTAACTAGCATCTTCATTTTTGATATATTAACTTTAAAACCTGATACCTTGCCATAGTCTTTCATTATCTCCATCAGACTCCTTGTTGATTGTACTGGTTGCGATACTGTCACCAGTAGGTCGTCTGCAAAGGCACACAGCCTGTAGTCCTGTTTTCCAATCTGTATGCCCTTTACGTCCTCTGCTGCTCTAATCTTGTTCAGCAGAATCTCCATCGTTAAGACAAATAGCAGTGGTGACAGCGGGCAGCCCTGTCTCGTGCCTCTTTCTACATTGAATGGGTCTGTTAGTTCACCATTCACTATGATTTGGCCCGTTTGTTTCTGGTAGATTGCTGTTATGGAGTTGAGGAACTGCTTTCCCATTTTCATCCCCCGGGCTAGGTTCGTCAGGAATGGCCAATTCAGTCTGTCAAAGGCTTTTTCTGCGTCCACAAACATGAGGGTTGCATGTATCTGGTTGTGCCTTTCCAAGTACTCTATTATGTTCAGCAGCTGTCTCACGTTGGTTTTCATCTGACGTCCTTGTATAAACCCCGTTTGGTCCGGGTGAATTATCTTTTGTAGTACAGTCATTAGTCTGTTGGCCAGAACCTTTGTAAAGATTTTGTAGTCTGTATTCAGTAGTGAGATGGGCCTATAGTTCGCTGGTTGCGCATTATCTTTTCCCTCTTTGGGAATTAGAGAGATGTATGCTGTTTTCCAGGAGGGTGGGACTTGGCCGCCTTCTTGTATATTGACAAAAAGTTCTCTGAGGGGTTCTATCATTTCCTCTTGGAGATACTTGTAGTAGATAGCCGTTATCCCATCCGTCCCGGGTGACTTTCCTGCTTTCAGTTGTTTGATTGCTGAGTGTATTTCCTCCTTAGTGATTGGGGCATTCAGGGCATCTCGTTGTGTTTCGGTGAGTACTATTAAGTTTTTGTTTTGTAGAAACTTTTCTATCTCTTTGTCCTGTATCTTTTCCTCGGCGTATAGTTTTGAGTAGAACTCGGTGAAGGCTTTCTTGATGATTTCTTGTTTGAATTCCTCCTTGCCTTTGTACTCTATCTTTTCAATTATGCGAGCTTTCTGTTTCTTTCTTAAGGTATAAGCCAGCCACCGCCCCGGTTTGTTGGCGCTGCAGAATGTCTTATGTTTTGCATATTGTAGATTCCTTGCTACTTGGTCTGCCATCAGCAGGTCGAATTATCTTTTCTCCGTCTTTTGTTCTGCCTCTACACACCTCCTCTCCCTCTTTGCGTCCATTTCCACCAGCTTTTTATCCATTCCATCCATCCTTTCAACCAGCTTTTCTATTACCTCTTGTAATTTTTGTAGCATGTGTGTTGTTGAGCTGGCCTGTGGGGGTGGAGGGGTATGGGGGCCTGTATTTGGATGGGAGGGTGTGGGGGCGGGTAAAGTAAGTCCTGATGGTTTGGTACGCTGAGCTGGGGAGGATACAACTCCCTTCGTTTGTGTCAGTGTGGTCTGTTTGGAGGCCATCTTGAGCTTGTCTTCCTGTTGTTCTGGCACTGGTTTGGTTTCAAACTTGGACCAGGTTAGGCACTAGACTGTGATCTGGTGCTGGTCCAGTAGTCTGACCTTTCAGTGGGAGGGGAGGCTTCAGGGTTCAGGCATTGCAGGTCTAGGGGCCTGTGGGCAGGAAGGTCTGTCCGTGTTCAGGGAGTCTATTCAGTGCCTCTGCCTGTCTGGTATTCCAGGTCCCTTCTGCCTTCCCTCCACAGCAGCCCAGGATGCCTTTTTGTCTTCCTCCTATGCCCACCTTTCTCCCTGGTGGGTTGCCCAGAGGTTAACTTTTGACAGCAAAGAAAAAAAAGTTGTCCACTAGAGGGTGCTATTTGCTTTCAAGTAAGCTTCGCTGTGCTGACTGGGATGATGCAAGGAGAAAGGATCTGTGACTCGAGGCCTGTGCCGATGGCCCTTTTCTCCAGGTGCAGTACTACTAGACTTTTTGGGGTCTGGGGGGGTCTTCTGGGGGTCTTGTGAGGGTCCTCCCCCTACTGCTGGGCTCCCCCTGCGTCTACTGTCCCTCGGTGCTTTAATCGGCCCCCGCTGGTCTTACCGGTGCCTTCCGCCGCCTTCTTCCCGCTCCAGCCGGCCCTTCTCGGCTCCTCGGCTTCTTCGGGCCTGCCGTCCGGCCAGACACCGCCGGCCTCCTCGGCCCTTTCCTCCTTCTTCTTGTCCCCGCTCGTGCCGGTTCTCCCCAGCAGCGCGGTGGCGCGGTGTCTTCGGGCCTGCTTGCTGGCCGGCCGGCCAGGCGCCGCCGGCTTCCTCGGCCCCTTTCGCAGCTCTCCCGGACCCCTCGGTGGCGATTTTCACCTTGCCGGATCGGGCCGGGGGTCCTCTCCGGTCTTTTCTTCTCCTCCGGTGATTCACTCCCCTGACGGCCCGTTTATTTTATTTTAAAAAGCGCGCCGTCCCGGAGCTCTCGAAGGATGGCTCCGGTCCGCGTGACCGGAACCGGAACCGCCTCCGTGGATATTCTTATTGGGCTGGCTTTACACCAGCGCTCCTCTACCATCAGAATCTACGTCTCGCGATTGGTTGGCTCCCTCAACGTGTCCCCCCTCCCTCCCCCCCCTCTCTCTATACATACATACATATACATACATGCGTCCCGTAATTGGTTGGCTCCCTCAATGTGTCCCTCCCCTGCAGAAAGGGCGTGGCTCTTCATCCAGGCTTGCCCTCTCATGGGGCTTCTGATTGGCCCAGCACCCGGGCACACTGCCCACGTGGCCAGAGAGCTGCACAGGGCAGCCCTGGGCTCTCCCCTGGGAGCTGCCCACTGGAGCCTCCGCTGAATGGGCCAGCCCTCCTGCAAGCCACGGCCTCGAGCTCCCCAGCTGCTGCTACTGTTGGCCCCCCTGGCGGGGAAGGCACACCGGAGTCCCAGCGGCCAGGAACGCGATTGGCCTGCTCCTCTCCCATTGCTCGAGCCTGGCTGGAGCAGCGTTGGTACTTCCAAAGGTGGTCGCTTCAAGGTCACATGGGCAGTGCGACCCTAAGTGATTGCCAAACGGCGCCCAAAGCGACTCTGGGCAAATGTGCTGTGTTTCTATTTGCTTGAGCCTGCAGCTTTGAAATGCAGGTGATCCCCCCCCCCAGTGATAGGTATCTGTCAATTTCCCAAGGGCTGCCTACGGGAAGAGGAGAAACAACTGGGGGGGGGCAACCCCCATGTTAGGGGCTGGCTTGGTTGCAAGTTTCCTGCCCTGCAGCCTTTGGTCAAACATGCTGCCAGTGGCTCACAATCAATTGGCCAAACCCAGCAGGGAGCTCTGGCAGGCTCAGGAGCGAAAAGAGGGAGGGGAACAGTGAGAGAAAAAAGCTGTAAGAGCGGGGGGGGGGCTAAATGATGAGCAGACGATGGGGGGGGAGAGAGAGAGAGAGGGAGGGTGAGAGAGAATATGAATATATGTAGTTGTTCTTACTGGTCTTTTAGTAAATAACGTTTAATGAAATATTTTTATTTTTTTTTAAATTAAGAGATGAAGTATGGGGATAATTATGCTGTATTTAAAGATGGCACATAAGCTACTAAAATTGTTTTTACCTGCTGGGATGAAGCAGAAAGGGTTCCCCCCCCCTCTTTCTCCTGTCCTTTTCTCCCCCCCCTTTTTTTTTTCTTTTTTTTTCTATTTTCCTATTTGTAGTTTTTATAGTTTGCATTGGCTTTTTATTTCATAAATACGAGGAGGACTCAAATAGACATTGAGCATTTTATTTGAAAGTAACCTTCGACCCAGCATCTTTTTTTGGGGAGTTCAAAATGTTTTTGTTGCATGCAGAAATAAAAATTTGTTTTCTTTGTAGCAGTTCATTGATTTCATAAATGCAACACACTATAGTTTTTTTATACATAGCATAAAGGTAAAAAATGATATATGCAGTGTTCTCTTCATTTTAGATGTCAAAAGGGTTTTGTGGCTCCTAGTGTTTTGTTTTCTGTGGGAAACGGGTCCAAGTGGCTCTTTGAGTCTTTAAGGTTGCCAATCCCTGGGGTGCAGAAGGGAGATGGGCTATGCAGATGCCGGTTGCACTTGAGATATCAATTGACAATTGTTATGTGTTAAAAACCCAGTGTATTTGATTGAGACCTTCTAAGCATGCCTTTTAGTAACACGTTAGTCAGAAAAGGCGCTACCAGACTCCTGATTTTTTTGCAACCGAGGCTAACATGGATGTCCTGCTCCAGTGTTTTCCCAGAGTAGCTAAAGGTCCATTGAGGGCATTGCTGCTGAAAATCATGAAAATTAAGGAACTTTGCAAGGGGTGTGGTGGAGGAGAGAAAACCAAGAGTGCAGTCTCCCTCTCTGCTACTTCTTGCTTTCTGTCCCATTGATACAGGTCTATGCCCATGCAGGAGCAGAACTGGAAGGCAAGATCTACATCACTTGCGGGAGGCGAGGAGAAGACTACCTAAAAGAGTTGCAGTGCTACGACCCAGCCATCAATCGCTGGGACATCTTAAGTGACAGTCCCATCAGGAGAGCCTGGCACGGGATGGCCGCACTGTTGGGAAGGCTCTACGTGATTGGAGGCAGTAACAATGACTCCGGCTACAGAAGAGATGTTCACGAGGTGAGGCAGCCTTTGGCTTGGCTAATGACCTTTTTATTGCATGCTCCTGCTATTTAGAAGACTTGTGGTAGCTTAACAACCGGATAGAAACACCAAGCACCCCCAAAACACAAAACACTTGCATACATTACTTGAAACTATTAACCAAATATAGTGCCAATACATCATCATCCAGTCCCCATAGCACCCAGTCATTCCCCAAATGCCCTTTAAGAAATTGCTTAGCTTCTGGAAGATCGGTCTCGCTTCCACAGGGAACCTTCCTAGGTAAAGATGCCGTACCTGAAGAACACATTTTCTGCCTTCAGGTATAAAAGACACAGAAATGGAGCTGGCAGAGAACTTCTTCTTGCTAGCTTCAGCTTCAAACCTGTTTTGTCCCATCGAGACTTGAGGAGAGGACAGCACCTCCAGCTAAACGGGGATGGGGGGCAAGGGAGGGGAGGAGTGAACCCTATGGACTTTCCTTCCTTGCCAAATTTGCAACTGAAATAGGAATGGAGACACTGCAGCCCCATGACCCCAAATCCCAGCCCTATCAGGCAATTGGAGATGAAGAAGCAACCTGGAGTTAAGGAGAAACTTCCTAACAGTGAGAAGAATTAACCAGTGAAACCCACTGGAGGTTTTGAAGAAAGAGACTGGACAGGGCTTCCTGCTTGAGCAGGGCTTTGGACTAGAAGACCTCCAAGGTCCCTTCCGGCTCTATTCTGATGGATGGTTAATGGTATCCAAAGTAGCTGAGAGGTCAGGTGGACACAAGGGAAGTGCATTTATCCCTAGGTGCTCTTCAGGAGCACTCCAGATCCATCGGGCTGGGCTGGACCCACCTAATAGGTTCCAGAATACTTGGCAGTTTATGGCAGATTTACCACAAAATAGCAATGCTTCTTGCCGTATTGGTATCACCCGGTTTCTATTAATCTGTGTGCCAAACTTACATTTAGAATTTGCAGGAAGAATATTAAACAAGAATACCGAGGGAGATGTCAGAACTTCAATAAATATTTTTAAAGGTTTATTAAATACTTACCACATGAGTAGATACGACCCCAATCAGCCAGCTGAGCCCTAACGAGAAAAGTTCATGTTCAGGAAGTGGATTCAGGAGGAAGCTGGGAAAAAGAGGTCCATCTGGTAGCCCTTTTTCCCCACTCCCCCCATTTGGAATCTCTGTTCTGGGATAATTAGCAAGAGGAAATCAATGTTTGTATTTACAATCATTGGAAAGGAAGAGATTACAAGAGGAATTGTAAAGCAATGCCTTAGCCTCCAGCTTAGAAGCCAAAAGAAAGCCTTTGGGGGAAACTGATAATTAAAAAATAGATCTACAAACAACAAGAAGCAAGCAAAGTTATAACCAGTAGCAGGCACGGGTTTGTCAAAAACAGATCATGCCAAGCCAATCTTTTTTCATTCTTCAATAAAGTGACTAAACTAATAGATCAGCAAAATGCTGTGGACGTAGTATACTTAGATTTCAGTAAGGCATTTGATAAGGTAGACCATAACCTACCCCTTGGTAAGCTAGAAAAAGATGGAATAGACAACATCACCACCAGATGGATCTGTAGCTGACTAACAAACTGTACTGAACGAGTAGTCCTTAATGGCACTACATCCACATGGAGGGAAGTAAGCAGTGGGGTACCACAAGGCTCCGTCTTGTGCCCAGTACTCTTCAATATCTTCATAAAGGACTTAGACGAGGGAATTGAAGGGAAACTCATCAAATTTACAGATGACACCAAACTGGCAGGTGTAGCCAACATCCCAGAAGACAAACTCAGGATCCAAAAAGATTTTGACAAATTTGAACAATGGGCCCTATCCAACAAAATGAGTTTCAGTGTGGAGAAAAGCAAAGTTTTACATTTAGGCAGGGAAAATCAAAAGCACAAGTATAGACTGGGTGAGACCTGGCTTAAAAACAGTAACTGTGAGAAGGACCTTGGAGTCCTAGTGGACGATCAGTTGACCTTGAGCCAGCCGTGTGCAACAGCAACCAAAAAAGCTAATACAATCTTGGGTTGTATAAACGGGTGTAGAATCAAGATCACGTGAAGTATTAGTACCGCTTTATAAAGCCTTAGTAAGACCACATCTGGAATACTGCAGCCAATTTTTGTCACCCTATCACAAAAAAGATGTTGAGAGTTTGGAAAAAATTCAGAGAAGAGCAACTAAGATGATCAAAGGCCTGGAGACTAAAACATACGAAGAACGGCTACAGGACTTGGGTTTGGCTAGTCTACAGAAAAGAAGAAATGGGGGAGACGTGATAGCAGTATTCCAGTATCTGACGAGCTGCCACCAAGAAGAGGGGGTCACATTATTCACTAAAGCACCAGAGGGAAGGACAAGAAACAATGGTTGAAAACTGATCAAAGAGATAAGCAACCTGGAATTAAGGAGAAACTTCCTGACAGTGAGGACAATCAACCAGTGGAACAGCTTACCTCCAGAAATCGTGGGCGCTCCATCACTGGAGATTTTTAAGAAGAGACTAGACAGTCACTTGTCTGAGATGGTATAGGTCACAGGTTGGCAACCTACGGCTTTGGAGCCGCATGCGGCTCTTTGAGCCTTCCCTTGTAGCTCCCAGCCTCCTCTGTCATTTGCAGAGAGAGACAGAGACAGAGAGAGGCACTTGCGCTTCCCTGCTTCTCTGTCTCTCTCTGTCTCTGTTTTTGTTTATGTGTGTGTTTGTATGTGTGTGTGTGTGTGTAAAAGAGAGTGTAGTCACTGTGTTCTCCAACGAGCTGAAAATCTTTTTGGGCGTGGCTCCTCCCTTTACTGCGTCTCTGCAGGAAGCAGGAAGGGCAGGAGAGAGCTAGCTAGCCCAGCTATGATGACTCAGGAATTCTGGGAATTGAAGCCCATGAGTCATAAAAGAGCCTACTCTGAGCTTGTTGGAGAACAGCTTGAAGCCAGCTTGCCAGGTGAACAGAAGATCGGACAGAGGGAGGGGGGGAGAAAGAGAGAGAAAGACAGAGAGAGAGGGAAAGAGAGAGAGAGTGGGGGAAGAGGACTGGCAGACCAAGGGCAGAAAGAAAGAGGGAGGGAGAGACAGAGAGAGAGACCCTTTTGATATCTAAAATGAAGATAATGCTGCATATATCCTTTTTTACCTCTATGAGATATATATATCCTTTTTTACCTCTATTATATATATATATATGTTTTCCGAGGTTTTCGCGGGTGTTTGTATGTAGGTCTTTGATTCTTCGGGTTTTCTCCCACGTAGAATTTGAAGTGTCTTGGCGACGTTTCGACGAAATCTCATTCGTCATCTTCAGGTCTGGTGTCATTCTTTGTGTTATGGACTCGTTTGTCAATAAGGGCGGGTTTCCAAATGGCTGGTAGGCGGGAGGTATCTCGTTTGTTCATGCTGTGAGGGCGTTTTTCTATCTCAATGGCTTCTCTGATTATTCTGTTATTAAAGTGTTCAGTTTTGGCAATAGTTCTTGTCTTCTGGTCTAACGAGATGATACCTCCCGCCTACCAGCCATTTGGAAACCCGCCCTTATTGACAAATGAGTCCATAACACAAAGAATGACTCCAGACCTACACTCACAAAAACCACACATGATGTCACCACCACACATCCAGGCAAAAAGCAAACCCAAACCCACACCGATGATGAGGCACGACCACAAACCAGAAGCCAGACCACAGCTGCATCATTAGCCACCTTAAACCCCTCCAATCCATACATGAAGCAAACTGACACCCACCATGAAGATGAGGCACGACCATGAACGCGAAGCCAAACAGCTATGCAGCTCACCATCTCTAATCCCCCTGTAACTCAGGTCTTTTGTTCTTCGGGTTTTCTCCCACGTAGAATCTGAAGTGTCTTGGCGACGTTTCGACGAAGTCTCATTCGTCATCTTCAGGCTGGTGCTTTCGGCTTCTGCTTCTAGGAGCAATGTGAGATTTTAGCTGTTTCTTCCTTTTAACTGCCAGTGGGGGTTTGAACTGATTGGCTGGGAGCTCAGCTGTGTTCTGATTGGGTGGAGGTGTGTTCTGATTGGTTAGGGGCTTGGCTGTGCTCTGATTGGATGGGGGGTTGGCTGTGCTCTGATTGGCTGGGGGAGTGTTCTGTTTGGGTGGGGGCTTTGTTGTGCTTAGGTTAGTCAGTGTTACAAGGGGATTAGAGATGGTGAACTGTATAGCTGTTTGGCTTTGCGTTCGTGGTCGTGCCCCATCTTCATGGTGGGTGTCAGTTTGCTTCGTGTATGGATTGGAGGGGTTTAAGGTGGCTAATGATGCAGCTGTGGTCTGGCTTCTGGTTTGTGGTCGTGCCTCCTCATCAGTGTGGGTTTGGGTTTGCTTTTTGCCTGGATGTGTGGTGGTGACGTCCCGTGTGGTCCTTGTGAGTGTAGGTCTGGTGTCATTCCCCGTGCTGTGGACTCGTCTATCAATAAGGGCGGGTTTCCAAATGGCTGGTAGGCGGGAGGTATCATCTCGTTTGTTCATGCTGTGTGGGCGTTTTTCTATCTCGATGGCTTCTCTGATTATTCTGTTATTAAAGTGTTCAGTTTTGGCGATAGTTCTGGTCTTTTTGAAATCAATTTCATGTCCTGTGGCTTTGAGGTGTTGGACCAGGGAAGAAGTTGGTTCCTCTTTTTTGACTGAGTTTTTGTGTTCTTCAATGCGTGCACTTATTCTTCTGTTGGTTTGTCCAATGTATGTGGTGGAGCAGGCAGTACATGGGATTTCATATACTCCTTGATTTTCTAATTCAATTTTGTCTTTAGGGTTTCTTAGGATGGTGGATATTTTTCTGTTTGTGCAGAATGCTGTTTTGATATTATGTTTGTGAAGGATCTTGCTGATCCTGTCTGTGGTGCCTTTTATGTATGGGAGGAGGGCTTTGCCGTTTTCTTGTTCTCTGTCTTGGATTTTAGTGGGAGTTTCTTTTTGGATTAAGTTGGAAATCTTATTTCTTTGGAATCCGTTGGATGTAAGTACATTAGTGAGAGTGTGTAGTTTGGTTTTTAGGTGTTGTTCGTCAGCTAGGCATTTGGTTCTTGAGATGAGTGTCTTGGCTACGGAGTTGATCTGTGCTGGGTGGTGGTGTGAGAGTGCGTGCAGATAACGGTTTGTGTGTGTTTTCTTCTGGTAGATGGTGTGTCCTAGGGACCCACTGGATTTCTTGTAGACTAAGACATCCAGGAAGGGAAGTTGGTTATTAGCTTCTGTTTCCATGGTGAACTGTATTTTGGGGTGTAGGCTGTTGAGGTGTGTGAGGAAGTTGTCCAGTTTTTCTTTCCCATGTGGCCAGATTACGAAGGTGTCATCTACGTATCTGAGCCAGAGTTTGGGTTTGTGATCAGATTTTTCTAGGGCTTGGGTTTCAAAGTGTTCCATGTAGAGGTTTGCAATGACAGGTGAGAGGGGTGATCCCATGGGTGCTCCTTCTATTTGTTTGTATTTTTGTCCATTGTAGATGAAGTATGTGTTGGATAGACAGTGGTTGGTCAGATCTAGGATGTGTTTGGGGGGGTTATATTTGTTTTGGATAGCTGTTAAGGCTTCTTTGATTGGCACTTGGGTGAAGAGGGATATGACATCGAAGCTAACGAGTAGGTCGCTGGGCTGTAAGTTTTGTTTCTTTATGATCTCTATGAACTGGAATGAGTTTTTTACGTGTGAGGTGATGGATTCTGCATAGGGCTGTAGTTGTTTGGCGAGAAATTTGGCTAGGTTTTGTAGAGGTGAGCCTATGGAGCTGACTATGGGTCTAAGTGGGGTTCCTTCTTTGTGTATCTTGGGGAGACCATAGAGCTTAGGGCATCTGGATGATTTCTCTCTGGGAATGATTCTTTGCTGGATCTCTTCGCTAATGGGGGAGGCTTTTATTTTGGATCTAGTGGTTTTTTCCAGGTAGGTGGTGGGATCTGTGTTTAGGGGTTTGTATGTGGAGTCTTGGAGTAGGTTGGTTAATTTGGTTTGGTAGTCAGATGTATTCATGACCACCGTGGCGTTGCCCTTGTCTGCTGGTAGGATTATTATGCTGGTGTCTTGTTTCAGGTTAAGTAGTGCTGTCTGCTCCTCTTTGGGTAAGTTGCTTTTGGGTGGCTTGCTGGTGCAGAGTATGTTGGTGATTTCGAGTCTGATTCTAATCCCCTTGTAACACTGACTAACCTGAGCACAACAAAGCCCCCACCCAAACAGAACACTCCCCCATCCAATCAGAGCACAGCCAACCCCCCATCCAATCAGAGCACAGCCAAGCCCCTAACCAATCAGAACACACCTCCACCCAATCAGAACACAGCCGAGCTCCCAGCCAATCAGTTCAAACCCCCCACTGGCAGTTAAAAGGAAGAAACAGCTACAATCACACATTGCTCCTAGAAGCGCGAAGCCGAAAGCACCAGCCTGAAGATGACGAATGGGACTTCGTCGAAACGTCGCCAAGACACTTCAAATTCTACGTGGGAGAAAACCCGAAGAACCAAAGACCTACATACAAACACCCGCGAAAACCTCAGAAAACATATATATATTGGCCATTAAAAAGGGCAAGCAATACTCGCAGGTCTGGACACACATAGCTGAGTGTGATCATCAATTTGATTTTGACAATGTGCAGGTTTTGTCCTGTGATGCCACAAAAGGGGGCCGACTGTTAAAGGAGGCCTGGCTCTCGGACAAGGATTCTATTAACTGCCACATAGACCTCTGTCTGGCACAGCAGACGCTGAGATCATGGAGTACAAGTTGCCATCCCACCCATTGGAGACAATTCAGCCGACGACCGTGTGACTGAAGAAATGAAGCCGCATCCAGTTCTCCGCACGATCGAGTAAATGAGACTCCAACCAACTCTCAGCACCCTACGAATATTTTCCTAGCGCCCGATCAACAACTGACAAACTCCAACCAACAGCTGATAAATCCTCCTGTATTGAAGACGAGCAAATGCCCACGGAGAACTGAGAGGCTTGCGAGAGGTGAAAGGAAGAGCGACAATGTGATGAGGGACCCGCAGAGTTCCCCGCTGTGCCCCAAAAGAGCTCCACCCTCTAAACGGAGGAGTAATGCTCAGGGTATCGGCACGGACTTTAAGAGCTTAGGTGACGAAACCATGGAGGTCAGCGTTGGAAATGGGAACAAGGGGGGGCTGCCTGCATGTAGAACTAATGGGCATGTAATGATAACCCGCTCCCGCCGGAAGGGAGAATGAGATATTCTGCTCTCTGATTTGGCGTATAAACAAAAGACCATGGATAAAGAACAGTTGCGCCTACAGCATGGGGATCTCTCCGTGGAAAATAAACATAGGAGTCCTGTGTTAGGTAGAAACTGGGACTACCAACAGCAGATTGGATGGCAAGATGACACTGCCGTGACAGGAAGGGAGAAAGTTGAAATAGGGAGTGTAGGAAGAAGTACTAAGTTTAATGACATGCAAGTAGGTGTCACTCACGCAAGAAAGGAAAGGCAAGCAGAAGACAGGGAAGGGAGAGAGACACCCAATTTACAACTTAAAGAGATGGGGAGAATTAGTTGGAACCCGAAAAGAACACACAGTATGATTAAGAGAGGATTGAATGGCCTGCACCCTAAGACCCCTAGTGGGAAGAACAATGTGAAAGGGGGTGAGGGGAGCCCGGGGGCAATGATTATTCAAAAAGGGGGGGGGGATTTTGCCGAACCCAGGAATTAGTGATGAGGGAGTGAGTGAGAGTATGCGAAGGAGGAACAGGAAAAGGCTGGATGCTGGTGTCAAGGAAACGTCCAAGATACGATCTAATCAGCTGGGACCCATGATGCGGTCCAGAAGCTGGATACAAGCACTGGGATAGCCTTATATAAGTTGATCCCATTAACTAGCTTTATCCCTGACGATGTTGGAAGTTTCCGATGAAAGCTTGGTTTTATTAAAATTTCCTATTTGGATCCTCCTGGTGATCGTTATTTACTTTATGATATGTATGTGTGTGTATATATATATATGTATGTGTGTATATATATATGTAGGTCTTTGGTTCTTCGGGTTTTCTCCCACGTAGAATTTGAAGTGTCTTGGCGACGTTTCGACGAAGTCTCATTCATCATCTTCAGGCTGGTGCTTTCGGCTTCTGCTTCTAGGAGCAATGTGAGATTTTAGCTGTTTCTTCTTTTTAACTGCCAGTGGGGGTTTGAACTGATTGGCTGGGAGCTCAGCTGTGTTCTGATTGGTTAGGGGCTTGGCTCTGCTCTGATTGGATGGGGGGTTTTGTGACCTACACTCACAAAAACCACACAGGATGTCACCACCACACATCCAGGCAAAAAGCAAACCCAAACCCACACTGATGAGGAGGCACGACCACAAACCAGAAGCCAGACCACAGCTGCATCATTAGCCACCTTAAACCCCTCCAATCCATACACGAAGCAAACTGACATCCATCATGAAGATGGGGCACGACCATGAATGCAAAGCCAAACAGCTATACAGTTTACCATCTCTAATCCCCTTGTAACACTGACTAACCTGAGCACAACAAAGCCCCCACCCAAACAGAACACTCCCCCATCCAATCAGAGCACAGCCAACCCCCCATCCAATCAGAGCACAGCCAAGCCCCTAATCAATCAGAACACACCTCCACCCAATCAGTTCAAACCCCCACTGGCAGTTAAAAAGAAGAAACAGCTAAAATCTCACATTGCTCCCAGTGTTTTGTTTTTGGTGGGAAATGGGTCCTAGTAGCTCTTTGAGTAGTTTGGGTTGCCTACCCCTGCTTGAGCAGGGGGCTGGACTAGAACAGCTCCAAGGTCCCTTCCAGATTATTCTATTCTATTCTATTCTATTTCAAAGAGCAGGGCAAGCTGACAGAAGGCTGCAAAGATGAACAAGATGTTAACCTGAGATGAGCACCTTTTAGGGAAGCGCTTAGAGCTGTTTAGATAGTTTAAACCAGTGTTTTTCAACCTTGGCCCCTTGAAGATGGGTGGACTTAAACTTCCAGAATTCCCCAGCTAGTCTTCAAGTGGCCAAGGTTGAGAAACACTGATTTAAGCAATCTTTCCCCTCTACAAGGGAGGAAATTCTATGAAGGGGGGGCGAACCACAAAAAGTGGGAGTTAGGCAGCCAGGCACAAGACACCCCCCCCCAGCAAACATGATCATCTGCAAAGGTCAAACCTTTGGGGCAAGCCTACAGCCACATGGAGGCCAAGCATTCTGTAGCTTTCCCAAGTGCAGGGTGTGGAATTGGTTACCCAGTGCCAAAACCTCCAGCGCTAGTCCAAAGACCAGAGTGGTGCCCAATGAAAGTCATGTTTACTTATCTGTAGTCCACAGTAAAGCAAGTTCCTGCTTTCAGAACTGGTTTGACAACTTTGCAGGGTGTTTCCAATAACCCTGACACCCAAGCTCAGAGAGCTGTTCCCAAATGTTCTTCCTAAAATGACCACACTTTTAATGTTGTTTTCTACTAGGTTGCTTGTTATACTCCAAGCACTTCTCAGTGGACAAGTGTCCGTCCTCTTCATGCCGGGCACGGTGAGCCTGGCATTGCTGTCCTGGGTCATAGGATTTACGTCTTGGGGGGAAGATCTCATAATCGTGGGATCTGCATGGACTACGTCCACATCTACGATGCCGAGAGAGACTGCTGGGAAGAGGGTCCTCAGTTGGAGGATGATATTTCTGGGATGGCAGCCTGCGTCCTTACTTTACCAAGGGCGATTCTCATAGAAGGCGAAATGGGCATGTCTGACGGGCAGCAGAAGAGAGTCCAGGATTACTCAGGTGTGTCTGCTGACGTCCTGAGAATATTAGATTGGGAGGAATTTGATAACGTGAATGATAATTAGCTTTCTATTACTTTGGGGTTGGCTTTTCTTATTTGGGCTGCCATCAGAGTTCCGCCAAGCTGGAGGAAGCCTGATGCCATTTAGTACTACAGTAGTTGAGCCATTGCAAGAAGCATTTTAAGGTACAGTTCTTTAAACTGATGAAGATTCTTTGATGAGAAGCGAAACATCTTTTTCCTCAAAGAAAAAACATAGTCCAGCTGCCTTTTGCAAAAGCACTTTTGAGACAACCATGACCTGGATGACTGAGAATCTCCACAGATGTACAGCTCGTTGTTGGCCAGTGGAAAACTTCCAGAAAAATTCAGTATATGTCTTGATCAATCAGTCAGTCTTCAAATTATTTGCTGACTAGAACATACCTCAGAAGTTTAACAGTAAAACAGATGCATCAAATTAACTAGATACTAAAAGCTTACTGTGCTGCTTAATTCATCACAGAATCTGCATTAAAGATTCAGTTTGGCATAATCTGGCTTTGTTGCACACAATCATGACTCCATATCTTCATTATCTCTGAACTGCTCATGATAATCACTGCATTTCATACAGATGGAAAGAAAAGCAAAAACAGTTTTTTCCCCATATTTATTTATTTTTAAATGGCTGAATCAGGTTTCCCATATATGAAAGTAGCCTTTCCTCTGGAGTAAACTGTTGTGCCTAGTTAAATCAGGAAGCTGCCAGGATAAGTCAAAGGATCCTGAGAAGTAGAAAGGAATTAAAATGCTGCTTAAGGTCTCAGCAGGATGGTGGTTTCAATCCACCCTTCTCAGATGTTTTCTTTGCCTCCTTAGTTAAAAACACGTATTTGTAAAGAATTGTTCCTTGTGTTCAGTCGTTTCTCCACCAGAATCTGCTCTGTGTTCCAGGAAGCAACAGCTCAGCTGTGGTGCCATCTGTCTTACTTTCTGGGGAAACTCTTTTAACATTGGTTGTTATTGTTCCTCTTAATAAATAAATTGCTGGTTTACGATTCCGAGTGCAGCCCCCAATGCCTCTTTTGTATGCTTGCTTTGCTTGTGTTTAATTTTTCCTCCGGCGCTGGAAAATGACCGACCATCCTGGCAAGCTGCACCGACGGGGTCAAAAGGGGGGGGGGGGCTGCGGCTGGTCATCGCCGGGTCCAAAGAAGGGAGCCCCGTCGCGGGTCCCTCCCAGGAGCCTCGACCGAGGCGCCTCTGAGCACCGCGGTGGCGCTCCCGCCCAGGAGCCGTTCGGGAAACGCTCCTTCCTAGCCTGACCCGCCTTCGGGCCGGAGCGGAAGGCGCGGGGAGGCCATCGGCCCGGCATGGTCCCTCGCCCGGACAGCCGCTCGCGGGACTGGCGCAGGGCTGCGGGGAGGTCCGCCCGGCGGAAGGGGCAGCGGTGGGGCGCCACTCCCGGCCCTGCCGAGGACGAGCAGGAACCGGGCGCGAAGAGCCTCCGGGGGGAACCGGCCGGGCCAAGAAGCGGGCGGGGAAAGCACCGCCCCCACCCTGCCTCCGGGCACAGGGCGGGGCCTCGCCCTCGCAGGAAAGACCGCCTCCCCTCGTCGCAAGGAGCCCCTCCGGCCGGAAGCCCCGCCCGCCCCCGAGGAAGAGGCTGGCCGCGCCTGCGCGGCGAGCGTGTCGCGCGCGTCCTCCTCCTCCGGCTCCGCTGCGGCGCCATTTTGGCGCGGGCTCCGGCGGGCGCGGCGGCAAGGCCGTAGCAGCGGCGCGAGAGCCCCGCCCGCCATGATGTCGTCACCGCCGCCGCCGCCCGCCTCGTCCTCCTCGGCGGGGCCCTCAGCGCGCCGCTTCGACGCGTCGGACCGGGCGTCGTGGTACGCGGGCCCGCTGTCGCGCGCGGAGGCGCAGGGCCGGCTGCAGGGCCAGCGGCACGGGACCTTCCTGGTGCGCGACTCGTCCACCTGCCCCGGCGACTACGTGCTGTCGGTGTCGGAGAACGCGCGCGTCTCGCACTACATCATCAACTCGCTGCCCGGGCGGCGCTTCAAGATCGGCGACCAGGAGTTCGAGCACCTGCCGGCCCTGCTGGAGTTCTACAAGGTTCACTACCTGGACACCACCACCCTGCTGGAGCCCGCGCCCAGGTCAGCCGCCGCCCGGGGTCCCGATGGGGGGGGGGCGGGGCGGGGCGGTCCGGAAGGCGAAGCTAAGCCGGCGGGGCTTGGCTTTCAGTGGGTTGGTGTCAAAGGGCTCCCGGCATGAGGAGCTTTTCAGGGAAACGGGGATAGCATCCAAGCCCCCCCCCGCCCTTTAGACCCGAAGGCTTTCCGAGACTGGCCTGTCTTTAACTGAATGGATTTGATCGAGATGCTGCCAGACTCTAGGAGGATTCTGGGCAGCCAACAAAGAGAATAAAAGGCCGTATAGTTCAAAAAAGACAAAATAGAGAACAAGAGGGCAGATCTGGCCAACCACAAAGAAATAAAAACTCACAAGGCGTTCTGGCCACCCTGCTCACGGCTGGGCCAGACAGCAGAAGAAATGCCTGAGGCATCTTTTTACCGAAAGTATAACTTTACTGAAGTTTCCATGTAGGTACAGAAGCAGAACATCCAGTTCTAATGATTTCGCTTGAAAACAGCATACGAAAACTTTCCGTTTCCCCCCCCCTGGACCGCCCATTTGTCCACCCATCATTTGCACTCTCTTTGTTTTGGGAAAGACTTCCCCAGCTGGTGACCTTGAGGTGTTGGGTCTGTCTCAGGCTTCCAGCGTCCCCTTACAGTTGTCTGGTTGCAAATGGGGCTTTGGAGCAAGTCAACCATAACAGCCAGGGAGAAGAGCCAGGCTTTGTGGCCCTCCAGAATGCCATCAGGGTGAGGTGGAATTTCATTCCAGGTGGTAGGCACTAAAACAAAAGGCATGCCCTGAGTCCCAAAAGATGATACTGTTTAATGGAAGGGATCTCAAGGGTATTGACCTTGTTGTCTCACGTTAGCTGAGTAGAAACCAGCAGTATGCCATGTAGGGCTTTATTGACAACCAGCATCCTGAACTGCACTCGGAAGGAAACAGGTGGCCAGTGTAATAATGTCACGTGTGCATACGAAGGTGTTTCAATTGTTGCTCACATCACCAGATGCTGGACTACTTGCAGCTTGCAGGTGTCTTCAAGGTCAGCTCCATGTAAGCACTTTAGAATAGCGGAGCAGTGAGGTGACTACACAACAAAAGATAATGTTATGAGGATGTCATTCTTTCATAAGAGTTTGAGTAATTCCTTTGTCGCCTTCAGGTATCCACTGATGGGTTCTGGTACTGGCTCAGGTGCGTCAGCTGCAGAGGAGAATGTGGAATATGTTCGGACTCTTTATGACTTTCCTGGTAACGATGCGGAGGATCTACCATTTAAAAAGGGGGAAATACTCGTCATCGTAGAAAAACCTGAAGACCAGTGGTGGAGTGCGAGAAACAAAGACGGGCGCATCGGGATGATCCCTGTCCCTTATGTTGAGAAGCTTGTGAGATCATCTCCTCATGGGAAACATGGTGGTCGGAATTCCAATAGCTATGGGATTCCTGAGCCCGCTCATGCCTATGCTCAGCCTCAGACCTCGAGTCCTCTTCCCAGTGCTACTCATACGCCTGTCATCAGTCCCTTGCCTTCAACCCAGAATGGACCAGTCTATGCCAAAGCCATTCAAAAGAGGGTTCCCTGTGCTTATGACAAGACTGCCTTGGCATTGGAGGTAAGCCGTTCAGCTGGAGCAGGCTCCATGCAGTTTAGTTCAGTTTCCTCATCCAGTTGAAAGGGCCTGTCTCAAGCAGGAATTTAACTGCTCTCTGGTTTTCGTGGACTGATAAATAACTGAATGTTCTGATCCTGCCTCCCACAGTCACTCTTAAATGTGGAGCCCCTGGTAAACTCTGTGCCTCTGTGGTTAGGCTTGGCAATTAGACTTGGTGTGGGGGATGCAGCTGACATATTCAGGTTATGCCATCCATGGAGGCCTTTCAGCCGTTAGTGAATCTGCTTCTCTACTGCAGAATATTAAAAATCCTTGAATGTTATGAAAGGATGACTGCTCACATTCTAAATATTTAAACAAAATAGTCTTCTATAAGTACTCCATGTTCATTCCTTCTGCTGAACCTGGGCTGTAAGTTCTGTGTTACTCAGAATGGAGCAGATTTAACATTTCTCTAGATTAGGTGAATCACAGGTGAGGTTCAATAGAGTCATGTCTTCAGAACAAAAAAATATTTCACTTAGAAATTTTGAAAGTGCCTTATAGTTACATTTTTAGGGCTTGTAATAAATAAGCCTTTGACACTTCCCTCTTTCCCCATTCCACAGCTGCATGATACATTCATTCTCCATATATATTTATTGGTTAATTTTCTCAGACTGTTCTCAGTGTAAATATCCAGTTATCGTATTGTATATACTATTTTGTTCAGCCTTATTTTCTCATTGTATCTTGTAACAATTTTGTTTTGAGCAAGTTTAGTCTGAAGTGATCTCCCACTATGGCAGGGCTTACTCTGATACAGGCTTATAGCCTAAGCTTTCTTTCACAGTTGTATTTCTTAATCCTTTCCATTTCTTCTTGAAAAATACAGTAAAAGCCCCATTTATCCTCTTTCTATAACTCCTTGGTCATGTTTCCCAGTTCTTTTTATCATATGCCTATACTCTCTTTTTCTTATACCTGATTACTGTTGCCATGGCCTCTTTAATTTCTCATTGAACAAGTGCCAGTATTTTGAATTCTACCAAAAGAGCTTAAAAAATTTCATCCTGATTGGGCAATTATAGAAAATGCTTTTCTTTGTGGTCCACTTTTGATTTTGTTTTCCCTTCTGCTCCCTTTCTTATTCAAGGTATTATTAGACTATGTTGTTTTCAGCTGATTGATATAGCTAGAATTTGGCCTTTACAGATAGTAATCTTAGCCAACATTTTATTCTCTTAGTTTCAAGAGATTTAAAATATTTCTTAAGAATTTCCTTAGATACTTTTTATGAGGGAGTAAAGAATTGCAAGCAGCATGCAGCACCCCAGTATTCTGAGATTATATTACCAACACTCCGCAAGAAAACCCATTTATTAATCAACATATATGGCTGTCCAACTTGCAATGACTATTTTTCTGATAGGCAGATAGTAATGATAGCTTCCTGGTCCCATTCCTTCTCTAATGCTCAGGAAAAGGGACACCCCAAATGTCAACCACCTCCTTTGCGGTGGGACTTAGTCCTCTACTATATGGTGCATTGAAACCCTCCAAATAATTTTCAAATGATATTTTGGAATTTCCACAGGAGATGGTGCCTAGGCTTGTGGGTGCTTTGATATTAGAAGTCAGTTTTAAAAAAATAAAATGTCAAAACTGATGTTTTTCCATTTATAATTGACAAGGTAGATGGTACTATTCATACTTGAATTGCTCTTTTAGTGCCTAGCTATATCTTTTCCAAAGGAGGTCCATATGTGCTTCTAAATCATCATATCGCCAACAGTTGGAACTAAGCATCTTTACGATGCATCAGCCGCAGAGCTGGGGACCATTTCCTAGCATCTCCGGATGGCTCCTGAGCAGAGTACCTGAATACTGCCAAGATTGTCCTCTGCTCATTTGGTTCTCCTCTTTGAAATTACTCATGATATCACTTGCTAGGAAGCAGCAGGGAAGGGCTCTTTCATCTCCCAGGCCAGGCTGAGCAGCTTCCCAAAGATGCACAGTTGCCAATTGTGTGAGGTGGAGTTCTGGGCTAGATCAGGACCTGATTCTACCAGGCTCTTCCTGTGTCTTGGTCAATATCTGGAAGCCTGAAAGATTGGATGGGACTGAGTAGCTGGCATTTAATAGACGATGGGCTTTGTATTAAAGGGAGTTGAATGCAATAAACAGAGAAAGAGAGAGGGAGTTAGAAAGGGTGGAAGCATGAGAGATAAGTGGCAGCCAAATCAGGCCTCTGAGTGTGCGGTGTGACCCCAAGAAGCGATTCCTGACCACAGAGGAGCCTTCAGCTCTCCCTTGTTTTTCATATGTATTTCCCTGGCATATCTGTCTGGGGATGTTTCCGAAGAGGTGGTATTTAATCATTGTCAGTGGCTTGAGGGTGGAGATTTGGGATGTTTGGTTTATCATGGGAAGCTAAACATGGCCTGACTTGGTCCTAATTTAATAAGATAGGAACCCCCTCCCCCACAAAGAAACCTTAAGGCTGTAAACTGCAGAACAGGAGATTGACGATGACAACAGTGGCAAACCACTTCCTGCTTCCTGCTCAGAACACCACACAGATGTGTCCGTGAATTGAGCTCAGCTTCAAGGATATTTTGCATTCCTTTACTTAGGTGATCTCGGATTGGAGGGGGGGAGGTATTTGTCCATGGAGGCCAGCCTGGTTTATTTGCACCTAACTGTTGCTGGTTCTTCAAATGACTTTGATGCTGCTAATAGGAGCATCATCAGGCTTATCAAAGATTACAAGTAGACAAGTCAGTTTTCCTTATTTCTTTTGTAAAATTCAGTGAACTGAGAGGGGTGGCAACGAATTAGTTCAACCTCAAAAGGTCGCCTATATGGATGGATTTCTGATATTTATAAGGCTTGCCGGACTCTCGGGAGAAAATAGAAGGAAGTCTATGAATTCTGCCTTCGTTTCTTGAAGAAATCTTTTTCCTTATTAATAGCAAGGACTTTTTTCCAAACCTGAGGTGCAGACAAAGGACCAAAGAGCCTTTGTCCATTCAGCCCGGTCTCCCAAGACTGCCTTGGACCTGCCTCCCCCCACTGGCAGCACAGTTTAGAATGCCAGGCAGAATCTCAGGCGCTGCTCACTTGCCCCTTTGGCCCATGAGGGAGGTGGCTGACCCCTTGGTATTCCGTAGGACATTCCTCCTCCCTAAGAGACAGCTGGCTTGGCAGAGAGAGGCAGGCTGACACTGTAGCCCCCCCCCCCCAGCTTAGCCCAGCTTTTTTTTTTTTTAAAGGCCAGCAGAAGGAAGCGGCCCTACCTGGCCTGAAAGTCCATTCTACTCCTTCCTCCTGCCCTGCCTGGGAACGCTCTCCCAAAGTCAAGTTTGCCTTTGTGCTGCAGCCAACTTGGGAGGCTCCGCAGGGGCCTCCCTGCCAGACTCCTGTGTCACTGAAGGGATGGGATAGAGAAAGAGATGGCGGTGAGCAGTCCCTTGGCCTGGGGACAGTTCCTCCCACATTGGAAAGAGCAGCTGCATGGAGGCTGAACCCTGTGGGGGTCTCCGGCAGCCAAAACTGCAACAGGCCTCCATCAAAATCTTGCACCAGGAGGAAGCAAAAAGTGTTTATCACTGCTTCTTTGGAACAGTCACTATCTAAGGAATTGCTAAATGAGATGTGGCTGTTAGATGTAATAATCCCAGCTCAGAGTTATAGACACACACACACACATGCACACCATTCATATTGGAGTTGAATGCCATTTAGGTATTACCTGCAGCTGCAAAAGGATTTAAGTTGAATCCATATTAACCAAGTTGAATCATAAAAATCAAGATGCGCCCTCAAGGGGATGATGGGGAGCTGCTCTTTTTCAATTCTGGACTGCTGTTCCCCATCCTGGAAACAGGTTAGTAAATCTATTATTTATACAGCTTACTTTTACAAGATCCTTTGGGAAAAAAAGAACCTTTGACCTATGTATCTATCCAGCCTTTGTAAGTCTTCTGTCTAGTCTTTTGTTTTGCTCTGTCTGCTGGCATAAATAGAATTGCATGTCCAAATGGACTGATTGTATAATTTTAAAGAGGAATTCTCCCATTTTCTGTGACTAAAGAAAATCTCCTCTCAACTGTCAACCTTTTAGCACTAAAAAACAAGCTTTTCCATGATACATTAGAATTTCATCTAATTACAGCAAACAAATCATTTTAAAGAATTTAATTCAAAAACATAAAATAGATTTATCCTCTCCCACTGCATACTTGCAGATTTTACTCAAAATATGATGGGTAAGCATTATCAGATTATACTGGTGAAGGCACTAGTGTAGGGATCTTCAAACTTGGCCCTTTTATGACTTGTGGACTTCAACTCCCAGAATTCCTCAGCCAGGTTTGTAGACCTGCACTAGTCCCACCTATATAAAGCCAGCTGAGAGACCTTGGGCCAGTCAGTCTCAGCAAACCACTTCCAAAATCTTGCCAAGAAAACCACAGGGCCATGCCCAGGCAGTCACCAGGATGGCTCAAAAGAAACTTTTTCTGAGATCTCTCTGAAGGACTTTGCTTTTCCAAAGGTTCAAGTTGTCATTTTTTGCGTATACATCGTTTGAATTGATTCATAGAGAAGTAGACCAGGTTTTGTTGGCTTGAAGGCAGGAGAGCTGCTAGCAAGGAATGAACTGATCCATCATCATCCACCAAGAGAGTTTATCTGGTTAGCTTCTCTTTGATCTTAGCTTGAGTGGACCAGGGAACTTGTGGCTGCTGAGTGAAAGGTGGGATGGAGACTTAATAGATCTTCCTTGTCATAACAGAGTCCTTCAGATCTGGCTCTTCCAACAGGCAGAGCTGGAATGATCCTGCTAATTGCTGTTCTGTAACTGGCTGTTGTATACTCAATCTTCTTTTTTCCTCCCTGGCACAGATGCCTTTTATTGCTGTTTATTAGTCTTTTTAATCCACTGTAAACCATCCAAAGTCATTAGCCAGTGGAGGGCTCAAAAATCAATTATAAATAAAATAAATTATTTGATTCCCATTGACGTTTTAATGGGGAAAGAGATCCTTGTTACCTGCACTTAATGCCATCGGATACATGGAAATCCCGAGTTGCAAGTACAATGTTGATTCTTTTGCCAAGGTACTTAGGTTGTGGGATAGTTCAGATATTTTTTTAAAATGGGAATTTTTGGGGGAGAATAACATTAAACTAGCTGCCTCATAATAAAATATATTTTGAATTAACTCAGTTCTGAGAAATTGGCTTGTAAAATTTTCATATAAAAAGTAAAAAGTACTTGCTTTACAAGCTTCTGTTTAATTCTAATTATTAATCTGCGTAATCCTGATAGCATTACTGCTTCTTAGTTCCACATTTGCAGATGGTTGAAGGTAATCAAATGTGGCTTCTAAGCCAGGAAACCCTTTTTTTAAGAAAGAGCAAGCTTGAATGTCCCATCCTGCTAACCTAGTGGAGAATTGTTTTAAATAACATGAAATTTCCTACAATCTAGTACAGCAAAAATACTCCTTTGTGTATATTTGATATCTCAAGTTGATTGCAGCCCACTGGCTGTGAAAGCGCACAGTCCGTGGAGGGTTAACTGCTGGGTTTCTCCTTACCCAGCTAATTCTTTTTTAATAATAAAGGCACATGGAAAAACATTAGTCAGATCTTTTAAGTTCCCCAACTAACAATTTTCCAGACCTTTTCATTTTTTATTCTGCTTATGAATTTATATTAAAACATTGTATAATTTAAATTATAGAAGATGTCATTGTTTACACTAGATCAAAAATCTGAATGTTACTTGTAAATTATTATTTTTTTTAAAAAAATGTTTTATTGGTTTTATTTTTACATATCACCATTAATATTTGGTAAACAGTGTGTTGTCTGTATTTACAAATAATAACAGTTTCTATAATTCCATATTCCACATAGTAGTTTTCCTTGGTTCTTTCTTCTTCCAATAATATTCTCTTTTATCAACTTTAAATTAGTACATGTCTTGATAGTTTTAAAAGATAACAATTAAATATCAACAAATATCCTCCACCTCATTATTAAGCTTCTTTTCTAATTAATCATCTAGATCACCTTATCATAGATCCTGTTTTTAGAGTTCTCATTTAAATTTATTTTCCCCTTATATTCAAAAGAAAACATTTTTACCTGTTAAAATTTTCTTAAAGTTAATTACACTTAAATATTGAAGTCTTTTTCCTCATATGAACCATCCCAACACTTAACATTTTTCATATCTTGAAACAGAAAGAACAAAGGACAGAAATAATATATTGTCTAAAAAAACCATATCCCTCTTAAACTAGAATACATTTATAATCAATGTTTCATTTTTTAAAGCATATTCAAGTGTTCAAAATCCATTATATTTGAATATTTAGTACATTTCCCTCATATAAATCATCCCAAACATTTTTGTATTTCTCATATCATAGGCAAAAAATACTGTACTGCTTAAGGAGTCTATCCCTCCTAAGCTAAGATTTATTTATATTCAAAATTTTATTTCTTCAACCGTATTCAAACAAGTGCTTAGTCTTTAAGTATTCCATCAAAAAAGTCCCGTCTTCTAATTCTGGCTTTAGGCCCCCCCCCTTTTTTTTTCAAAACCTTTTTCCTAATCAGTATGTTCCATTGAATCCCAAGATCTTCCCATGGTTTTGTAGATGATGTTGTCAGTACAAAAGATAAGTCAATTAGAGTGTTTTTGTGGGAATATTCCTCAGAAATATTTTTCTTTTTCTCTCTTAGTTTCTCCCATCACCTTTTTTCTCTCAAGTTCTTGGACTCTTGATGTATAGGCTATCTTTTCCATGTTCAGTATTTCCTGGAAGCTTTTCTCCATCTGGATTACATCACAGTTCCTTCCATTATTAAATTCCATCTCTTAAGTTTCTTTCCACTAGTTTATGTTCAGTTATCTGCTTTACTTGATCTCTCTCTCTCTTTGTTTTCTGATCATTTGTTTTTTCAAATTTATTTTTAATTTCTTCATGGTTTGAAATTAATATCATTTGTATTTGTTGTAACATAACATACATTTCCTCCTGGGAAGTATTTATTTTTTCTTGATATGTTCTTTCTGAAGACCTCTGATGCTCCATAATGACAAAAAATCGAAGTTTTCCTTTCTCTGCCAACCGCTTTAACGTCACAGTTTAAAAAGTATTTATAAGCCAGGAAGGTCATTTTTTTCTAGGTTTTATAATTCTGCTTTGTAGATAGTCTACAATGTTTTCTTTTATTGCAGCTATTCTTTGTTTAGTTAAAGCTTTCAAGGTATTAACAAGTTTTTTCTGGGCTGTATATTTAGGGCAATATTTTCATCCACCACTAGATGTCAGCACCAGTTCATTTTTCAGTTTTCAAAACAAATAATTACCATTTATTTCCATCAATCATCTTTTCCCAGGAGGATCTTAATATAATCCATCGATTTCACACTTTCCAAGTTTAAGTCTTGATTTCATTTCTGTATAATTCTATTCCCCATACTTTTAATTTACTGTTTCCATTTAGAGAAGGGTGGAGCAGAATCCCCCCCCCTCACTTTTGGAGGATTTTTACTTCTGGGTTTTGTTTTGTTTTTCAGGAAATCAATCAGGTAGAAGAGAGAGAGTCAGTATTCTTACACAGTTCAATCATGCTATTTACGATCACACTTAATTTAGTACTTTTTGGCTTCAGCTGCATGTAGCTTGGGCTAAACTCATGAATGATGCTAGCCTTTCTTCTGGTTTCTGGAGAGCTTTCCCCCAGACGTCCAGATCAACCGCCGTCTCTCCACAACCGGGGGAGGCTTCTCCTTTGCCACCTCTTGGGGGTGGCTTTTGGCCCGTTTAGGATCCCAAACAGAGAAATCAGCCATAGGGTGCGGGTCCCTGCGGTCCCTTGGCTGTTGCGCTAACTACGCAAAATCGGAAGCCCAAATGTTACTTGTATATTAATGGAGGCCTCCAGAGACCGACCCGGGAAGGCATTGCAGGGGAGAGCCAGGATAGTCTATGGCAGCCAAAAGTCAAGACAAGAAAAGAAAGGAGCACCACAAAAAGTGCTACCAGACATATTCCACTCCTAATATGGAGGAGTAGAAATTTGGTAAAAATGGAAACTTTATGAACAACATGGAAAGAGAAGAGTTTTTCTTCCCTCATATGTGATATTAGAATTTGAGATCATCCATTGAACTCCACAGAGGGAGAATCAGTTTGCACATGATCAGAGTATAGAATTGGCTGCCAGCCAGTTTGGGCAGTTTCAGAAGAGAAGGATTATGGAGAAAGCCACTCTACTTGCTGCCAAGGCCGTTGACCTTCTGCCTCGAAGACAGCCTACTTCAAGTAGGGGTGCCTGGGATCCCAGGACAAGAGGCTGCTCAGATGATGAGCTTCCCAAATACACTCACTGATGACCACGGCAGACTGGCTGAGGTCCTGATCTGAAGTGCATTGTCTTTGGGGGGGGGGTACATAAATCACTTGAAGGAATGTAAGAGTGTTCTTGAAATGCAATTCTTGTAGGAAGAAATAACTTGAACTTTTCCAATTTCATCCTGTATTCCTGCTGTATTTATTTATTTTTTCTTTTTTGCAGGTTGGTGACATTGTGAAGGTCACAAGGATGAATATCAATGGTCAGTGGGAAGGAGAAGTGCATGGTAGAAAAGGGCTCTTCCCCTTCACACACGTCAAAATAATTGACCCTCAGAATCCTGATGAAAATGAATGACCTGCTGGCCCATCTCTGCATTGCTGTTTCCTTTTTCTGGCTGTCTTGAGCATCATTTGAAGTGTGATGGTTGCTGATAGCGCATCCTAAGGATTGCCAGTCGCCCATCTTTCCATCTTGCAGTGATTTCACAGCCTGACCACGCCTTTCTTGGGAACGCACCTGGTGGTCTGGCATTTGCAGTTTCTCCTAGAAGGTTTTTGGATTGTGAGCTGACTGTGGTGCTATCTAGGCAGAGGGGGAGGGATTGAGACATCCAGTTTCTTCGCTGAAATGGATATTTTGCTCAGAAAGAGAATTCTAAACAATTTTGTCTAACTCCAAACAATAATAAAAATGCATTTTTATGAGGCATGGAAGACGAGAGCATATAATCATGTTAAACAATTAGAATAATTATGCCTTTAGGGAATTATTGATGCTTCTGTGTCATAAAGAGGGGTTTTTTTTGAGTTTGCCATTGATTTAGAATAAATTGTAGCAAACTCTTTTGAAAACTACATTTCCTCATTGTCATCTTTTTATAACTATGTATATAATTGATTCATTTGCCATATACCTGCCTAAACCTGTTTGATTCAGATTTATTTAGATCTGAAATGATACTTCAGGCACTAAATACAATTTTTTAGAAGAAACTTACACAAGCTTCGATGAAACTACACTTACTCCTTTAAAATCAAAAGTTTTTTTTTAAAGCAAAAACTAAGCATTGATAATCAGTTACAGAGGATGCAACAATAACTCAAAGGATATTCCTGAGCCTTTGTTTTCTGCATAGAGGCACAGGAGTACAAAGTCTTCATAAAATCATTTCTCTGTGCTAACTTTAAACACAATAAAATATGATAATTAAGAAACCTGAATGTGGATTATAGCACGTGAGGACCTTGACTCCCTGAGTGATGTTTTTGAAAGTTCACTGGTGCTGGTCTCGTAAGCCATTGGACTTCAGGAGTGACGTATCCAACTTAATTCAAGTGCCTTAATCTGAGGATGACAGGTGCTGAAGGGGGCAGTTGGAGCAGTTTGGTCTAGAGAGAAACCTTTTCAGATCACCAGCAGTGCTGGGCAAGTGGCTGATGGTCTGGGGAAAGGACTGTGAATTAGACTCGCCTGGATGCTTTGTAATCAACCATAATGTGGCTGTTCTATTAAGTGCCTGGGCACGTTCGAATGACTGTTGTACTACTGAGCTTTGTGTTAGGAATATTTAAGCTGCACTAAATGTCAGTCTGCCGTTCAATAATTCTGCCTTACAGCTGGCCTAAGTCAGGGCAATATCTAAGCTGTGTATAAACATTTTGGCTTGATGAGCTGCAGAGCAAGCAAAGACACCTGGAATTGAGCTCATTGTGCTTCTGCTGGGCTACTGGTAGAACAGCCAACACTTTCCTTTTTCTTTGGTTAGCTCCACCCTCAGTTGCTTTCTTGGTAAACAGAGTTTGGAGTTTCATAGCCAGCTATGCAAGTGAGTCTCAAGCCATTGTCAAAGGCCACAGGAAGAGAAGCGGCAGTCAGTGGCCTTCACACCCATCTGAAGTAGACTTGGAACAGCTTTGATCAGAGCTGGTAAAGGCAGTTCAGACACAGCATACTAAATTAATTTGATGGTACATTTCAATGGCATCCAAATGTTGGCTACTTTACTGCTTTTTTCTCTGTTTTTTCCTACCTAGAGAAGCTGGATGTGCTCTTGATTGTGAATGTCACAAAGGATAAACTGTCCTTGCTGTTTCCTTATGACTGGTGTGTTCAGAGACCTTCCTGTGGAAACCAGCATCTCTGCATAATTGTGAGGATTTTTTCAGTCTGTGCATTTTCATGTAAGATATTAAAAGCTTTGAAATGGAATCCTTGTCGGGTGACTCAGAAATTAGTTCACTAATTGAGCAGGAGTGTGCAGGGGCAAACCTTCAAATTGTGGCCATTGGCTGTGGAAAGTCTTCCATTTCTTCATTGCCACAATTGGCAGGCATCGGTTAGCAGGCAAGTCCTAAAAGCTGTCCCTCACCAGGGAAGTCCTGACTGAGATCAAGGAAGGTCTTAAGGGTTGTCATATTAAGGAGTGAAAAGCATTTGTTCTGATATTTCATGTGTTTTTATTTTACTTTGCTGGGTGGGTGTGGGTGTGGAATTAGAAATGAAATATTGTAGAATGAGAATATCTGAACACAGGTTTGGCTGCCCCGTCAGTAATATTTTTTTATTTTTTATTTTTTGGTATCTCCAGCTGAAGGTGATTGTTGGTTGCCGTTCTATGGTGGGAAAGGGTAGCCTGAATTTCATACATCTTTTCAAGCATCATTTGAATTCTGGGCAGTTAGATGTTGGGGGGGGGGGCTCTCTGGCCTCCAGGAAGATTTGGGGGATGCCTAGTTGAAATAGGCAGTGTAAAGTTATGTGGGAAAGGGGCGCGTGTGAGATATTGCCTAGCGACAGGATAACGCACAGCTGCACAGTGGGTGGAGCAAGAGGTTCAGAAGGGCCCCCTCCCTAATTTATCAGTCTGTAAAGGACACAGTGGAATATTTGTACTTTCAGACTTGCAAGATTCTGTTAATGTAGCTTTACAATAAGGTTATTAGGCCCAAATCCAAAGACAACAGAGTGAAATCCTATCAACTCCAGTCTACTTCTAATGGCAGAATGGCAGAATCTTGCCAAATTAAAGCTATGATTTTCTACCTTAATAGATGTTATTAGGGTGGATTGACTAGAACAAAAGTCCCCAACCTTTTGGGCACCAGGGACTGGTTCCATGGAGAGAGGTTTTTCCGTGGACCAGAGGGGGCGTGGTTGTGTGTGCTGCCTGCATGTTGCAGATGGGGCTTTGCTTGTTTGTGCAGACCGGTTGCTTGTATGCTGCAGCCCGATACCGGTCCACGGACCAGGTTTGGGGACCCCTGGACTAGAAGACCTCCAAGGTCCCTTCCAACTGGGTTATCTATCCTGAGAGATTCTAGGTGTGGCTACTCTGAACCACTTCCCTGGCAAAGCTCTGCTTCTCCAGGTGCACATTCCATCACAAAGGTAGAATTAGGTTATTTGGTCATGGTTCCTGTCTGGTCTATTGACCTCAATCTTGCAATCTTTGCAGCCCAAGAAACTAGGAAGAGTCCCTCCTGGGCCTCTTGCTCCGCCCTCTATTCCCTGACCCTTCCCTGGGCTGCCTCTCCTCCCCATGTCCCAAGGTCTTTCTCGCACACCAGTGCAGGCTGCCAGTCTACTTCTTTGGGCCGAATGAGATGGATCAAGGCTCTTGCTCACCAGGGACCAGCTCCTGAGATTTGTGGACTTTGAGGGTTTGTCATGGCTTTTTATTTTGTGCTACAAATTAACAGTATTAAGTATATTTTTAGAACACATGAAATGTGTTAAAATTAGTGCCTTTTTGTTTTCTTAATATATTTCACTACTGGTCCTACACATCGAGCAAAGGAGTTGAGGGCTCTGTTTGTATTACTTTCAATAAAACATGCATCCTGTTTGCAGAATTCTTGTCCCATTTCTTTCCTTGGCAAACCTGTCACCCAGCTCTGAGTAAAAGGTAAAGAATGAGGGGTTTTAGTGCCCTGAGCAGCAGATTTCTCCCTGCTGGCCGCTTCTCCCTTACGGGCAGAGGGCTCTAAGGCAGAGGACCCCATCCACTACCTCCCCCCCCCAAACCTTTGGTGCAATCCAGGCAATTTGATTTACATATGGATTGAATTAGTTTTTGTCCCGAGCTCATCCCAAGGTACCACAGAAATGCAGGTGGAACATTTTAAAATGTATTTTATGAACTCCCATCACCAGAGAATAGCTGGACAGAACATTGGAATAAAGGAACTATTTTGTTACTCTTCACATTGTAAAGGTGGTGAGAAGGGTGTGCAGACCAGAACAATGAAACAGTCACTTCATAGACTGACAAACCAGTTACCCCCTTCCAGAATGTGGCAAGTGTGGTGATGTTCTAGGAGACCTTGAAATGTTGCTTCCTGCGGGTGGTAAGTTGTGTGCATGAAGGAAAGCAACACTTTGTTGGGACCTCGAATTTAGTGTTCAAAAAGGTGGCCAGGAAAAAGATTTGAGTCTTCTCAGATGCCGAATGAACCCGGGGGCACCCACTTCCCAACAGGACTGTTGTCCTTTGCCTCCAGCCCTCAAGCGAGTGGCAAGTCACCCCCAAAACATGGAATCTTGTGTACAGTGTTCAAATGTCCAGTGATTACCCAGTAATCTCTGGTGATACCTGTTAGCAATAAGGCCTTGTCACCTTTGCAGAAGGCATATTTGGGATGCCTCCTGCCCATATTCAGCACCCCTCAGAGGAAAGGTGCCTTCTCACCAACATGCATAAGGGAACAGAGAGCATTGGCTCCAGTCTGCCTTGCCCCCAGCGGTAGATGCTGAGCTCCCTGCAGAGAAGGTAGCATAACTTCTAGCCCTGTATTCACTGGGTGGGGGAACTACCCACTGGCTAAAGCTTTGATCCAGAGCATAGGGCACACACATTAGCCCCTGGGATCTGGGTTTGCTAGCCGGCTCTTCAGCATGTCCAGTCACCTCAGTGTTGTCCTGCCAGAGTGGAAGGGGCAGAGTGGCAGTCACGCTTTCATGCTCAGGAGCCATGGGGAAGTCCAGCTGATGGGGCCTGGCCCAGAATTCATTGAAGGTGCTCAAGTCCTTGAAAGAGGCTGGCAGAGGTATCTCACCAATTACAGGAAACCTGAGGGATAGAGAAGACAGAGTTGCAAATATTTGAAGAAGCAGCCAATTGGTCGTAGCAGGGGAGTGGGCAGGTGACCACTATGGTAAGAAATTACTGATAGCTGTTGCTTTGCCAAAATTAAAATCATCTCATTTCTCCCACCCTTCAGTTGCTCCACTGAAGTTTCTTGGCTTCCTTCAGTTCCACAGATATTTGTCCTTTTAATTTCATACTTTAATATTAGCTGTCTATTCACATCAAGATGGCTTGTCAAGAAACCTAGTTATTGAAAACCTGGAGACACAATAGTTTAACAATCATCCAAACTGAAGTTCTGAAATTCTGGGTCAAAACTTTGTACAGAAGGGAAAAGTGAGTTAATGACCCACGTTCTTTGCTCTCAGGGCAACTGATAAGACCTTGCTTCCTGTGATAATTCTTGTTTGTCCACGTACATTTTGTAAAAATACATTTGACAGAAAAAATTGAAATATTCTGAACACAAAATTTAATACTCAGAATAGTCATTATTGAGTGCTCCAAGTCTAGATAAAACCTAAATTTGGAACAAATCAGCCTATTTGGCCCCAAAGCAAAGCAGAAGCAGTATGTGCCATTGCATGTTGTTTAGGTCCAGTGTTCCACAACTGTCAGCCTTACAAGATGGATCCAATAGGAAACAATCAGATGAATTGTAGCATCTAAAAATACATCTCCCTCCCCCCTTTTACAGCTTGAGAAACTAGGGAGAGTCCCTTCTGAGCCTCTCAGCCTGTCTTAATTTACATGCAGGAATATGGGCCAGAGATCCCCACTGAGAGTGCCAAAGTCACCCTGGCACTGGAAGGGGCCGTGTCTTGTTGGATAGTGACACTCCACAGCCTGAATGTACCCGAGCTGAGAAATGTTGACCGCTTCATGACAGATTCAAGAATCCCCTGGCTGACTGCAAAGCAAGGGATCACATCAAGATCGTGAGGCAAGGTCACTAAACTGTGGCAGAGTACACCAAGGAGTTTCGTGATCTGGCATGTCGACTCAGCAACTGGCCAGAGGACATCCTCATCAGCTGCTTCAAAGACGGATTGAACGACGACCTGTACAACCCCTGCGTCTCGAGCTCCCCCCTCCCCACAACCCTCCACCACTGGTATGTCCTAGCAGAGGAGGTGGAAATTGACAAAGCATGCAACAAGTACCACGCCATGCAGCCATGGAAGAAATCACCCAGTTCATTCCATCATTCGCACAAATAGCCCTCCCTATCACAAATCTGCTAAAAACCAAAGAGGGAGGACAAACCTAAACCCAGTCAACCTCTAAAATGGATGAGCGGCATTCGAAGGGTGGCATTCGAAAATCTTAAGCGACTGTTTGCAGCTGAATCAATCCTAAAGCATCCTGACCTGAGAGCGCCATTTGTTATTCAAGTCGATGCTAGCGCGTGGACACTGTAGTTTCTAGGAAACTATCAGAGACTAAGCAAAGGTGTGGGCCATTTGGGAGAAGGAGGCATATGCAGTGAAATGGGCACTCCTGTCTTGGAGGCATTTCCTAGAGAGGAACAAGATACCTTTCGAGGTGGGGACAGATCACAAAAATTTGGAGACACTGGGTAGGGGTAAGCTTTATGTATCCCAGAAACTCAAAGGCTGATGGTTTAGGGAAAAGGCCATTATTCCAAATTGGTGGGACACTTTGGTTTGTAAAGACTTTGCATTTGATAAAAAGAATTCTGGTGGCCGTCTCTCAGGAAGGACATTGAGGACTATGTGGTAAGCTGCCCTGTATGTGCTGTGGCTAAACTCTAGGACTTCTTCAAATTGTATCTGAGCCTTCAGCACCCTGGAGAGAGATTTTGTCCGAAATGGTGTAGAGTTTCCTGCCTGAGCAGGGGGTTGGACTCGATGACCTCCAAGGTCCCTTCCAACTTTATTATTATTATTACTTCCAGAGCGCTCAGGAAACACCATTATATGGGTCGTAACTGATTTATTGTATAAACTATACTTTATTCCATGTCCAAAAATCCCATCAGTATAGGGGCTAGGCAAATTATTTTTGCATCATATTTACCGATTACATGGGGCACCTCAAGGCATCATTTCAGATAGGGGGGTGCAATTCATTTCTAACGAAATGGGGGTTTTGAACACGTGAATTCAGTATTGGAACAATACCTCCGATGCTTTATTAATTATCAGCAAGATGATTGGACTGATCTGTTGCCTATTGCAGAAGTGGCTTACAACAATTCTGTACATAGTAGCACAAGATTCACCCCTTTCAGGGTCAAGACTTTACTCCTATGCTGAAACTACCCCTGAAAGACCCTTTGGTGGCTTCCCAATTACAAAACACATGGTCTCTTGTGAGAAAGCCCTTGTAGATGCCTGAGAAGCTTACAAAACTCAAGCGGACAAGAAACGCACAGAACCCAAAACATTCAAAAGTGGTGATCATGTCTACCTCTCCACATGTTACCTACAGTCTCTGCTGGGACCCAGGTTTGTGGGGCCTTTTCCCCATTAAGCGTATCATCAATCCTGTGACTGTAGAACTAGACTTGCCAAAATCCCTGCATAGGGTCCACCCTGTGTTCCATTGTAGTTAAAACTTGAGGTTGTTTTTCCTTTTATCCCAAGCCTTCCAGTACCTCCTGCACCACTAATGGTCAAGGGGGAGCAACATTTTGAAATTCATGAGATTTTAGATTCCTGCGGGCATAAGGGAGAAATCCAATATTTAGTCTTGCGAAAGGATTTCCCCAACGCTGAGCATGAGTGGGTGAATCACTGCCACCTCAGGGCTCCCAGACTTGTAAAATATTTTCATAACCAGTGCCCTGATAAACATAAATGAGTGTATACATTAATCCCATGTTTTCTTTCTCTCCCTATTCTTTGCATGCTTTCGCTTTTGCTGTAATCCAGTGATTCTCAACCTGTGGGTCGCGATCCCTTTGGGGGTCGAACGACCCTTTCACAGAGGTTAATCATATTCTTTCCCTCGTCACGCGCCTTGAGTTGTGACGCCAATAACTGTCTGCTCTCAGTTCGTGATGAGCGGGGCTCTTCTCTCTTTTTCCATCCCTGCTTCGAGCGAAATGTTGAAAACCGTACGACATCGAGAGGTGCGCATCAGCCCCCCTTTCCCCCTGATCGGTGCTTCTCTGAGGCCGGGAGAGCTCGGCCCCTTTCCGCCTGATCAGTGCTTCTCCGAGGCCATGAGAACTCAGGGGAAGCACCAGGATCAGCGCCCCTTTCTGCCTGATTGGTACTTCTCTGAGGCCGGGAGAGCTCAGCCCCTTTCCGCCTAATTGGTGCTCTTCCGAGGCTGGGAGAGCTCAGGGGAAGCGCCAGGATCAGTGCCCCTTTCTGCCTGATCAGTGCTTCTCCTAGACCGGGAGAGCTCAGGGGAAGCACCAGGATCAGCGCCCCTTTCCGCCTGATTGGCGCTTCTCCAAGGCTGGGAGAGCTCAGGGGAAGCACCAGGATCAGCGCCCCTTTCTGCCTGATTGGTGCTTCTCTGAGGCCGGGAGAGCTCGGCCCCTTTCTGCCTAATTGGCGCTCCGAGGCTGGGAGAGCTCAGGGGAAGCGCCAGGATCAGCTCCCCTTTCTGCCTGATTGGCGCTTTTTCCGGAGCTGATCCTGGTGCTTCTCCTGAGCCCTGAAGAAGCATCAATCTCCTGGAAAGCGGCACTGATCCCAGTGCATCTGCTGAGGCCTGAAGAAGCGCCTATAACCTGGAAAGCAACATTTGATCGGGGCCAGCACACTCACACACAAACATGAGCAAGCAGTTACAGCTGAAGGCGTTTCAGCCTTCAACTATGGCTCCCAGTCCTCTGGTGCCTCACTGGCTCAGACCAGCCGTCCGTCAGAATCTATGTCCCGTGATTGGCTGGCTCCCTCTATGCGTCCCTCCCTTGCAGAAAGGGTTTGGCTCTTCATGATACTGTAGGCTCCGCTAACCGGGAAAGCGCACTGGAGCCCCGGCTGCCAGTAAGATGATCGACCCACTCCTCTCCCATTGCCCACTCTGCCTGGCTCGAGCCTGGCTGGAGCAGTCTTGGTGCTTCCAAAGGTGGCCACTTCAAAGTCACACGGGCAGCCCTCAGCCACTCCCCTCCCCTCCACACCTCCAAATCGATCCCTAATCGGAGAGAGAGAGAGGGAGAAAGAGAGAGAAAGAGGGAGAGAGAAATAGAGAGGGAGAGAGAAAGAGGAAGGGAAAGGGAGGGAGAGAGAAGGGGAGACAGAGAGAGGGAGAGAGAAAGAGAGAAGGGGAGAAAAAGGGAGAGGGAGAGAGAAAGAGAAAGAAAGGGAGACAGGGAGAGAGAAAGAGGAAGAGAGATTAAATTAGTAACATGGTTGTTAAGGGAATCTGACAAGCAAACTAACTTTGCTTGTCAGAAGGTTGCAAAAGGTGATTACATGATCCTGGAACAATGTGACCATCATAAATATGAATCAGTTGCCAAGCATCGAAATGTAAATCACATGATCCTGGGGATGTTTCAACGGTCATAAGTGTGAAAAATGGTCATAAGTAATTTTTTTCAGTGCCGTTGTAACTTTGAACAGTCACTAAGCAAACTGTTGTAAGTCAAGGACTACCTGTACTTTATCACTTTTTTCCAATTTTTTTTGGGGGGGGTCAAGTTTTTGACACCTCGCTAGGTGACTGGTGGTATTCGAATGTTGCCATATTCTAAAAGTGGTACAATTGGTGAAAAGGTTGAAAAGCCCTGATCTAAATAATATTATCAGTAGGAGTGAATCCACTGTTTTTCCAACAAGATTGGAAATACTTTTATTTTTAATATGATGGTGTAATAAATTCTAATCCAAGAACTCTCAATTTCATTGCTTAATTTTCTTTCCATCGTACTGCTTATCTTCAAACCCAGTTTGTTTTTGTGATTAATCACTATGCTTTAATTATGTTCAATTTGTAACAATGAAAATACATCCTGCATATCAGATATTACGATTACGATTCATAACAGTAGCAAAATCACAGTTATGAAGTAGCAACAAAAATAATTTTATAGTTGGGGGTCATCACAACATGAGGAACTGTATTAAAGGGTCGCGGCATTAGGAAGGTTGAGAACCACTGCTGTAACCGCCTGGGAATTAGGGAGTGGGACTGTCTTTGGAGAAGAAACAGACTCCTTCCCAGCCTGGAGCATGTGGGCTTCTTTTCCCACTCGTGCTGTACTATACAGGAGATACCATAAAGGTTTCCCTGGGGAAGGGGGAGGCCAGTGAGGAGCTAATTGCCCCATCAGCCTCCTTTTAGAGACCCTCCAACAGCAGTAACAGAATCACTAAATGACTTTCTCAAGCCGGATTCCCTCCAGAGAAAAAGAAGATCACTTAATGACTTCTAGCAGTTCAGCGTTTTTCTTATAGAAACATGAATTGGAAAACAGGAACACAAAAAAATAGAACAAAAACCGGAACAAAAGTCAAAATCAGTGAAGAAGCTTCGGAGTCTCTTTTGGTGTGAAAAGAGGAAGTGCTTCATTCATCTCTGATCTGCAGAAAAAATCCTTGGCCTCAGAATGGGTAGTTTAGTTAGTCTACTTTCTCAAAAGACCGGTAGGAATCCAAGCAGATTGTGCCCTCCAAAGTTCAAGAAACCACAAGGCACTGTCTGTCTCTGATCCTCTCCTTCCAGGCCTCTCCTAGCCTCCCCCAGCCCCCACCTTAACCCTGCTCCTCCGGCACTCCCCGGGTGGGTAGAGAAAGGAGCCCAGGGTCCTCCGAGCAGGAAAAAAGGCTCAGAATGGGGCACGGGGCAAGGATTAGACCCAGCCTTTCATGGATGTGATGACATCAGCTGAGTTTCCTGATTTTGAATAAAATTATTTCGGTTTATTGTTAATCTCAGGCATGTAGTATAGTGAAATAATATTAAATATGTACCATTCTGAGCCTACTTGGGTATTATTTCCTTGCAGCTACTAATGACAGTAGAAATCTGGCCTTATTGGATAGAAAATTTAAATGTGATATTTTGAAATGAGAAAGTGACACTTTGGCTTTTTAAAGTAATTTTAAAGTAATTTAAACATTTAAAAGCTGTTTCATCACTTTTCCATTTTAAAATAAGTTAGTAATTTTTTTCCTAAAAACATGTCCATGCAGCTTTAATCAGCCATTAGCAATTCTGACACTTTATAAAAGGAACATAATTTAGCTAGAAAGGCTGAATAGTCACACACCCTTGTTGGCTGTTCACTTGTTACCCACACTGGCCCTGATGCCCTTTCAGCTCAAAAAAACCATCAGGGCTATTATTTTTCTTTGAAAAAAACCGTCATTGAAAATAAGTTTCCCCATTTGTTATGGGGATGTCCAATTCCTTACTGGCTATAAGTGAACCAGATTTTTGAAGGCAGATAATGATTATAGATGGTATTATTTTAAAATTATATTCCAAATTTTTTAAATTGTACAACATGGATACACAGTGTTTTGACAGTGGCAAAAAAGGTGATTATGCACTCATAAAAGAATATTTGCATTCTAAACCCTAAATGTTAACTTCATGAAATGTTTCAACCCCTGAAATAGTTTTGCATTTATGGAGAGGCAGCCTGGGACCTAGCGCCCTCCCCCCCCCCGTGGTTGAGATTCAATTGATGGTATAAAACTTGAATTGACTGAAAATTAGAAAAACATTACATAATGTCAGTATCTTGAGATCTGCATCTACATCGCATCTACTTATCATCTATCTGTAAATGAACCTTTCCTGGGACCTGGGTGGTTTTTCCTCTTTGGTTTCGCTTCTCTTGCCCAGGGAACAGGCTCTGGCGTGCCCTGCCCTGCCTCTGCCTCTGCCTCTGCCTGGGGAAGCGCAGCGTCGGGCTTTCTTTTCAAAGGGGGCCCAGCAGTTCTTTCCCATCACAGCCCCCGAGTCGCATTGCCACAGAGAAACAGCAGCATTTTCTCCAATCTTGGGGGCAATGAGGGATTCACTCCACAGGTGCCCCCCCACTAGAGCTCCGTGGGCCCCCTGATCTCAAGCCCAGCGACTGACCCCTCCCTTGTGCCTACCTGGAGGCTTCTTCAGGTAAGGCGGCTGGCGAGGAAGAGGAGGCAGGGGGCGGCCCTCCTTGCTGCTCCCCCGACGCGCCCCAGGACGGGATCTTCACAGGGCCAGGCAAGGGGCCGCTGGGACAAGAAAGCCAAGCAGGCCCACTGCTGCTCCCGGGAGTGGCGAGGCTTTCCTTGTCCTTCCCCTCTGCAAGGCTCCCCTCGGTGGCACCTGCTGAAGCATAGAAAGAGCAAGGAGGAAGTCCTGGTGCATGGGGGGGTTGAGGGGGCTGTGAGATGCCCCTCGGCCTCTTCTGGCCTTCTCTGAAAGCCCCTGCCAGACCCCCACAGCCAAAAGGCGGGGGAATAAGCCCTTCACTTCCTGGGGTGGCTTTAAGGATGGGCTCGTCCCCTTCTGAAGGAAGGCAGGGGGATTCTCTTTCCCTCCTGCAACCGCCCTGACCCCCTCCCAAATCTGGCTTCCAGACACAGCTGAGCCAGAGTCACAGCCTGGTGCTTGCCTTGCGGCACAAGAGCCCCACAGAGCCCCGGGTGGCCTTTCCACTCCAAGGCCATTCCTGGCTGCCCGGCTTCTCCCTGGCCTGCCAGCCCTGACTAGACTCCCACCATAGGTGAGCCCAATTCTGGGCCATTTTATAAGGGAATAAGCAACAAGCTTCTTAAAGGGGAGGGGTGTACTTAAATATTTGAACAGCTATTTCTAACTAATGAGAAATAATTAATGGCCATATTTGTCACAAGTGTGTTTTCCAAACTGAATAGAGGTTCAGCATTCATGTTTTAAGTTCCTGGATTGGCCCCACTTTGCCTCCTGCACCCAAATTACCTTCCTCTGCAGAAAGCTGGGGGGCCATCTTGGCTACTTTGGCTGGACTTCTTCCCCAACTGATCTTTTCCCTGGGGAAGAGCAGAAGAGGAGCAGTTGGCAGACTCTCTGGAGTACCTCAAGATGGGGGGGGGGCTGGCCTAAGCACCCTTAGGCCAGAACCCCATCTCACTGCAAGCCCTTCAAAAAATCGCTTGCCCTAAGAGGGAGGCCCTCTAGTGCTGCCCCATTAAGCAAGGCCCTGCCCCACATCAAGTTTTTCTGGGCACGCACCACTGCAATCAACCGACTGGTTCTCAGAGGAGTCAGCAGACCTACCGGCGACGGACATTCTTCCCATGTTCTCTGAAGCCTTTGGCAAACGGATTGTTGTAGATCTTCAGTTTCGTGACCTTCAGAGAAAGAGAGGCAGTCAGCATCTGCACTAAACACTGCATTTGCAACTCTTTTCCTGCCTGGTGATTTGCCAGTAAATGCTACAAAACCAGGTGCCTATAAGGCTTACTGCTCTTTGCCTGGCACCCCTCCCCGCTGGGCACTGCTCTGCTCCTAGTAGCTAGTAGCTACAACCCCAGTTGCAAAGCAAGGCCTGTTTTAAGGCACCACAAATGATCCGCTTCTCTCCTCTGGGGAGGGGATTAGGGTTAAAAGGCTTGGCTTAGACAGCCATGGAATGGGACAGGGCCTCCTGCTGCCTTCCTGATGTTTTCATGACTGCCAGCTATGAAAAGCCCGTCAGCAGGAGCAGGAGGAGGCATGAAGAGGGAGCTGGTTGGATGCTCGCATTCCATGCCCGGAAGACTGGACTTGGTTTCAGATGCAGGCCCACCAGTGGACTAGTAGCAGCCCTAGGAAAGTGGCTCCTCTGGGGACCAGGCCAAAGGCCCGTGCCCAGCTGCAGCCTAGAGATCCTTCTTCCCAAGGCCTGGCCCTGGGCCATCTTCATGAGCAGCCTTCTGTCGACATACACATCGCTCCACCTTTTCATTCTGATAGGCAGTCACGGAGGTGAAGACGGTCTCTGGGAAGCTGAAGGAATGGAAGATGCTGCAGCGAGTGCTGAAGAGGCCGTCTGCCTGCATAACGTGGAAACGCGGCTTATAGCGATGCATGGAGTGAAGGATGACCTGGGAGAGGAGAGCCAGAGAGGAGGATAGACAACTCAGAAAGTGTCTCCTGACAGGCCTGCACAACTCGACTTGTGGACTTCTTGGGTTGCCAAACTCTTTCCTCACCAGTGACCACCAAGACTCGATTGCTAGTTGCTAGAATCACAAACTCAGATCCCGAACTTTTAAAAAAGGCCCATGGTGCCATCCTGGGAAGGCACCCCGCATTCATCCCAAGGAAGTTGATTCAGGAAGACCTTTGTGTGGGGTGAGGGGACTTTCTGTGGGACCTGAGAGACCACTAACTGGATGAGGTGCTGAGCTGACAGGATTCCAAGGCTGAGGGCAAAACAGCCTGTGTGCTGGGCGAAGAAACCAGCAATGGGAGTCCAGGAAAAGGGCATCAAGACCACCCGAGATCCACCAAGTTCTTTTCCACAGGACAGAGCAGAGCAGAGCAGAGCAGAGGAAGAGGATGTTGTTCAAGCCTTTTAAGGATGGACTTTCCATCTGGTTGAGAGGAAGAGGAAGAAGGGAAGGAACGGCGGGGCTGGCAAGATGGGCAGTGGGGGAATGAACCAGCAGGAAATGATTCCTCAAAGGAGTAGGGGGTGGGGTGAAGAAAGAGCCCTTAAGGTGGAGGAGTGGCAGCCATACTGTAAGCATCAGGAAACCCTTCAGAAGGAGAAAGAGACAGGAAAGAGAGGAATTGCCAGAGAAGCTGTGCACCTAGAAACATAACATCAAAGAGAGCTCCTATCCAAAGCTCCTATCCAAAATAGCAGCTAATATGTCCAGAGAATGGGAGACCCTGTGAGTGCTACCCGATGAATAAAGCAGAGAGTGCACAAGGGATTTAAGGTAGCCAGTTAAGGGCAGTCCCTAACATATTTTCCTTTGGCTTCAAAATCTAAGGGACTGGTTTGGACAAAACTCAGCAGCACTTTTTCGTGCAGCTGCTGATAAAAACAGGATCACCAACATGATTGCCAACGTCCGATAACGGATATGGCACAAGAAGAAGAATGATTTTCCTGATCATTTTCAATGGAAATAAGAAGTAAAAACCTTCAAATAGTTATGACTAAAAAAACCCAAAAATGAAGATGAATGGACCTCCGCAGACCTGCTCTCAAATACATCTACATAACCAGTGGGAGTTGCCTCCAGAAGTTGTGGGTGCTCCATCCCTGGAAGTTTTCAAGAAATGATGGGACAACCATTTGTCTGAATTGGTATAGGGTCTCCTGGCTGAGCAGGGGATTGGACTAGAAGACTTCCAAGATTCCTTCCAACGCTGTTATTCTGTTATATATTTGTTACCAGGTCCAGTTATGCTTGAAAAATCTTGGAGCAATAAATAACCGCGTATTAGATGACAAATGAGGACAAAGAAAAGCTCGTTAAAGAAAAATAGCACTGTGGCAGGAGCCGGCAGAGGAAGGAACTCCCCACAAGGAAGGCAATCCAAGAAAAGCCCTGCCCACTAGACCACAGTGACTGTCAGACGCCAAAGACCCAAGGCAGAAGAAACAGCCTGGGGGCTGCCCTAGAAGAGGTGGGCTTTCAAGAGAAAGAAAGCAGACGCCCCAGCACAGGAGGCCAACAACTGGGTTCCCAAAGGAAGGACGGAGGAGGGGCTTTTGCATCCAGCCAGAAAACAAAGAGAAGAGGCAGCAGGGGGCAATTCACTCCATGAGCTACTGGAGGAAATGGTGTCGATGGAACCATTGGTTTCTGAAGGTGCTGTTGACCAGGACCACACCTCAAGGATGCCACAAAAGCTTTCAAGAACACTCAGTTACTCCCTCTAAAGTTAATTCCTGTTAACACATCTGGGAACAGGTACTGCAGGGGTTCTCAACCTTGGCAACTTTAAGACTTGTGGACTTCAACTCCCAGAATTCCTCAGCCAGCAAAGCTGAATTCTGGGAGTTGAAGTCCACAAGTCTTAAAGTTGCCAAGGTTGAGAACCCCTGAGGTACTGACAGGACCAGCTGCAACAATATCACCATGGATGCCATAGAATGGTGATGAACCTATGGTACAGGTGCCAAAGGCAGCACTTGGAGCCCTCTCTGTGGGCACATGTGCTGTTGCCCCAGCCTTGCCTCCCCTTGCAACCCCCTCCTCACCAGCAGCCCCCTGGAGGAGAGTTGCCCACCTGGAGCAGCGCAGCCAAGGACATGGCAGCCAGGCAGCGTAGACAAGACTCTGCCCTCACGCCCCATTCTGCACAGCTGATGCTGCAGGGTGCGGGAAGAGGGCATGACCGCCATAGCGCTGCTGGGCTGCCTGGGCGATCTGCAGCGGGCCCTAGAGACGGTGAGTGGCCCTGCGGGCAGGCGGGGCAGGGGATGGGGGGGTGCAGCAGGGGCAGAGCAGGGGGTGGAGTGGGGACGGGGCCAGTTTTTGGGCACTTGGTCTCTAAAAGGTTCGCCCTCACTGCCATAGATCAAGAAACAATCCTCAAAAACCCCAAGGCAAATGAACGGTTGGGTGGCATCAACAGAAATAGAGTAGTTCTCCTTTCGCTTTTCCTGCATGGTCCCCTCTTTAAGTACTGTATCTGTCATACTCCATGAAGGGCTCAGCCTCTTTTCTGCATGCTGCCTGCAAGAGACAGAATAACAGGTGAGGCTCAAAGGAGGAAGAGGCAGGAGGAAAGCCGGAAGAAGAACCACAGCGCTTCAGCAACAAAGCTGTCCAGCAAGGTGAAGGTTTCATTTTTACAGGATGCGAAGGCTTTAACATGGGAACTCATTAATTATCAGGAGATTATTATTTTACTGGCAGACAAAGGCCATTCCATGGTGGTGATGAACAGCACAGGTTATGAAACGAAGACATTCGACCTGCTCAACGATTCCTCAGCATATCCTTTAGACCAGCAAAGACATCAGAGATAAGAACGATGATCGCACAATTGAATGCTTACCTCAGACAACTCAAACAAAACAGCTGTATAATGAAAAAAGGAGCAATGGAAAATGAGAGGAACAAACCCGCCCCAGCAAGATTGGACTCCCAAGATACACAAAATAGGAGACACCTATTGTAAAGCTCCTTCCTACCACCTGGCTAAGTGGCTGGCACAACGCTTAAACTTCCTGACCCCACAATGACTTAATAACTGGCCATCAACACCCCAATCAACAACCAAAAAGCCACACACAACTAGGCACCACATAAATACTATGCATAGAATATTTTATTTATTTATTTATTCAGATTTGTATGCCGCTCCTCTCCGAAGACTCGGAGTGGCTCACAACATATATATAAAAACAATTGCAACAAATCCGAACAAGAAACATTAAAAATAAAAACCGCATACATACTCATCAATCACACCACAATCAACAATCATCCCCAGGCCTGCCGGCAGAGGTAGGTTTTTAAATTCTTTCGGAAGGCCAGGAGGGTCGGAGAAACGCGGACTTCAGGAGGTAGTTGGTTCCAGAGGGTGGGAAATATTCTATGCATACTATGCATAGAATATTTTATTTATTTATTTATTCAGATTTGTATGCCGCTCCTCTCCGAAGACTCGGAGTGGCTCACAACATATATATAAAAACAATTGCAACAAATCCGAACAAGAAACATTAAAAATAAAAACCGCATACATACTCATCAATCACACCACAATCAACAATCATCCCCAGGCCTGCCGGCAGAGGTAGGTTTTTAAATTCTTTCGGAAGGCCAGGAGGGTCGGAGAAACGCGGACTTCAGGAGGTAGTTGGTTCCAGAGGGTGGGCGCCGCAACAGAGAAAGCCCTCCCCCTAGGGCCCGCCAGACAACATTGTTTCGCTGACGGGGCCTGGAGGAGGCCGACCCTGTGCGCTCTCACCGGTCGTAGAGAAGTATGTGGCAGAAGGTGGTCCCGTAAGTATCCTGGTCCCATGCCATGAAGGGCTTTATAGGTAATAACCAACACCTTGAATTGGGCTCGGAGACCAATAGGCAACCAATGCAGCATGCGGAGAGTTGATGAAATGTGGGCATAACGAGGAAGACCCACAACTGCTCGCGCAGCTGCATTTTGCACTAATTGTAGTCTCCGAACACTCTTCAAGGGTAGCCCCATGTAGAGAGCGTTGCAGTAGTCGATCCTCGAGGTGACAAGGGCATGTGTGACTGTGAGGAGAGACTCCCGATCCAAGTAAGGACGCAACTGGTGCACCAGGCGAACCTGGGCAAATGCCCCCCTTGCCACTGCCGACAAATGATGATCCAATGTCAGCTGTGGATCAAGGAGGACTCCCAAGTTGCGAACCTTCTCTGAGGGGTTTATAGATTCATCCCCCAGAGTAATCGAAGGACAGATAGAAGTGTCCTTGGGAGGCATCACCCACAGCCACTCTGTCTTATCGGGGTTGAGCCTTAATCTGTTAACACCCATCCAGACCCTCACAGCCTCCAGACACCGGCACATCACCTCAACCACTTCACTGATATGGCCAGGAGTGGAAATGTACAGCTGAGTATCATCAGCGTACTGATGGTATCTCACTCCGTGGCAGTGGATGATCTCACCCAGTGGCTTCATGTAAATATTAAAAAGTAGGGGGGAGAGAACCGACCCCTGAGGCACCCCACATGGGAGTAGCCTAGAGGTGGACCTTCGATCCCCCACAAACACCGACTGCAACCGACCAGTGAGATAGGAGGAGAACCACCGCAATACGATGTCCCCCACTCCCAATCCCTCCAGCCGGCGCAGAAGGATACCGTGGTCAACAGTGAGGGAGAAGTTCCCTGAGGATGGGCTCCAGCACAAGTCCAACAGCTCAGAAGATTAAACTGCTGGTCCCGGTGGCCGATCCAGGTTGGACCCTGCAACATTATCCTGGGACACATACATTTGCCTTCATTTGTCTCATTAATTTAATTAAATTAGCTCCTGCTACCTATATAATTCTGAGACATAAAAGAGTTTGGATTTTATAAATGCTAATGCTTAAATATTAGCAAATGCCACTAGAAACATGGTGACAATTTTTTAAAAGTTGAATTCAGAAGGATTGAAGAGAAAAGAAACTACAGGAACGTTTTAAGGAAGGTCTGAACGTTTTTTCTCTGCTGGACTGAGACTACCAGCAATCTGGCCTATGATGGAAGTCCCGGAAGGAAGAACTGGAACCCTGGAGGGAGTTGCTTAAGAGGGGTGACCGTAACAATCTTTTAGATAAATAAATAGAGAGAAAGAAAAGCTAAAGCTGTTATAGGAGGAGGAGGACTCTAAGACTGATCTATAGTTCTGCAAAAGAGACTTCAATCTGGGCCTGGAGATCAACATCTGCATGACAACTATTGCAAGAGGTGGGTGATGCATCAGAAGTTGGAGCATCTTCCAAGGAGGCTCTAATGACCAGGGGCTGCCTGACATGAGGGACGTAACTCTGAACAGCAAAGGCAGCCTAAGGAAGGGACGTGAAAGCATGCAAAATTAGAAAATTGGTCTGTGTACAGAGGGATTGTCAGAGAAGATCTGGAGGATATGATGATGTAGTCAATTCTAGTCTTGTTCTTTTCTGCAAAGTTCTCTCAAACTTGTCTAGATCTTCACATTTTTGTGCCCTCCCAGGTCAGCCCTGTTATGCATTGATAGATACGTGCAATAAGAAAATGGCAAAAGACCCGTACATGCCCCTGCTGGTCCAAGGTGTTGTTTGTCAGTTTGAGCTTCTGGAAGGAAATGGGCTCCTTCATCCAGTGGCTACCCAGGGCAGGAGATTCTGGGTGGACGTATGTCCGGCATGGGGGCTGTGGCTCGGCTTTCCCTGCAATCTCCCACTGGTCCTTGTTCCACTGGGGAGAAGGAGAAGGAACAAAACATCGTCACGTGGCCTGCCTCCTTGTGGCCTGCTCTCCCCCCCCCAGGAGCAAGCTCCTTCTTCCAACCAGGTACTGCTCAGCTGGCCCTCCCTGTCCCCCCTGCCTGTCCCTCCCCCCTGGAGAGGGTCCCAAGGCAGAGATGCAGCCAGTGAGCAGAGAAGAGCCATCAGCTTGGAGAGCGTTACAAGGGGGCTCTGGGTGCAAGAGAGACCAGGACTGTTCCCAGCTCTCCTGGGAACAGAGGCAAAATGGCCCTCTTGCTGCACCAGAAGACACAGCCCTGATGACACAGCAAAAAGGCCGGGAGACATCTTCAGAAGCTGCAAGCTTTTGGTGAATCACCTTTGGTGAGATGGATAGTTATATAAATATATTTTTTAAAAAGATATAAAAAATAAAATAAGTTGTACACTTGCATATTAAGTCCCTCTTGTTTTCTTTTTTTGCTGATTGTAGGAACACTCTAGAGATATTTCAAACTAAAATCTTATACCATCAGCCATTTAGTGTTTCTCTGAGCTGTCTGCAAGATTGAACTCCAGAGAGGCTGTTTTGTAGGGTCTTGGTCCTTTCTGGACATGCCCAGAAGGCTGTGCTGAAGTGCCAGCATTGGTCACCAACATAGGGACTGTCTTGTTTCTGACCAAACTGCTGGCTGGGGTTTTGGAGTGGAGAGTCCTCAGTAAGCTGAAGGCCACTGGGTCTTCTACACTGCTCCCACCCATCTAACATCCAGGAAGCAATCAGTCCTACGAACCATTCCTAATCTCAGTCGACTGGAGGGCCAAGGACAAGATGGAGGAAAAAAGTGGGCTCAGGGAAAGGCTTTGCTCCACAGGAGGAGGAAATGCTTTGGGACTCACAGCCATTGCTGAGTTTTCGGGGAGGGGGAGACAGCAGGTCTTCACAACCAGGTCCAGGGCACCCTCTGCCCCCCCTCCCTGAGGAGACCGACCTGGCTCTCCATAGCTTGGTTCCCCTCCCCATACAAAGAGAAGATAGCAAAGACAGACGCCACCCTTTCCCTCTCCATTCTTTTAATGGCTGGCTTCAATTCTATTCTGATCTTTTCTCTCCTGTACTCCTTGTTCTTGCTACCTGCCTTGAGAGATGAGGTATCATCTCCATAAATAAGCTACCCCCACCCCGACTTCCAGGCCAAGTGTGGAGCCAGATTCAAAGCCCAGAGCTACTTCATGCTCAGTATCTCACCTGGCGGGACCCACGTCTTGCTTACCTTGTACCTGAAGTTGTCCATTGGCATGAAATCTACCAGCATGAGATACTTGGCATATGGGGTCAAGCCAGTAACTTTGATCTTGAATTGTGGAAACATTCGTCTGTGGAAAAGGAAGGGATTGCTTAAGAGATCTTAAAATGGTCCCTCTGGGAGGATTTAAACAGCAGCTGCTGCTGCCTTTGATGGACCTCCAACATTGTTCATTGTCTTTGATGGGTTTCCATTTTTTTCTGTGCCATCTTTCCCCATCCCAGAAAAGACCATGATGGTTCTTGATTGATTAGGCCAGGGGCAGCCTCAGGCAGCTTTGGCCACCTGCAGAGGCCCCTGTTGGTTTGGACATCTTAGTGGGGGGGGGGACCTTGGTATTTATTTCAAGGGCCTCAATAAATATAGAGTGATGCTGAAGTTTAGGGAGGAAAGTCCCTTTTGGTGTTGCCACTAGGACCCTCCCAAGGCCTGTTTCCCAGAGTCTCTGAGGGCCCAAAGAAGCCCCAGTGAGCTTGGAGGTCATCCTACTTGTGGTGACACCAGGTTGCATTCCTTGTGGCACCTCAAAAGAGATGGGGTGGTTCATAACTCCAGAAGAGGGAAAAGAAAGCAGGCGAGTCTTCTTTGAATTGTCCACTTGTGGCACTAGGGACAAACCTCCTCAGTTTTTTGTTTTGTTTTGTTTTTGGGTCCTTAGTCTTGTAGGACTGATATTAAATACATTTTGCATCTAGAATCATTTTTATGGGGTAGAAATCTCCTCTGATTTTTACACAGTGCCAAGTTCAGGGAGGGTGGTCAGCCAAGAGCAGCTGTGCATTGCTACAGAAGAATAAAGCGTCATTCGGAATTCAGAATTTGGTGATGGCAAATGCCAAGCAAAAAAATTTCCAGGAAAGCTGGCCATTCCCCAGCCACCTTCAGATGCCAGGGGTTCGTGGGAGAAGCTGAGCAGAGAGGCTGGGCTGTCGTGCTCTACTCTCGCCCCAAATAATCTCGCAACACAAGATTTTAAAAAGCTTTGCTCACCGCCCAGTTTTGGTAATAATCATCTCTGTCCCTGCACGGTGAAACTTGGCCCAAAGATGCGGCTCTTCAAGAGTGACGGCTACGGAGCTGTGAGGAGGGGTGAAGGAGGTCTCCAACGGGGAAGGTTGAGCCTGGAAGTCTTCAAAGGAACAACGGAACAAGAGCAATTCCTAGTGAGGCTGGGCCAGCCCATTCCTCCCCTGCAAAACTGCCTTCAGCAGCAGCCCCCAGCCTCCCTTCCACTTTCACCCCCCCATAGATTCTGTCTGTAGAACAGGGCTTCTGGGCAACTTGAAGGTGTGTGGGCTTCAACTCCAGAAATCTCCAGCCAGCACGGGAATGGAAGTCGTCCATACATCTCCAAATTGCCAAGGTTGAGAAACGTTGCTGTGGAATAACCTGCATCCTCCATGACTGGGGAATGTGGTTGGGTCAGGAATGATGTTCCCTATCATTTCTGTTTTAACATATTCGCCAAACATTGATTTTTTAAAAACTATTTCTGAAAATAAAATATGTATGCAATTAAATGATGTATGAAAATGAGAAATTAGAATTTATAAAAAAATTAAAGTAAGAATTTGACATAACATGTAGCAGGAATTTCAGAATTTTCTGAAATGTTATTCAGTTTTTTTGGGGGGGGGAAAAGCAATTTGTAGGTAGCATTAGATTTTAAATTGGATTCTTTTCTTTCCAGCTCCACTTTCTCTGAGAAAAATATGTTCCCCCAATTTGGGGGGCATGTACCGCCCACCCCTCCTGCCTCCAGCTGAGACCAAGTCCTCCACTGGGCTCTCCCTGGCAGGGCAGTTGGTGGAGATGCTGGAGAGAATCGCCCTCCCCCTCCTGTCACCTGTGCCAGTCACAGATCCACTTTCAGATGCTCCGTGCAGCATGAAGCATCTGAAAGTGGATCCTGTGTTGTGGATGAGCACCTGGGAAGGGGCCAGGAGGCTGACCAAGTGGAGCTTGCTGGAACAGCTCAGGGTGCCTTCCCCCCTCCTCTCTGCCGCCAGGTTCAGTGCAAGCTCCAGGCCAGAATAAGGCAGCTAGAGCCCTGCAGCCACACCGCTCTCTGCCCCCCTCCCCCCGTGAAGCTTGCCAGGTCCTCCACTGCTCTAACTCCAGCATGTCTGGCCTACAAAGCCAGCCAGCCAGCCTGCCTCCTGCCTAAGAGGGGAGGTTTTACTTGTACACCAAGATACGCAAGTGTGAGATGTGGCACAGAATTTGATAAATGAAACAAGCAAACAAGTAATAAGTGAGAGTTCCCTGAATGGTGTCCAATAAAAGGAGAATCCAAGATGCCACAAGAACAAGGGCAACTGAGGGAGACATTTGGGTCTTGAACAAGTGCCTGATTGGACATTCAAGGGATAGCAAGAGGCTCAGCACGGCCAGCAGCATTTGGGTCAGAAAGGAGACATCGTCAGTGGTCAAGGACTTGGAGGAAATGAACGAACCACTGGCCTTAGAGCTAAAGAAAAGAAACGGGGATTGTCTGCGCCAAGGGGCTACATCCAGATCACTGTAGCCAAGAGGAGAGAGAGGTCTTCCGCCAACTCAAAGGTCTCCCCTGGGACCCTGGAGACCCCCACCAATAAGTCTCCAGCTTCCTGTCCAAGGCCCCAGATGTCAGTTACCTCTCTTATCCAGGGGTTGCTGCGGTGCCTTCCCTAACCTCAAACCAAGAATCCCCCCCACCCCACAAAAGGACATTTTCCAGCAAGGCAAGCAGATCAGACCACAAAAGTTCCGGGCAATCTCCTTTGGGCCGCCTGATTTGCAGAGGAGACTGGAAAGATCTCCCGCCGCCTCCCCTCGCGCTCTTCACCCCCGCCCTGACTCAGAGACCCCCGCGCGCTTAGAGCAGGCCGAGCGACCCTACCCGATCCCACCTGCATCTTGCCAAGCCCGGCCGGCACCGAGGGAGGCGGGCGGGGACGGTCTTCCACGGAAAGGCCCTCGCGGAGAAGCGGACGCGGCCACTCTCCTCGCGCAGCTCCGCCGGACGCCGAGACCCTCGGCCTTATGAAGGCGGAGCGGAGGCGGGGTGCCCCCCCCGCGGGGGCATCCGGCCTGTCCCCAAAGGACGCGGGAGGCGGGTCGCCGCGCAAGCAGGGGAGGGCGGCGGCTAATCCGGGCGGCTCGGCAGAATCCGGGGGGGGGGACTCGACGGACTCCGAGGACAGCCCCGCCAGCCGCGCGCCCGGAGGACCTTCCCGTCCCGGGGCTGCAGGCTCCGGCGGGCGCGGCGTCGGGGCTTCTTGCCCGGCGGGGACTCCGCTCGGCTTCTGGGCCGGCGGCTGGAACGAGGCGCGGCGGAAGGGCGACTCTCGGGCACCTCCCGCGCCGCCCGCCCCGACGGAGAGGGAGCAGGCGCTGCCCGCCCAGCCGGGGCCCGCGGAGGGAGGGAGGGGGCTTCGCATTCCCGGTTCCCTGTGGCTGCCCGGCCGAGGAAGGCGCTCTTTCGGCGGCGCCTTCGGCTTGCCCCGCGGGGCTCGGGGACGGCTCGGCGCAAAGGCAGCAGGCAGCGCAGGGCCCCGAGGCTGCCTGCGGAGGGGGCGCCCGGGCTCCCGGCGCCTTCAGCTGGGCTGGCGGACGGCGCTTCAAGCCGGAGAAGCGCGCTGGGAATCGGGCCGGTCGCGGGCAGGCCGGACTGGAGCGTGGCTGGGTGGGTCTCGGCGGGGCGGGCGGGGCGCCTCCGGTGCCGACGAGGGGCGCAGCTGCTGCGCTACGTCCGACCTGGGAGTGGGAGGGGCGGCTTGCCTTCCGCTTTCCCCCCCCCGCCGGCTCTTCCCTCGGGGCTCTGCGGAGCTCCTCGGCCGCCTTCCGGGCTCTCCCGCCTCGTTCGCCCGGGGCTGCCGTCGCGCTTCTTCCCAGCCAGATCCCGCAGCCTCTCCGGCGGGCTTCCTCGGGGACCTGCCCTGCTCAACGGCTCCGCTCCGGCTGCCGGAGGTCTCCGTCGTGGGAGCGCCCCGAGGCCTCCACCGCGGAGGCGAGGCAGAGAGGACCTGCGGGCGCCGCTGAGAGGCTCCGGCGTCGCAGTGCCGCCTGCGCCCCAGGAATCTCGCCGTTCCGGCTGTGAACAGCCGTGGAAACGGCCCCGTCGGGGAAGCCAGAGGAGAAGCGTGAAAGCCTCGCCCGCAACCTTCCGGGAAGCGGCTCTCCAGGCCGGTTGTTCGGGCTGCCCCGGGCGGGGAAAGGGGGCGGGCGGGATTGCCGCCCTGGTTGCTCTCAGCAGACTCCGGGGAGGCGCTCCGAGTCCCCTCCGAGGCTCGGCCCAGCGCTTGCTTCCCATCCGGACGGAGCGGGTTGCCCCCTTATTTTGGGCGGCTGCCAGCGAGGGCTCGCTGCTATCCGCTTCTCCGGCCAGGCTTGTTTTTTCGTTCCGGGCATCTCGGCAGAAACGTACGTGAAGAAACCACTTGAAGGAACGAAAGAAAAAAGGTTTGGCGTTTAAGAGGAAGGAAAGAAAAGAGGGAGAGAAGAAGGAAGGTCTAGAGAGGAAGGGAAAAGAGGGAGGGAGGGAGAGAAAAAGGAAGGAAATGGGAATTAGAGGAAAAATGGATGGATGGAAGGAAGGAAGGAAGGAAGGAAGGAAGGAAGGAAGGAAGAAAAAAGGGAGAGAGAAAAAGGAAGGAAGGAAATAGAAATTAGAGGAAGGAAGCAAAGAAGTGAAGAAGGTAGAATAAAAAAGGAAGAAGGAAAGAAGGGAGGGAGAGAAGGAAGGAAATGGAATGAGAAGAGGGAGGAAGAGAAGGAAGGAAGGAAGGAAGGAAGGAAGGAAGGAAGGAAGGAAGGAAGGAAGGAAGGAAGGAAGGAAGGAAGGAAGGACAAGCACTCAGGCTTAAAAGATGCTCTGTCTGTTTGGTCACTGTTCTCTCCGAAAAGTGACTGAGCTGGACGGCTGAGTGAAGGGCCCTCCCTGAGGGGGAAGCACTGCCAGTTTTCTGCACACTCCCCCCACAACTCTTCAGACTGGAGAATCTCATCTCACGTGAGGGTGGGGGACACAAAGGGCAAAGGCTGTTCAGCCTTTCTAAGGCATGGGAACCTGCACCCTGTTTGGAGAAAGCAGGAGGCTGTTCATTATTTGGCACTTTTGCACAACTTAGTCTCCATTGCCCTGAATGGGAACGGCAGGCTCGAGAGGACATAAACCGCTCCTCCACCCCATCTCCCATTAATATACAAGTGGACCTCCTCGTTAATTGCACCCAGTGATCACTTTAGCTTTGCTTTATTGCGTCACTTAATGGATCTGTGACAATCCAGGGAATCTTTTAAAGAAATTGTTACTGTTACCTAAGGGCACCTGCACAGGTGCCCTTCATTGGGTTCTTTAAGGTGTGGAGTTCTTGGGTGCCCTGAGCTAGGCTGGGTGCAGGAGGGAGCCTCTGTCCCCCCACATGGCCCCTGCCCAGAGCAGGCAAGCTGGCTTGATCCAAAGGGGAAGTGGTAGGCTCCACTTTGTTCCACTCCTTCCTCCCCTTGTGCAATTTGCATGGGTATGGCATGTCCATGTCCATGGCAAGGCCGGATCTGCTCAGCTCTGGGCTGCCGTTGTCAGTTGCAGGCTGGCTCCCTCCTGCACCACTGCTGCCAACGCCCTTTCACAACTGTTTTGGTTTGGCCACTGGAGAGAGACAAGGACAGGACCAGCATGGCCGTGCAGATTGCCAGAGAACACAGGACGGCAGCCCTTTAAGGCCTAAGAGTCTCCCCAGCCAGACTCGTGAACTCAAGCCTCCTGGGGCTGGAAATGGCTCAGAGATCTTCCAGTCCAGCCCCCTGCTCAGGGCAGGGATCCTTAAACTATCCCAACAAATGGCCTGCCAGCCTTTGCTTGAAACCCTCCAGGGGCCAAGTTCTCCCCCTGCATCCAGGCTCTCCTGATCTCAGATCTAGATCTCCCTCAGGAAGCTTCCACCCACCAGTTCTTCTGCTGCCCTCAAGAGCTGTGTAGAATAAATGCAGACCCTTTAGGCTAAACATACTGGGTTGTTTTATCTGGTCTTCAGTGTTTTTCCTTATTTGTGACAACCAGAACCGGCCCCAGCGTTCCAGGGCATGGAATGGAACTATCACCTTCCATGCTCTCAGTGCTCTATCCCAAACATTACTCCAGCCCAGGATTGCATTAGCTATTTTGGCAGCTGCAACCCCTTGATGATTGTTCTCCCCAGTATTTCTGCTGGTTCACTTTGTGATGCCTAAGTGGGGCATCCTACTTGCCTGCCTCCTGAATGCATTTTTGACAAAAGTCTATCTTTCTGAACCCTGAGCCTGCCTTCTGAGGTGTTGGCTGTAGCTGCAACTTTGGCTTGCCTGCCAATCGTCTGAGTCATTTAGGAAAGCACTGAAGAGCAGTGTTGGGCCAGGACAGAACATAGCAGGGGCAGAGAGGGAGCTAATAAGCAGAGAAAACCATCAAGTCCTTACACCTTGGCAGCGGCTTCCTGCCAGTCACTTTAGCTTCATTATTGTTTCTTTCACTGGGCAGTCTGTTTCATGTCATCTACACTCATCTAGGATCGAGCAGGTAGGTGGAAAACTATACGTGCCTGCTAACCAAAGACTAAGAACTATGCAAATGTACCACAACTGGAAATTAGCGGGACATTTTGGGTTTGTAAAAACCTTACACCTTCTCAAAATGCACTTCTGGTGGCCCTCACTCAAGAAATATGTTGAAAGTTATGTTTCCAGCTGCCCCATCTGTGCTTCAGCAAAACAGAGGCAGGGGGAAACGCCAGGGTTACTCCAAACGATACGGTAGCTGAACTTTCAGCACCCTGGAGAGAGATTTCCATGGATTTTATTGTAGAGCTCCTTGAAACCTTGGGAAACACTGTAATTTGTCATTTGGCAAAAAAGGCCAACAAATGACTATGTCGGGTCGCTCCGGAACGCTGCCGTAAGTAAGGGGAGGGGGAGCGTGTATGAATGTGGATTGAGGATGATCCTCTACTCTAACCTTTGTTGCTGCTTTTGCTTTGATGTATTCACATGGGAATTGAGGGGGGAAATGTCTTGAGGGCCATCTGGTTTCACAGCTGCCTGGGAAGCCGGCTGGTTATCATCTTTTTGGCCAAAAGTTCTCATAACATCTTCACACCAGCGGATTGGCTCCTGATGGACTGGGGCATTGGGTTGGAGCTGAAGAAATGGGACTTTCAGCTTAATTCTTTGTACAGGAACTTCAGATTCCGCTTTTTTACTCTGCAATCACATTCTCTCAGTAAAAGATCCTCTTTGAAACAATGCCTGTTTCCTGAGTGTGCTTTCCTGGGGGAATAGCTGAGGCAGGCCTTACAAGGCCTACAAGGAGCACCCATGGTATTTATGCAACTAATAAATGAGGTGCTCCATGAACATTTGTCAAAGGGGTCCTAGTGTATCTTGATGATATCCTTATCTACATTGATGCTATATGCTATAACTGTCTTCGGGTACTTGAGGGGCTGTCACAGAGAAGAGGGGATTGACTTATTCTCTAGGGCACTAAAGGGCTGGACAAGAAGTAATGGCTGGAAGCTTGTTAAATAGAGTTCCAACCTAGAATTAAGGATAAATTTACTGACAGCAAAGACAATTAATCAATGGAACAGCTTGTCTCCCAGAGTTGAGGACAAAAAAGACTGGACAACCATTTGCCTGGATGGTATGAGGCTCCAGGTTCTTTTCCAACCTTTGGACTCTATGAGTTCTAGACATTGAAGGATTTACTGGCTAACAGACCCTCAGTGACTTTCTCCTAATTTCTCCAGCACTACCCTTTACAAGGATCAACCTTCTGATGTTTCAGCTTTCAAAGCCATATATGACACATGGGGAAATGGGGGCATTCGTAGTATGTATCCCTGTTGTCAGTGTGACATCTTTGCATTTAATATGGTTGGCATATCTGAGCTTTCCCCCAGCAAAGTTAATTCTAATTTCCACTTAGACTTATATACCACTTTACAGTGCTTCACAGCCTTCTCTAAGCGATTTACAGAGTCAGCCTCTTGCCCCCAACAATCTGGATCCTCATTTTACTGACCTCAGAAGGATGGAAGGCTGAGTCAACCTTGAGCTGGTGATACTCAAACTGCTGACAGCCGGCAATCAGCAGAAGTAGCAGTACCACATTCTAACCACTGTGCCACCTCGGCTCTGGACACAGGCTTAATGGTCTTCCAGCAACGTCCAAACATAAACCAGCTGAGAAGTGGGTGGAGGAGGGGGCTCATGCAGGGCATCAAGAACGGTCCTCTGACAGTTGACCTACCCTGACCTGAGCTGTCAGTGGTAGACTGAGGCATGCTTCTTGTCACTTGAGTCACAAAGGGAAACACTGGTGCCTTTGTCGATTGCACCCTTTTCCCAAATATTCCAGATCAATTCATGCTGCAGCAAGTGGTCCCAGGGGGCAGTGCTGGAAATATCCTGTGACAAATATCAAAGGGCCCCCCAGAGTTGGCAAAATGGCTCCTCCCTCCCTCCCAGTGGGAAGGAACCTTGTCATGAGAAGCAGCCTGTAATGCCCTCATAGGGGACTGAACCAGGAACATTTCCCTTTCATAGTATAAATCAGCAAGATGATTTATACTCTTTGACAGACAGAATGGCCGTTTTGGGAAAAGACCACTGAAGGAATTTTAGTAACCAATTTAGCAGTCCATTTAATGCCAGAAAGGCATGTTATGAAATTCTGATCAAAGAAAACCCAGGCAGGTGTCTCCATGCAGATCAGGACACTGGACTCCTTGGCTGACAAAGAGCCAACAGTGACCACTGACGGAAATGGAGAAGGTTCTGCCCACAGCAGCCTCCACAGGCTGACAGGACCTGGGCAAATGCTGGACTCACTGCATTATTACCACAATCATGAGAGACGTGTGATCATTTGTGTGCTAAATCTTCTGTTGAAGAAGCCAGAAAATCCAATTCCAATCTTGCAAGCAAAGGATGAATTTAGGCTGCTTGCAGGGTGGACTTGAATGAGGCCAAGGCTACACAGGGACTTCTCTTCTAAAATCAGGAATGTGACGATAAGTCTCTTTGGGGGTTGAATTTAAGGCCTTGGGTTAACATACTGAGTCCATTAACCCTGTGAGTTTCTCCCTTCTTGCTTTTGCTAATATAATATGTGTGTGCCCTGTTTAAGCAAGCTTTTAAAATTGAGTGTACCACATCACCAAGGCCAAATACCGAAGATACTTTTTCAGCAGTTTACATGGACAGAGAAATGAGGAGATCTTGCAGGCCAAATACTGATCTTTTTAGGAAGAATTTCCATTCTCCCCTCTGATTGAAGTTTGAATGAGTTAGAGTATATTGTGAATATTCAAAGAATTCAGGACTTGTTTTTCATCTTGCCTGCAGCAATAAGGGCAGAGCCTATGAGCTGTAAGGTCAAGTGATTCAATGCCATTGTGAGGAGGTCCCAAAGGTGCTTTTTTCATGAGGCAACTGGACTTTCTTTTTTCTCTTTGAAGATGTTTCGCTTCTCATCCAAGAAGTTTCTTCTGCTTTCACTGAATGGTGGCAAATGGAAGGATTTATACTCCTTGCAGAAAGCTAGTCATTTGCATTCTTTTAGAGAGTCAGTGATGCCACCTTGAGGCCTACCTGTGTCATCCGGGTCACCTGAATAGTGCAAATGGGTGTGGAGCCATCTTGGAACTGTTGAAAGGACTGTAGACTAAAGATAGAGGATGTCGTATCCCTCCCCGTTGAGAGAGGACTGTTCAGTTTTGACATAGATGGCCCCTTTGACCTCTCTTTCAAACCAGTGGTCCTCTCTGTTCGAAATGTGGACTTTGCTTTGCCTTTTAAATGCTGATTCTTGTCCTGATGGGTTTGTTCTAAGAAGCGAAACATCTTCAAAAAGAAAAGGAAGTCCAGTGGCCTCGTGAAAAAGCACCTTTGGGACAACCATGACCTGGATGACTGAGAATCTCCATAGACGTTGTGAGGAGGTGCGCAACCAAGTAGAAATGGCTGCCTGGAGGTTGAACTAGGGGTGGGAGGAGAAAGAATAGAATAGAGCTGGAAAGGACCTTGGAGGTCTTCTAGTCCAGCCTCCTGCTCAAGCAGAACCTATACCGTCTTAGTCAGATGATTTTCCGGTCTCTTCTTAAAAATTTCCATTAATGGAGCATCCATGATTTCTGGGGGTAAGCTGTTCCACTGGTTGGTTGTCCTCACTGTCAGGAAGTTTCTCCTTAATTCTAGGTTGCTTCTCTCCTTGATCAGCTTCCAACCATTATTTCTTGTCCTTCCCTTTGGTGCTCTGGTGCTCCCCTCTGCCTTGTGGCAGTCCCCCACTGCTATCATATCTCCCCTATTTCTTCTTTAGATTAGCCAAACCCAAGTTCCGTAGCGGTTCTTCGTATGTTTTAGTTTCCAGGCCTTTGATCATCTTAGTTGCTCTTCTCTGATTTTTTTCTAAATTCTCAACATCTTTTTTGTGATAAGGTGACCAAAATTGGCTGCAGTATTCCAGGTGTGGTATTCCATCTTGATTCTATGCCTCGGTTTATACAACCCAGGATTGTATTAGCTTTTTTGGTTGCTGCTGCTGCACACTGCTGGCTCATGGTCAAGTGATCGTCCACTGGGACTCCAAGGTCCCTCTCACAGTTACTGTTTTTAAGCCCGGTCTTGCTCAATCTATATTTGTACGTTTGGTTTTTCCTGCCTAAATGTAGGACTTTGCTTTTCTCCACATGGAAACTCATTTTGTTGGGCAGGGCTGATTGTTCAAGTTCGTCAAGATCTTTTTGGAACCTGAGTTTGTCTTCTGGGGTGTTGGTTACTCCTGCCAGTTTGGTGTCATCTGCAAATTTCCTGAGTTCCCCTTCAGTTCTCTCATCTAAGTCATAAGATGAGAAGAAGATGAGAATTGCTGTGGGAAAAATCTCTCCTCTCCGATGGCTGCTCCCCCACCTGAGTGTTTAGCTTTTCAATTTGTTTTTTGTTTTTAAATAGCAAAGTGAAGTAATGCATGGAAGAAAACAGCTTTTAATTTGCTCAATACCTATCGATGTGGTGCATATTGATAGCCTATCTCCCTTTAATGTGAGCTTTCTTAAGAGGTACTTAGCCCAGGAGTTAATTCCCTAACCATCTAATTGAGCCCCTACATGCTCAGTTCTCTCTAATTGCCCATATAACCCTTTGGAGCAGAGAGGTATTTACAGGGAGTCAAAGTGAAAGAAGACATCTGTCTTTTGCTTAACAACCATACAAATATTCTAACATGGATCCTATTAGAAATGTTCCCAGTGCGCTTCAGGCTATCTTTAACCTGAAATTATATGTGGTTATTTTACCATTGCTTCTTCAGGCAAAGCAGCTCCCAAAATAAAAGAATTAGGAATCTAGATCCCATGACAAGACCTATAAAACCTCAATCCATGCTGGCTTGCTTGTTTACCCAGGATAAACCTCACAGAAAATCCCCACCAGCCAATGGTCCAATGCCAGGGGTGAATCAGTCCTGTCCTGCTTGCTTTGCTTTCAGGGGTTTTTCTACTCAGAAATAGACATGAACATTCCATCGTAAAGTTGGAAAGAATCCTTAGAATTCCATCTATTCTCCTATGAGGCTTTCTATAACATTATGTGTCAGGCTGTCCTCCTACAGAAGCCCAAAGTGGCGAATGCAGTGAAAAATCCCCCCCCCCATTCTGTGATTCCCTTGCATTGTCTTCAAAATCCCATTTGTGTTCTCCGTTTCATTCAGGGGAAGAGTCAGACAAGCCAGAAAGAACCAAACCGGCACCTTGATGGGGGACAAAGCCCAAGCCCTGGAGGAGGGAGGCCTGTGTCCACTGCTTAGTAGGGCTGCAGAAGAGCTCTGCAGGAGCCCAAAGACTGTTGGATGGCCCAGATGAGAGGATAGAAGGGGAACTCATCAGATTTGCAGATGTCACCAAGCTATGGGGAACAGTCAACTTCTTAGAGACAGACTTGAGATCCAGAAAGCTCTTGACAGACTTGAATCCTGGGCTCTATGCAACAAAATGCAATTCACTGGTGAGAAAAAGAAGGTTTTAAACTTAGGCAAGAAAAACTAAATGTATAGTATAGAAGGGGTTATACCTGGCCATACAGTAGTAACTGTGAGAGGGATTTAGGGGTCTTAGTGGACAGTAATTTAAGCATGAGACAGCTGTGTGCTGCAGCTGCCAAAAAGCCAACACAGTCCTAGGTTGCATCAACAGAGTGACAGTGTCAAAATCATGTGAAATAATGGTGTTGGTTTGTACTGGTAGGACCACACTTGGGAGTACTGCATTCAGTTCTGGTCACCACGATACAAAAAATATCCTGGGACCCTAGAAAGAGTGCAGAAAAGAGCAACAAAGATGATTAGGGGACCAGAGGATAAAGCATACAATGAATAATTGCAGGAAATGGGTATGGCTATCAAAGAGGACTAGGGGTCTCTGAGGTCAGCCTGTTCTCCACAGCAGCTGAGGGCTGGACAAGAAGTAACAGGTGGAAGATCATTAGGGAGAGATCCAACCAACAAAGGAGAAATTTCCTGAGAGCGAGAACAATTAATCAGTGGAACGGCTTGTGAGTACTCTCATCACTGAAGGTTTTCAATAAGAGATTGGTCAGCCATTTGTCTGGAATGGTATAAGGCCTGCTGGACAAGCAGGGGGTTAGATTAGACGACTTCAAATGGCCTCTTCCAAAGACATGGGAGTACCAGACCATCTTATTTGTCTCTTGAGAAACCTATATGCGGGTCAAGAAGTAACAGTGAGAACTGGACACAGAACCACTGATTGGTTCAAAATTGAGAAAGGAGTCCGGCAAGGCTGTATTCTGTCACCCTGCCTTACATACAGAGCACATCATGAAAAAGGCAGGGCTAGATGAATCAAAAGTTGGAATTAAGATTGCTGGGAGAAATATCAACAACCTAAGATATGCAGAAAGTGAAGAGGAACTGAAGAGCCTCTTGATGCGGGTGAAGAAGGAGAGTGCAAAAGTTGGCTTGAAACTCAACATTAAGAAAACCAAGATCATGGCATCCAGCCCTCTCAGTTCCTAACAAATAGATGGGGAAGAAATGGAGGTAGTGACAGATTTTATCCTCCTGGGCTCCAAGATCAGATGGGGACTGCAGCCAAGAAATTAAAAGACACTTGCTCCTGGGGAGGAAAGCTACGGCAAATCTAGACAGCATACTAAACAGCAGAGACATCACCCTGCCAACAAAAGTGCGTATAGTCAAGGCCGTGGTTTTCCCAGTTGCAATGTATGGCTGTGAAAGTTGGACCATAAGAAAGGCTGAGCACCAAAGAATTGAGGCCTTTGAACTCTGGTGCTGGAGAAGACTCCTGCGAGGCCCCTGGACTGCAAGGCGATCAAACTGGTCAGTCCTGGAGGAGATCAACCCCAACTGCTCTTTAGAAAGCCAGATCCTGAAGTGGAAACTCAAGTACTTTGGCCATCTAATGAGAAGGACTCCCTAGAGAAAAGTGTAATGCTGGGAAAGATGGAGGGCAAGAGAAGAAGGGGACGACAGAGAATGAGGTAGCCACTGAAGCAGGAGGCATGAGCTTAAATGGACTCCGGAAGATGGTAGAGGACAGAAAGGCCTGGAGGAACATTGTCCATGGGGTTGCGATGGGTCGGACACAACTTCGAAACTAACAACAAATGTTGCTATTTTGTTACTGCTTACCTTATTTTGTTTTTTGGGGTGATTGTGAAATATTCAGGTCTTTTCACTGAAAGGAAGCATGTGAAAATTTGCATAAATAAAAAGAACAGACTTGATGATTTCCCAAGTTTCAAAGCACAGCTTTTAGCCCTATCTCAGATTTTATGAATTCAAATTCATCTATATCATCAGTATGTGATAAGACTTTAATTTTGCTAATTAAATGGCTAACACCAATAGTAGCTTGGGCTTGAAAAATTGTAATTATTTTTAAGAAACATCACAAAATTTATTATAAAAAATTACAAAGTAAATTAGGTGAAATGCAAATTAAATGATACAACCATTTCTGTGGGAAGTCCTTTCAAGAGTATTGTTCTTTAAAAGTAAACATCACAGGTTTCCGGTTCCGGTCACGAGGACCGGAGCCATTCTTAGAAAGCCCCGGGACGGGGCTCGCGGTAAATTTAAAATATTTAAGTACCGCGAAAGGGAGCGACAAGGAGAGACGATTGGATTGAAGAGGAACTCAGATCTCTCAAGAAAAGCGAGGCTCGCCGCTGGAAAGTCCCTGGAAACCGCGAACAGAGCCACTGAAGCCGGTGGCGGCCGAGCGGCCGGGCAGCAGCCCCGAAAACGCCACGCTGCGAGAGCAAGGGAATTGGCGAGAGAGGAGTGAAAAAGCAGGAAGGGGACACAGGCTCGCCGCTGGGGGGGCCTGCCGGACTGAAGAGGACCCCCCCGGACGAGCTAGAGAGAAGGAGAAACAGCGAGAGAGCAACGGAGGAGGCCTGGCGAGGCAATCAGCTGCGGAGGCGAACGGAGCCGGAAAGAAACTGACAGGAGAGGAAGCGAGCGGCGCGAGTAACAGCAGCAAAGACTACCTACGTGAGAGGAGAGGGCCGGGCACTGAGAACAAAGGAGGAGGCAAGCGGAGCTGGCGGAGAGCAGCATCGAAAAGAAGGAGGCGGCAAAGAAGCAGACAACGGGGGAAGACCCAGGCAGAGGGACTGATTGGAAACCAAAACAGTGCCAGGACAACAGGAGGACAACCTCAAGATGGCCTCCAAACAGACCAAACTGACAGAAACGATGGGAGTTGTATCCTCCCATGCCCAGCCTACTAAACCACCAGGAAGCACCTTACCCACCCCCACACCCTCCCATCCAACGGCAGATCCCCTCCCATCCAACGGCAGATCCCCACAAGCCAGCTCAACAGCACACATAATACAAGAATTAAAGGAAGTAATAGGGATGCTGGTAGTGAGGATGGAAGGGATGGAAAAAAAGATGGAGGAAAATTGCAAAGAATTAAAACAAATGCTGATGGACCAGGGTAGGGAGCTGGAGAGAAAGTGGGAAGAGCAGCGCAGGGCGATGACCGCAGACCTGGTCCAAATGAAGGAGGAGATGCAAGCACACTACAAGGGCATAAGGGAGGAAATGGAGAAAAACTTCCAGGAGATCAGGGAGAAGGTGGACAAGCAGATGGACGAAAGGGAGAACCATGTAGAGGGACAGATAGCAGAACTGAAAAGGGTGGCTCAAGACCAATCCACCATGATCCAATACTGGCAGATGGCGTCTGCGATCAGGTTTAGAGGCTGGAAAGAGGAACCAAACGAAGCCCAAGGAGACCTGCTTGGAACCTTTGTAGAGGCCCTGGCAACATTTCTGGGAAAGAGCACCACAGAGATCGTTGGGCAATTCGACAGAATATACAGAGTGGGCGCATGGAAGGCAACAGACAGGCGTCGGCCAAGGGACGTGGTTATCCATTTTATGACGCAGGGATTCCGGAACCTCATCTCAGCCACATCTTACAACAAGAGATTATACATAGAGGGGCAGGAAGTGAAAGTACTGAAAGAGATCCCCCCAATGATGCTGCGAGACAGAAAGGACTACCAATTTTTGGTCGACGAACTGAGATCATGCGCCATGAGATTTCGATGGGAAGCCCCAACGGGGATGTCACTTTTCTATAAGAATAAAAGATGCTACCTGAACTCGGTCCAGAAAGCCAGAGAATTTCTTGCAAAGGAACTGACGGCAGGTGGGCCTCAACACATCACGAGAGAAGAAGCAGAAGGGCCACTGAGACGCGGAAGGGACCGAGAACAACGAGCAAACCACCCAGAAATACAGACCGACGCAGCAGCAAGAGAAAGGAAAGGACCAACTCGAGACACGATGACACAGAGAACAGAAAGCAACAACAACAAGGAAACAGGACAGACGGCAGATAGCAGAATACTACGATCCACTACCAAACGCACGGAGCAGCAAGGCACGACCCCTCTACACAACATGAGCACCAACCTGGATACCATGGGAACGAGACCAAAGAAGAACACAAGAGATAAAACAGAAGCGGTCTTGCAAGAGTATTCTGAAACCGACAATGGCAACTAATTACTTGACGTGGAACGTTAATGGACTAAATTCCCCACAGAAAAGGAGAAAGATATTTCATTATCTGTTTCAAGGAAGAAACGACATAATTTGCCTACAAGAAACACACATCAGAGCAGCAGACCAGAAATACTTAATCAACAACAGACTAGGTACACATTTTGTCGCAGCAGCGCCACGAAAGAAGAACGGGATTGTTATATACGTGAAGAAACATGTAATAGCCAAGCTAATAGAGTCAGACTCCCAGGGTAGATACCTAGCAATCGAAGTGACACAGGATGACAAGAAAATTCTAGTGATGGGCATATATGCACCAAATCAACAACAAGGAAAATTCTACAAAAAGATACACAAGAAGTTAACACAACTCAACTACAAATCATGTATTATTCTGGGAGATTGGAACGGGGTCATAGAGATTGCCCTAGACAAGAAGAAAACAAAACCTAACCCACAGAAGCACTCCAAGTTGCCTAAATCTTTCTTCGACATGAAGGAAGACCTTGTACTGACAGACGTCTGGAGGGAACGGCACGGCAAAGAGCAAGAATTCACCTTTTTCTCCGACAGACATCAGTCATTCTCCAGAATTGACTTTATATTAACATCAAGCGACCTGTTAGTTTGTCTAAACGCGGTGAAAATCCTGCCCAAAGTGCTAACAGATCACAATCCGGTGAAGATGGAACTAAGACATGGCGTGAGACAGAAGAGATCCTGGAGAATTAATGAAAACCTGTTTAGACATGGAGAAAAGGTGGCGGAATGCAAAAATGCCATGAAGGAATTCTTCAGCATAAACATGAACAACGAAACACCGATAGAAATGATCTGGGACGCCAGCAAGGCGTACATGCAGGGGATTCTTATGGACATGAATAAAAGGCACCGTCGCCAACAAGAACGAAAAAGAAAAGAGCTAGAAGAGGAGATAAGCAAGAAAGAGAGGCTATTAATAAAAAGACCAGAAGACAAAATCACCAAAGAAGGAATTAAGATCTTAAGAAAGCAGTTTGACATGTTGATGGCAGACCAAGTTGCGAGGAACATACAATATGCAAAACACAAGACATTCTGCAAGGCCAACAAACCGGGTCGATGGCTGGCCTACATCCTAAGAAAGAAACAGAAATCCCGCATAATTGAAAAGATAGAATATAAAGGCAAGGAGGAATTTCGACAAGTAACCATTAAGAAAGCCTTCACAGAATTCTACTCGAAGCTATACGCCGAGGAGAAGACACAGGACAAAGAGACAGAAACTTTTCTACAAAACGAAAAGATACAGGCAATCACCGATACACAGAGAGAGGCCCTGAATGCCGCAATCACAAAAGAGGAAATACACTCAGCGATCAAACAGCTGAAACCAGGAATATCGCCAGGGACGGATGGGATAACAGCGACTTACTACAAGTGTCTCCAGGAAGAGATGTTAGAACCCCTTAGACAGCTATTTGTCAATATACAAGAAGGAGGCCAAGTTCCACCATCCTGGAAAACAGCCTATATTTCATTAATCCCCAAGGAGGGGAAAGATACTACACAACCCGCAAACTACAGACCCATCTCACTACTTAACACGGACTACAAAATATTCACAAAAATTCTGACCGATAGACTAATGACTGTACTACGAAAAACAATACACCCGGACCAAAGGGGATTTATACAAGGACGCCAGATGAAAACCAATGTGAGACAGCTGTTGAACATAATAGAGTACTTGGACAGGCACAAACAGGTACCAGCCGCCCTTATGTTTGTGGACGCAGAAAAAGCCTTCGACAGACTGAATTGGCCATTCCTGACGAACCTGATCCAGAAGATGAAAATGGGAGCAGTTTCTCAACTCCATAAGGGCAATTTACCAGAAACAAACAGGCCAGATCATTGTGAACGGAGACCTAACAGACCCATTCAACATAGAGAGAGGCACGAGACAGGGATGCCCGCTGTCACCCCTGCTATTTGTCCTAACACTGGAAATTTTACTGAACAGGATAAGAGCGGCAGAGGACGTACAGGGCATACAGATTAAACAGCAAGACTACAAACTATGTGCCTTTGCGGATGACCTGCTGGTGACAATGTCGCAACCAGCACAGTCAGCAAGGAAATTGATGGAGATAATGGAAGACTATGGTAGGGTGTCAGGCTTCAAAGTAAATATATCAAAAACAAAGGTGCTAGTCAAAAACCTAGACAACAAAGCAAAACGGAACCTGGAAAGAATAACGGGTTGTGAAATAGTCAAGAAAGTCAAATACTTAGGAGTGGAGATAGAATCAACAAATGTGAAATTATACAAGAATAACTACGAGGTCCTGTGGAATAAGATACAAACAGACCTGGAAAGGTGAAAATCACTACGTCTGTCCCTGCTGGGCAGGATAGCGGCAGTAAAGATGAACGTCTTACCCAGATTTTTATTTCTCTTTCAAATGCTACCCATACTCAAGAAGGATGCGGACTTAGACAACTGGCAGAAGGGCATCAACAGATTTATTTGGGACGGCAAGAGACCGAGGGTGAAACTAAAAATCATCCAAGACGCAAGGGAGAGAGGGGGACTCAAAATGCCTAATCTAAAGCTATACTACTATGCAGCGACGTTGGTGGCGGTGAGTGACTGGATCAACATGACAAATGATAGAATTCTGAATGTTGAGGGGCATGGTCTACTATTCGGCTGGCACGCATACTTAGTTTACAGCAGCAAGATTGTTGGTGGGACAATACTGGAAGAATCCGGAAATACTGCCTATTGAAGAATGGACTGTGAAAGTAACAAATTTGGCGAAAATGGCGAAAATATCAAAATATCATACTTGAAAAATCGCACCAATGAACAATTTTTGACGGACTGGAAACAGTGGACAGACTATATCCAAGAGAGACACCAATCAAACAGAATGCGGCTGGCGTTTAGCTGAGGCTCGATGGGAGGAGGGAGGAAGGGTTAACAAATCAAATGTTTACAAAAACTAACACCCAATGTTGAATGTATACGTTCTATAACTAATGCCTCTTAACATATTCTTCTGACTAAGGTTTACTTTAATATTGTTAAAGTGGACTGAATCTCTACCTCAGGGTATGAAACTTCTACCTCAGGATCTTTGGTTAGGGACTATAAAAGATTGCGCTATTACTGAGACGAAGTTAATTCAGAAGTGTGAATGAACAATATGTGATAGACTAGATGTAGTAGATAAACCATATACAAGATTTACCTCGGGTTATTAAACTTTTATCTTAGGATTTTTGGTTAAGGATCATAAAAGATTGTACTAATACTGAGATGAATAATGTGTTATAGACTAGGAACCGTGGATAGGTTATAGAAAAGAGAAACACCAATCAAATAAATTGTAACAGGTGTATAGTTGAGGGTTGATGTGAGGAATGAAAAATGCTTACCAAACCAGCTGTTTACAAAGATTAACACTTAGTGATGTATACCAGGTGCTATGAAGAATGGTACAAACTATGATTTCATGTTCAATGCTGTTTGTATGAATGTAGATAGACCATATACAAGAGCTGTATTTCCAGGTCTTATGAGGACAGTTTATTAATATGAGCCCAGAGTTAATGTTGATTGCTTTAATATTGGAAAAGCGTACTGAATTTCTACCTCAGGATACTGAATTTCTACCTCAGGACCTTTTGTTAGGGACCATAAAAGATTGCATTACCACTGAGACGAATGTACGAGTTGTATTGCAGGATATATGATGATTGCTTTTTAATATGAACTCATGTATAAAGTTGATGGTTTTAATAAAATAATTTTTAACAAAAAAAAAAGTAAACATCAATTAGTTTAAATTCTATTTAATATTTTTCCTAATATAAAATCAGCCATTTTTCTTCATTTTTGGACTCTGTCTATTAAAGAACGGTGTGCTTCAATTCAAAGTTAAAAAGTACACTTCCACGCAAAAAGTATACCTACACGACCAGGAGGAGAAGCTGCTATCAGGATTTTATATAGTTGCTCCTGTAAAGAGTAAAGACCCCAAATCAATGTGGAACGAGAGAAAGGCTGCCTCTGAACAGGGATCACAGCCCGCCAGTCCAAGGAGTCCCTGCCCCCCCAACAACACAGAGGTGATCTACAGCAACATGTGTGCTTGTAGCTTTGTGTGCGTGTGAGAGATGCCAATTTTTCAACTTGAGGAGAGAAAGAATTGGGAGGCACAGGGGAGACATGCTTGACTTTATTAGAAAAATGCCTATTTATACAAGGCTCTGTATTGCACTCTTTATAGAACGGCTCCCCCAACAGCCTGATGAACCCCACATAACTTAAGTGATACGCATCCTGGTTCCTGTGCTGGATTGCATTAATTATGTATGCTACAAATTACAACATTCGGTAGAAAAATTCTTGGTCTTCTTTATTGTCTCCCATAGGAATGCGACCAATCTTCCCAGTGACTTAAAAAAACAAAGCATATACACTTTTTACGTCATTCTGTAAAAAAACAGACATTATCAAAATGGTACTGAAAACCATTCCATTTCTCGATCAGTGATGCCACAACTGACCGACTGACCAGCGCTTCATGCAAGTGGCCGGCAGCAGCAGAGCTCGGCCTGGAGGTGGGGGGGGGGCTCTTTTCAGGCAACAGCAAGAAAAGCAGGAAAGGACGACGGGCACAGCTGCTTCTTGGCTCTGCTGTGGCCAAAGGCTCCTCCCCCCCCCAGTCAGAGCCAGGTAGGTGTGCCAGGAGCAGGAACATGCTGAGGGCTGCAAGGGCAGAGTTTACTGGCGTAGTGGAGGGAGGGTGAGGGGGCAGTGCCAGCCTGGGGGTGGGTGGGAGCAGCAGTGGCAAAGGCAGAGGCAAGGCAAGCAAAAGGGAGCTCTCTGGGCAGTGGGCAGGGCCTCTCTGTCCATCATGGCCTGCTCCCCCCCCCGGCACGGGAGCAGCCCAGGTGCTTCAGATGTCCATGCAGTCGTCCTCCTCTTCCTCTTCCTCACCCTCTTCCTCCTCCTCCTCAGAGTCGCTCTCCAGAGAAGACTCTTGGCTGGAGGTCTCCACCACCTCCAGGGCAGGCTGGCAGAGGGTCTCCTTCTTCACGTTGGCTGCTGACTGGGCCGAAAGTATCGCAGACTGTTCCGGAAGAAGGAATGGTGGGGGTCAGTTACTAGTCCAATCCCCCCCATCAGAAATAGGCCCTTCAACCCGCAGAGGAAAAGCACAACCCTCCTGGTTGGATTAGCCCCAGGCACAGAGCAGGAATGGTGGCTCTTCTGTATGGGGGGGGGGAACCAGCTGTTACCACATGGTTCAGAGGGAGAGGACCGTTCTCTGCCGCTTCTCCTCCCCACCACCCTTTCAGCCTTCTCCTCCTTCACATTACTCCCCCCCATAACGTACCTTGAGCTTCTGCTTGGTCTCTTCCGAGATGCTGCCCTTTGGGGACAGGAGGGTGGGTGTTGGCGGAGTGACAGTGATCTCAGGCGGGAATTTGGAGACGGATGAAGGGATGAAGAGCTTTGGTACGCTGGGCAAGTTGCGGCATTTCACTCGGCTGCTGGTTTTGCTGACCTGCCTCCCCAGGGGATGTGTATCTGCCGTGAGTTCTGTCTTGGAACTGGATGCTAAGCCCCCCCCCCCAGTAGAAACGGAAGTGAGCCCCAAGGATCTCTGAAGGCACAGGGGGCACTTTGGTGTGACTGGCCTTTTGGATCTGCAACGTATTGTGGAGGACTCTTTCAGCCTCCTTTGAGGCCTGGAGGGCAGAGTGCAAAAATGGGGGTACCAGCAGATCCTTCCCGCACCCCAAATGGAACCGAACAAGGATCGAAGCTTTCCTCACCTGGATCCGCTGCCTGCCCTGCTGACTCCAGCTCCACCTGCCAGGGTGGTAGAACAGAAGAGGGGATGACAGCAGCCATTTTCATCTGGTGGCAGAGGTTGGATTCCTGCTGTGGTCCCGCTAGGCGTGACTCCGATCTGCTCTCCTCTTCTTTTTCTGTGCAAACAGAGAGATCCAACAGGGTTACTCTTACAGGTGTAAACTGCCCCACCCCAGCCCTGGGAGCCCCTAGAAGAGATTTCTCCCCAATGTTCTTGGGGAAGTTTCCTGAAGCTGACCTTTCTGCAGATCAAGAGTGTGTGTTGAGCTGCTAACCATTAGCACACTGGTTAGGATACTGGTGTTTACTGGAGAGAACTGGTTTCTATGGCCAAGCAAGGGAGCCCCCCAAATACAAGCCAGAGAGAAGTCAAGGAAAGTGGGGCTATATTCAGACCACCAAATATGGGGGGATTTCAGCATTTCATGCCCCAATGGCTGTAAACCTTTCTCTGTCCTGGGAGATGTGAGTTTGCAGGCCACAGGTAGAGCATCCCAAGAGGAATTAGGAACATGGGATGCCCTTGGGCTGCTCCAGAGGTCAAATACAGGGCAGGTTAAGGATCTGAATGAAGGAAAGGTTGTCGAGCAGAATGAGGGGTCAATGGGTGAGTAGGGAAGTCCCTCAGCCATTCTTAGAAGTTCTGCTGCAACCCTTTTTGCTTGGATCTACAGAAGATACAGGCCTGGCCCAAACAAAGAGCTGGTTTGCTCGCAAGCAAACCTGTATCTCCCTGGAACCCAAGGCCCTGCTCTAAGCACTTTTCTACACAAGAATTCCAGAAATCAACCTCAGAGACAGAATCGCAGATGCACAACAGAAAAGAGACATCATGCCTGCCAATACTTTTCTTGCTTTATTGTGGAAACATCAGGCTGGCAACAGAAGTCAGTGCCAGCAGCCCACTCCCCTCCTACTGCTGACTACTCTTCCCTTGTTGCCAGGGCAACCTGTTTGCAGATGCTGACAGCAGAGGGTGGCACTCATCTGCTGGCGCCTCACACTGGTTTATTCTCTCCAATTCCTCAACCCACACTCCCTAAAAGGAATCTGACAGATGCACACCAAAACTCTCAGACTTATGGTTTCCTGGCTTCAGGTTCAAGACCTTCTCATCCTTCAGCCCCAGGTCACACAATCCTTTTTATTCAATTTTCAATTTGGAATAGAGCTGGAAGGGACCTTGGCGGTCTTCTAGTCCAACCCAATGCTTAAGCAGGAGGACCTATACCATCTCAGACAAATGACCTCTAGCCTCTTCTTAAAAAATCTCCAGTGATGGAGCCCCCGATTTCTGAAGGCAAGCTGTTCCACTGGTTAACTGTCTTCACTGTCAGGAAGTTTTTCCTTAATTCTAGGTTGCTTCTCTCTGTTCAGTTTCCAACCATTGTTTCTTGATCTGCCCTCTGGTGCTTTGGTGAATAACCTGACCCCCTCTTCTTTGTGGCAGCTCCTCAAGTACTGGAATACTGCTATCATGTCTCCCGTTTCTTCTTTTCTTTGGACTAACCCAGGGGTACGCAACGCTGGCTCTTTTATGACTTGTGGACTTCAACTCCCAGAATTCCTGGACTAGCCAAACCCAAGTCCTGCAGCCATTCTTCGTATGTTTTAGTCTGGGCCTTTGATCATCTTAGTTGCTTTTCTCTGAATTTTTCCCAAATTCTCAACATCTTTTTATGCTTCACTGTCAGTATTTTAAAGAAGGTTTTAAATCTCCATCACTGGAGGTTTTTAAGAAGAGATTGGACACCCATTTGTCTGAAATGTCATAGGAACTCCTGCTTGAGCAAAGGGTTGGACTAGAAGACCGCCAAGGTCCCTTCCAGCCCTGTTATTCTGTTAAAGGAAGCAAGAAGTGAAGGGTCCCATGCCAGAGGCCTGCTTCAGCAGCCAAGCCTGGCCCAGTAATCAAGGGGAAGATGAGTCGGCTGCCAGAGACGTACCTCTTTCTATGTCTTCCACATCAAATCACCCAATTTTTTAACTAGTTGTAGTCTCTTAGCTACTTCATTTCTCATGCTCCCTGTTTAGGTTTCACTGCTGTTGAAGGCCGCTTCCTGCAGCCAAGGCACCACCTTCTCCTCCTTTTTGTCCAATGGAGCATCTTGGGAGGGGCTTCCTGGACTGAAGGCCAATTCCAACCTATGAGTGACATGCTAAGACAAAGTGACACCCCTCCGTACCAGGATCTTGCCATCTATGTGCTGATTAAGACATTCACTCTATGCACAAGCACCATGAAGTGCACAACTCAACAGCATCCCTATCTTTCCCATCAGAGAAGAGGTGAAGGGAGCAGTTCTGCAGCTAAATGAACAGTGCCAGCCACAGGAACGGCCCACCCTCGAATCTTATGGAAGTCCCAGTAAGAGGTTAAAGCACAAAACAGGCCCACTGACCAGGCGATGGGAGTGGGGGGCTCTCCACTGGTCAGCTCCAGGGTCAGTAGAGGAATCGCTACAGGGCTCCCAGGGTGACTTCTCTGCCACTGAGATGCCTAGGCAGCCCTCTGGCTTTTCCTGCTGAAAGCTGCCCACAAGGCAGGGGCTGGTTCCCAAGAGCCGCCCTCTCTTCAGCACTGGCATGGAGAACAGGGGCTGAGCTACCCTGGCGAATGTGGGTTTACATTTGGAGGACAGAAGAAGAAAACCAGAAGTCGCAGTTGTTAGAAACCTAGTTTGCTGCAGCATTTCTTGTTTTTACCAGCCCACTGAACCTGCCTATGTTGAAAAGTACCTCCTTTAGCGTTTGCTAAAACTGGGGAGCCTGTCCTGTCCCCACACTTTTACCAATCAGAAACTTCTATGTGCCTGTGTGGCAAAATTACAAACTGTGAGCAACATACATTGGAAAACTGAGGATTTTAGCTACAGATCCCTAAGCAAATGCCTGGCCTTTTGTGAAAAACTAAAATGGAAATATCCAAAATGGTGGCTAACTTGACTGCACCAAATAAAGCTAAAATTAGGCACAAAAGCTCAGATTCAAGCTTTGGAGTGAAACTTGGGCTCAGTTCTCATGCTGAAATTATTTGAAATGCTGCCTTTATGTGTCATTTGCAGAGGCTGCTATTAAGGGAATCATCCCAATTTCTGAGGGATCTCAAAGCACTTTCAGGGAGCTTTGAACAAGACACCAAGTGGACAGATTCATGCACACAGGACATCAGGCTGAATCTACTCAGCTGAACTCCATTATGATTAGAGCTGGAGAGAATCCAAGGCTTAATGTTATTTGCTACATAACAACTTTTCCTGGTCTTTCTCCCATAGGTTGTGTGGTCCATGTGTCCCTGCAACCTGGAGGATCCATCTCTAGATGCCAGAAATCTCTTTCCCAAACGCACAATGCAACCCAGTCCTCCAATGTTCAGCTACTGTAACATGGCTGGTGTGCTTCTCTGGAGCGGTTAAACCAAAGACACTCAGCATTTCAGGGGGTGTAAAATATGTCTCAGAAAGATGAACCCGGGACAGAAAGATAAAATCCCTAAACGGCAGATGATACGCGTTGATGATAATCTCTGATCTTGGCATTGGACATGATGGATCACTCCCAAGCTGTGGACAGTTAGGGTGGGTGGGCAGGCATTGGACAAATTCCAAGCAGAATTTATTTAAGTAGATAAGGAACCAGGATTTTCACTGAATTCTCTGTGCTCCCTCTGTGTTGTGACCTGTTACTGGACTAAATGCCAGCTCCAATCTACTAGTGACATGAACAGAGCTGGAAGGGACCTTGGAGGTCTTCTAGTCCAGCCCCCTGCTCAAGCAGAGAAGAGAGATACCCATCCAGACCAGGATCTTGCAACTCTTTCTGAGTTGGATAAAGGGCTGTTTTGAGGTATTCAGAGATTGCAAGGAAGGCCAGACTCAGAATGAGTGGAGGCCTTCTCTGGTGGCCATCTGGGCAACAGGGGACAGGCCACAGAAGGACCAGAACACAGTAGGAACAGGAGGGCCAGCCCTTTGGAAGCAGCACTCCTTTAAAAGAGGATTCAATGGAGGAGGGGGGGGGGAAGAGAAGGCAAGAGCAGAGGGCGTGTGTATGTGGGGGAGGGGAGGCTCTCTTTAGTTTTGTTCCTGGATCACCTGTTCTATCCTACATACTTTATGGCTTGGGTCCCCCAAAAGTCATTCTGACTCATTAGCCTATTTCAGCATTCGGCTCTCAAGATTCTGAGCATGCAGAAATGTCACTTAAGACGATCCAAATGGGAAAACCATGGGGAGGCAGCTGCTGAAGAAGCCACATGGAGATTCCTTGATTTCAGTAACAATTCCCCAATGGGAAATCTTCTGTCCTGGAGCATGATGTGGGTGCCGGATGATCCCAATTACAGAGACCCATTTCAATTAGGCTTCAGACCTGGTTGTGGTGAGGAAACCATGGACCCATGCCTGCTGAGCGATGATCCAGACGGTGCTCCAAGCAGCTTTTCCGCATTTCTTAAGCCATGATACATTGAGAGTAGCATTTAGAATAGAATAGAGCTGGAAGGGACCTTGGTGGTCTTCTAGTCCAGCCCCCTGCTCAACCTATACCATCTCAGAAAAGTGACTGTCTAGCCTCTTCTTAAAAATCTCTAGTGATGGAGCATCCACGATTTCTGGGGGGAAGCTGTTCCACTGGTTAATTGTCCTCACTGTCAGGAAGCTTCTCCTTAATTCCAGGCTGCTTCTCTCTTGGGTCAGTTTCCAATCATTGTTTTTTGTCCTGCCCTCTGGTGCTTTGGTGAATAATGTGACCCCCTCTTCTTTCGTGGCAGCCCCTCAAGTACTGGAATACTGCTATCACGTCTCCCCTATTTCTTCTTTTCTTTAGACTAACCAAGCCCAAGTCCTGCAGCCATTCTTTGTGAGTTTAGAAGACATTATTTCATGGTGCTTCTGCTCCTTCTTGGACCAAGCATTTCAAAAGAGGAGTTTGCTTGTGCAGTCCCTAACCCGCTGTTAATCCTGATTTTTAATACACAGACACACACACCAGAGAGAGGGAGGGAGGGAGGGAGGGAGGAGGAGGGACGGGAGAGAGAGAGAGCAAGCAAGCTGCATTCTCCTTCAGCTACTAGTGCATTTCTAAATCAGTTTCTCAGTTATCTTGAAAGCCTCAGCTGGTTTGATACCATATTGACTAAAAACTGCTTTCACCATTGAGGATCTGCAAGAGAGGCGCCTCCCCCCCCCACTTGCCAAGGAGAGAAGCTCTCTACCCCTGGGGCCCATCAGCCCTTCCAGGCCAGCTTTTTAAAAAGCCCGGAGAGCAATTTATGCTCTCCAGCCTTCCTCCTGCATAGATGTATTGCTCTGCTTGGAATTTAGCTGAGTTTTAGTACCCAGTGCGAAGGGATGCTTTGACTACTTCAAAGAGGCCAATTCTGAAAAGGAAGTCCTGTGGCTGCCTAAAGCAACTGTCACCAACCACAGGAAGAGACTCTCCGAGGAGGAGGCAGACCCATCAGTCGAGAAGCAGATCTTTACAAGAGAAAAGCTCACCAGGCCTAAGACTGGACGCAGGAGGCATCTCCTGGGTGTTCTCCACCCCTGCCGGCTCCTGTGGTGGCAAGAGGAGACCCCCGGTGGCAGAAGAAGAAGAGGAGGAGGAGGAGGAGGAGGAGGAGGAGGAGGAGGGCGAGGCTGCCTTGGGCTTGCTCTGCTGATCTGCCGGTCTGGGTGGGACTTCTGCAACCGAGGAGGCCGTGTCCGCAGCAGTCCCCAGGGGGGGCGTCAGAGACTTGGGGGCAGCAGCAAAGAAGTGGTCCCTGCTATCTCTGGGGTGCTTTGGGGTGGCAGGAGCATCTCCGGCTGACTAGAAAAGAGAAAAAGGAAAAACAGGGCGACGGGTCAGAGGGGGAGGGGTTCGTAACTGCGCGCAGGGCCCAACTCCACCCCACTGGCAAATTCTACTGAGTGCATTTCTTACCTGCCCCTCCCCCAGCTGCACCCTTGACCCTAAAGGCCTCTGTGCCTAAAGAAGCTTCCAAAATCCAGGCACAGAACTTGCCTTTTCCTAAACAATGTATTTTAGAAGACATGGATATGAAGCGAAATTCCCCCAGAAAGAAATGCAAAAAAAAAAAAAAAAAAAAAAAAGAGAGAAGCTTTTTCTTGGGAGGGGGCATGTCAGACCGAGGCATCCTGAGCCACGGAATCAGTCTCAAAGGGCCACCTTCCAGGGAATGTAGCCAGGAGACTTCCCACCCTTGCTCAGAGCTGCTAGCCCCATGCCAGCTCTCTGAGGGTGTTTTAGAAATAGGAAACGTACATAAAGAAGTAAAGCACAGGGAAATGTGCCAGATACAAATGTAACATGGTAGACTGAGCCCAAGGACGAGACCCAACCTGAATCTCTTCATTTCTGACCCCCAGACTGAAGCAGAGGCAGGCAGGCAGTCCAACAAACCTGCTTTGTTCTCCACCAAAACACTCCGAACACGGACAATGTAGTCGTGGACCATGCAAACAAGCAGCAGTTCAGTGCATGGAACTATTAGTAGACTGGATGCTCTGCACCTCTTGCTGGACTCCCAGGGAGCATTCAGGGCTGCATCCGAGGGGAAAAGGCGCATGCGCTGGCCTGCCTCTGGCCGCATCACAGAAGAGCAAGCCAACTTTGGTGCAGAGGAAAGGGAAGAGCCGATCTGAAGCCCAGCAGAGCCACTCCAAGGGCTGGCAGGACCAGCACGGCTCTCCCCTCCTTCGCTGGGTTCCCGGCAGCAGCCACAAGCGGCTCTCACACTGGCTGAGGAGACCAGCTAAGGACTTACCTGTTTTTGGGCAGAAGCACCAATGTGCACTTGGCAAAATTTGACGGCCTGTTCCAGAGCTGCCACTTCATCAACCTGCGGGCAGAAATCACATTAGGGAGCCCAAGCAGTCAGAAGACGCTTCCTAAAAGACATTCAGCCAGTCCTGTCTGGGAAGGCCATGCTCAAGATGCCCCCAGAACAGGCCTTGCCCCCCCCTTCGTGAAGCTCTCTCCCAAGGGGGGGGAGGGGTTCTCTTGACAGAGAAAATGGGCTTGCCTCAGAGACAATCCTTCTGGGAACAGGCAGTCTTTCTCATGGCTGGCTACGTTAGAACATAAGAAGAGCCCTGCTGAATCAGGCCAAAGCCCATCGAGTCCAGCATTCTGTGTCACACAGTGGCCCACCAAATGTACATGGGGATCTTGAGCAGAAAGAGAAGGCAAAACCCTCCCTTTCCCTGGACCCCCAAACAAATGGTACTCAAGGGAATCCTGCCTGCCTCAACCAACATAGAGGCGGCACATGGACATCTGTTGCTTCCTTTTCATAATGATTTTTTGTTTTAGTTGGGGCAGTGCTTGCTTATTTTATTTAGGCCGATTTGGGCCATTTACTTTTAAAATGTATGCTTATGTGAAGCACCCTGAGGTGAAATTAGTAAGAATCTGCGGCTGTCATTTCTCTCGGCCAACAGGCGAGGCTTCCCTTTCTTCACCTATCCCCTGATGCCAAGAGTGAAACGAGCCCAGCTGTGGGGGCCACCGCCAGTCAGCACCTCGCAAGCCCTTTACTCACTTGCTTAATGAGCATGTAGGTCTCAGACATGATCTTCTCAATTTTGCCTAGGTCATAGGTCATAACCTTCTGCCCCTGCTGCCACACGCGGTAGGCGTCCAGAAGAAGGGTCTTCCCCGACTCTGTGTCCCCGGCCAGCTTCCTCTTCCGGTTGGGCTTCTGGCTGGTCTCTTCTGGGGGGCAGGCCTGGCCCTGGGCCTTCCCTGCCTCCAGTTGCTGGTGCTTCGAGCTGATGCTCAAATCCTCCAGGGATAGCTCTGCCGTGGTCCGGCTCTCGGGAACCTTGTCCTTGCAGACCTTGCCAGAGGGTGCTTGGGCCAGCTCAGGATAAAGAGAAGAGGCCTCCATTTTTTCAGGCTCAGCAGCAAAATGGTCATACTCCATGGGCTCAGCCGTGCCTGATGGAGACATTCCTTTCGTTTCTTTCACTGGCTTGCCCTCAGCTGGCTCCATGGCAGCGAGAGGCTGGTCCTGGCCCTCTTCTCGGGCCACATCTTCAATGTTGTAAGACACCCCCTCCTCTCTGGACAAGGCTGCCTTTGGGGGCATGTCTTCCTGACCCTCCTCTGCACTTGCCTTGTGAAAGACATCAGTAGTCATTCTTGTCTCCAAAATGTCACCACACTGTCCACTTTGATCTTCAGAGACCTTCAAGGCAAACAGAGTTATCTGGCTGAATTTCCATGAGAGTCTGCATTGTGGGTGGTGTGGGAAGACTTACCTCGGTGAGCTCATGCAACATGTCCTCTAGCACCATCACAGTGAGAACAAAGGCGCGCTGGGCAAGAACCTGGCGATCCGCATCCCTCAAGTATTTCCTGTAGTCAGGAAAAGAAGAGCCATACAGGTTAGAGGCAGAAACTGCCCATCATTTCAAGGAAATCCAAGCCATCCACCACACACCATGCTGCACCATCATGTTCTCCCAGTCCCATCTTACAGGACAGTGGCTATTCAGATTCAGTCGTGGGTGTAGTAAAACATTCCATAAATTTTATATCCAGCAACAATTTCTATCCTTAGCCACAGACTCACTTATGGAGTTGCCTGGCTGAAGTTAAAACCACACGACTCCAAATGGCAACAGAGCCTGCCTTAAAGCAGCGGTTCTCAACCTGTGGGTTGCGACCACTTTGGGGGTCGAACGACTCTTTCACAGGGGTTGCCTAAGACCATCGGAAAACACATATTTCCGATGGTCTTAGGAACCAGACACCGTTTCTCTATCCGTCTCCGCACGGCCTCCTCCGCCATTTGCACAGAGAGAGAGAGAGAGAGAGAGAGAGAGAGAGAGAGAGAGAGAGAGAGACAGACAGAGAGAGAGAGAGAGAGAGAGAGAGAGAGAGAGACAGAGAGACAGAGAGAGAGAGAGAGACAGAGAGAGAGAGAGAGAGAGAGAGAGAGAGAGAGAGAGAGAGAGAGGCACTTTCGCTTCCCTTCTCTCTCTCAGGTGGACTTACCTCCTGCAGGGCTTCTGATTGGCCCTGCGCCCGGGTGCCCCACCCCCTGGGAGAAGCGGGGCCAGGGCCTCGTGGCCTTGGAGCCGCCCGGGGAAGCCCCAGGATCCCTGTTGGGAGCGGCCCACTGGAGGCTCCGCTGAGCGGGCCAGCCCTCCCGCAAGCCGTGCCCAAGGGAGACCAGCCACTGCAATCCCCAGCCAGCCCGACCATTGGACCCGCTGGCCAGGAAGGCGCGCCGGAGTCCAGACTGCCGGGAAGGAAGAAGGAGATTCAGCAAAGGTAGGAGAGGAGAGCCGCCTCCTGGGGCCCAGTGCTGGCGGCGGCTTCCTTGCCATCCTCTTCCTCCTCCCCTTCTTCCTCCTCCTGCCCCCAAGGCAGCTTGGGCGGGCGCCGAGGCAAAAGGGGTGCCTGGGGGGGAGCAGCTGGGCTGGCGGGCTGCGCGGCACTAGTCCCCACCACGGCTCCATCGGATGGGCAGAGGGCGAGGCCGGGCAGTGTAGGGGTGGCGGCAGCGGTTTTCTCGCCCTTCTCCTCTCCTTCCTCCTGCTCCCCCAAAGCGGCTCGGGCGGGCGCCGGGGCAAGAGGGGTGCCTGGGGGGGAGCAGCTAGGCTGGTGGAGGGGCTGGCAGGCTGCGCGGCACCAGTCCCCACCGCGGCTCCATCGGATGGGCGGAGGGTGAGGCCGGGCAGCACGGGGGCGGCGGCAGTGGTTTTCTCGTCCTTGTCCTCTCCTCCCTCCTGCTGCCCCCAAAGCGGCTCGGGCAGGCGCCGGGAGGAAGAGGGGTGCCTGGGGGGGAGCAGCGGGCTGGCGGAGGGGCTGGTGGGCCACGCAGCACCAGCCCCCACAGCAGCTCCATCGATGGATGGAGGAGGGCTCCATTTCTATCAAAATAAAAACAATACTTAGTGTTGTATATCAGGTGCCATGATGATTGCTGCATAATATGTTTTTATGTTCAATGTTGATTGTTTTAATAAAAGAATTTTTATAGTGAAAAAAAAACATCTTTATGCTGTGAACTTGCAAAGCTGCTAACAAACACTTTCCTCTGCTTGACCCAATTGCCCACTTTTCCCTCCAAAAAGCTTCAGTTAAACCAATGTCATGTATTCAAAATTCTTTTCATAACTTGAGAAAGTCCCAGCAGCGTCAATGAGCATCCTTAATCAGAGGCAGAAGCAAGATAACTGGGATGAAGCACAGAAGCCTTTGGGTGTGCTAAGCTCTGATCCCCAGGTTTTTTTTCTCTTCTTCTTTTTTGGGGTTCCCAGCCCCAAAGCTCAACTCCCAGCTCAGGAAGGCACTGGTGACACAAGGAAAGCCATCTTTGGTTTTGTGAACGCTATCAAGAAGGGTCTGACTTCCTCTATTGAAGAATGGACTTTGAAAGTTATAAACTTGGCAGAAATGGCAAAAATATCTGCATATTTGAAGGATCACTCAAATGAAAAATATATGTTGGATTGGAAAAAATGGATAGAGTATATACAAGGGAAATATCAATCTAAGAAATTGTATTTAGCCTATAGTTAAATTTTTATATGTTGGATTGTAAAATGTTTAATTTTTTTAATAGGATTTATATTACAACTTTGTTTAGTTTAGTGGGTTTTCTTGTGTTTTACCCTGTATTCACTCTGGGAAGTCGGGGGGTGGGTGGGGGGGTGTCTTGGCGACGTTTCGACGAAGTCTCATTCCTCATCTTCAGGCTGGTGCTTTTGGCTTCTGCTTCTAGGAGCAATGTGTGACAGAAGCCAAAAGCACCAGCCTGAAGATGACGAATGAGACTTCGTCGAAACGTCGCCAAGACACTTCAAATTCTACGTGGGAGAAAACCCGAAGAACCAAAGACCTACATACAAACACCCGCGAAAACCTCAGAAAACAAATATATATATATATATATATATATATATATATATATATATATATATATATATATATATATATATATATATATATATATATATATATATATATATATATATATATATATATATATATATATATACACACTGACAAAGCGGGAGAGAACTTGTAGCTCAATAGGTTAAAGCATCTGCTTAGCATGCAGACTGCCCAGGTTCGAATCCCAGAAGGGTGAGTTCTGACTGAAGAGAGTTAAGAAACTCGAAATAGCTATATCAGAAATTCCCTTATTTCTTTGTCAACAATTTTAAACAACATATATATATTTGTGCTTGCAAGATGGCTCTGGGTTGAGCTGAAACAAGCAAAAGGAAAGAATGATTCCTTCCTCCCATATTTGGGTTTACAGGGTGCAATCTAAAAAAATAAACACTTGACACATATCCTTACTCCCTGACTACTGACAAAGCGGGAGAGAACTTGTGGCTCAATAGGTTAAAGCATCTGCTTAGCATGCAGACTGCCCAGGTTCGAATCCCAGAATGGTGAGTTCTGACTGAAGAGAGTTAAGAAACTCGAAATAGCTATATCAGAAATTCCCTTATTTCTTTGTCAACAATTTTAAACAACATATATATATTTGTGCTTGCAAGATGGCTCTGGGTTGAGCTGAAACAAGCAAAAGGAAAGAATGATTCCTTCCTCCCATATTTGGGTTTACAGGGTGCAATCTAAAAAAAAATAAACACTTGACACATATCCTTACTCCCTGACTACTGACAAAGCGGGAGAGAACTTGTGGCTCAATAGGTTAAAGCATCTGCTTAGCATGCAGACTGCCCAGTTTCGAATCCCAGAAGGGTGAGTTCTGACTGAAGAGAGTTAAGAAACTCGAAATAGCTATATCAGAAATTCCCTTATTTCTTTGTCAACAATTTTAAACAACATATATATATTTGTGCTTGCAAGATGGCTCTGGGTTGAGCTGAAACAAGCAAAAGGAAAGAATGATTCCTTCCTCCCATATTTGGGTTTACAGGGTGCAATCTAAAAAAAATAAACACTTGACACATATCCTTACTCCCTGACTACTGACAAAGCGGGAGAGAACTTGTGGCTCAATAGGTTAAAGCATCTGCTTAGCATGCAGACTGCCCAGATTCGAATCCCAGAAGGGTGAGTTCTGACTGAAGAGAGTTAAGAAACTCGAAATAGCTATATCAGAAATTCCCTTATTTCTTTGTCAACAATTTTAAACAACATATATATATTTGTGCTTGCAAGATGGCTCTGGGTTGAGCTGAAACAAGCAAAAGGAAAGAATGATTCCTTCCTCCCATATTTGGGTTTACAGGGTGCAATCTAAAAAAATAAAAATAAACACTTGACACATATCCTTACTCCCTGACTACTGACAAAGCGGGAGAGAACTTGTGGCTCAATAGGTTAAAGCATCTGCTTAGCATGCAGACTGCCCAGGTTCGAATCCCAGAAGGGTGAGTTCTGACTGAAGAGAGTTAAGAAACTCGAAATAGCTATATCAGAAATTCCCTTATTTCTTTGTCAACAATTTTAAACAACAATTTTAAACACTGCTCGTGCAGTGCCTCGTAACCACATCTGGAGGGGTTGGAGTGTGAGGAGTGAAGGTGAAGGAAAGTAGGTAAGTTGTAGGAGGGTGAAGAGAGGGAGAAAGAGAAGGTGGGGGGATGGAGTAGGTAGGGAGGAAGAAGACGGTGATGTGGTGGGGGATGCTGCTGAGCAACACCCATAGTTGTTTTTTTTTAATTACTCTATGCAAGTTTTTATATTTTGTTAAAGTTGAAAATGATTGTATTAAGTTGAGTTGTATTTAATTTGATTCTTTTTTTTACAATTACAATAATAAAATTAATAAAATATTTTTTTTTAAAAAAAAGAAGGGTCTGACTTCCCTTGTAGCTCTAGGACTGGGGAGACCATTTGCACAGGGAGAAACCTCCCCCTCTCCCATCAGCAAAGCCTGGGAAGTTCCACCCTCCCCTCACGGAGGGAACAGGGAAGCGAAGCCTTTGGCACTCACTTTCCCTGGTCGGGGGTCCTCTGCAGCATAGAGGAGATTTTCAGCAAGGTGGGGTAATCTTTGAGTTGGGACAGCACGTTCAGCAGCAGGACGATGGAGCGGTTCATGTGAGAGGCGAAGCTACCGGGACGATCAATTTCATCCACGGGGATGCGCCAAATTCCCTGTGCAGAAAGCAAGAGAAGACAAGTCACAAACAAGACACGTTCTTCCCCCTTTGACTTTGGCTGGCAGAGGACTTTGCCTCTTGGATATGCCGACTTCCCCATCTAGTCTCCAGCCATGGCTGAGAAGGCCATCAGAGAAAACTTGCTCACCGCTAATCACTTTACCCAGCACAAGGCATGTGTGCTTGCAGAAATCTACACTTCTGGTTTGAACTCAGCTATTCAAGCTTAAAGAGATAAAGAGAGAGAACTTTTATGATTATTTGGCTTCTGGCTAACTGTGGTCAGTTGTGGAAGAAACAGGCAAGAGAGACACCCGCAGATGTTGGTTAAGCTGCTAACAGTATTGAGGCAAGACCAGAGTCATGTCTTCTTTTACCCAGTTCAGGGGAAATAATGGAGGGACTTGCATCTGGAGGTGGGAATGGGCAGCTAAGGATCCAGAGGAGGCCCGGCGAGTCCTTAAAAAGGTCAGGGGAGGGTCCTGGGATGCTTTTGAAGGGCCGTTGTTGCCTTTCAGGGTCTCTTAAGGGCCAGGATACCTGCTGGCTGCTCCAAGGGGCCCCCAGAGACTATTCACACGACTGGAGGCTGCAATCCTGAGGCTCCAATAATTGAAAGGCCTCGGTCATCTGGAACCTTCCCCCTCCCCCAGCAGGCCTCCCCCGACACCCGGGCTCCTCGGTCTCGCCGGCCGGTCTACCTCCGCGCATTGAAATCCGGCTTGCACGTGAAAAAGGCAAGGCAGGGCCGCTCCACGGCAGGCGACTCGGGATGCCCGAGTCGGGCTCGGCGGCTGTGCCAGCATCCCCTGGCACCGGGAAGCCTCCGCAGAGACCGCCCGGGAGGGCCGCCGCCCGCCTCTCTCTCTCCTCTCTGCGCCCGGTCGGAATTCAAAGCAGAGCCGCCCAGGAAGGAAGTGAGCGCGGCGGCGGCGGCAGATCAACCTCCTGACTCTTCAGCCGCTGACCCCACCTGACCCCCGTCGCCCGCCTTCCTTGTCGGGAGCGGCCGCGCAGCCCCTCCCTTCCCGCCGACGCCCCCCGGCGGCGGCTCACCATTTCGGACAGGCGCAAGCAGCAGCCCGCCGACCCCCGAGCGGCGGTAGCGGTCGAGGCGAGGTTCGTGGCACCCCCGCGACTATTCCCGGGCGGTGCCCGTGCGTGGCTCCGCGGCCGCGGGAGGAGGACGGAGCCGTCGCGACCCGCGGCCTCGCCCCGCCCGTCCTTTGCCGGGCTGCCCTTGCCTCTCTCCGCGGCCGGCCCGGTTCGGCCCTCAAAGCGACGCGTTGCTGCCCGGCCCCTCCTGCGCGTTGCCCGCGCCGCCTACCTCCCCGGCGGAGCAGCGCCGCCCGGCCCGCTGCCCGCGCGGGAGCCGAGAGTAGGGCGGCGCCGCTCCTGCCCGCAGCTGCAAGGCCGCCGCGTCCTGCCACCCCCGCCGCTCTGCCTGGAGCGCCCCGGGGAAACGCGGCGCCTTCCCGAAGTCCCCGGGGCCCTCCGCCACCCCCGCGGCAGTAGAAGCGGATCCGTGTCCGCCCCCGCGGCCCCTTTCGCCGTTTGCCTTCGGCCTCCTCCGTGGAGGGAAGGGAGCCGTACACCATATAAAGCCCCACTTTACTGATGCCGGCCCAGCCTGCGCCTCCCAAGGCCGGTGCCATCCCAGTCCCGGACGACCCAGGGGCAGCTTGAATCGGGCCGCCCTCGCTGCGAGCTTCCAGGCCTGCAGCCCCCTCAACCCGCAGCAACCGCCCCAGAATAGAGCCTGGAGACCCCACAGCGCACAAGTGCCGCAGGCGAGAATCGAGGGGAGAAGCTTCCCCCCCATCTCGCCGGTCCAAGGTGGACCCCTCCGAACGAGGCACCTTTAAACGGCGGCGGCGGTGTGTGTGTGTGTGTGTTGTACATTCAGGCAGGGAAGAGGTACGCTTTTAAGAGAAGCGAATACTCGCCCCCCCTCCCCCCGCGCGGCAGGGCCCTCCGGCCCAATAATAAAGCAGCGCCCGGAGGAAGCCCCCCACCCTCTGCTCCTTTTGCCCTGCTGGCTTGGATTCATCTCTGTCAACGGCAGCCTGGCCCCCAGGGGACACCCTCCCCCCAACACAGCCTGCAGCGCAAACCAAGGCTGGTGAAAAGCTGAGTGCGAGAGGCTCCAGTTCAACTCAGGCAAGACGGGGGTTTTGAACCGCATGGTTTTCCCACCTCCCCCTGCCCGTGTTCCTCCTGGGCAGCGCTCCATGTCACTGCATGATGGCCTCCAGGAGGGGACCCCGAGCGGCCCAGAAAGACCTCCAGACAAGCATTAGACGGACAGATGAAGAGCCCGTGATACTTTGGCCTGCTAGTTCTGCCTTCTGGAGCCTCTCTTGCCTCCAGGGCTCAACTGACCAGGGGGCTCCAGCTCAGCCTTTGGAAAGGAGAAGTTTGGCTGCTGGATTAAGGCAATCAAAGGGCCTCATTCATAATAGAGCTGGAAGGGACCTTGGAGGTCTTCTAATCCAGCCCCCTGCTCAAGCAGGAGGACCTATACCATCTCAGACAAGTGACTCTCTAGCCTCTTCTTGAAAATCTCCAGTGATTTCTGAAGGCAAGCTGTTCCACTGGTTAATTGTCCTCAATTTCTCCTTAATTCCAGGTTGCTCCTCTCTTTGATTAGTTTCTATTCATTATTTCTTGTCCTGCCCTCTGGTGCTTTGGTGAGTAAGTTGACCCCTTCCTCTTTGGGGCAACCTCTCAAATACTGGAATAATGCTATCATGTCATCCCTAGTTCTTCTTCTCTCTAGATTAGCCAAACCTAATAACCTGGAACTGTTCATGTTTTAGTCTCCAGGCTAAATCATCTTAGTTGCTCTTCTTTGCACTTTTTCCAAAGTCTATACATCTTTTTTGTAATGTGATGACCAAAACTGGATGCAGTATTCCAGGTGTGGCCTCACTAAGGCTTTGTAAAGCAGTAGTAATACTTCATGTAATTTTGATTCTATGCCTGTTTATATAACCAAGGATTGTATTAGCTTTTTTGGCAGCTGCTGCACACAGCTGACTCATATTTAAGTGATTGTCCACTAGGACTCCAAGGTCCCTCTCACAGTTACTGTTTTTGAGCCGAGTTTCGCCTAATCTGTACTCGTACCTTTGGTTTTTCCTTCCTAGGTGCAACACCTTGCTTTTCTCCACGTTACATTTCATGTTGGGTAAGGCCCATTGTTCAAGTCTCTCAACCTTTGGGATCTGGAGCTTGTCTTCTGGAGTGTTGGCTATTCCTGCAAAGTTAGTGTCATTTGCAAATTTGATGAGTTCCCCTTCTATCTTCTTCCTCTTCCTCCTCTTCCTCATCTAAGTCACTTACGAAGATATTGAAGAGTACTGGGCCTAAGACAGAAACCTGTGGCATCCCACTGCTTACTTCCCTCCATGTAGATCTAGTACTGTTAAGGATTACTTGTTGAGTACGGCTTGTCAGCCAGTTACAAATCCATTTGGTGGTCATGCTGTCTATCCCACATTTTTCTAGCTTACCAAGAAGTAGGTTGTGGTCTACTTTGTCCAATGCCTTGCTGAAGCCTAAGTACACTATGTCTACAGCATTTCACTGGTCTACTAAGTTAGTCACTTTGTCAAATAATTAAATTAGATTGGCTTGGCATGATCTGTTTTTAACAAACCCTGTTGGCTACTAGTTAAAACTTTATTTGTTTCTAGATGTTCATAGATCTGTTTTTTTATTATCTTTTCCAGTATCTTCCCAGGTATTGATGTTTGGCTGATTTATCTGTAGTTTCCTGGGTCTTGTTCTTGAAGATGGGAACCACATCAGCTCTTTTCTAATCCTCAGGTAATTCCCTGGTGTTCCAGAATTTTTTAAAGATATGGTACAATGGTTTTGAATTTTGTTGTAAGTCTTTGTTCATTCTTAGCCTTAGCTTTCCTGACTCCATTTTTGCAGATTTGGGCTATATGCTGGTATTTGGCCTTAGTTATGTGTCGCTCTTTCCATTTTTTTTGTACCTGTCCTTTTTGTCTTTCAGTTTATCAGAGAGAACTTTGTGCAACTATGCTGGTTTCTTCTTCGATTTCTTGTTTTTCTTTTTCAGTGGTATTGTGCTAGATTGGGCTTTTATGGTCATATTTTTCAGAGTTTCCCATGCTTCTTGAGTTGTATTCCCCTTTAGGATTTTCATCTATGGAATTTTTCTTAGGCTCTCTCTGAGTTTGTTAAAATAAGTTGTTTTAAAGTTTAAGACACTGGCTGGATTATGTGCTATTGCTTGCGTTTACATTACAACCAATATGATGTGATCACTCTCGCCCAAAGGTCCAGCAATTTCAACTCCCTCTAGCACTTCTTCTCTATTAGTAAGAATTAGGTCCACTTTATGGCTTTTCCTCTAGTTCCCTCCTCTGCCTTTTGGATGACAAAGTTGTCAGCTAAGTTGGTTAGGAATCTGTTTGATCTCCCACTTGCTGCAGAGTTTGTCTCCCAGTTGATTTCAAGGTAAAGTCTCCCATTGTACTGTGGTGTATTCCCTACATACATTTGTTAATTGTTTAGCAAAAAGTTCATTAATTTTTTTCTGCTTGGCTGGGCGACCTGTTGTATACGGCTATAACAATGTCATTCTTTTTTCCTTTTATATTGACCCATATGGAGTCCAGGAGGTTTTCATCCTTGGTTTTGTGTATTTCTGTAGAGATGTAGTGATCTTTTATATATAATGCAACTCTTTGGTTGGGTCTGTTTCTTTTGAATAATTTATATCCTTCTATCAGTACATTCTAGTCATGAGTTTCATCCCATCAAGTTTCAGTAATGGCAAATATATCACATCTGCCTTCCTGTACTAATACTTCAAGTTCACCCTGTTTGTTCCTTAAATTTTGAGCATTTATGTATAGGCACTTGAGTCCTTTATGGATCTTGGGTATGTTTCTTATATTTCATAGTTTGCTTATGGGTTTCCTTTCCATCACTCTCTACTTCATTGTGTTTTTCCTTTTCTTCTTTTTTCTCTTTACTCCCTACCTCCTCATGTGATTGGTTATCTAGTGGTTTTTGCTTGGAATCAGGTTCTAAGGGTCTTGAAGATTGCCCCACCCCCTCATTTTTAGTTAAAAGCCCTTCTGATAAAATGGTCGTTTTCCGAATATATACTTTCCAGTTCTTGTGAGGTAACTCTATCCCTTGCCAGTAGCCCTTCATGTAGGTAATGAAGATCATGGTCTAGGAAACCGAAGTTCTCTCGATGACACCAGTTTTTAAGCCAGTGGTTTGTTTCTAAAATCCTTTGTTCCCTTATTGGATGTTGGCCTTTTGTTGGAAATATAGATGAAAACACCACTTGTGCTCCTAGTTCTTTAACTTTCTTCCTTAGCTGTTCATAATCTCATTGTTTTTAGATTCATTGTTGTGTCACTGGTCCCCACGTGTAGAAGAAGGGGATAGTAATCCGTGGGGTTGATTATTTTACTAACTTTCTCAGTTACATCTTGTGATTTTTGCTCGAGCGAGACAACATACCTCCCTAGATTGACCATGTAATCTTCAGACTATAGTTTCTATTCTCCAAAGCATTGAATCTTCTATCACGAATATTTGCCTTTTTTTCCCCTACGGAAAAATTCTTCCTGTTGCAGGAATGCTGGATTGTGTCTCCTTTTTAGAAACTATTGGTGACTGCTCTTTTATAGATGTCTGCATATTTTCTTCCAGGGGGAGGGTAGGAAAGCGATTGTTCAGTTCCAGAGGGGCTTCACTGGAGTGGGCTAGGGTAGATAGTAGGGACTTTGCTCTTGGTTGCTGTTTTCTTCTAAAAGTGACATGTTTCCATCGGTCTTCCTCCTTGGATTCATACGGTATATACAGTGATTTTTTTTTTCAGAAGCTGCTTGTTCCCTATTGTGGTCAATTTGGGTGTATTGGGAGGTCTTTCTTTTGCAGTTCACACTTGTGCCCCATGGCCACCTCTGAGCGGGAGGCAGAAAAAGGCAGGGCCTGTAGCTGGCTAAAGAAGAGAGGGCAGAGAAAGAATAAATGGATCGTGTCCAAAGGCAACAGATGCGCAGAGGGGGCTCCCATGGGGCTTCCTGGTGTTCTATCATGTGGTTTGCAAAAATACAACTATGCATTTCCATACATTGTTTTTCCTGGAAAGCATCATTATCCATATGCTCCATTCTCACTTTTTGTAACCAGGCCAATTGAGCAGTAAGCAAGAAAGCTCCCCTGGTTTGGGCACTTTCAGGAGGCCTCGGCAGCCCCTCTTCCTTGTGACTGAAAGGCATTAGCCTCTGGGAGTGGCGGCTCCCTTTCCCACATGACAGAGCCCTTTATATCGCAGAGAGCTGAATGGAAGATAGGCTCTCAATTCCATTCCGAGAGTGCTTCGGATGCCCCTTTCTGCCAGCTCTCCACACCAGGGCCTGGAGAGCTGCTGGGGCTAACACCCTGTCTATACTCATCTAAAGGGCAAAGGTCCATGAGAAGGTTTGAACCCATGGCTCTCCTCCAACAATTATGTTTTTAGGAACCAGACTTCTGTGCCATGCCACATTCATACCAACTGCTCTCAAGGCCATGACTTGGAGAGCATCCTCATAAAACTTTAAATATTTCTTTGCTGTCCATGGAAGGGGGCTGAAATGCTTCCAAATTCCTGCCATTAGTTCAGAGTTTCCCCAATCTTTTGGGATTGGTGGCCCAAAGTGGGGGGAGGGGGAAAGAAGGGATGGTTTTGTGGTGTGTGTGTGTGAATTCATATGTTCTTGGGGGGGGGAACAGGTGCTGCTCTGACTAAAGGAACCTCCTCTCTGGAGCAATGGTCCTCTGCTCAGCCAGGTCAGAGGCTGGACAGAGCTGTCCAAGGCCCTCCCTCCTGTTGCCCAACAGGGAAGGAAGGGAGCAGCTCCAGAGCTGCATGTGGGGCAAGGGGGCAGCTGTCCAGGGTAGAGAGGTCCTGCTTGATCCTGGCCCGCCTACCTAGAATCTCACCTGATGCAAAGGAAATAGGCACCTGGGGAAAGCCAGAGAAAGCGCCCTGTTTGTGGCTCGGGCAGCCCACTTACATTGAAGAAGTTGGTCTTGTTCCTCTCACAGAAGAGACCCTGTGCTGGCATGTGCTTCAGCTGCTGCCAGGGGAGACTGCTGCCTAGCAGCACATCGCGCGCCCACGGCAGATTCTATATAGAACAGAGTGCAAGAAAAGAAAAAATTGGTTGGTAGGAAGGAGAAACCAGAATGGTGGCAGCTGCTGTGGCCCCTCTTTCCACCCCTCCCACATTCCAAGTTGCCCAAAGTGCCACTTCTTGACCTAATGCATGCATTTCCCATCTCTGGGCAAAGCTGAAAGGCGGGAAAGGGGGTTGGAGGAGGTAACTGGGATTTCCGGGGAAATTCAGTCTTCAGAACCACAGATCTCTTTCCTCACTGGGAGAACTGGATACAGCAGAGTCTCCATCCCCTTCTGGAGATGGTCTATCTCCTTGTGATCAGGCATCCCAAAAATGCTCAGCACTCTCAGTCCTGCTTCTGGCTGCTAAGAGGAAGGTGGGTTTTCATCCCATACCAAGTGTCTTGCCCCACTTCCCTCCCTGTTATTTGATGTAGAAGATCTCTGCCTGGAACGGGAGCAAAGTGGGAAGGGGCAATGTGGGGAGCCTGTTTCCATATTCTGCGATGGGCCCGGCCTCTCTTGTGGGGTTGCGCATGTGCCAGGCTGGGCACTGCCTCCTTTTGTGGCCTGGAGAGGGATGCAGGGTGTCCAAAGCTCTCCCTTCTTGGCCCAATACTGATTTTAATTAAGGTGGCCAGCAATGGGGATGGGGGAGTCAGGTGTGCGGGACCCTTTCCAGAAAGAGCAACTCTGCATGGGTGCTAAGCCTCCTGTGGCTAGGAAGGCATCTCACCCGGTTAGTCTGAATCCTCATGTTTGAGATTGTCATGTACTCTTGATTTACATGATGAGCTCTCTTCCCGTACACTGATACCTAAGTACAAGACTCCCGTTACATTTTAAAATTAAAATCCATCTTTTATTCAAGAGCAAGGCAGCCCTGAGTGGAAATAAATGTCTCTCTACCCTCTGCACGGTGCTGCCCCTCACAGACTCCTGGGGACCCCCCACCTTCTTTTAGAGCCGAATCCAACTCTGTTACCAAGATTCCTTCTACAGGTGGAGCTGTCCAAGGTACATGGCCAAAGGTCCTGGCCTGTTTTCTCCTTCTGTGAAAGGATAATTGTGCAGACCCCTGACCCCTGCTACCTTATGGGTGGGGCTGCAGGCATAGAGGCAGGCCAGGCGGTAGAGACTCTTGTAGTGCTGGGGGAAGCGGCTGAGGCAGAGGTGGAAGGCAGCAATGCAGCGCTCGGTCAGGAAGGTGCGCTGTTCCTCCAGGTCTGTGGGGAGGCCCTCGGCAAACTGGCTGGTGCAGAGGGGCTCGGCTGGTCTCTTGGGGTCACCCTGGAGGAGGGGGGGAGCAGAGGCTTTGGAAGGCCCCTGGGGAGGGGGCTTCTGCTCCGCGACATGGCAGGCGTCAGGGCTCTCCAGGTCTTCTGGCTTCCCTAGAGGGTCCAGAAAATAGGCAATGTCACCCTCCCTTTGATCCAGCTCACCCAAATCCCGAACTGCCTTATAGACAGGCAGGAGAAGAGCAGAGAGCCCCCCCCCCAGTCCTAGCTTTGCCTCTTCACCTCTTGCAGCAGAAGCCCAGGAAGGAACAGGCATGCAGCTCAGCCTCAGCCTTTCTTTCCCTGGCACAAGGCCCGAAGGCTCCAGCATTGCCCAACTTACCCCTCTTCTCTGTGGGTGCCAGGCTCTCTTTTCCAGGTGCTGTGAGGTCCGAGCAGGAAGCCAAGGGTCTCCCCTCAGGAGAAGTCTTTTTGGTGCTGTCCGGGGGGCTGCCAAGCTCCATAAAGATGTCCTGGGTGGAGTTGGAGTCCGAGAGCCCCACTGCCGAGCTGTCCTGACTCCTGTCTGCATAGGAGAAACAGGGACACAAGTGAGACGGTGTTTTGGCGGCAACATCCCCCCTTCTTTCCAGACAGCGGCTGCTGTTGCCCCCTCTTCCATTTCAGCATTTGGTTTCTAATAAGCGCAAAGAGCAACACATCCACTCATTGGTTTCAGCATGCAGCCTCTCCTCTTGCAGCCCACTGACACTTCTTCCTTTTGTACATCAATTTAAAACTTTCAGCTGGAAATAATTGTGTATTGTAACAAAATGTGCACACAAGACTGCAGGGCTATTTTAAAGCTCTTGTGTTCAGGTGACTCTGGCAGCCCATCTCAGCCAAGCCAAAGGAAGGCCTGGGCTCCATAAATGTGGAAGCAGCTATTGCATTGCAAGCTTTTGGGGAAAATGCTCCTTTTTATCAGGTATCTTATCCTCAATTAGTAACCTAAATGCAGATGAGCACAGCACAACAAGCAATGAGAGAGACATTTAAAACTTACAAGGAAATGATTATAATGAAAGGGTAAATTGAGAACTCATCTGCGGATGGCTGAGAAGCTAGAGAATGGGAGGCTGTCCTGACAAACCAGAGAAACTCATAAATGGCTAACATTCAGAAACAAAAGGCAACCTTGGTGTGCTAAGCTGGTTCTGGAAATGCTGAGCCCACTGGGCACACATATTCTCCGTCCCCCACCCCACCCTCAACAAGGATACATGCAGCTTTAGTCCGAAATATCTAACAAATCTTCCTAGCATTTTAATGAATAATCCTTAATTTTCAAAAGACTAAAAGTCTAGGATAGACTAAAAGTCTAGGATTAGATTCCCCTCCTACAAGGAATAGTGAAAACACAAACATCTGCAAGGCTGCTCAGTTATTGGCAGTCGGGCATGAACAAGTAGATCCACACCTGAAGAGTTCAATTAGCTGATTTCCTGCTCAAGCATAGGAGAAGACTGACAGATAAGACTAGATAAGGTTCAAGGCATTCAAGGAGGACCAGACTTCGCCCTCTTCTGTCTGCATAGGGACTTCAGACTAATTCCCCATTTGACTCTTCCCCCTGGCTTGACTAATCTCTCTCCTACACTGACTGACACAAATCTTCCAAAACTAATCTTAAATGCAGGATAGTAGGAAGCAAGTAACACTGATGCTCGGCATAAAGGAAAATTTTGCAGCAACAGCTGATTGCAGCCAATTGCCCATTCTTTTTTTGGCAGAGTACTTCAGGGAAATGAATATTTTTAGTTGTGGCTAAACTAAACACACGTATATAGATATGAATAGGAGTATTCTCCATAAGTTACTTTTCCTGGACTGTTCTAACACCAGAAAATAAAAGATTGGCTCTATTTGCCCAGAAAGTATTATAGAATGGGAGGAAGGTCCCAGGGCAGGATGTCCCTTTGCAAGGGCAGGAGGCAGCAGCTTGATCTAGCTCCTATCAAACTTCTAGTAATTGGGGGGCAGAATGAGGTACTAATGCCCAACCTAAGCCATTTGAGGTGGCCTCAAGGGTGGCATGGAAAGTGTTCTCGTGCAGAACTTGCCCTGCAGCGAAGGACCGGGGACTTCCATTGCCAATGTGGACTGCTTTTTCTGCAAGACTGGAGGACAGTGGTTTGGAAAGTACTTGCTATATTGAAACAGACATGCCTGGCTGGGTTTAGACTTGGCCAACCCTGCCATTTCAGAGGGGTGATTTTACTAAAAATGGGTGGTCTGTCAGGAGAATGTCCTCGGACATTGAGGAAAGGAGCTGGTGACTCTATCCTCCCACCCCCATCTGCCCGAGAAATTTGGAGGGAGGAGTGAAAAACCAATCCAATCCCAGAGGAGAAAGCCAATCCAGTCCAACACAGGATAGAGCCCATATTAAGGGATGAAGTCTTACTTTTTTGTCAGAATCACATTCACACAAACCCCATTGTTGCCATAAGAATTAAAAACTAGGGGAAATGGATTTGGCAGCCTGTTGTAACTCAGACAAAATAACATTTTGCTGAGAATTACATGGCAGATTTCAGCAGACTTATTCTGTCATTTTTGAGAACTGCTGACATTTATGATGTATATCTTTTATTTCCTGTGAGTCTGGAAAGTGGAAGTGTCTGGTAATTATCTGCTTTGGCTCTGCCATTTCTTGCTGATCAAAACAGCCAGAGGAGAAAACGGTCATTAAGAAACAGGGAAATTTAGTAAGTGGTAAGCTGGTTCTGGTGGAGCTTTCTTGGGAAAAACACTTCCTTTAAGAAGGAATCCACTCTATCCATTTGCTCCCTCTAGCAGCTCATCAGAGAGCAGTGGCAGTAAATAAAATCTAGGGGAAAGGCTTCATCCCTTTGAAATTTGCATACAAACAGAAAGCTTTGTATACACATTAGGAAAAGTTATATTACAAAAGTGTTCATCAGGGAAATCAAAGCAACGAAGAATGAAAGCAGAGTAATTTATATTAGCATGATAGCAACTACAAACTTTAGGAAAAGTTGTTGAGAAAGCATCAGGGCTCTAGAAAATTAGGAAAACAAGAGTGACATGGCTGAGCACCATGGCATCAACATCATAAATCATGGGTCAGCTAGAATATGCTGTAGAAAAGGTCACTAAATAGTAGGTGTTGCCTTTTCTGCCTAGTCAATTAGACTATTACAGGCCCTGGCATTAGATTAGATATCCACCAATCCTATGCTTCATGGATTGGTGCCTGCAAAGTGTTGGTATTTTTACACATCCTCCACGTGTGTGTGTGAATTTCTAAGGACTCACTTTAAAGGTCTCTCTTCAGCCATTCTACAGGGAAAATTTCCAAAGTTTTAGAGTCACAGAGGACAGTGATTTAAGAGGACAATTTTCCATCCATTTAAAAAAATATCTTCCCAGCTGTACTGAACAATTTTATGTGAGCCTCATATAGTGGCAGAAATCCCTAAGTCCCCTCCTTGTGGTGAAACTGCACTGAGCAACATGGAAATGCCACAAGAAGGGCACCATGGAATGACTACCTGCAGAGGGAAGCTCACGTACACAGAAGAATTTATTGAATGTTTTATTATGTGTTCGGTTTTATTTATGATCTTGTCTTTTCGGTTAGTGGCCATAATACAGTTCTGACGTGATGTCAGTTTGGGGACAGGAGAGGCATGTGCCTCCCCCCCCCCCACCATGAAGCAAAGAAGAATAGCTGTTCTGGCCTTGCCAGGCCCTCTGTTTCAGCCATGGTGGGCTTTTTCCTGGATGAAAAATGGGACAAAAGCATCTAACTGATAATTAAAACAGTCAGGCTTTAGACCATCCTGATCTGGATCCATCAGTCCCAGTTCTTAAATTTGGGGGCACCAAGACTGAATGTCTAATTTTGATTTAGCTTCAAGGTTTCTTGAAGCAGATAGCCACACCATTTCAAGACAATGGCAGGCCCAGTTGGGAATAAGTCAGGCCTGATCACCTTAACGCAGTGTTTCTTGACCATGGCTGCTTGAAGATGGGTGGACTTCAACTCCCAGAATTCCCCAGCCAGCAAAACTCATCTTCAAGTGGCCAAGATTGAGAAACACTGCGGTGAGATGGATGGAATTAGTTCTGCAAATGGATTTGTCTGTTACCCACCAATAGTCCTTTTTTCCAGAAATGTAACTTAACCCATGCAATATTCAAAACAACTGATTAGATAAGGAATAAACAGAAATGGATTCAGCAGAAAAGCGAGAGGGGCCCCAAGTCTATCCAGCCATCGTCAAGCCAATGCAGGGTGCAGCAGCTGAACTTAGGAGGCTGTTGCTGTTATGGGCTTCTCCAACATTTGCACAGCCAACAGACTCGTCAGTTGCAGCTCTGATGTTCAAGCAAGCCGTGATGGGCAACAAGCAGGTAAGGAAAGTCTATGAACCGTTTTTAACTGGGTTAGGGCAACACAGGCAATATTGATTACAAAAGCATGAATATATATAAAAACAGCAGAAACGAATGAAAACAGCCATGATTGAGTGGACAAAGGCACAGAGTGACAAAAATGACACCGGCTCCCCTGGAATGTCTTCCGTACCTCCAAGGCCCAGGGGAAGCAGGATCCTGCTGACCGATGAAGGCAGCTGGACAGCAGGGCAGTGGGGGGGGGGAGCAGGCAAATATCTGGCCATGGGTAACCAATTTTAATTTAGACACTTCCCATTCCTTTCTATAGAACTGACTGTGCTAATCAAAAACAGGCCCAAGATAGGCTTCTCTTTAGCCAGATGTGCTTTCCCTAGTTGTCTTGTCTCATTCTGCCATAATAAAAAGCAGGCATTCTTTCGTGCTTCTCTGGCTGCATCACTGAAAATCCAATAGGATTTTGGCCAAGTCAAGCTGCTTCTGTCTGCAGGAATCCATTCTGTGCCCCAGCCTTAACCAAGGAGCTGGGCTGACAAGGCAGTGATTTTTTTTAAGCCAATCTGATCTGAATCACAGTCAAGATGAGGGAGAGAAGCCAAATCTTGTGGACATTGCCATAAGGAAGAGACTGGTCTGAGAATCAGAGCCTTTCTATGTTCAAACCAGGGAGGAACATTGCAGAGGCAAGGACAGAGGAGTTCTCCACCCCACCCACCCCGCCTTCCCTATTCTCCTTCATTAAGGATTCAAAGACACTGAAACAACTCTTGGCATTACCAGCCCATCCCTCTGAAAGAGCAGGTCAGCCTCGTTTCCTGGAACTCAAAGCTGATGTATCATATTTGATCTGTTTAGTTGAAAACCCTCACTGAAATTTTGATGCCATAGAAATGGCTTTTCTCATGTTGGAGAATATGCACAATATGCATAAGCCTTTAAGCCTGCTAGGACACACTGCTGAGTGAACTGGCTTCCAAGGCAATGGAGAGTAACACCGTGAAACAACCAAGTTAACTTTTTCAGCTGGCTGATGGCCATGGGAGTTAAGGGCCATTTAATTTAGGCACAAAGCCCCCTCCTGAGGGTGACTCAATCAGCCCAGGTGAAGTTATGGAGGTGCTGAACCATATCTGCAGCCAGTCATGGATTGGATAAGACAAGAAACTGGCTTTCATTCTGTCTTCTGAGCAGCACCCAAATTCCATGTGGATTACAGACATGATAGGTTCTTAACGGGGGTTTCTCTGATTTCCCGGAGCACGTTTCTATCCTCCATTTCTATGGAGGCCTTGGGCCAATCTCTCTCTCAGCGCAACCTACATCATAAAACTTTCATGAGGGGAAGTGAGAGGAGGAGGGCTCTGTATGTCTTGGTGAGCTCCAGCACAAAATGCAGGAGATAAACCTAATTTTCTTGAGTCCAAACCCTTGCCATCCCTGGCCTCACTGCTCATATAAAGGACCAGCTGAGAAGAGCAGCCACACACACACACATACACACAGCCCCAAGAGGGTCAAGGGCTCCTACTAAAGATCTTCTACAAAGGCTGCTAAGTTCCATAAATACTCCTAAGTACTGAATGGCCAACTGAAGTGGTACCCTTTCTCCATTTTGGCTTGGTCATCATGATTTTTCTTGCCCCGCTGCCTCCCAACTGTGCCAAAATTCACTTCTCCTCTGGTCCTACTTGGAGAGGGTCCTCCAAGGGCAGCCCTGGGAAAATCTGTCTTCTGAATTAAAGTGGCCACTCATCTGCTGTTGCTTCTAGCATGCGCTGCTTGGATTTAGGGAGTTATAGCCCACCCTTTCAAATAGTGCAAAAGAGACAAGTATCATGTTCCAGAAGAGAAGGCTTCTCAGAAAAGCAGTTTTATGAGATGACTATGGACAGAGAAATGAAAAATAGGTAGACAGTGGCAAAAATGCCAACAAAACAATGCTGAAGCTCCTCTCAAAGGAAAGCGGAGCAGGGGATCCATCCTGGTGAATGGGCCCAGGTCCACCAAAGGTCAAAGATCCAGCTCTTCGGGATAAATTATTCCAAAAGGATGAGATGGTCACCCAAATCCTTGTGGGAAATGTTTGCAAGAAGGCTCCTAATCAAGCATCTTTCATTAATGGGTTGAGGGCATCTGCTCTGGCTATGACTAAATGCCAAGAACGAACAAGTGACCTCGAGGGCTGCGACAGAAGACAGGAGGGGAGCCTGCAAATGTTGGTCTGGCTCTTGACTGATAGGAAAAACCATATTTGCATGCTTAGCCTTAAGCCCTGCTTGGCCTACAGAGGCCAGGAAACAGCCTGGCGGTGAGGCTGTTTTTGCCTTTTCCAGACAAGGAAAGCAGCGGTCTCCATCTAGATGCCCAACTGAAGCCCCGCAAAGCAAGGAGGCGGTTGTTGAGCAGAGGCCCCTTCCAGTCTCCTCTTTTGGAACATTTGGAGGACCAGAGAGCAGACTCTTCCTGTGCTCCCTGGAAGAGACGGCAGAGCTTTCTGTCACAGAGCCGGACCCTTGCAAGGTTACCCGGTGGATCAGGGCCCATCCCAACAGGCAGCCACTTCCCATCCAGCTGCAGCAGGACAAGCCGCCCATCCATTGTGGCACTGAGCCAGCCTGTGAGAAGAAACAGGTGGTGTGGAGTGAAGCATCCATGCTGTGACAACCAGGAATCCTGGGAGTTGAAGTCGTTTATGTGGGGCGCTCAAGATAAGGGCAGAAGTTTGGATTTTTGAAGGGGCTCTGGGAAATACCCTGAGCCTGGGACCTCAGGAAAGTGCCTTAACTAGACCCACCTACTCGTTTAGGCCAGAGGGGAGGTGGTGGCAAACTGAAAGGGTTAATGAGTGACAATATTGCCCGTGTTACCCTGGACCCCTCACCCTCCTGGAAGCTGCCAATTGAGCCCGCCCGCCCGCCAGGAGTCCAGCACCTCCGAGTGCCGACAGTATTGAGAACAGGGACTGTACCATCCGGTGTTGCCTGCTGATGGCTTTTTTTACATTTGACGTAATCGTGGTCAACTGGAGTGGCTGTGTAGGGTGGGGAAGTCAGACCTGGACCGGAGGAAGAGAGCAGGGAAGTCCCGGGGCCTGGCAGAGTTCCTGCAGAAGAATGCGAGTCCTCATCTGCCATGCAAAGCTTTTCCCTGGGGGAAGAAGAGGATGAGACCGTGAAGAGAGGAAAAGACCACAGTGGCTCCTAGGGGTGGGGGTAAGCACTTGGAGAGGCAAGGGGCCTGGTGCAGGACCACTGTCACAGATGGACAAGGAGACAGAACTCAATGCAAACTTCTGGATTCTTCAGGATCAAAGAGCAGAGGCCTAGCCTTGCTGGCCCTTTCTTAATGCTCTTTTTTTCGATTCCATAGCCCATAAGGCTACTCCCCTCCCCTGCCTCTGCCCACAGTCCCTCTGACAGCCCCATGCCCACTTTCTGTCTTCTGCCAAGGAAATGCACCCAAATGTTTATAGCCCCCCCCCTGCAGTTAATCCACTCCAGGCAGTTACTTCTTTCTTTCCCTCAACCTGGACTGGCAGCTTTTTCAGGATTTGTTGCCCTTCTAACTAACAATAATTTTGGCATTTTTTGAAAACTCTCATATTCAGGCCACGGCCATGGACATCTGGGAGACGAGTTTCATCTCCCCCGTCCAGTTTTGCATCGCTGGGGGCTCCTGAAAAGGGTCGAAAGTCGCCCCGTAGAGGCGACCAGCAAGGAGAGGCTCTCGCTGGATCGCAGGAGAGCGGTAGCTTTCCTGCTAGAGCCGACCAATCCCTCCAAACCAATCCCTCCAAACGGGCGGACGAAAGACCAGCCATAGAAATATGGCTCGTCACTAGGCTGCAGACAGTCACACTCACCATCTGGCAACTTCAAAGCAGCGTGGAAAGGACTGGGTGAGATCTACCTCTCTTAAATCCCAATTGCTTTTTTGTACCTATTCAAGCTGCTAAAGTACTTTCCCCCCTGTGGAGAGGGAAGGGGGATTTTAGCCCTCCCTCCAGAAACAGCGGCAATTGAATATACAGGGGAGTTTTGAACATTGAAAAAATAATTGGATCCCAATTGGAACTTTATTGCCTAAAGCTTGTGGATTAAAAGATTTTTGATTACTTACTTTTTACTTTCTATTTTTATTTGAAAATCTGGGTTTTTCCTCTTAAGATAGAAGAAAAAACCAGAAAGGATTAAAATAACTTTGAGATTTAAAGGAATTCCTTAAATAGTGGGGTGACATCTTGTGGCTAAACCTGAAATTGCAAATTGTTATTCTTAAAGAAAAGAGACTTGGCTGACAGTTCAGAAAACAAGATAAGATTCAAGTAACCTTGAACACCAGCTGTGAGAGTTTTAGCTCTGTTTCCTATTTACTACGGGGAAAAAACCGTAAAAGTTTTCAGTTCAACTCATCACCATGGAAGACCAGGAATAGACCTTTCCTATGGAAGAAATACAAAAACAAATTTTTGCTATATTGAAAATAACTTACCAAACTCACCAAACTCTTCTTACAGCTGGTGATGAAATAAGAGCTTTCAGAAAAAACCCCAGAAAGCGTCTTTGATACGCAAACTCAAACTTTGACTATAACTGAAAACCTGTCTATACAGAATACAACAGAAAAAAATCAAACAATCAAATATTATGACAGAAGATCTAACTGCCCAACAAGTACAGACAACAGAAAATCCAGAAACAAAAATTGACAACATGGATGGAGGAAAAAAAATCAGAAGGAATTTGAAGATCAAGAAGAGAAACAGATGGAAAAAAAGATAAACAGTTCAGGAGAATTACGTCAAGAGGAGAAAATATAGAGACGATCTAGTGGTCCTGCCAGAACCCTTAGCCTTCCAAAAATGGAGACTGGATGGTCATCTCGATATGACATAATATGTACAATAATACAAGAATTCTCTGAGGACCCTGGAGCAAGGATATGGAAGATGATTTGGCAAAAAAAAAGCCAGAATAAGACTGAAGAAGAATGGAGTGTGGACATATTTAGGAGGTTTAAAATAGAATATATCTAAGTAGACAAGACCCGTATTTTGAATATGAGTGTAGCGGGGCTGTCTGAGAGTGTTTGCAGGAGCTTAGTTGGGAAGGGACAGATTGGGACACCTGCTGCTGGTTTGGGTGTGGCCGGCGTGAGCAGAAGTAAAAGATAGAAAAGGGAAGGAAAGGAAAGGGACAGTGTGGTGTGGCTGTTGCAGTTTATCAGGTGAAAGTAAAGAGGGAGTGGAAGTTTTATTTGCTTTTCTTCGTAAGGAGGATATCTCAAATGGAGGCAAGGGGGAGTGTGTAGAAAGGAGTTGGCTGAGGCTCCTAGCCTCAGATTTTAACAATAAAGATAAAGGGGGGGAGGGCTTTGATGCTGATACCTGACTGAGAAGAAGCAACAGAAGGAGAGGAGAGACTGGTGGTGGCTACTGTTGCTGCGAAGCCTGGAGGCTATTTGGACTGTGACTATTGCTGCTGGTACAGGCTTTAGACATTGTGGAGGAGTTGCCCTGGGGGACGAGCTATTGCTACAGCACACTGACTGTTGTTGTTTCTACTACCGTCTGGAGCCGGGGTTTTCCTCCATCCCACTTGACTCTGAACGATCGCTGAGGAATCCTTTATTCCTGCTGCTATAATGGCCTTGGGCTGTTGGATATCATCATAGTATTGACTAGCGTGGCTGGTTATTTTCATTCCTGGAAGTCCCTCCTTGACGACAAGAGTCTGCTACCTACTAATTCTGCATAAGCTCCAGCTGGAAGAGACATCTTATCAACTCCTAGAGAACACTATTGCAGGGCTTGACAAAGGGGGCTGGGGCTGGGAGGGCCTGGTTTTTGGCGGCCTCTGAGGAGGTAACGCTACATGTGGGGGCTCATCCAGGATTTCCTGCCTGGCCCCTCCCCTTAGTAAGGAATTATTAGTCTTGTGTAGGGATATGAGCCAGGAGAACAATATAGACTCTAATGCGGCCACCAGGTGGTGTGAAGAGAAGAATAGTGAAGTGAGGACAAGCATAGTAATTAAGGTCCCTGGTGATGTTTGGTCAGAGGAGCAAATTTTACAGACATTAAGGGGCGTTGTTCCAGACCAGAGGGTATATGTGATAGATATGAGGGTGGATAAGGATTCCCCCCATTTTTATGTACTGCTGGAATGGAAAAAGAGCGTCCCAGAGTGCTTTCAGGTTCAAAGTCTGCAACTGACAGAAGATGCCAGAGGGGGAGAGTGATTTTCCCTACTGTATGGGGCATACCTTTGACCAAACCACTAGGCCAGAAGAAAGAGAAGTGCGTTTCCCTATCTACAGGGGTAGTGGAAGTAGGGGCTGCCCAAGTGGGGGAAAATTTGGTTTCTGTCCAAAATCTGACTGGGGGTTATTGTATAGGGGCCGGATATAGGAAATTAGGTACTTTTTCGGGGATGCAACCGGTGCCAGAAGGAGAAGAGGAATACAAAGCCTGGATGGAGCAGGCAATACAAGCAGTTGAGGAGTGGGATATACCAGACACCCAGAAAACACAATGGGTTAGAGAGAGTTTAAAGGGCTCTGCTGCAGAGGCCATTAGAAGTTTAACATTGGGTCAGGGACAGTTTACTGTGCGTGACTACCTCTCTTTGTTGCATGATGAGTTTGGGTCAGTTGAGACGGTATCTAGTTTACTGTTCCGGTTGGAACATATGTATTAGAAGAGGGGTGAGAAGCTGTCTGAATATCTAAGACGCCTGAATAGATTATTATATCAGGTAGTGGAGAAAGGGGGATTGGACCCAGCTGGAGTGGAACAGACCAGAATAGAACAACTCTCCCGGGGTGCTTTGGCTTCGGACCCTGTCCGGAGCCAAATAAAGGTCGAAGCTAGAGGGAATACCTGGGGATATCACGAACTTATAAGGAGGGTATGGGCAACTGAGATTGTGGAGGAGGCTAAGGAGGTGACAGCTGAATTGCTGGTAGGACAGCCCTTAGGCCCAGGAATGAGAGAAGTAAGGGAGAAGGATGACCAGATAACCACGATGTAAACCCAGATACAGGAGTTAACCAAGATAATAGCCTCCTGGTCAACAGCGGGTGGGCCACCCCTGAATGAAGGTCGGGTTAGAATAACCGATGAGAGGATGGGCCTGCCCGCCTGGGATAATAATCCAATGACATGAACTTGATAGAGGTGTTGGTCTATTTAGATGACATTACCATCTTTGGGGAGACACTTGAGCAGCATGAGGAGCGTTTAGAGAAGGTATTGACAAGGCTCCAGGAGGAGGGGCTGAAATTGTTGTTAGAAAAATGCCAATTTTATCAGCCATCTGTCACCTATTTAGGGCATGTCGTCTTGGCCGAGGGAGTGGCAACAGACCCCGCTAAGCTTGAGGCCGTGGTTTCTTGGCCTAGGCCCCAGAGTGTCGCTGAACTGCGATAGTTTCTGGGGTTTTGCTCATACTATCGGAGATTTGTGGAAGGGTTTGCTAAGATAGCTCGCCCGCTTAATGAGTTGTTAAAAAATGAGGAGGCAGATGATACAGTGGGTTGTTCGAATCCAATCCATAAAATGAGGGGGCCCAGAAAGGCACGAGAATCTATTCAGGCAGAATGGACTGAGCGTTGTGAACAGGCTTTTGATCAGCTGAAGCAGAGGCTTACAAACATCCCAGTCTTAGCTTATGCTGACCCCAATCGACTGTATGAATTACATGTAGATGCCAGTCGGGATGGTCTTGGGGGGGTGTTATATCAGGATCACGATCAACGTTTGAAGCCCATTGCATATATCAGTAGGAGTTTAACCCCTGGGGAAAAGAATTCTCCCACCCATAAGCTGGAATTTTTGGCACTCAAGTGGGCAGTTGTGGATAAACTGAGGGATTATTTGTATGGGGCAGAATTTGAAGTTAAAACAAACAATAACCCACTTACGTATTTGCTCACCACTGCTAAACCTGATGCCACAGGGCATCGGTGGCTAGCTGCCCTTTCTGGGTTTAGGTTTGGTTTAAGATATCATCCAGGTGTGGGAAACATCGATGCAGATGCTTTGTCAAGGAGGCCCCAGGGTTCAGAGGCAGGCACTAGGGAGTGGGTACAATTGCCCCGTGATGGTATCCAAGCGCTGTATCGAGGGGTTGAGCATCGAGCTAGGGGAGCAATTGGGGCTGAATCAGTGGAGGTTACCATCGCAGGTGTCCCTAAACTATACTGCAGCCCTATTCAGATCAGGGGGGAGGGTAGGTTTGCCCTGACTAAGAAAGATCTGTGGAGGGACCAGGTGGAAGATCCCCTCTGTGGCTTGGTCGGAAGAGCTCTAAGAAGTGATCAGTGGGAGGTTCTACTCACTGATGCGCCCAGAGGAGCACGAGTGTTGCACAAGGAGCGGGACCACCTGCAGTTTCATGATGGAGTAATCTATTGGAGGGGCTTCTTGGATGGGCTTGAAGAAAGGTGGCAACTTTTGCTTCTAGAGAAACATAGAGGAGCAGTACTGACAGCGCTCCACGACAAGCATGGGCATTTGGGGCCAGAAAAGACTTTTAATTTAATAGTGGATCGGTTCTATTGGCCTTGCATGAAGAAGGAAGTCGGGGATTATTGTAGATCTTGTCTGTGCTGTATCCAGAGAAAAACTTTGCCATTTAGAACTGTGCCAATGGGCCATTTACAGAGTCATGGGCCCTTGGACTTGGTCTGCATCGATTTCCTTTCCTTAGAACCGGATGCAAGTGGACAAGGAAATGTATTGGTCGTGACCAACCATTTTACCCATTATGCCCAGGCCTTCCCAACAAAAGATCAGCACACTGTTATGGTGGCCAAAGTATTAGTGGACAAATTTTTTGTACATTACGGGCTACCTCTGCACATACATTCTGACCAAGGGAGGAATTTTGAAAGTAGGCTGGTCAAACAACTGCTAGGCTTGTTGGGTATTTGGAAATCCCGCACCACCCGCAAGGCGATTCGCAGCCCGAGAGATTTAACCGCACTCTCTTGGACATGTTGGGAACCCTCACTGAAGTGCAGGAACAGCATTGGACCCAACATATCTCCATCGTGCACGCCTTTAACAGCACAAGGAGTGACGTCACCAGGTATTCACTGTACCGGCTAATGGTTGGCAGGGAAGCCCGTCTGCCAGTGGACCTGGCTTTTGGTACCTCAACGGATGAGACCTCTTTTAAGTCTCACTGTAATTATGTGGACAGGTTGAGGAGGAGCCTAAAGGGGGCTTATGAAAAAGCCTCAGAGTCCACAGGGGTCCAAGAACGGTGGAACAAGAGAAATTACGATCTGAGAGTAAGGGGCCAGGATTTACAGTTTGGGGACTGAATGCTGTTAAGAAATTTGGGCCCCACTGGGAGGCACAAATTGGCTGATCAGTGGGACTCTCAGTTGTATGTGGTTAGCGAAAAACTACCGGGGTTGCCAGTATACCAAACACGACGGGAGGGAAGCACAAGATCTTCGAAAGCATGGCATCGGAACCATCTATTGCCCTTGCATGAGGCAGTACGAGCTACCCAGCCAGTTTCTGTAGATGAGCCCTGTGTAGTTGGAAGGGGAGTGGGAACCAGGGCGAAACCCGCCTTGTCTCTAGAGAAGCAGAAGATTCGGAAGAAGAAGAGGGGGGCATAGATTGTTTATGGTTATCAGGGGATATGGGGAGCATGCCCCAGGCTGTGGGTGGCAAGGTGTAGTTAGAAGAGCCAGGGCCTGACGGCTTGGAATCCGCGCCTAGAATTTGTGAACAGGAGGGAACCCCCCAGAGAGTTGAGGCCAGGGATCAGTCTGGGGAATGGCCAGAACAGAATGGATTGTTGCCCCCAGACATTGTAGAGCCAGGGGAATTGTTGGAGGTGGATCCGGCTACTTCACGGGGTCGGCAATCGCCAGTGTCAGAGGTGGAGTTGCCAGTCCCGGGTACTTCCGGGGGTGGGGTGGGGGGTCACCAGAAGACGGTGCCCATGATACTGTTGAGCCTAAGGTGCAGAGACCGAGGCGGGTGATACGCCCAGTGAAGAGGTTAACATATGATGCCCTAGGACAGTGTAGAGAAAGAGTGACGCCCGCCCCTGATAATATAGATGCCGAGAAGAAAAGCTCCCTATTCTTTGGGGGACCACAGAAACTGTTAGGTGGGGGGAGTGTGTAGCGGGGCTGTCTGAGAGCATTTGCAGGAGCTTGGTTGGGAAGGGACAGATTGGGACAGCTGCTGCTGGCTTTGGGTGTGGCCGGCGTGGGCGGAAGGAAAAGATAGAAAAGGGAAGGAAAGGAAAGGGATGGTGTGGTGTGGCTGTTGCAATTCGTCAGGTGAAGGTAAAGAGGGAGTGGAAGTTTTATTTGCTTTTCTTCGTAAGGAGGATATTTTAAACAGAGGCTAGAGAGAGGGGGAGTGGAATTTTATTGCTTTTCTTCGTAAGGAGGGTATTTCAAACGGAGGAGAGAGAGAGTGGAGTTTTATTGCTTTCTTCGTAAGGAAGATATTTCAAACGGAGGCAAGGGGGAGTGTGTAGAAAGAGGTTCGTTGAGGCTCCTAGCCTCAGATTTTAACAATAAAGATAAAGGGGGGGAGGGCTTTGACGCTGAGACCTGACTGAGAAGAAGCAACAGAAGGAGAGGAGAGACTGGTGGTAGCTACTGTTGCTGTGAAGCCTGGAGGCTATTTGGATTGTGACTATTGCTGCTGGTACAGGTTTTAGACATTGTGGAGGAGTTGCCCTGGGGGACGAGCTACAGCACACTGACTGTTGTTGTTTCTACTACCATTTGGAGCCGGGGTTTTCCTCCATCCCACTTGACTCTGAACGATCGCTGAGGAATCCTTTATTCCTGCTGCTATATCGGCCTATATCATCATAGCATTGACTATCGTGGCTGGTTATTTTCATTCCTGGAAGCCCCTCCTTGACGACAAGAGCCTGCTACCTACTAATTCTGCATAAGCTCCAGCTTGAAGAGACATATTATCAATCCCTAGAGAACACTATTGCAGGGCTTGACAAAGGGGGACGGGGCTGGGAGGGCCTGGTTTTTGGCGGCCTCTGAGGAGGTAACGCTACACGAGATATTGTTATGATGGATCTAGATGCATAAATATCAACAGTTAAATTGAAATATTGACTTGTTTATAAAGGTTAGATAAGGGTGATTAAGACATATATATATATTAAGAGTGATGTAACGTAATTAACATGTTTTGATGTAGTGATAAGAATAAAAATTATAAGCTTAAATATGAGAAAGTGGACAAGGAAGAATGCTGAAATGGGAGAAATTTTGGTTATTGAATCTATAATATGTGGAAATTATAATGAAAATAAGAATATTATACTGTATTACTAATCTGTTGATATAGAAGTAAGATAGATAAGATATGTATCTGGAACACTAGATGTTGGGGGAAATTGTGACAAAGGGAATTGGGGTCATTTAAAAATTTGGAAATGATAAATATTAAACGTTTAATTTAAATATCAATGCAAAATTAAAGCTGGGAAAATTCATAAGGTTATTGATGGTCCAAAAGATGGAACGTTAAAATAAATAAGACATATAAAACTATTGATAAATGTAAGAAAGCTATTAAGTAGCTGATGGATAGAATAAGAAGTATACTAATTTAAACAAGAGACAATATGTATTAAGAGAAAAAAGAGAGGAAATATTGGCTGTAATAGTTGGAGATTTGTATTAATAATATTTGTATGTAATGGAATTATTGTAACTCAGACACCATGTTGCTTTTCAAAGATATAATTGTAACATTGGAAAACTAATAAAAAGTTTTTTAAAAAAGAATTAATTGAATATAATGGTTGTGGTGGTGGAGCTGTATGTACTACACTGCGTTGTGACAGATGCTTGCAGCTGCACTTGCAGACGCTCCCTGACCTTCCCTTCTTATGCAGGAGGTCTGCATAGGAGGTTCCTGTGGAAAAATGCTACCTACTTGTAACTCAATGCACTTTTCAGAAATCAAAATACAGGTAGTCCTCAACTTATGACCACAGTTGAGTCCAAAATATCTGTTGCTAAGCAAGACAGTTAAGTGAATTTTGCTCCATTTTACGATCTTTCTTGCCACAGTTGTTAAGTGAATCACTGCAGTTGTTAAGTTAGTAACCTGGTTTAAGATATTTAAATTTAATAGCTAGTGCAGTGGGGTTGTGCAATGAGCCAGAACACAATTGTGGTTAATTGGCTGTAGATTGCTGGCTCCTGAGTGAGGCAATCTGTGCTGTGATTGGTTGCTATGGGTGCAGAGGGGGAATTCCCCACCACCACCTTTTTTCCTGTGGGGGCTCTGTAATTTACCTCACGATGTTCCTGCTGTGTTGATTTACCTGACTATGCTCCTGTTTGCCTATTTCATCTGGTGTAAATACAGTTATTTATATAAAACTACAAGTTCATGTCAGCGTCTGTGACTTCATTTGGACACCAGCTACGCAATTCCCTGACATGGTTTGTTAAGTCAATCTGGCTTCTCCACTGAATTTGTTAGAAGTCACCAAAGGGGATCATGTGACCCTGAAACACTGCAACCCTCATAAATACACACCAGTTGCCAAGCACCCAAATTTTGATCACGTGACCCTGGGAAGGCTGCAATGGTCTTAACTGTGAAAAGTGGCCATACGTCACTTTTTTCAGTGCTGTTACAACTTCAAATGGTCACTAAACGAATGGTTGTAAGTCAACCATTGAAATGCTGCAGCTCTAATCAATCATGTTGAAAATTACATCAGTTATTTTTAGACTGATTTATTACAATCAACCTGGTTTATTTTGGTGATAAATAATTTATGTTCTGCTGAGTTACTTTTGGAGCCTTTCCTCTGCAGATATAAATTATTCCGCTTCTGTTTTTATGCAAAAGTTATTTTGATATTTTCCAATTCTAAATTCTCAAGGAATACTACCACACATTTTAATGTGGTCTGAAAAGAATGTAAAGAAACATTTCTGTCTTCCTACATGGTTGAGATCTGGCACCAAAACTGTAAGCACCTCTGAGGTGATTGTTCTGGAATGCTGATCAGTCACTGCCATTGATAAAAGCTGCAAAACTCTGCCACCTTCTGGATCACCTAAACCCTGACCTACCCAGACTGGAAAAGGGGCATAAGGATGGCAGCTGCTGCTTAGACCTGTTTGCCCAGCTGTGCAGAGGACAATCCAACAAGCACAAGGCTTGTGTAAAACTCCTGAACAGCCTTGTGTTACCGGGTGACAACTGGGTGAGAGAGCAAAACCAATCTTCTGCTCAAAATAAATCTTAAAATGTGAAAAAAAGGGGAATGTTGCATTTGAATTTTTTGATCTTTGTGGGAATAAAATTATTTGCAGGGATAGCCAGAACCCTGTTTGCTTAGCCTCTTAGTGAGGGTCCCCAGCATTCAGAGCAAGCATGTCTTGTTGTCAGTGAGGATTTTCATGGAGTCCCAATCCCATCCCTGACCCAGCATGGCTTCAACTGTGATGAGAGCCACCCCTAACACCTCCCCCCCCCGCCATGATTTTTACAGCTGGAGAAGAAGACTGGTCCGCTGCTCTCCCAGCCCTGCCCCACACACCCCTGTCTCAAGACTGGGCCCCAGCACTTGATAGGGGGAACTAGGTGGGCCCTCCGCCCTTCCCTCCCATGATTCCCTGCCTCAAGCATGCTGCCTGGATCCTCATTCTGGGACCCCCAGGGGGTGGGGAAAACTGCATCTCTTGGAGATGCCCAGCTGTCGGCTCTGCAAACCAAAGTCCCGAGAGGCTTTTAGTAATACAGAGGATGGTCCTTCTTATGTCTATCCAGCTGTCCAGAAGCCTGGGAAGATTTCAGCAGAGCTGGACCCCACTTTGCATCTTAAGAAGACAGAACTCTTGGAAGATTTCTTCCAACAGGCATCCTTTATTAAGAGAAAATGGTTGCAGGCATTCTAGACAGGACTTGGGGGCCAAGCCCTATGGTTCAAGGTTTTAAGGGGTTCCCAGCAACCCCACCCACCCCACCATCCTTCCAGTGACAATCCCAGGCGTTAACATTTCCACCCCCCTTTTCCTCACTGCCGGCGGAAGGGAGACTTCAGAGGGGAGTAGATGAAAGCTGATGGCCCCATTGTTATGGTTAGTCCTTTTGGTGGTATCCACATTAAATCCCTTTTGAAGTTGTACCGAAGGAAGTGAGGGCCATAAAACCCCTTTGTTCACCCCCCTTCCCCTTCATCGTATGACAGAATCCAGAGAGGGTAGAAATGGGGTTTTCCATAGTCAATAACTAAAGATGAAATATAATTGGATTCTGACATCCTGCCCCCTTAAAAATAAGATAGATCCACCTGAAAGAAAAACAAAACAGGTATAAAATTTAGCCAGGCTTTTTAGGATACTCTGTGTGAAACTTCTTTAATAGCTTCGGGGCTCTGACATGATGTTTATGGACCCACTCATTTTGTGAGGCAGGGAGGTGTTTCCATGCAATTAGGTACTGAGTCGCTCCATGATATCTCCTAGAATCTAGGATTTCCTTTATTTCGAAGTGTTGTTCGCCCTCCACCATGATTGGAGGTGGTGGGGGGGGATTTTTGGCCGTAATGATGACTGATGCTCTCTTTCCAGCAAGCTGCAATGAAAAATTGGGTGTATTTGCCTGAGATTTTTGGGTAATTCTAATTCTACTGTTACTGGGTTTATGATTCTTTTAATTGGAAAAGGCCCTATATATTTTGGTCCAGGTTTTTTACAGGGTTATAGGGACTTTAGGTATTTTGTAGATAAGTACACCATTTCTCCTATAATGAATGGTGTAGGCTCAACCCTTTTTTTTATCGGCTTGTGCTTTGTATGCCTGCCTAGCTTCATCTAGTGCTTTTCTAACTATTGGCCAGATGTTTTGTAATTGTTCCATCCATTCTTTCAGTGATGGGATCGCCAGTTTGTTTGGGGTTAATTCTGGCATGGGGTTGAAACTCTGGCTATTTGAAAAGGAGTGCTGGAATGGACTGCATTATTGTAGGCAACTTCTGAGAAAGGGAGTAGGTCCATCCAATTTGTTTGCTGAAAATTAATAAAGCATCTTAAATATTGCTCAAGTACTGAGTGACAGCGTTCTGTTTGTCCATCCCCTTGTGGATGATGGCTAGCTGTCAGTCCCTGAGTGGTTCCTAAGAGGGATAAAAATTCCTTCCAAAATGCAGACGTAAATTGCACTCCCCTATCAGAGATGATGCGTTGGGGTGCCCCATGCAATCTGTAAATGTGCTGGACGAAAAGTTTCGCTAAGGCTTTTGCGGTGGGAATCTTTTGGCAAGGGATAAAGTGCACCTGTTTGGAAAACAAGTCCGTGACCATCCAGACAACAGTATTCCCATTGCTTTCTGGTAATTACACTATAAAATCCATGAGGGTGGAGGGATTTGCCACTGTTTGTAACAGTCCAGGCAAGTTCCCTTGCAACCTCTTTGCAGTTGCACACTTTGGGCAGCTGGCCAGGTAACTTTCTACGTCCTTTTTTATGGATGGCCACCAAAATTGCCGTTTAATTAAGTGTAATGTTTTTACAAATCCAAAGTGCCTTGCTGATTTTGTGGTGTGGCAAAGCTGCATGAATGTGACTCTTGGGTTGTTGGTATATATAACTTTTCCCCCACCCAAGGCAGCCCGTCTCTCATTGTGCACACATTCTTGTTTTTCTGGAACCATTCATCTGTTTCCAAACTTTTCCGGAATTCAATTCCAGTTTGGCTGCCCAACTGTGGTTTTAATTTAGCTTGGGCTCTGGTGGTTACTGGCGCTGCCAGTTGTGATTCTACCATCATCGGTTTAGAGCAGTGGTTCTCAACCTTTTTCAGGTTGAGACCCCACTTGCATTGCCCATGCGCACCGCGACCCCGACCCGGGCGCGCATGTGCGCGCACGCGCAACGGGCCGATCCATGCATGCACGGCGCGCAACGAAATAAATAAAAAACAAAAAACAAAATGGCAGACCGCGACGGGCCGATCCGCGCATGCGCGGCACACGCGTGACGGGCCGAGCTGCGAATGCGCGGTGCGCGTGCAACGAAAAAAAACCCCCAAAAATATTTTTTTTTAAAAAAAGGCAGACCGCGACGCGCCGATCCACGCATGCATGGCGCACGACGAAAAAAAAAATCAAAAATAATTAAAAAAAACAAAATGGCAGACTGCAACGGGCCGAACCGCCCATGCGCAGCGTGCGCCCGACCAAAAAAAAAAAAATCAAAAAACAAAAAACAAAAACAAAATGGCGGACTGCGGTGTCCGGCGACCCCCGCGAAATGGTCGTTCGACCCCAAATGGGGTCGCGACCCATAGGTTGAGAACCGCTGGTTTAGAGTCAGTGGCTCGCGTGCTGTTATATTGGGGCAAATGCTTGAGCGTAAATTGGAACTGGTGAAAATGCTGGGACCAGCAGGGTTGCTTGGGGTTGAGCTTCCTGGGTGTTTTCAGGGCTTCCAAATTTTTGTCGTCAGTTCACACCTGGAAAGGGATTTTGTTGCCTTCAAGGAACTGGCGCCATGTGAGTAATGACCAACGTATCCCGTATGCCTCTTTCTCCAATACGGGCCAGCACTGTTCCGTTTCTGTGAGTTTCTTGGATGTATACGCACAGGGTTGCAATATCCCTTCATTGTTTTCTTTGTACGGCCCCCACTGCCACATCACTTGCATCTGCCTGTATTACGAAGGGCTTATCCATGTCTGGGTGCCTCAGTACTGGTTTGGCAGAGAAAATCTCTTTAATCTCTCAAACGCTGCTTGGCACTCCATTGTCCATGTTAGTGGCTAGGTTTTACTGAAGATGCTCCCTTTGTTTTTAGTAAGTTTGTGAGGGGCAGGGCTATCTGGGCAAATGAGGGGGTGAATTGGCGGTAAAAGTTTGCAAAGCCCAGGAAAATTTGCAGTTGCTTTCTTGTACGGGGTGGTGCCCATTCTAATACTGCTCTGACCTTCTCTGGGTCCATTTCAATGCCCTGTGAGGATATGCGATAACCTAGGTAGTCTATCCTTTCCTGGTGGAATTCCCATTTCTAGAGTTTGGCATATAGGTGGGCGGCTCGCAGTTTCTTTAAGACCGCTCTGACTAGGTTGACATGTTCCTTTTTTGATTCGGTGAAGATAAGAATGTCGTCTAACTAAACCAGGACCCCCTCAAATAGGTGCTCCCTTAGAACGTCATTGATCAATTGCATAAATACTGTGGGATCCCCTTGTAATCCAAATGGCAAGACTTTGAATTGGTAGCACCCCATGGGGCAGTTAAATGCAGTCTTCCATTCATCCCCTTCCTTAATTCTCCCGCGATAGTAAGCTTCCCTTAGGTCTAGTTTAGAAAAAAAAATTCCCTTTCGATAGGTGTGACAACATGTCCTTCATGAGGGGCAGAGGATATAGGTTGCTTTCACTGATTGTATTCAGGGCCCTATAATCCATGCATAAGCGTAAAGAGCCATCCTTCTTCTCTCTAAAGAGGACCGGGGCAGCCACTTTAGGCTTGGCTGGTTCAATGAACCCCCTTTCTAGGTTTTTCTTTATGAATCTTTCCATTTCCTCCTTCTCCTTTGGGCTCATGGAGTATAATCTGGGCTTCGGGAGTTTTGCCCCAGGCTTGAATTCAATGGCACAGGCATTTCATGCCTGGGGTCACTACAAACGTTATGTCTTCCTCATGTTTGGCCAGATCACCATCTGTGGGTCGGCGGGAAGTGGAGACTACTGGATCAGCAGATGTCCCCGGGGCTGCATGTTCCACTTCCCCCTCGGTATCTCTCCCTTTGCGGCTCCAGGAGCTGGGGCGGCCGTAGGGCTCAGAATTCCCCTCTCCTAGGGAGCTGAGAGTTCTCTTCATCAGGTTGATAGCTTTCTCTAGGATCCAGCCCGAGTACGATGCCCAGCTTCTTCCTCTTCACTTGCGTGCAGGGATTTCTCCATCTCCTGCTTCCATTCTGGTTGGTTGGCCCACCGACTCAGGGTCACCTTTCTTGATTTCTTTTCCCACTCGCCTTTCTTTCCAACGACCATTGACCACCGAGGTTTGTGGTCCTCTTCTCCTGAGGAATCTGACCTCTCAGATCCCGACATCTGACAGGGTTTCAGTTGGGGCAGCGGCTCCCTTTCTGGGGAGTTTTCTCCCTTCCTTGCTCCGCTGTCTGGCATGATAATTTTTGCAAATTCCCCCGGCAAGGTTCTCTCTTCCAGGTGGACTAATTCTGCAAGTCCTGTCTAATGTAAGGACCCACCCCACTTTGCATCTTAAGAAGACAGAACTCTTGGAATATTTCTTCCAACAGGCATCTTTATTAAGAGAAAATGGTTGCAGGCATTCTAGACAGGACTTGGGAGCCAAGCCCTATGGTTCAAGGTTTTAAGGGGTTTCAAGCAACCCCACCCCATTATCCTTCCAGTGACAATCCCAGGCATTACATTTCCACCCCCTTTTCCCTCACTGCCAGTGGGAGACTTCAGAGGGGAGTAGATGAAAGCTGATGGCCCCATTGTTATGCTTTAGTCCTTTTGGTGGTATCCACATTGAGTCCCTTTGAAGTTGTACCGAAGGAAGTGAGGGCCATAAAACCCCTTTGTTTACCCCCCCTTCCCCTTGATCATATGACAGAATCCAGAGAGGGCAGAAATGGGGTTTTCCATAGTTGATAACTAGAAATGAAATATAATTGGATTCTGACAAGAGCTTTTCATTTATCGTCCATCTCTCCCCTTCAGGGCTAAAACCTCAGACAGAACGTATAAACTGAGCAATTCAAAATGTCAGAATGTCCAAATTCTGTAATGTCTTCAAAGATTTGTTTTTAGTGCCACTTCCCCCCCTCCCTAGCAGACACTGCCCATTTCCCTCCCTGTGGGTTGAAGCCATCAACAAAAGGGACTCACTTTTCAGAGAGCTTGGGGGTGTGTTTTTCCTCTCCCCTGGCAAAGGGTCCCTCGGCTGCTTCCTTCATAAAAGTCACCAGCAGCTCAGCATCTGCTCCCGAGTCAGGTCTCCCCACCAGTTTTAGGATTGATGCGTGGAGCCGAAAGTAGATCTACCAGAAAGAAACTCACTGTGGCAAAAGCTTCTTTGAATCTGGTCATCTTACAAAATCCACACAGGAAATGAAAAGCAATGCAAGTCAGGTCCACCTTAAAGGGGTCTGGAGTCAGCTTTCTTGGCAGTGTCCAACTGGCAGGACCATGCTGCACCTCTCAGAGCAGTTGAAGCCCTTCAAGCCACTGGAGGGCCTTTCACATCTTTTGTGGTGCCTAGCATGGCAGCTGAGTGTCCCCATTCCTCTTATTGTGCCTGAGGAGGCAGTCTAATAAAGCCAACTTGAATAAAGGCCTCACTCAACCAACCTGCTGCCCTGTGCAGAGGTCGCTGCCTGCAAGGTGGCCGAGGAGGCCACTAGACTTCAGGTGGACTTTGACTGACTGATTTTCATTCAGCAGCTCAGGGCAGTTTCCTTCCTCTTCCTCTCAGTTGTGGAGGGGCTATTCTCAGTGTCTGAGGAGAGCAGGGGGAGATCCTCACATGTAGAAGGGAAGGATGATGATCTTGAGGGAGATAAGCAAGATCCCATCACTGCAACGACGCAGGGAGAAATGTATCTCAAGACCACAACAGACAGAAAAGATGTCCTGTTGCAGATGAGGCATGCTGCTCTGGCCCGTGTTAGGCCTTCTTCTCTAGGGCCTTTGTGCTCTCCAGATGGCACACACTGTTGCAAAGCAACAGAGTAATAATACTCATAATAATGATACCAATAAGAGGGGTAGTAGAGAAGATGAGAAGGAACCCAGAAACTTGAAGGACTCTGCTGTTTATACTGTGCTGTCGGATATAGTAAAAGGTGATAGAATAGGAGGGCTCCTCCTGAAATCCATTCTCATCTCTACAGTTTGAAGAACAGCAGGCATAGACTTGTCATGATGCTCTGGAAGGGCTTGGAAGCTCTCTGAAGCATCATTATTATGAGTATTATTACTCTGTTGCTTTGCAATGTACTGTACACTGACAGTTTCTGCACTGAAAAAAAATTCCTTGTATGTCTAATCACACTTGGCCAAATAAAGTATCCCATTCCTATTCCACTCCATCCTATCCTATTCTATTTGGAAAATGGCATGAACACGACCAGCAGCCGCATTGCCTAAGGCCAGCTGGGTCAGCATGGCCTCCAGAGGGTAGGGCAGGGTGTGTGTGTCTGGCCTTTTTGTCAGGATGCTATTTACGGCATGGGGCCTGAGGTGGCACTCCTCAGTGGTTGTGCTTGGACTGAAACAGGCCCAGGTATGGTGTGGCTGGCTGAGACCACTGAAGCCACGGGCCTTTCCTTCAGCCCAATAGCAATATAACTTAGACTTATATACCGCTTCACAGTGGTTTACAGCCCTCTCTAAGCAGTTTACAGCCTCTTGCCCCCAACAATCTGGGTCCTCATTTTATTGACCTCGGAATCATGGGAGGGTGAGTCAATCTTGAGCCTGCAGTGCTGCATTCTAACCTGTCCCAGAGGATGGCCGAAAGGGTTGAGATGAAGGGAGGGGGGAGATAGGGGGTGAGGGGAACTGAAGTGCCCCGGGGTTGTAGTATGGATGGCCTGCCAAGCAACCACGTTTTGATCACATGACCGTGCGGGGTCTGCTATAACTTCAGGCCTAGGTGTATGTACCATTCAGCACTGCCATAACTTTAAATGACCACTGAGCAAATGGTTGTTAAGTGAGGACTACTTGTATTAGTCCTCACTTAGTCAGATGATTTTGAGAGCAGCACCTGCACCTTTCCCCCAAAGTTGCTCTGTCCCACCCAGCTTTCTCTCTTTGGGGGCCCTTCCAGCATCTGGTGCTGAGGTGCATCTGCCACACAGGGCTCCATCTTCTCCTTTGGCAGGAAAGGCGGCTGGGTGACTTTCGGCCAAACTGGGTGGGGGTGGTTGTGACCGAAGGAGGAGAAGGAAGGAGTCTTGGGCATGTCTGCTGCACTGAATTACATATTTAAAAAGTGGAATCATCCAGCCAAAGGGGCTCGATGTCAAATTAGAGGAATGGCAGACCGGCTTCTCTTGCACCTCCCTCGCCCCCAGTTAGGACTAGAAGGGCCTGGAAGTAGGAACCAGATTGAGGAGGTGCACAGGAATGCAACCTTTCTCAAATTCCCAAGTTTTAACATTTTTTGAAGACGACACAGTCCAGGATAGACATCAAGCCCCTTGTCTGCTGTAGCCCCCAGGGGAAGGGAGGCTCAAGCTCGGCCAGCCTCCTCCCTGAGGCTGAGGCAACTTGCAAGGCCCTCATCAACTGAAGGCCAAAGTGGGAGAGCAGCTGGACTTCACCTGAACCACGGGCCACCTTTATGTAAAGGTGGCATTGGCCCAATGCTACCTATGGATCACCCAGGAGTTGGCAACATGGTTGGTGGGTCTGGGCCTTGCCTTACCTCCAGGGCCTCCATGGCAAGCTCTGGGGGGTTATGATAATGGATCTTCTTGGGGTACCGGGCTGCCTCTTCATGCAGAAAGTGACCCGCCTGCTTGTAGTGAAAGAGGTAGAATCCCGGGGGCTGTTTCTGCTTCTCTGCAATCTTCCCCAGCATGTAGTGGATCAGCCATTCTTCTTCGTCTCCGTCACCCTCGCAGTGGGAAGCCGACATGAAGCAGTGCTGGGCCATTTCCAACATGCTGTTGCGCCGCTCTTCCATCTGAAAAAGGAAGCCGGCTCAGCAGCGGCTCATGAGCAGGGCGGTGAGCCCTTCGCGCCACGACACCGGTGCCCACCTGCTGCATCACCTCCGAGGGCAGCTCCGCTTTCCATTGCTTCAGCTGCCGGGAGGCAAATGAGTGCAGAGCATAGGAAATGGTGCCATACTCTATCCAGAGCGAGAGGTTGGAGCCATCGATCTCAAGGGCTCGTTTGAAGCAGCTCAGCACTGGGCTGGAATGCTTCCAGATGAGGCTGTCGCTCTTCAGTTCATTGGAGTTCAGCTTATCCTGAATGCGGCTGGCCCGGGCCAGAGCCATCCCTGCCCACGAGTCAAACCTGAAAGAGAATACACCGCCACAATCCCACTCTGTGCACATAAAAACCCAGCAGGGCCGAGCACTGAGGTCCCCCAGGGCACTTGGCTTCTCACCAGGGTCTGCTCAAGGGAGCTGCCAGAGGGTGGGCATACAGACTCAGGGACCTTGACCCAAAGAGAGGAATCAAAGAGTGTTTTGGGGGTTTATTCCAGCTTCTACAGTAGCTGCTTTTTCAGCTAAGCTTTGTAAATACAACATACAATTAGTTGGCTAATTGCCTGACCTTCCATAGCAGTATATATGGATATATATAGGTGTATATACCATGTATATAGGTGTCCGGATTTTAATATAAGCTTAATGTGTGTGTGCACCAGTCTATTTTTTTTAAACCTTATAAATGTTAGAGTTTAAGTTGTGGGGGGGGGGCTGTTACACCAATTAATGGCAGTTCTCTCTTCAGTCTGGCTAGCAACTGTTGCCTGCTACCTTTCCTCTTGCACAGCGGTTCTCAACCTGAGTCGCGACCCCTTTGGGGGGGTCGAACAACCATTTCACAGGGGGTCGCCTAAGACCAGGACTTTTTTTCTCATAGAATGCTCAGAATGGTGCTCCGGCATCTTTTTTTGATGGATTTTTTCAACTTTTCCAAAGCCAATAGAATAGACTATTTGAATAGACCACAGGTCGGCAACCTGCAGCTCCAGAGTCGCATGCGGCTCTTTGAGCCCCCTGTGGCTCCCAGCCTCTTCTGCCATTTGCAGAGAGAGACAGAGACAGAGAGAGGCAATTGCGCTTCCCTGCTTCTCGCTCTGTCTGTCTGTCTGTCTCTCTCTCTCTCTGTGTATGTATATAAAAGAGAGTGCACTCACAGTGTTTTCCGATGAGCTAAAAAGCTTATTTGGGCGGAGCTCCTCCCTTTGCTGTGTCTCTGCAGGAAGCAGGAAGGGCAGGAGAGCTAGCTAGCCCAGCTATGCTGACTGAGGAATTCTGGGAGTTGAAGTGCATGAGTCATAAAAGAGCCAAGGTTGCCTATCCCTGAGATTCTTGGAAAACAGTTTGAAGCCAGCTTGCCAGGTGAGCAGCAGATAGGAGAGAAGGAGAGAGGGGGGGGGAGAGAAAGAGATAGATAGAGAGGGAGAGGGAGAGAGAGAGACGAAAGAGAGAAAGAGAGTGGGGGAAGAGGACTGGCAGACCAAGGGCAAATAGACAGAGAGGGAGGGAGAGAGACACAGAGAGACCCTTTTGATATCTAAAATGAAGATAACACTGCATAACACACACTATAATAAAGGTAATCTTCATTTTATCTTCATTTTAGATATCAAAAGGGTTTTGCGGTTCCCGGTGTTTTGTTTTCGGTGGGAAACGGGTCCAAGTGGCTCTTTCAGTGTTTTGGGTTGCCTACTCTTGGATTAGACTCTTAATTTATTGGCTTTCGAATGCCAATAGAACAGACTCTATTCTATTGGCTTTCGAAAGCCAATAGGAATTGTCCAGACCTGGTCGCTAACGGCTGTCTCTGCACTGCTGAGCGCACCAAAAGTCCTAGCCGGCAAACGCTGCTGCAAGTTGTCTGCAGCAAAGGCGAGTTTGCAGGAACTTTCCACCCCTCCCTACTGAGCAACTACGGTATGCCATCTTCTACTACTTATAAGTAAAAGAGGACCAGGGGTGGGAAGTGGGGAGCAGCACTTAACTCTGCCCTGCTGAAAAAGCGGAGTCCATGTGCACTCCTGCCTCATGCTCACTTCGTGCGCCATCGGTGTGCATTGTGGCTGCTGCTGTGGGAGCCGCGGGGCCCACTTGACACAGTGGGGCTGCGCGGGACAGGCGGTGGCAAAGATAGTGCTGGCGGGGCATGGCGGACACTGGGTGCGAAGATGGCGTGTGTGGGGCACGGCGGATGGCTGACCTTCCTTGGGCCGGGCCAGCTGGTGACCTAGCCAGTGCTGGACCTGTGCTGCTGCTGCCTCATCCTGTGCCTACATGGCCGCCCTGGAGCGCCTGGCCCGCAACGCCTGCTGCTGCCTCGGCCTGCCTGCCGCTCCGCACTGGTGGCTGGCTCAGCGATTGCAAGCTCTGCACCATTGGTGTGGTGTGCGGGTGGCACTGTGGGAGCCGTGGGGCCTTCTGCTGCCTCCTGCCCCCCACGCTTGACCTTCCCGGGACCTACACCCATTTTCCCATGCCCGGAGCAGGAGAGGAAGTGCTGCTTTCCGGGCATGGGAAGGGGCTTCCCCCTCCCAGCCCCCCATTCACCGGGGCTGGGGCACTCCTCTGCACCGAGACTGGGGTTGTGCAAATCGCAGTGCGCCTCCTTTCCCGCTGCCCAGCCTGGCCCCGCTCGCCCTCCTGCAGCAGGCACAGCTCGGCAAGATTTGGCCCTGGAAAGGACTGGCCAGCTGGCCGGCTGGGAAGGCTGAGCAGCCCCGATGAGGGAGCCGTTCCCGCCCCATGGCCGGCTGACCAGGAATCTCGTCCGGCTCGGAGGCTGCCTGACTGCTGTGGGAATGTCCACATCAGCCGTGGCCCGCTAATTGTGAGCTCCTGGCCGGCTTCCTCCGTTGAGTCAGGCGCCTGGGACTCTGTGGAGCTGCCCCTAATTGTGCCCGGGAGGGCCCAACCGAGCCCCGGGCTGACTTGTGTGGCTCCGAAATGCCGCCTGCCTGAATTCTTTCTGCCTCCTGGAGGGAAGTTGCACCTCATGGCCCAATTATGGGCGTTATTCCAGCGTGGTCACTTAATTTGGATGTTTCTGTTGTTTTTATTGGTTTTGCTGTCATTACTCTTTTAAAAAGGTTTTAGTATTTTTAATTGTAATACATGTTTGAATTCTAACCTGCCCAGAGTCACTGAAAGAAGAAACCAGAGATATTGAGAGGAGAGGAGAGGAGAGAGAGAGAGAGGAAAGAAAGAGAGAGAGAGAGAGAGAAAAGAGAGAAAGAAAGAGAAAGAAAGAAGGAAAGAGAGAGGGAGAGAGGAAAGAAAGAGGGGGAGAGGAAAGAGAGAGAAAGACAGGGAGAGGAAAGAGAGGAAGAGGAGAGAGGAAAGACAGAAAGAGAAAGAGAGGAAAGAGAAAGAGGGAAGAGAGAAAGAGAGGGAGAGGAAAGAGAGAAAGAGAGAAAGGAAAGATAGAAAGATAGAAAGAGAGAAAGAGGGAAGATAGAAAGAGAGAAAGAGGGAAGAGAGAAAGAGAGGGAGAGGAAAGAGAAAGAGAGAAAGAGAGGGAAAGAAAGAGAGAGAGGAAAGAGAGAGAGGAGAGAGGGAGAAAGAGAGAGAGGGACAGGAAAGAGAGGAAGAGGAGAGAGGGAGAGAGGAAAGAAAAAGAGAGAGGAAAGAGAAAGGGTGAGAGGGAGAGGAAAGATAGAAAGAGAAAGGGAAGAGAGAAAGAGAGGGAGAGGAAAGAGAAAGAGGGAGAAAGAGGGAGAGGAAAGAAAGAGAGGAAAGATAGAGAGAAAGAGAGGGAAGAGAGAAAGAGAGGGAAAGGAAAGAGAGAAAGAGAGGGAGAGAGGAAAGCATAATCACTATGCTTTAATTATGTTCAATTTGTAACAATGAAAATACATCCTGCATATCAGATATTTACATTGTGATTCATAACAGTAGCAAAATTACAGTTATGAAATAGCAACGAAAATAATTTTATGGTTGAGGGTCACAATATGAGGAACTGTATTAAGGGGTCGCGGCATTAGAAAGGTTGAGAACCACTGCTCTAGCAGAAGACCTGAGTGCCTGCAACTCTGTATGTACCCTCCATGCTGGTTTGTAATTGTCCTATAGGGTTGTTACTTCTCTTTTGGTCTTCAGATACAGCCAAATAATTCTCTCCAGTAGTGCAAACACTGCCCAATTTAACAGTTTTGCCAGCCCTTCCTGGTCCTTCATCAAAGCCTGTAGCCCATCTTTACCAGCTGTTTGCTGTCCAAATCCTTTTTAGCTGCCATGTCCTCCATTCCCAAGCCTCAAATTCCTGAACTTGTATATGATAGTGCTTAAACCTATGTCTCTAATGCCACACTAATAACATTCATTTTCCTACGAGAACTAAGTCCTTTGAGAATCTAAACTAATGCCTATTCTAAACTCTCTATCAGCAAAGGGAATATAAACTGTTTTGTTTCAGTGTCCAATCAACCTGTTGTTGTTGTGAAATTAAAAATGAAAGGAGATCCAATGAAGTACTAACTAATTTTATAAACAAAAACATATTGTGCAGAATCAAAGAGCTGAAAGGGGCAATTTACACCCAATCTTATGCTCAATTTAGAATCCAAATTAAAGCATCTGGTATAATTTCTAGTTAGAAACTGCTCTGAGAGCATTTTCAGGCAACTGAAAGAATGTCTCAAGGCTGCAATCCCAGACCCCAGAGTTCTACCTGGATGTTTTCTCTGGCTCATTTCTTATTTTTTTATGAATTTAATATTCTCTGTTGGCTCTAAGAATCTTGTGAACCATGAAAATCTTTCACGGTTTCAATGTCAAAATATAGCAATGGGGTTGATTTTGGATGATTGCAATTCAATTAACACAAATATGTACTCTTAACAAATATCAAAATCGTGTAACAGATGTAAAAATAACAGAGTAGACATCCATCCATGCTTCGACCTGTGCTAACATCAGGTATTTTCATGGTCCTCCCATTTCAAGGGAAGAACAGATCAAAGAAGAGATGCCTCTCTCCATGGTGGGGGGTGGGGGAGGTGGCCCTCGCTCCCTCCTGCGACATGGGCATCACCTACTTCCCACTGAAGGGCTTTGCTCAGGAAAGAATCTGCTGCTGCTCCTGCCAGGATCGACAACATCTGCAGCAGCAGCAGCAGCAGCAGCAGCAGCCTTCTGGAGGCCCTGGTGCCCATGGAACACAGCCCATGGGTAGGGTCAAAGGAAGCAACTGGGCAGAGGCTCCCGTCTGAGCAGCCGGCCAACCTGACCTGTTTGGGCAGATACAGATGTCATGCATGTAGAACTTGATGGCCTTGGACTGTTCCTTATTCTTGAAGTGGTAGTCAGCCAGGAGGTAGTATAGCTCAGTCACCACTGGAGGAGAGAAGTCAGCACCTTCCGGGAGGGCTGGCACCTGGCAACAAAGAGAAACACATCAGGCACCCGTCTTCGGTTCAGGGATCAGGACAGCTTCTGGCTCGGAGGGGAGGGCTATCCGGACTGCCTCCTAGGTTCCTAGCCTTCAGGAGACTAGCAAAAGCTGACCAGCAGATGTTCCATCTGGAGGTCCAGAAAGGGCCAAAAGAAGAAAAAGCAACAGGCAACTGTTGTCTAAGGGTGGGCTGACATCTCCAGAGCGTCAGATGGCATTTCTGTCTTTATACGCTTGTATAATCTCCACTGACCGTTTACCCCAATAAAATAATACTAAATCTAAGACAACATTGCATTAATAATCCACTATAGAAATAGGAATGGCATTCCCAAAATGGTCTCCAGAAAAGCTGTTTTAGCTAGTTTCTGGGAGGCCATTAGGTGAGGCACTAAAGTGATCTCAACCACTCTGAATCAACTTGTTGAAATTGGTTGCAAAGAATAAACAGATGACTAAACAAGGGAGCTAAATTACAAGGAGGCAGATTTTGACTGGATAACAGGAAGAATATTCTAATGGTAAGACATGTTCAACAATGGAATAGATTTCCTCGTGTGATGGAGGACCCTTAAATAGAAGTCAAATGTCAGGGATAATGTAATAGTGGATTCCTTTCTTGGGCAAGGGATTGGATTGAATCAAGGTCCTTTCCAATCTTTACATCCTGTAATTCTATGAAATTGAAATATGTACAAAGGACAGTAGTGACAACTATCTGATGATCAAAAACTAAAAGAAATTCAATGAGCTGGATATGTTCAGTCGTGAGAAAAGGCAGCTGACATAAGTTAACATACTTCGAACACCTTAAACTCCATCTCACAAAAGAAAGTCAGAATTCAGGACAGGGGATAACAGTTAACAGATGTTGGAAAGTAGATTCCAACTGAATTTCAGAAACTGTAAAATCAGATGTATAATGGGACTTAATGGTGGCTTTCTTAAAGCAGGGACTATGCAGGTTTCTAACAGGGATGCTTAAACTGAGTTAGACGCAACAGAAGAGAATCTCTGAGCTCAGGGTTTAATTGGTGCTCTCTGAGCTTCTCTGTCGACTTGCAGACATTTCATTAACAGAGCAACACCAGCAGTGATCAGAGTTTAATCTCATTCCTTGTAGGACCTTCTTAAGTGCAAGAAAAGGAGAGTTGTTTCCGTGTGCACCAAAACCTTTCCCGTCTTTCTCATCCAATAGCTCCAGCCAGCTGAAGTCTGAAAATAAAGCACTTGTGACTCATATTAAGCATTCCGAGAAGCAAAATAATTCATACCTTGCTCAAGGTCCCTTCAATGTAACTCGACACTTCTTCCAATCTGAGCATAGGCTTGTCTGTTTGAGGGACAATAGTGGCCATCTTCTTCAGAAGATTGGCTAGGTCAGCAGAGACGGTGCTGGTTTTATAGCTGTCAAATTCAGGAAGGGTCTTGGGCTTAAAATATTCAAACATGAACAGGGCATCTTCCCAGATCAATTCCACCTTGGAAAGAATGAAAGAGATTTTAAATATGCATTGATCAAACCAACGCATGCAATGAGAATTACCCAGAAGGCTCCTCCTTCCTCAATTCATTTCAGCAAAACCTGGACAAGCATCTGTTGAGAACAGATCACTTTGGATTCCTGTACTGTGCGCCATGTTGACAGGGTTGGATTTCATAATCTTTATGATTTCTTACCTTCTAGGATTCTAAGGAACAGCTTGCAATAACCTTTCAAGGTCCTGAACAGACAGAACTGCTCTAAGGTTAATTTTACTGACAATATCATTAGTTTGGTTTCACTATTTGTGATTAAACCTTTTTGGTTACATTTTGAGACACAATTTGGAAAAAAAGATGAACATCAGGAAGCTGTCTAAGAAACCTGTGGCTGACCATTGTCAGAAAGATGGCACCTTTCACCTGTGAGATTAGCGAAGATGTACAAAGATAAATCTGCTAAATGTTGGAAATGTAATCAAATACCAGGTTCGCGCTATCACACGTAGTGGACATGTCCCAAAGCAAAAAAATATTGGAATAAAATACATGTATGGTTGGAAGCAATGATAAAATAACATACAGATTTAAAACCAGAGACATTCTTACTGGGCATGTCACAAGGAAATTACAATAAAGGCAATACTTATTTAGTTTTATATATTTTAACAGCAGCTAGGATAGTATATGCACAATTTTGGAAAAATGAAGAAACTCCTACAGAAGAGAATATAATTAAAAAATACTGGAATGTGCAGAAATGGATAGGTTAATGATAAAAATTAAAGAAAAAGAAGAAACGGAATATTATATGACATGGATTTATTTTACCAATGGTTAGTTGACAAAAACAGGTTAGGAAGTTGGAAATATGAGAATATGTGGATTACGTAAATAAGACTTATAATGGATTAGTAAATAGTTTGTTATATAACTAATGTTAATGTGGGTAATACTATTTTTAATATTTTGATTGCTATTTCTTATTATATGATTGTATCTTGATAAGATTATTATGAATGTGATGATTATTACATTTTAATACTTGTATACCTAGACAACATACTGTTCTCTCTCTATATATATATACGGTATATATTCAAATTCTATGTGGGAGAAAACCCGAAGAACCAAAGACCTACATACAAACACCCGCGAAAACCTCAGAAAACAAATATATATATATATATATATATGTGTGTGTGTGTGTGTGTGTGTGTCAAGTGTTTATTTTTTAGATTGCACCCTGTAAACCCAAATATGGGAGGAAGGAATCATTCTTTCCTTTTGCTTGTTTCAGCTCAACCCAGAGCCATCCTGCAAGCACATATATATATATGTTGTTTTTAAAATTGTTGACAAAGAAATAAGGGATTTCTGATATAGCCATTTCGAGTTTCTTAACTCTCTTCAGTCAGAACTCACCCTTCTGGGATTCGAACCTGGGCAGTCTGCATGCTAAGCAGATGCTTTAACCTATTGAGCCACAAGTTCTCTCCCGCTTTGTCAGTAGTCAGGGAGTAAGGATATGTGTCAAGTGTTTATTTTTTAGATTGCACCCTGTAAACCCAAATATGGGAGGAAGGAATCATTCTTTCCTTTTGCTTGTTTCAGCTCAACCCAGAGCCTACAGGGTGCAATCTAAAGGTTTTTCTGAGGTTTTGTTTTTGTTTTGTTTTCTAGGAGCAATGTGTGATCGTAGCTGTTTCTTCCTTTTAACTGCCAGTGGGGGTTTGAACTGATTGGCTGGGAGCTTGGCTATGTTCTGATTGGGTGGAGGTGTGTTCTGATTGGTTAGGGGCTTGGCTGTGCTCTGATTGGCTGGATGGTGAGCTGCATAGCTGTTTGGCTTCGCGTTCGTGGTCGTGCCTCATCTTCATGGTGGGTGTCAGTTTGCTTCATGTATGGATTGGAGGGGTTTAAAGTGGCTAATGATGCAGCTGTGGTCTGTGGTCGTGCCTCATCATCGGTGTGGGTTTGCTTTTTGCATGGATGTGTGGTGGTGACATCCTGTGTGGTTTTCGTGAGTGTGGGTCTGGTGTCATTCTTTGTGTTAGGGATTCGTTTGTCAATAAGGGCGGGTTTCCAAATGGCTGGTAGGCGGGAGGTATCATCTTGTTTGTTCATGCTGTGAGGGCGTTTTTCTATCTCGATGGCTTCTCTGATTATTCTGTTATTAAAGTGTTCAGTTTTGGCGATAGTTCTGGTCTTTTTGAAGTCAATTTCATGTCCTGTGGCTTTAAGGTGTTGGACCAGGGAAGAAGTTGGTTCCTCTTTTTTGACTGAGTTTTTGTGTTCTTCAATGCGTGCACTTATTCTTCTGTTGGTTTGTCCGATGTATGTGGTGGGGCAAGCAGTACATGGGATTTCATATACTCCTTGATTTTCTAACTCAATTTTGTCTTTAGGGTTTCTTAGGATGGTGGATATTTTTCTGTTTGTGCAGAATGCTGTCTTGACGTTATGTTTGTGGAGGATCTTGCTGATCCTGTCTATGGTGCCTTTTATGTATGGGAGGAGGGCTTTGCCATTTTCTTGTTCTCTATCTTGGATTTTAGTGGGGGTTTCTTTTTGGATTAAGTTGGAAATCTTATTTCTTTGGAATCCGTTGGATGTTAGTACATTGGTGAGAGTGTGTAGTTCGGTTTTTAAGTGTTGTTTGTCAGCTAGGCGTTTGGTTCTGGAGATGAGTGTCTTGGCTACGGAGTTGATCTGTGCTGGGTGGTGGTGTGAGAGTGCGTGCAGATAGCGGTTTGTGTGTGTTATCTTCTGGTAGATGGTGTGTCCTAGGGAGCCATTGGATTTCTTGTAGACTAAGACATCCAGGAAGGGAAGTTGGTTATTAGCTTCTGTTTCCATGGTGAACTGTATTTTGGGGTGTAGGCTGTTGAGGTGTGTGAGGAAGTTGTCCAGTTTTTCTTTCCCATGTGGCCAGATTACGAAGGTGTCGTCTACGTATCTTCCCTGGTCCAACACCTTAAAGCCACAGGACATAAAGAGGACCGACATAAGCTTTGCACATGGCGGCATCATAAATGCTGAAGGGATCTCTGGCCACGAGGCCTCTCTGCTCCTGAGCACCAGACAGCCTCACCTGCTGGGTAGAATGCTCTTCCAAGTACCGAGCTTTGCTCTTTTTGCTTGGGAAGCCATACAGGCAATAAAAACACTGCTCCAGGGCCGTCTCTAGCTCCTCTTTATAAGGGTGGGTGTCTTCAGAGGTGGAGGCTAAAAGCTCTTTTTGCAGAACCCGCACCTAGAACAGAAACAAATGTTTAAGTTAAGAAATACACAGCAAAGGGCAAGCAAAGACCTCATTTGGGTGTTCAGGAAACTGGGCTTCAACAAATATGCAACATACATAGCCACAGCGAGGGGCGCAAATGGGAAGCAAAGGCCAAGGTGGGAAAAGGAGAACAATTTTAACAAGGAAGAAATGGCAGCCAGCAGAAGCTCTGGGGAAAAAACAGAAGAGGGAATGGGAACTGTGCAGGGCTGTCTGACTCTCTACAGAAGGAAGCTCTCCCTGCCCTGAAGGGGCTGTGCTGCGCCCCCTTCTTAAGAGGATGGGATCTTGCTAGACTCCAACCTCTGCTTTTGGGAGAGAGTGGTGGAGAAGGTGGTTAGGCTGCAGCTCCTAAAGACCCCAGAGGAAGTGGATCATCCAGACCTGCTTCAGTTGGGTTTCAAGCTATGGTTCAGTATAGAGATGGCACTGGTTGTGCTTGTTGATGAACAGTGAGAGCTGGCATGGCAGCAGTGCGTCCATCTTGTGGACCTTCACCTCTCAGTGGCTTTCAGTACCACTGAGCAGAGATATTAGCTGGCTTCAGCTGTTGGGAGTAGGTGGCAATATTTAGGGGTGGTTCCCCTCCTTTCTCTGTGGCCAACTCCAACTAGTATTGACAGGGTGTTGTGCCAGGTGGGAAGAAATGACAGCAGTTAATAAAAACTCAAGTGGCAGATTCACACCGTGTGCTATCCACTGCCTGTTGGAAAAGCCAGGTTGTCAGGTCTGCCTCTGTTCAAGTCCTAAGAAAGAAAACCCCCAACTCTAATGATGAGATACTTTTACTAAGAATGAACTGGTAGCAGTGAAAGCAAGGCAAGATCTGAGTAAAACCGTGTGATAGTTACCCACCAAGTCTCCCCCACAGCCCTCCCCCCATGCAGGCAATCAGCGCCAAGCATAATGCTATGAGAAAGTCTCTTCAGCAGACAGCGTGCACCTCTGGAGGCCCAGGACGGTTGGCCTTGATGAAGTCTAGCCATTGCCACTCCGATGATGGGGAGCGATCCCCCCTTCCAATTCTCACGGGAACACCTCACCCCAGCTCACCTCCCCAACTCAAATACAACACATCCCACACCCCTTTCCATGGCAGCCAAGGGCAAGCAAGCGGCAAATGGCACCGGTCCTCTTAAAGGGCAGCAGGATCAGACTCTATGGACCTTGGGAGGAGCCCTATTCCAGAGGGCAGGCATGGTGACGGAGAAGGCCCATCTTCTGGGTCCTGTAAATAACACTGTTTGATAGATGGGATCCAAGCATACCTTGGATCTTATGGGCAAAGACATAAGTTGGAAAAAGGAGGTTCCATAAGTATCTGCATCCTGAGCTACTTAAGATAATGACCACGACAAATGTGCAAAATCTTTCTGTGAGTCCAGGGTAACGTCCATCTGGGGAAGGGCAGCCGTCCTACTGCCCAGCTGGTTCCCTTTCTGATCTGATCTCAGAGTTGGTGAGGGAACTCCTCAGGGAAAGACAGGCAATTCATGGTCTACACAGGCTTCCCCTAATCAATTTCTGGCCCAACAGATGCAGGAAAACACATACTGGACCTCTTTGTTGCCTCTGAGCAACAGTGATCTGGATACAGAGGAGTCACATGTAGATGTTGGTCGTGGTTACATCACTACCTAATCCAGTTGCCACTGACTGTGACCCAAGACCTCCACATGGCTGTCAGGCCTCTTAGAAGGGTCTGTCCAGGCTTCAGAGGGTCTCTGGAAGCTGGGGCACGGCAGCAGGTGGGTAGCCAGACCCACTGACTGGTTGCTAGATGACAGCAGGAGCAGCTCTTATATTCCTGACGTATCTCTTGGTTTACTGAGAAGCCCAGGGCTGAGGTCACAGGAATGGCCTTGAAAGGGAGGAGTCAGGTAAGCAGGGCTTGAGCCTAGGCCAAGAGATGCTGTAAGGACCTGCCCCAACAGGCCTCTCAGGAAAGCATGACTCTTGACACCATGAGGTTAATCAATAGAACTTTTACTGAAAAGACAGTGGCTGTAGTAGAGTCAGGCCGACTCTAACTTTCCCACGCAAAGCACCAAGCTATTCTTCCCCTTCAAAACCCAATCCCCCAACCAGTCCACAGGCAGCCAATACAGTGCCCCCAGGTTGTTTTGAGAGCGCTGAGGTATGGAAAAGATAATGGGTCATTCTCATGGTGCAGCGACCTTGAAGTCAGGCAACGATCTCCCTCCCTAATTCCCATGTGGTTAGAGCAAAAGTGAAAACATGCAAAGAATGTTCGCCTGGAGCCTCCTCCCCACCTCCAGCAGAATGGCAGGGCACCCGAAAGGGGGACCTGACAGATGCACTTGAGAAAAGCCGCCTGTTCGTTCCCAAAAAGATAAAACAGGAGTGGGGGGAGAAGCAAATTCAGACTTGCAAGATTCTATTACTAGACCTGCTCCAATAAAATACAAGTCCTGACCTGTATGGCATTGTTTTTTACCCTGGTCTAGAGCTGATACTCCAGGACACAGAGCCCTCATGGAGAAATTCTGAAACTGATTCTGACCAAACCCAGTTATGAACTCAGGTTAAATATGGCAATAAGAGAGCTGAAGCCAAATCGATTCCCAGGCAGATCTCCCACGGTTGCCATGCCCCTTCTGCTTGGCATCTAAGTTGCTCAGATGGGGGTGATCTAAGGCTGTGACCAGACACTGCCAGGTCACATTATCTGAGATTCCTTTTGACTTGCAGGGTCCAGCCAAGTGGGTGGTATTCTCAAATATTGGAGCCATCACTATTTAGCTGATAAATACAAGAGGTAACCTGTTGGATCTTACTAGACGGGCAAAGATAAAGACAGCAGAGCAGCAAATTGTTCCTCGGTGATAGCCTGAAGCTGAATAAACCTTGTAGATTATGAATTATATCATCTTTCTCTATAAGCAGATCCAGCCGTAAATAGATTAACAGACTTTTATTCTACTATATTTCTTATCAAGTACTTAATCACTTTCTTCGTAATACTCCTTTTGTATTTCATGCTTTCTTTACAAATTTGAGATTTACTTGCTTAAGTTTTACAATCTGTAGTTTATCATAGGTCCTATAAAGTAACTTCTGTTTATTTTTCCTTCTCCAATCACTAACCTAGTTTTATACAACAATAATACATAAACTAAAGAAATATTTTTGATTTATATCAAAAGTATACATTCTTTTTTTTGTAATTTTTTTATTATTATTATTAATTTTATAATTATAAATACAATGTAATTGTAAATAATAAACATAATTATATCGTAAGGCATCGCTCAGCATCACCCCACCAGCCACATCCCCCTCTAACTTCCTCCCTTTCATCTTCTATCCCCCCACCATCTCTACCTCCCTCACTCTCCTCACTCCTCTTACAACTCCCTACTTCCCTAACTCCTCACTCCCAAACTCTTCCCCCTCCTCGAATGTGGTTCTGAGGTGCCGCTAAGGCAATCCATCTCTAATCTTACATAACACAATTACATATTACAAATAATAAAATTATAAATCCCCCCCAACCACCCCCCCGACTTCCCAAAGTGAATACAGGGTAAAAACACAAGAAAACCCACTAAATTACTCCAAAATATTATATAAAACCTATTAAAAATACCATATTTTGCAAGCTAACACATAAATATTTAATTATATGCTAAATACAATTTCTTAAACTGGTATCTCCCTTGTATATACTCTATCCATCTTTTCCAGTCCAACAAATATTTCTCATTTGAGTGATCCTTCAAATATGCAGAGATTTTAGCCATTTCTGCCATATTTGTTACTTTCAAAATCCATTCTTCAATAGATGGTAGTTCTGGCTTCTTCCAATATTGTCCCACCAACAATCTTGCTGCTGTGATCAAATTCAAGATTAAATTTGTCTCTATGGTGGTACAGTCCTTTATAATACCAAGCAGAAACAACTGTGGTAGAAATTCAATACGTTTTTTTAGGATATTTTGAAGAATCCACCATATTTTTATCCAAAAAGCCTTAATTTTTTTACAAGTCCACCATACATGAAAATAAGTAGCATCCATACTATCACATCTCCAACATTTAGCTTGTAAGTTAGGGTACATACATGATAATTTTTTTGGATCCAGGTGCCACCTGTAAAACATTTTATAAAATTTTTCTCTTAAATGGATCGCTTGTGTAAATTTTACATTTACAAATGTGGCTCCGCCGGCACCGCTAGAGTCTCCTCTGTGAGGCTCCGTTCTCTGGGCTTGTAATGCCGCAAAAAACAGCACACACCAGCTGTTTTTTTTGTGGTGAAAAATCCCCTCTTCGGGCAAAGGAGAGGTGTAGAGCATCGGGAGCAGGGTTGAGCTCCTCTTAAATCCCTGAAAAAAAAGTTTTCAGGGATCAAGAGTGTGAGCTCTCTAAAGCTCCGGAGGACGCTCCTGCCCAGAGATGCTTCTGTCATCAAACAGAGAAAGACGCCGCGACCGCTTCTGCTTATAAAAATTACAACACAGGAGAGACTGTAAGCAGACTGAGTGAATACAGGAGTTCTTAATGGATTGCAAGTATTTTTTTTATTGTTTTTCTGGCTATATATTTCTAACTTCTACAATCAACACAATGCTTTCAAAATGACGTATAGCTTTCACTGCTTTCATTGTTAGAGGAAAGTGCTGGAAAGTGAAAGTGAATTCTTTACTTTTTTTTCTCTTCTTGTTCTCGTAAGTGAAGCTAGAGAGATGGCTGTAGGAATTGATTTACAGCCAGAGTGATTGTTTTAATTTAAAATGGAGTGGAATTTACATTCAAATGTTAAACCTATTTTGGACTGTATTGATAAATTTCATGAAGAAAGGCTTGAAATAGTGAAGAGTTTTAAGCAAGAGTTTAAAGCAATATTGAAAGAGACTATTACAGAAATGTTAACCAGATTCTTTTTTCCAAATGAAATTGATCTATAATCGACTGCTGAACATTTTATAATACAATCTAAAGAAGAAGAACAAGAACAATTAACTAGATTCTTTCTTCCAAAGGAAACTGATTTACAATCGACTGATGAACATTTTATAATACAATCTAAATTAGAAGAAGAACAAGAAAAAGAAGAAGATAGTACTGAGAATAAAGAGAATAAAGGGAAATGGACCTTGCTTGATAAACAGTTCATCTATGGAGAGGAAGAGGATTTGTTTCAAGAAAGGAAGGGATGGCTATTCCTTTTAGATAAGCAGCAAGAAGAGGATTTAATTGAGAAAAAAAGAGACATTGATTTAGTTTAAGAAGCAACTTACTTACGGGGCTGAAGAAGTAAAGAAGAGAGACTTATTATTTGGAAGGGAGGCCTCGTTATGGAGGTTTACCTGGTTGAAAAAAAAACCTAGAATTCGATTGAAGGAATGAAATTTAAAATTGTATGTAAGGAGCTATGGGCAATTTAAAATTATGGACTGAATTAAGGACTAAGATTATGAGTAAGATGTAAGAGAAGATGATTAATGGATATAATTAAATTGATGAAGAATGTATTTGCTTTGAAATGATCTAGGTTTGATATTAGATTGACTGATTGATGGGATAGATAAGAATTTTTCCCCATTTTATCATACAATCTTTAACTAACTCAGTTTCAGAATCAATTTCTATCAATGCATTATACAATCTTTTAATATGCATGGGCCTTTGATCTATAACTTGTTTAATTAAATTTTCATCTATTGAAGATAGGCCCATCTTAGAATCTTTTTTCCATCTAGACTCCAATTGTGCATATAGAAACCAAGTATGAACAAATCCTTCATCCTGTAACAAATTTAAAGACTTCAGTACTAACAAATTCCCTTCTTTAATTAGGAGTTTTTTATAAGGCACCACGTCTAAAACTTGTGATCTATTTATATTCTCTATTGCGTGTCTGGGAACCGTCCAAAGAGGAATTTTTGCATTTAATTTATACTGATACTTTTTCCAGACACGCAGCAGAGCACTTCTCAATAGATGCTCTTTGAAGCTCCTATCCACCTTTTTATCATACACCAAATATGCATGCCAACCATATAATAAGCCGTACCCTTCAATATTCAATATTCTATCATTGGTTAAATTAATCCAGTCACTTATCGCTACTAAAGCAGCAGCATAGTAATACAACTTAAAATTGGGCATTCTTAAACCACCCCTTTCCCTAGTATCCTGAATAATTTTTAATTTAATCCTCGGTTTCTTGCCGTTCCAAACAAATCTATTAATACGCTTCTGCCATTCCTCCAAATTCGCATCTTTTTTAAGTATAGGCAACATTTGAAAAAGAAATAAAAATTTTGGCAATATATTCATTTTGACTGCTGCTATCCTACCCAACATAGATAATTGTAGTTTAACCCATTTATCCAATTCTATTTGTGTATTGTTCCACAAGACTTCATAATTATTTTTATATAACTTCCCGTTAGAGGCTTCAATTTCAATTCCTAAATATTTAACTTTCTTAACTATTTCACAACCCGTTATTCTTTCCAAATCTTGTTTTACATTACCATCTAAATTCTTAGTTAACATCTTTGTCTTAGATATGTTTAATTTAAAACCAGATACCCTACCATAATTTTTAATTAGCTCCATCAAAATCTGTACTGACTGCATTGGTTGAGACAATGTCACGAGCAAGTCATCTGCAAAAGCACATAATTTATAATCATGTTGTCTAATCTGTATACCTTTTAAATCATCTACTGCTCTTATCTTATTCAATAAAACCTCTAACGTTAAAATAAATAACAATGGAGATAAAGGACATCCCTGTCTAGTACCTTTCTCTATCTTGAATGAATCTGTTAAATGCCCATTCACAATAATCTGACCTGTTTGTTTCTGATAAACAGCCAAAATAGAATTAATAAACTGATCCCCCATTCCCATCCTAACTATTAATTTTTTCAAAAACAACCAGTTCAATCTATCAAAAGCTTTTTCCGCATCCAAAAACATAAGAACTGCAGGTACCTGGATATGCTTGTCCAAATATTCTAATATATTAATAAGTTGTCTAACATTAGTTTTCATCTGTCTCCCTTGCAAAAAGCCAGTTTGGTCTGAATGAATTATTTGTTGTAAAACTTTCATTAATCTGTTGGCCAAGATTTTTGCAAAAATCTTATAATCCGTATTCAACAATGAAATAGGTCTAAAATTTTCTGGTTGAACATTATATTTTCCCTCTTTGGGGATTAAAGAAACGTAAGCTGTTTTCCATGAAGGTGGAACCTGGCCACCTTCTTGTATATTAACAAACAACTCTCTAAGAGGTTCCACCATTTCCGTTTGAAGATGCTGTTAAACCATCCGTTAAACCAATAAGCTGCTGTTAAACCATCCGTCCCGGGAGATTTTCCCATTTTCAATTGTTTAATCGCTGAAATTATTTCCTCTGATGTAATTAATCTATTTAATCTATCTCTTTGTTCATTGGTAATTGTCAATACATTCTCATTTTGCAAAAAAACATCTATCTCATTCTCTTGTATCTTATCTTCAGCATATAACTTAGAATAAAATTCTAAAAAGGCCTTTTTAATAATTTCTTGTTGAAATACCCCCTTCCCTTTATATTCTATTTTATCAATAATGCGGGATTTTTGTTTTTTCCTTAATATATAGGCCAACCATCTGCCAGGTTTGTTAGAATTAAAAAATGTGTTATGTTTAGCATATTGCATATTCCTAGCAACTTGGTCGGCCATCAACAAGTCAAATTGTTTCTGTAAAATCTTAATCCCCTCTTTAATATTTTATCATCTGGTCTCTTTACTAAAAGTTGCTCTTTCTTCTTTATTTCCTCCTCTAATTCCTTCCTTTTTTCCTCCCGTTTAGATCTATACCTTTTGTTCATATCAATTAAAACCCCACGCATAAAAGCTTTACTAGCATCCCACACCATTTCTATTGTTGTACCCTTATGAACATAAAAAATTCCTTCATGACACTTTTACATTCAAGCACGTTTGAATCATATTGAAACAAGTTTTCATTGAGTCTCCAAGATCTTCTAGGAGTCTGGCCCACCATTAACTCCATCACTTCCTCAAAGGTGGTACCCTCTCCAGCTCAGCCATCTAAAGTAGTAGCTAGTTCTCTTGCTCCCCCACCTTCTTTAACACCTGTAGATTCTCAAACCCCTTTGCCTGTACAGGCTCCTTCAGAAATGCTTACTGTGAAGGATCTACAGGCTGCATTGTCAAATTTGACTGAGGATTTGGAGAGAAGATTTGAAAAAAGGTTTGAAAAAATGGAGAAAAAGCTGGAGGGTAAGATTGAGGATTTGGAGAACAAGATTGAGAATCAAGGCAAAGGTGTATCTGAGGAACTGGAAAAAATTAAGGCAACAATCCAGACCCGCAATGTTGAAATAAGAGAAGATATTGTGGAAGCTGTTAAGGGGGTCTGGGAGGGTGTTGAAGAGAAGGTTGAGGGGGTCGAGCAACAAATGAAAAATGAATTACGTGATCATGCTTTGATGGTCCAATACAATCAAATGATGTTTGCTATTAGAATTAGAGGTCTGAGGGAGGTATCAAATGAGACTCAAGATGATTTGAGAAGAATTTTTGAGGAGGCCTTGGGAAAATTACTTGATGATGCTGTGAAAAATTTTTCATGGCAAATTGATCGAATCTACAGGATTAACTCATGGGCTGCAAAACAAAGAGGATTACCTAGAGATGTTGTCATCTATTTTGTTACAAGGAGATTTAGAAATCATGTTCTTACAATAGCTTATAATAAGAAATTAAGTGTTGCTGGTCAGGATCTTGTGGTTTTGAAGGAGATTCCCCCAAAGATGTTGAGAGCTAGAAAGGACTATGCATTTTTGGTTGCTGAACTCAAAATACGTGCTTTACAATATAGATGGGAGGTTCCAGCTGGACTCATTATTTTATCAGAGCAAAAGATATTATTTGAATTCTGTTGTGAGTGTCCCTAGACCAGCTTGGGAAGTGTCAGAATATGAGGATCAGCAGCCAGGCCCCTCTGGGTGTTTTCCCCTCCCGGCAGCCGAGGAGGAGCAGCCAGGTCCCTCTGGGTATTTGCCCCTCCCGGCAGCTGAGCTAGATAATGAGGAGCTCTGTATGCATTCTGAATCAGACTCTCAAAATGATGAGTCAGATTTAGAACAAGATAAATGGATTGATCCGAGGTTCCGAAGGTTTGATAAGCGCAGGTGTCAGTTAACTGGAAAAAGGAAGTAATGGGGGGAAGTGACGTATCGGACACTATATTAGAAGGGGAAAGAAAGACTACGCCTTTGTCACGAGCAACGTTAATCAAGGAGAGGCTTGAAAACTTTTGCAGTGCGTTGGAATTCTGGTGTTTTGAAAACCTACCGAAGAATAATGAGGTCTTGGACAATGTGATAAAGAAAGAGTAAGTTAATTGGGAAGTAGGAGGAGGAGAGCATGTTTATCTAAATGTAAATAGATCTGATTTGGTCGTTCCGGCCAACAAAAAAATGCCAGCAGCTTGCTTTGAAATGAATCCTTTTGAAATGTGTTAAATAAACCTCTTAAAGACATATTTACGTGGATTTTAATGAGCTGAGAGAGACCAGACATAACAAATTCTGTGGAAAAAGCGAAAGATTTTGTTGAGAATGTCTTGAAGGCAGGTAGACCCCCTTCACCAATACCACAAAATGCAGATTTGTCAAAAAAAGAAGGAATGGAACTTTTACAACTACAGTTTTCAGACTCACAGCCCTTACCAGCAGCTGGAGGAGTATTGATGGAGTTGCCTGTGCAGAGTATTGATATTTTTCAACCCCTGGAAATAGAGAAACCTAAAGATCAAAGGCAAACTAGTTTAATTACCAAGCGTATGGAAGAACAAGAAAAAGAACAACAACAACAATATCCATCTGCAAGTCTGGAAGCCATGGGAGCTAGACCAAAGAAGAAAACGGCGAAAATTGATTTGGTCTTGCAAAAGCTTTCTCAATCTGGTCATGTCAAATAAATATTTGACATGGAATGTCAACGGCTTAAATTCTCCTCAGAAGAGGAAAAAGATATTTCACTATTTGGCTCAATGTAAAAATGATGTAATCTGTCTACAAGAAACACATATTAGATCTAGTGATCAGAAATACTTGATAAATAACAAATTAGGTTCATATTTTATGGCAGCGGCTAAAGAGAAGAAGAATGGAATTGCTATTTATGTTAAAAATCACATAAGATCTAAGTTAATAGAAGCTGATGTTGAAGGCAGATTTTTAGTAATTGAAATTTTAATAGACGGGAAGAAAGTTCTTCTGATTTATGCACCAAATCAACAACAAGGAAAGTTTTATAAATTAATACATAAAAAATTAACACAATTTGACTATAGGTCTTGTATTTTAATGGGAGATTGGAATGGTGTTATGGACATTAGTTTAGACAAGAAGAAAACATCGCCAATCCCTCAAATACGCTCTATGCTGCCTAAATCTTTTTTTGATATTAAGGATGATTTTGATTTGATAGATATATGGAGAGAAAGACATGGTAAAGAGCAAGAATTTACTTTCTTTCTGATAGACATCAATAATTTTCTAGAATTGATTTTATATTAATTACAAGTGACTTTATTTCTGGGGTAAAGAAGGTAAAAATTTTGCCTAAAGTTTTATCAGATCATAACCCAAAAGTATGCATTCTTAACATAACTTTGCTTTGGTATGAGAAAGCAAAATTTAGATATTTGGACTGACAAAAGTAGACCTCATTAACCTGTCATATTTTCTTTTTCTGACTTTAATGACTGAACTCAATATGCTGCTATTATAAGAGAATACTCAAGTATAAATATAATTACTTGGGACTCCCATAATTATTTTTAAATATGGTTTTACAGATAATTTAACAGGACCATTACAATACTTGTTTTGATTGTTCTAAAATATCAGTTTAATTAACTTCATGAAGTAATATTTCAAATGCTTTTTTTAATGTTGTATTATATATAACCATTAAGGAAACTCTGAAACCTAATTATTACTCTTAACAACAACATAATATTTTCTTCTGAATTTACGAAGGATTATGAAAATTCATGAAAAGGAATTTTAATCTGTTTCTTCTTTGTTAAAAATGAGTAACAAGAGACAGAATACAGACAGTGAATTGACAAGAATGGGGAAAATCTAACAACAAATTCTTTTGTTGCTTTTCCATAAATTATGGACTTATTCATAGGGGATATGAGTAAGTTTCAACAAAAATGTGATCAAAACTGAAAAATAAAATACTATTACTGGTCTAATTAAAAGAAACTAGACTTAGAAGCTAAACTGGATTCCCTTAAGGTTGATCTCAGTGATAAATATGACAAACTAGAGATTAAAGCAGAACAGTGTAACAACTATATCAAAGAAATGCAAACAAGATACCAAGAATAATCCTCTGAGCAGAGAAATGAAATATTTTCTTGAATTAAGTAAAGAGGAATCAATAGAAATTCAAATCATTTACAGAAGAAACTGCACATATAAGAAACTTACATGTGATATTGCATTTATATATTTTAAAACCTTGTAACTATTGGTAAGGAAGTAAAGGCAAGAAAATAAAATTTCAGAAATTAAGCGGACAAATTGAGCCTAAATGCATGCAGTTGGCGCAAACATCTTCCCTTTTCGTACTGTCTTTCCCCCTGTGAAACCCTTAGACTAGGACAGGGGTCGGCAACCTGAAACACTGAAAGAGCCACACAGAATATTTATTTATTTATTTATTTATTTATTTATTTATTAGACTTATAAGCCGCTCTTCTCCAGGGGACCCAGAGCGGCTTACAACATAGATAAATAACAATCGCATTTAATAAGTCTAATATAAATTAAATTAAGATGATCATAAAGTTAAAACAATACCCCAAATTTTTTAATAAAAAACATTCATCCAACATTCAACACCAATCATTCCCAGATCTGCCGACACAAATAAGTTTTTAATTCTTTTCGGAAGGCCAGAAGAGTGGGAGCGGTCCGAATCCCCGGAGGGAGCTGATTCCAGAGGGTAGGGGCCGCAACAGAGAAGGCCCTTCTCCTGGGGCCTGCCAGCCTACATTGACTGGTCGACGGGACCCGGAGAAGACCAACTCTGTGCTCTCTGACCGGTCGTGATGAGGTATGAGGCAAAAGACGGTCCTGCAAGTAACCTGGTCCTAGGCCATGTAGGGCTTTATAGGTAATAACCAACACTTTGAATTGCGAGCGGAGACTAATAGGTAGCCAGTGCAGCTCGCGGAGCGTTGGTGAAATGTGGGCATACCGAGGTAAGCCCACGATTGCTCGCGCGGCTGCATTCTGGACTAATTGAAGTCTCCGAACACTCTTCAAGGGTAGCCCCATGTAGAGAGCATTGCAGTAGTCGATCCTCGAGGTGATAAGGGCATGAGCGACTGTGAGCAAGGCCTCCCTGTCCAGATAAGGTCGCAACTGGTGCACCAGGCGAACCTGGGCAAATGCTCCCCTCGTCACAGCCGCCAAATGTTGGTCTAAGTGCAGCTGTGGATCGAGGAGAACACCCAAGTTACGAACCTTCTCCAAGGGGTTCAAAGTTTCCCCCCCCAGAGTAATGGACGGACAGTTGATCTTGTCCTTGGGAGGGAGAACCCACAGCCACTCCGTCTTGTCGGGATTAAGCTTTAGTCTGTTCTCACCCATCCAGGCCCTCACAGCCTCCAAACACCGGCACATCACTTCTGCTGCTTCGCTGACTTGGCACGGGGTGGAAACGTACAACTGGGTATCATCAGCGTACTGATGGTAACTCACCCCGTGTCTATGGATGATCTCACCCAGCGGCCTCATGTAAATATTAAACAGCAGGGGCGAAAGAACCGACCCCTGCGGCACCCCACAAGGGAGGAGCCTAGAGGTCGATCTTTGATCCCCTACCAACACCGACTGCGACCGGCCAGAAAGGTAGGAGGAGAACCACTGGAGAACAGTGCCTCCCACCCCCAACCCCTCCAGTCGGCGCAGAAGGATACCATGGTCAATGGTATCGAAAGCCGCTGAGAGGTCAAGAAGCACCAGGATAGAAGATAGACCCCTATCCCGGGCCCGCCAGAGATCATCCATCAGCGCGACCAAAGCAGTTTCCGTAGAGTAACCGGGTCTGAATCCCGACTGCAAGGGACCCAGATAATCGGTTTCCTCCAAGGCCCGTTGGAGTTGAAGCGCCACCACCTTCTCAACAACCTTCCCCACATAGGGAAGGTTGGAGACAGGATGATAGTTCGAAAGAATGGCTGAATCCAGGGAAGGCTTCTTGAGGAGTGGGCGCACAAGTGCCTCCTTTAAAGGAGCCGGAAAGGACCCATCCCTCAAAGAAGCGATGACTATCTCCTGGATCCAGCTCCGTGATACCTCCCTGCTGGCCGAGACCAGCCAGGAGGGACACGGGTCCAACAAGCAGGTGGCATTACTAACAGCTCCAATGGCCTTGTCCACTTCATCAGGTGTAACAGCTTCAAACTCATCCCAAATAAACTGACTAAGACGAGCCCCAGTCACCTCGACTGAATCATTATCAGTCGCCACTGCTACAATGTTGGAGTCGAGGTCCGCCCGGATCTGAGCGACTTTGTCTGCGAAAAAGTTGTTAAAATCCTCGGCACTTCCCTGCAAGGGTCCCCCGGACCTCCCCGTACCAAGGAGAGACCGAGTCACCCTAAACAGGGCAGCCGGGCGCGATTCCGCAGACGCGATTAAAGCGGAAAAATACTGGGATTTTGCCGCTTTAATCGCTCTCAGGTAGGATCTAATGTGTGATCTCAACCTGGTTCGATCAGATTCAGCCTTCGATCTTCTCCAACGCTTCTCTAGACGTCTCCTAAGACGTTTCATCCCCCTGAGCTCCTCAGTAAACCAAGGAGACTTCCTGGGTCCGAAACCATGGAGAGGCCGCATAGGCGCGATCCGATCCAAAGCCCCCGCAGCAGCTATATTCCAGGCCGCCACAAGGGACTCTGCCGAACCGTGTACGAGCGAATCTGGTAATTCCCCAAGCTCCGTCTGGAAACCCATTGGATCCATCAGGTGTCTGGGGCGGAACCACCTAATCGGTTCCGCCTCCCTGCGGGGGAGGATTGGAGCCCCAAAGTCAAGCCGCAGCAGGAAATGGTCTGACCATGACAAGGGTACCGTGACTAAACCCCTTAACACCAAACCATCGCTCAGCTGTTCCGAGAGAAAGATCATATCGGGCGAATGCCCCTCCCTGGTGGGTCGGACCCTGAACTACTTGAGTCAGGTCCATGGTTGCCATGGAAGCCATGAACTCCTGCGCCAACCCAGAGGCCCGGCCAAGCGAAGGCAAGTTGAGGTCTCCCAGGACTATCAGCCTCGGGAGTTCAACTGCCAGCCCAGCCACTTCCTCGAGCAACGCAGGCAGGGCTGATGCCACGCAGCTGGGAGGCAGGTACGTAAGCAACAAGCCCACCTGAACTCCTAGGTCCAACTTCACCAGGAGGGACTCACAACCCGAAATCTCGGAAACAGTGAGCCTGCGCAAGCCGACGGTCTCCCGGGCTATTATAGCCACTCCTCCCCCCCTTCCCTGGGGTCGCGGCTGGTGCCACACCCGAAACCCAGCTGGGCACATTTCCGAGAGGGGAACACCCCCCTCGGTGCCCAGCCAGGTCTCGGTGATACATGCCAGGTCGGCCTCCTCATCACAGATTAATTCCCGGATGAGGGGAGCTTTATTTTGAACTGACCTGGCATTAAGCAGCAACAGTCTGAGTCCAGGGTCCGGATTTCGTTCGTCACCAGTACTGCAATAGGGGACTTGATTAAAGAGTGGAGTCTAAGGTGAGACATGCACCGGCCCTGCCCCCGTCCACATCCATCCTGGCTTCTCCTCCCCTCGGAAAAGACTGCTCTCCCCTCGCCCCACATTCTCCCTCTCTGGGACTTTCTTCTTTCCGCCTTTTGGCGCGAAGGTTCCCAGGGAGCATAGGAGGAGGCTGACGGGGAGAAAGAGCTGCTGCGGCAAATCTTCCAAAGCAGCAGCAGACGGCCGCTCGGGCTCGCCTATCTCAGCCTGCTGCAGGAGGCTGGAGTTGAGGCTTCTGGCTCGCTCTGGGACGGGTGCTCGGAAAAGAAAGGACGGGAAGCAGAAAGTGGGAGAAAGGACGTCTTTCGCTGGCAGGGCGAGGAAGCAGCAGTTCTGCTCTGCAGGAGGTAGGAGCAGGAGGCTTCTCCTTCAAGTGACTCCGGGAGCGAAGTGAGGTCCGAGTCCCCCGAATGTCAACTTTGCGAAAGAGGGAGGTGGTGGTGGGATTAAAATTAAATGGGGGGGGGTTTTTGAGGAAACCCAGCAGACGCCTACATCAGAGGGCGAGCAAGAAAGGCAAGATCGCGGAGAGGAAGAAAGCTTTCGGGGCTTGCCCAGCAGGCAGCTGCTCCCCGCTCTCAGAAATCACCATGGCAGGCAGGGACCGCGAGGAGCAACCAGGATTGGAGGAGCAGAAGTCCGCATGACTGAGACAGAAACGAGAGCAGAGCGGGGCAGAGCTGCCTATCTCAGTCATGCGGATGAACGGCCGTGTAAACAGCACCAGATGGCTCCACTGCCGCAGATGAGCAGGCTGTTGCTCCCGTGGTCACTGTCCCGCCGCTATGGAAGATAGCCTGGTCCACGCCTTCGGGGCCCTCAGCCTCCAGCAGCCCCACTGTGCCCGAGGCAGGACCCCCGCTCGCTGCTTTAGCAAAAGCCTTTATTTGCTCCGTGGCCTGCCCGGGTTGGGTAAAAGTACTCTGGCCAGGTAAGCGTGTCCCGGGTGCAGCCATTCCCACTTCCTTTGATAGGTCATGCCACGGGGGGGGGGAGATCCGCGGGAGAAAGCCAGCATGGTTCGAGGATCGCCAGGAGCATGCCACATTAGCTGGCACCACAGGGGATGGTCCCACGGCAATGCCAACAGTCTGGGCCGTATGCCACCGGCGTCTCCGATCTCGAGCCGTGGAAAATATCTGGGCCCGAGTTGTCCGCTGCAAGGACGCCCTGCCCACAGCAGCGCCACCAAACTGCCTTCTATGCTGCTGGCATCCTGGGCTGGAGCAGTGAAACCTGGTCCAGCTGGTCATCGGGGTACGGAACCGGGCCACAGACGGCAGGCCTTGCTCACTGGCAACGCTGGAGCCTCCCACGCCGACCTGTAGGTCTTCTGTGCCACTCTGCTTGGACTGCCAGCTTCTGGCTGTGGGGCTGCCTCCTCCGGAGCTGTCTTTCCCCCCTCCCGTCTGTGTCGAGCCCACGGGGCTTGACAGGCGGATGGTGTCCCTTAAACCAATCAATTCAAACTTCGCAAGTTTTTTTTCGTGAGAAGTTTGAATTGATTGGTTCAACTTTTTTACTCCCACTTTTTTTTTTTTTTGCACTGCACATGGCTGGGAGCCGCAAGAGACGGCTTAAAGAGCTGCATGCGGCTCCGGAGCTGCGGGTTGCCGACCCGTAGTCTAGGATATTAAAGTGCTAAGAACTTTGGGGCAAGGGATTACGGAATGTTAGAATTACTGATTTTAAGACAAAACACAGATTTTAGGAAGACCAATGTTCATAAGAAATACCTGATGGAAAGAAAATGTTGAAGGAAGATGTTCTTCCTAAATGCTACATTTATTTATGTTTGCTGAATGCTAAGCAAACAATTTATTTTTATAGAAAACCAAGCAATATCATTGAAGGACATATTAGTAATTTGCAAGAACTTGGAAAAAAGAGTTGGAATATTCTATAAATCAATGGAACAGAATCTTAAGAAATATCATTTCCTATGGTCTCAATATGAGATTAATTCAACAGAAGAATTCTCTTTTATTTATATTGGACTTTTCTAAAGATATTCAAAAAAAGGTTGAATGTCAAGCTTTAGATGTAAACAGATCAGCTTACATTTTTTGAACAATGCAAGATGCAGAATAATTATTACCCTCGTTATATCAAAGGTGGAGATCAAAATGACCAATACTGCAAGAAATTGACATTTCTACTCACATAAAATTTAAGCAGAGCTCCATCTGAGTTGCAGCACCAGGATCTCCTTCCAAGGTATTCATGGGCTGTGTTCAGCAGCATAAGGGAAGAAGGCAGCATAGGCGTGTCTTGAATGGGAGACACTGAGAATAAGATGAGAAATAAGTAGAACGCTCATCAATTTTAGAAAGATGCGTGACAAACTTCAGAGAGCAGTTTCTCATTTTACAGTCTTAATAGAGTATTTTAGACATCTTTCTGCTCTAACAAAGTCTTCCAAAGCAAGGAACCAGTCACTCAAAGGACTCACTCAGAATAGTCTGCCAAACTGCTTGATCACCTTGCCCTCCTCAGCATGCAGCTGCTGCATTTTGCACTAACAGCACCAATTTGGAGATAATGAGGTGTCAGAAACTTTCACTAGAGCTTCCGGTTCCAAGAAGAGTCATCCTGAAGCTGGATAAATCCATTCCTGACCATGATGCCTGCTGATTTTGAAGGAACTGAGAAACCAAGCTGGGGAACTTCTTCTGAGAATCTTGGGCACTTGTAGATGCCACCTTGCATCCCCTTTTGGGACCCTTTGTAGAGGACAGGCATCGGGCCAGAGGACTACAGAAGGATGGGAAGGAGGAGAAAAAGACCCTGAAGAAAAGAAAAGGAACGCCAGGACTCACCTCCTTCCTGTGGATTCTGCAGCTGCTCCTCGTGTTGGCAGCAAAGGGGCTGGGCATTTTCTTCTTCATGCTGAACGAGCCGATGAAGAATAATCCAGGGAAGCACCGAGGACACAAATGGCTCTTTGGGTTCCTCCTGGACTATCATGCTGCAATCGATAATCTAAACGCCAGAGAGAGAAACCCAGCAAATTAAAGCACCAATCGAGAGTCGGTCCTCTAGTTCAGATGTTCGAGATGCAGCTGCAACAAAACAAGAGCATTACTAAAGGCATCGGGGCAAACCTTTGTTATTTGTCAGAGTGCTCACCCCTCCCCACCCCCCGTATGTATGATCTCATGGGACATACACCTAAGCACTGGGGAGTTTGAGGCAGGGCCTGCTGGTCAGAAAAAGCTGCAGAACTGGGCTGGAGAGTCAAGAACAGGCAGTCCTCAGTTAATAAGTGCCCTGTCCAGTGACCATTCAAAGTTACAGAGGCACTGAAAAAGTAACTTTAGGACTGGTCATCAAACTTATAACTGTGACAGTATCTCCATGGTCATTTGATTACAATTTGGGCACTGGTATAGGTGGTACCTGGCTCAAGAGTAGTAACTGTGAGAGGGATCTTGGAGTCCTAGTGGACAACCACTTAAATAGGAGCCAGCTGTGTGATGCAGCTGCCAAAAAAGCCAACACAGTGCTAGGCTGCATTAACAGAGGGACAGAATCAAGATCACATGAAGTATTAATACCACTTTACAATGCCTTGGTAAGGCCACACTTGGAATACTGCATCCAGTTTCGGTCACCACGATGTAAAAAAGATGTTGAGACTCTGGAAGGAATGCAGAGAAGAGCAACAAAGGCGATAAGAGTGCTGGAATCTAAAACTTAAGAAGAATGGTTGCAACGACAGGCTATGTCCAGTCTAATGAAAAGAAAGACTAGGGGCGACAGGAGAAGAGTGTTCCAGTATGTCAGGGGCTGCCACAAAGAAGGGGTGTGTGTGTGTCAACCTATTCTCCAAAGCACCTGAAGGGAGAACAAGAAGCGATGAATGGAAACTAATCAGTACAGCAGCCTGCATGGTTTTGTGCCGACCTTGGTGTGCACATGTATCACCTCTCCTGTGGAAGCTGCATTGGTTGCCAAATTGCTTCTGGTGCAATTCAAGGTGCTGGTTGTCACCTTTAAAGCCCTGCATGGCTTGGGGCTAGGTTACCCGAGGGACCATCTCTTGCCGGTCACATCTACCTGGCCCACTAGAGCAAGGAGATAAGAATGTTGCAGGTCCCGTCCCCTAAGGAGATACATCTGGTGCAACCCAGAAGAAGGGCCTTCTAGGTGGTGGCTCCCTCCCTCTGGAACATCATGTCCCCAGAGATTAGATTGGCCCCCACTCTAACACTCTTTTGGAAGGCAATGGAGACATGGTTCTGCCAGCAGGCCTGGGGACACCCAGAGCAGGATGGAGCCCATTAAATGGCTAGTATGAATGTGTGTTGTCACTAGGGTGGGGGTGGTGGGGGTTAGTATTTTATTATTTTACTATTATTTTTACTTCTTTTATATGGTGTTTTAATATCCATATAAGCTGCCTTGAGTCTCCATGTGTGAGTAGGCGACAATATAAATTTTCCAAATACATAAATAAACAATTAGAACAATTAATCAGTGGAACGATTCGCCTCCAGAAATTGTGGGTATTACAACATGGAGGTTTTAAAGAAGAGACTGGACAGCCATTTGTCTGAAATGGTATAGGGTTTCCTGCCTGGACAGGGGGTTGGACTAGAAGACCTTCAAGCTCCCTTCCAACTCTCTAATTCTGTTATTCACACCCAGTGCACATTCAAAAGCATTGCAGTATCCCATGGTCATGTAATCGACATTTGTGAGTTTCACAGCCGGCCTCTGACGAAGTCTATGGAGAAGCTGGCAGTAAAATCACAACTCGTGGTCACATGGTGTCTCCTTAACTATCACGGGTGATTCATTTAACAGTCAACAGCAGAACTGACAGTGTAAGTCCAGCGCTGTGACATGTATTGCTCAAGAATTGTGATAGAGTTGTCGGATCAATTGTGGTCATTAAGTGAGGACTACCTGTAAGAAGATGATTGCTGAGCTGCCAGCCAACCAGATGAACATTTACAGGCCTCTAGTGGAAGTCTTGTCCCTTTTCACGGAGATGTGTCCCTTTTTGCTGTCCCTGCAACCAATATCTGGGGGCCCGATATGAAATGTTACAAAATTTTATCACAATATGTAAGATATATCTCTATAAGACCTTGGTCCTGTGAACAAGGGTGCTTTTTTTCTTTTCCTTATCTGAAGTACACAGCTGGCTGCTGCTCCAAATGGAGCTCTTGGGTGAAAGCTGCAGCAGCAGCTGCGGGATCAAGGGCAGACCAGCCCCCCTTACCTGGATGAGGTTGTGACTTAATCGGGTGAGACTCAGCAGGGGAGAAGCTTCACTTAGGCTGCTGCTATTTGTGGAGAGGGAGTGACTGATACCCTGGAGCAGTTGAGTCACAGTGGCCACCCACTCCTCCTTGGCCGAGGCGGCTGTCATATTGATCATCTGCTGGAAAGCTTCGTTCAAGGCCACTTCGGAGCATTCCAAGCACTGCTGGTAATCCTTCAGCCGAAGGAGGGAATCCTAGGGAATATTAGGAAGGGGGTAGAAGACAAAAACCCCCACAGGGAAGAGAAGGAAGCATTGCATAAGACAGAAAAGCTGCTTCCTTCACGCAGAAGAGCAAGGCCAAAAAGGCATTTGCGCTCCTGCAGGTTATACATAACCCTATCATACCCTTCTTTTGGGGGGTTCACAGTGTTGTGCAAAGCATACACACACATAAAAGAACAAGAAATATTGTCAGGGAAAGAGGTAGAAAAAGGAATACAGCCATATCTCAATCCTGCTCCTTAAGTGTCCCCACTCTCAAGGTTGCTCCTGATGTCTCCACTTTCTCTTCCAGATAACCAAGTGGGCAGAAGTCCCCTCTTATATACAGCCAGTTTTTACACAAATGTCTGTTCCTTGCAACTGACAACACCAATGCTACCAACACAATGTCTGAACACTGAGGCATCCCTCCTCCCATCTTCACCATCATTCATTCAAGTACACAATGGACATTTGTTTCTTTTCCATCAGCAGGTACAGACGACTGACTGGAATCCCCTTTCAAGCAGTCGTCCATTTCAGCCATTCTCCATTTCCAGGTGGGCCAAAATCTTTTTTGTTCCACTGCCAGCCAACCATTTATGTCATATAAAAGGGAAATTCCCTCCAGACAATTTGTTCAGAATGTTGCACAATTTCTCCTTAAATTCACCTCCAATGTGCCATCCATTATTACTTTTCATCTAAACATAATATGAATTATCACCAATGTATGCATTCTCATTTTCACATGCACCCACAAGAACCTAAGGCACACAAATCTAAAATCTTTTAGCATAAAAAAAAACATGTACAGATTATACAAGTTGCATGTTAAAAGAAAAAAGAAAACCACCCTTATTCTCACAGGAAACAAAGAAAGTCACACGTCAGCTTTGCACTAGTTCCAAATTAAATGAAATCTAGTCCTTTACAACCTTATGTTAAAAGAAATCTGAATTTCAAATAAGGCAGAAGAGTCTGGATAAAATTGCAGTCCATAAACACATTTTTTCAGATTAAATTAAAGGTAGGATTGTATCAAATTTTAAATTTAACGAAAGTATTGTGCTCTCCAAACTTAATCTGCCAATTCTCTAAAGAAGGAACTGAATGTAATTGCCAGAAGCAGGTGTAGAATGTCCCAGCAGGGGTCATCATGGGTAAGACCCACTTGGTGTACTTTCTAGGAATATAAGGCTGGGTGCTTCTTAACAGAAAAACCCTTGGCAAGAATGAAAACTCGGTATTTAAAATTTATTTCATCCTATGGCGAATCATTTTCCAGAATTGCTGAGCTTTTTGAGACTCACCAAATATAAAGAAAGATCCAACTTGATTATTACATTTCCGGCAGGATTTTTTAAAATATGGACTATCCATTTGAAAGTTGTAACTGGAATAATATACTAATAGTAACAAAAAATATTATACTAGTTTTCTGTAAGTGCAATATTCACAGTAAATTAATATTTTTCTTCCAAGAATATATGTTGAATGGATAAAATGTGGCATCTGTTTCATCAGGCAAGGTCAAGGCTGATGTTTGGCAGCTTGAGCCTTCAGCACCCTCCACAGATTTTCTATGGGATTAAGGTTTGGAGACTGGCTAGGCCACTCCAGGACCTTAATGTGCTTCTTTTTGAGCACTCCTTTGTTGCCTTGGCTGTGTGTTTTGGGTCATTGTCATGCTGGAATACCCATCCATGACCCATTTGCAATGCCCTGGCTGAGGGAAGGAGGTTCTCACCCAAGATTTGATGTAGGTGGGAGGCCCCAGCTGGGCTATCATTATCTTACCAGGGTAATAGATACCGCTTGAATTCTATTTGGAAAGCAAAAGATTTCTTTGAAAATGTGATGGAGGCTGGTAAACCCCCATCTCCAACACCGAAAAGCACAGAACTACATAAAGAAGGAAACAAGGACCAAAAAGAACAACTACAGCTTGAAGAGCTACAACCTCTTGGTGCAACAGGAGTTGATAAAGGAGTTTTATTGGAGTTGCCTGAGCAGAGCCTTGATATTTTTCAGCCTTTGGAAGTAGAGATGCCTAAAGATCAAAGGCAAACTCGGGCAACTACTAAATGCAAGGAACAAAAAAAAAAAAAAAGGAACAACAAGAACGGTCTACAACCCAAGCAGCAGTATCTACAAGTTTGGAAGCCATGGGAGCTCGACCAAAGAAGAAAGATGAAAATTTTGAATTGGTCTTGCAAAGGCTTTCTGGAATTGGTCATGTCAAATAAATTTTTGACATGGAACGTCAATGGTTTAAATTCTCCACAGAAAAGGAAGAAGATTTGACTCAATGTAAAAATGATGTAACCTGCTTACAAGAAACACATATTAGAACTAGTGATCAGAAATATTTGATAAATAATAAATTAGGCACACATTTTGTTGCAGCGGCTGCTGAGAAGAAGAATGGAATTGTTATCTATGTTAAAAATCATATAAGATCTAAACTAATAGAATCAGATACACAAGGTCAATATTTAGCAATTGAAATTTTAAAAGATGGAAAAAAAGTACTTATGGGTATATATGCGCCAACAGCAAGGAAAATTTTACAAGTTAATATATAAAAAGTTAATACAATTTGATTATAGGTCTTGTATTATAATGGGAGACTGGAACGGTGTGATAGATATTGGTTTAGATAAAAAGAAGATATTACCAATTCCTCAAACACGTTCTAAGTTGCCCAAATCTTTTTTTGACATAAAGGATGATTTTGATTTGATAGACATATGGAGAGAAAGAAATGGTAAAGAGCAAGAATTTACTTTTTTTTCTGATAGGCATCAGTCATTTTCTAGAATTGATTTTATATTAACTTCAAGTGATTTTCTTTTTAGTTTAAAGAAGGTGAAGATCCTACCTAAAGTTTTAACAGATCATAATCCGGTTTGGATGGAATTAACGGAAGGACAAAGACCTAAAAGATCTTGGAGATTAAATGAAAATTTGTTTAAATATGATTTAAATGTGAATGAATGTAAAAATGTAATGAAGGAATTTTTTATGTTAAATATGTATAAGGGTACAACTATAGAAATGGTATGGGATGCAAGTAAAGCATATATGTGTGGGATTTTAATTGATTTGAATAAAAGGCATAGATGTAAACAAGAGAAAAAACGGAAGGAGCTAGAAGAGGAAATAAGAAAGAAGGAACAGTTATTAATAAAGAGACCAGATGATAAAAATATTAAAGAGGGGATTAAGGTCCTACGGAAACAATTTGATTTGCTGATGGCTGACCAAGTTGCTAGGAATATACAATATGCAAAACATAATACGTTTTTTAATTCCAATAAGACTGGCAGATGGCTGGCCTATATATTAAGGAAAAAACAAAAATCCCGAATAATTGAAAAAATAGAGTATAAAGGGAAAGAGGTGTTCCAACAAGAAATTATTAAGAAAGCTTTTTTAGAATTTTATTCCAGGTTATATGCTGAAGAGAAGATACAAGAGAATGATATAGATATTTTTTTGCAAAATGAAAATGTATCAGTACTTAACAATGAACAAAGAGATAGATTAAATACATTGATTACATCAGAAGAAATAATTTCAGTGATTAAACAATTGAAAATGGGAAAATCTCCTGGGACTGATGGGTTAACGGTGGTTTATTATAAGCATCTTCAAAATGGAAATGGTGGAACCTCTTAGAGAGTTGTTTGTTAATATACAAAAGGGGGGTCAGGTTCCACCTTCATGGAAAACAGCCTATGTTTCTTTAATTCCCAAAGAGGGAAGAGATAATGTTCAACCAGCAAATTTTAGACCTATTTCATTGTTGAATACGGATTACAAGATTTTTGCAAAAGTGATGGCTAATAGATTAATGACAGTTTTACAACAAACAATTCATACTAATCAAACCGGTTTTTTACAAGGGAGGCAGATGAAAACTAATGTTAGACAACTTATTAATATAATAGAATATTTGGAGAAGCATACTCAGGTGTCCGCAGTTCTTATGTTTTTGGATGCGGAAAAAGCATTTGATAGATTGAATTGGTTGTTTTTGAAAAAATTTATTGTCAGGATGGAAATGGGGGATCAATTTATTAATTCTATATTGGCGATTTATCAGAAACAAACAGGACAGATTATTGTGAATGGGGATTTAACAGATTCATTTAATATAGAGAAAGGTACCAGACAGGGATGTCCATTATCCCCTTTGTTGTTTGTTTTAACTTTAGAGGTTTTATTGAATGGATAAGAGGAGCAGATGATTTAAAAGGTATAGAGATTAGACAACAAAAGTATAGATTACGTGCTTTTGCAGATGATTTGGTTGTGACATTGACTCAACCAATACAGTCAGCCAAGAGATTGATGGAGATAATTAAAAATTATGGTAGGGTATCAGGGTTTAAACTAAATATATCTAAGAAAAAGATGCTAGTTAAAAATTTAAATATTAATTCAAAACAGGAACTGGAAAGAATAACCGGATGTGAGATAGTTAAGAAAATTAAATATTTAGGAATTGACATTGAAGCCTCTAATGGGAAGTTATATAAAAATAATTATGAAGTTTTGTGGAATAAGACACAAATAGAATTGGAAAAATGGAAGAAATTACAATTATCTATGTTGGGTAGGATAGCAGCAGTTAAAATGAATGTATTGCCTAAATTTTTATTTCTTTTTCAAATGTTACCTATACTTAAAAAAGATGCGAATTTGGAGGAGTGGCAGAAGGGTATTAATAGATTTATTTGGAATGGGAAGAAACCGAGGGTCAAATTAAAAATAATTCAGGATACAAGAGAAAGAGGTGGTTTGAAAATGCCTAATTTCAAGTTATACTATCACGCAGCTGTTTTAGTAGTGATAAGTGATTGGGTCAATTTAACTAATGATAGAATATTGAATATTGAAGGGTATGATTTATTATATGGTTGGCATGCATATCTAGTTTATGATAAAAAGGTGGATAGGAGTTTCAAAGAGCACCTATTGAGAAATGCTCTGCTGCGTGTTTGGAAAAAATATCAGTATAAATTAAATGATAAGATTCCTGTATGTGCAGTTCCCAGACATGCAATAGAGAATATAAGTAGAGAACAATTACATGATGTGGTGCCTTATGAGAAACTCCTACTTAAAGAAGGGAATGTTTTACAATTGAAGTCCTTCAATATTTTAAGGGAGGAAGGAATAATCCTTACTTGGTTTCAATATTTACAATTGCAGACTAGATGGAAAAAAGATTTGAAGGTGGGTTTATCTCAAATAGATGAAAATTTAATTAAACAAATTAGAGATCAAAGGTTAATGCATATTAAAAGATTGTATAATGCATTGATAGAAATTGATTCAGAAACTGAATTAGTTAAGGATTGTATGATAAAGTGGGGACAAAATTTTGGACAACCAATTATGATGGAAACTTGGGAGAGGATCTGGGTGAAAAATGTAAAATTTACACAAGCGCAACATTTAAGAGAAAATTTTTATAAAATGTTTTATAGATGGCATTTGGATCCGAAAAAATTATCATGTATGTACCCTAATTTACAACCTAAGTGTTGGAGATGTGAATGTATGGATGCTACTTATTTTCATATATGGTGGACTTGTAAAAAAATTAAGGCTTTTTGGATAAAAATTTGATGGATACTTCAAAATATTCTGAAAAAACGTATTGAATTTTCACCACAGCTGTTTTTATTAGGTATTACAAAAGACTGTACCACCATAGAGATGAACTTGATTTTGAACTTGATTACAGCAGCGAGACTGTTGGTGGGACAATATTGGAAGAAGGCAGAATTACCATCTATCGAGGAATGGATTTTGAAAGTTATAAATTTGGCGGAAATGGCCAAAATATCTGCATATTTGAAAGACTATTCGAATGAAAAATATATGTTAGAATGGAAAAAATGGATAGACTACATTCAAGGGAAATATCAATCTAAGAAATTGTATTTAGCATATAGTTAAATTTTTATTAGGATTTATATAATAATTTTGTTTAATATAGTGGGGTTTTTTTCTTTACCCTGTATTCACTCTGGGAAGTGGGGGGGGTAGGTTGGGGGGGTGTAATAATGTACTTGCAATATATAAGAAAGAAATATTTAATGATAGAAGAGGGGTTGTTCGGACAGTACCTCTGTACTACATCTGGAGGGGGTCGTGAGGGAGGAGTGAAAGAGGGAAAGGAAGTAGGATAGTTGGAGGAGAGGAGGGTGGAGAGAGGGAGGGAGAGAGGAGAGAAGTAGGAGATAGGGAGGAAGAAAGGGGATGTGGTAGGGGGGGTGCTGCCGAGCAACACCCATAGTTATTTAAAGTATTGTATATATGCATTTAAAAGAATGTATGCTGGTTTTTTGTTTAGTGTGGGAGAAAGTTGAAAAAGAATGTATTAAGTTGAGTTGTATTTAATTTGGTTTTTTCTTTTTGTTGTTTAAAATTATAAAATCAATAAAATATTTTTTAAAAAAACAAAAAAAACCTGAAAAATACATTTCAAAAAAGTTATATATTGGCTTGCATTTTAATGAGTGGAATAAGTATTTGATCCCCTATCAATCAGCAAGATTTCTGGCTCCCAGATGTCTTTTATACAGGTAACGAGCTGAGATTAGGAGCACTCTCTTAAAAGGAATGCTCCTAATCTCAGTTTGTTACCTGTATAAAAGACACCTGTCCACAGAAGCAATCAATCAATGAGATTCCAAGCTCTCCACCATGGCCAAGACCAAAGAGCAGTCCAAGGATGTCAGGGACAAGATTGTAGACCTACACAAGGAATGGGCTACAAGACTATCGCCAAGCAGCTTGGTGAGAAGGTGACAACAGTTGGTGTGATTATTCGCAAATGGAAGAAACACAAAATGCCAATCTTCCTCGGTCTGAGGTTCTGTGCAAGATCTCACCTTGTAGAGTTTCAATGATCATGAGTACAATGAGGAATCAGCCCAGAATTACACAGGAGGATCTTGTCAATGATCTCAAGGCAGCTGGGACCATAGTCGCCAAGAAAACAATTGGTAACACACTATGCCATGAAGGACTGAAATCCTGCAGCGCCCGCAAAGTCCCCCTGCTCAAGAAAGCACATGTACAGGCCCATCTGAAGTTTGCCCATGAACACCTGAATGATTCACAAGAGAACTGGGTGAAAGTGTTGTGGTCAGACCAAAATCGAGCTCTTTGGCATCAACTCAACTTGCTGTGTTTGGAGGAGGAGGAATGCTGCTTATGACCCCAAGAACACCAACCCCACCGTCAAATACGGAGGTGAAAACATTATGCTTTGGGGTGTTTTTCTGCTAAGGGGACAGGACAACTTCACCACATCAAAGGGACGATGAACGGGGCCATGTACATCAAATCTTGGGTGAGAACCTCCTTCCCTCAGCCAGGGCATTGCAAATGGGTCATGGATGGGTATTCCAGCATGACAATGACCCAAAACACACAGTCAAGGCAACAAAGGAGTGCTCAAAAAGAAGCACATTAAGGTCCTGGAGTGGCCTAGCCAGTCTCCAAACCTTAATCCCATAGAAAATCTGTGGAGGGTGCTGAAGGCTCGAGCTGCCAAACATCAGCCTTGAAACCTTAATGCAAAGAGGAGTGGGACAAAATCCCTCCTGAGATGTGTTCAAACCTGGTGGCCAACTACAAGAAATGTCTGACCTCTGCGATTGCCAACAAGGGTTTTGCCACTAAGTACTAAGTCATGTTTTGCAAACGGGTCAAATACTTATTTTGCTCATTAAAATGCAAATCAATTTGTAACTTTTTTGAAATGCGTTTTCTGGATTTCTTTGTTGTTATTCTGTCTCTCACTGTTAAAATAAACCCATCATTAAAATTACAGACTGATCATTTCTTTGTCAGTGGGCAAATGTACAAAATCAGCAGGGGATCAAATAATTTTCCCCCTCACTGTACAATTTTAATTTATGGGCCTTTTCCAGCTTGTTTATTCTAGCTGTATCTTCTCTGCCAATTATTATAATCTGATACCCTGGCAGACATTAAATTCACTACACTCTACAAAAGGAGTGAAACAGCATTAATGCTGTGAGGCCATGTTTATCTTTCTTCAGCAATTCTTCCTCATGTCTGATAATACTGCATTCATTTTTATGCTAATTTATACCAATTAACCTGAAAGAAAAAAATCAAGCTCACCTGTAGCAAGAGAAGTTGAGCTGGCCTCTCTGGAATGGATATGGCAAAGTCCAAGTGCTCCGTCCTGCTGTTCCCGCTGAGGCACAAGGTGGGGCGGAGCAGCTGAACCACGGCCCTATAGTCCCCAGCCTCATACAAGCGCTGAAGCTCCTCCAAAGATTGGCATCTCTCCAGGGACTTCAGATTCTTATCAATCTGCAAAAATTAAACATTGGCTGGGCCAATCTGATGTCTACCTGGGGTTAAAAACAACCCCTTACCCCAATGACCAAACAAGACAGTGGCTGGTGTCCCACAGCAGGCTGGCTCACAATCAGTCTTTTAGTGGTGTTTATTCTACTACGGAAAGTCAACCATGACATACAGAGAACTCCTGCTCCCTCTTTGTCTTTCATCCGAGGAACTCCAGAGAATGCACAGTGGAAAGATGACCAACAGCTGAGGTGGAAAGATATTCTAAGAGCAGCATTTTATTTCATTTTTTAAAAACTAGTTATTATTTCTTAAAACTAGAAGCATAAATATAGAGTATTTGAATCAAGCATCTCCTCCAACATAGAGATGATGCTTTTAATATCGGATAAAGTCAGGACCCATCAAGCCGCAAAATGCTGACTCAAATGCAAGTGCGGAGGTTTCAGAGGAGACCCTTATGGCAAGATAAGCCTTGATACCTCCAGAGTTCAAAAAACCTGGTGTGAAACCAGCTGCAAAGGGGAGGTGATAAGCATGGCTCAGAGCAAACAAGATGACCAAAAAACTTCACCAGATGACATTACCTCTTCCAAAGAAACCACAGAGTCAACATGGAGGTTGGGCAATCTGATCACCACCCTCTTGTCGCTGTCAGGCACGGCTTCCACGGCAGCAAAATGTTGAAGCATCTCTGTGCAGACATCATAGTTTTCCAGGGCCTGCTCCATTTCACCCTGCAAGAGCAACGTGGCTTTCAGCTCCCTCTTCATCCAGTTCCATCATCAACCCCACAGGCCAAGCACATACCTCAAGGGCCACATCCTGGTTCCATCTTAAGGGATGTTTACATAACACATATTTGCTTTGATCAGGAGCAAATGTCAGGAGGACCCCCTTTCTAAACTTGTCTTGCAAGGAATATAAATTGAGCATTAAGACCCTTTGGCTGCAGCAAAATACAAACCTGCAGAGCCAGAAACCGAGCTTTCAGCCAATACACTCGGACGGCAAACTGCAACCAACTTTCCTCAAAGAGGTCCCGCTGGGAAGAAGCGAATGAGAGCTGCAGCAGATCCCCCAAGAAGTGGGTGCCTGGAAAGTCTGGGCCAAATTTGCCACTCACCAAACTGGCTGAGGGACCATTCCTGGGAGATACTGGAAGAAGCATTTTCCTTGTTTAGCACCGTGAAATGGGAGCCCAAAGCAGGGAACGCAAAGGAAGCCCACTTCTGCAGGCAGAGATGGCCAATGGCAGCAGCCCCCTTCTCTGCTCCCATTCTTGTGAGCCTGGGAACTCATTTAGGCAAGGCATGCAAAGTGTTGTCGAGCTCTCCTCCAAAGCCAGCCTAGAGATCCAGCCGGCTGGTAAGCAAAGATACCCTGCCCCTAAAAGCGTCTGCTGAATTTCCAGCCCTCAACTCACCTGTGGAACTCTTCCCTTTGGCCAGCAACCACTGATCCAGCTGCAATTCCATGCAGGACAGACTCATCAGCATCATCTCCTGCAATATTGGCAAAGCATGACAGAAAGAAGGAGGTCCGGACAATCTGGATGCTCAGGGTTGATTTTTGTCTATTCTTTTCTCTATATGCATCCAGTAGTTAAAACCACCTCCTGCTATCTACATTCATACAATCAGCATTGAACATATAAAATCATAGTATGCATCAATCATCATAGCACCTGGTATACATCACTAAGTGTTAATCTTTATAAATTTCAGGTCTTATGAGGACAGCTTATTAATATGAGCCCAGATTTAATGTTGATTGCTTTAATATTGGAAAAGCGTACTGAATTTCTACCTCAGGATCTTTTGTTAGGGATCATAAAAGATTGCACTACTACCGAGACGAATCTACTTCTGAAGCTCGAATAAACAATAGGTGATAGACTAGAAACAGTAGATAGACCATATATAAGAGAAACACCAATCAAATGAAATGTACCGGCGTTTAGTTGAGGCTTGATGTGAGGAGTGAGGAATGTTTACTAAACCAGACGTTCACAAAAACTGATCCTTAGAGTTGTATTGCAGGATATATGATGATTGCTTTTTAATATGAACTTATGTTTGATGTTGATGGTTTTAATAAAATAATTTTTTTAAAAAAACAAACCACCTCCTGCTATCTGCCATGCCTGCCAAGGTGTGGCCTTTCCCGTAACAGAAAGGCCCTTCGTTGCGTAGAAGGCACTGCTCACTGAAAAGGAACAGAGCATCCGGCAGGGCTTTTAAGCCAGTTTTTCAGTTCAGTTTAGCCTGGCTGTCTTGTCTGCAGAGGCTACTAAAACTTATTTGTTAATCAAGGCATGTGATTCTCTGAGCTGAGTTGGTGAGGCTAATTCCCATGTTCTCCCTGGCAGAGACCACACCATCCAATGCAGCTGTATTTAGAACAAAACATTTTGGACTTGGGCTCGATCCTATGACTGTGACTGGCTTCTCCAATAAAGCTGGATGTGAAACTGACCACAGAAGTGTCCTTCTTGAAGGAAATGAATGGAATTCAGAGCCCAGTTTCTTTCTGGTAGCTGAAAGCCTGAAGAGGCAGAGCTTCCTTGGCTGTAGAAACTCATAAAACCACCTGACTTTTCTGATCTCTCCTACTTCTTCTATACACACGCTGTGTAGATTGGCTTCAATGGAGCAGACACTGTGCTGCACTTGCTGCGCGGTGCCCATGGAGCCCCTTCCCTCTTCCTTTGCTCTGGGAGCTGACAGGCAATAGGGAGCTTGTCGCAGAGCCTGCTATATCCTGGGTTACTTATTTGCAGGTAGAAATGCTCAAAGAGCAGTGTGTGTGTGTGTGTGTGTGTGTGTGTGTGTGTGATCATTCGAAGTTGATCCCTACCCTGATGTGTTGATTGCGGCAGTCCCTTAACAGTGGGTTGGGTAGGCTGCTGCTGTGCTTTCTCCAATTGTTGTAGATATTCAGGACAAGCTCAGGCAAGCCTGGTGGCCACTTGACCAGGAACTTCTGGCTGATGACTTTCAGGTATCTCATCATCAGTTCAAGGATGCCTCCGTTGTTCAAATTAGCCAAGAGGAATTTATGAACATCCTGCTTCTCTGGAAGAAAAATTGCCACCTCGTGGGTATGAGTCCATCACAAGTTGATTTTCAGGGAATGAATGAATCAACAGATGAAGCTAATGTTTAAGAAAACCAAATAAGAGATAATTCTTTACAGGGATCCCATCTACAGAAAAAGATGAGCCAGAAAAAAAATCCTACCAGATTCTATGCAGACTGTCAGCTCGAGGGAAATCCTATGGGAGCCCAGGGGCTGGGAATTCTCTTCCTTTGCTGTGCTTTGGATCTCATAGTGGTTGAATGGGCCTTCGTCTGGATCCAGCTTCCTCAGGCTGAAAGCACACCAGAAAAGCACTGAAGAAGCAAACTGGAGGACCTGAAGGCAGGGCCAAGGTAGCCAGGTAGTCTGATCCTCAGCTGCATGGCTCTGCCCTCCCCTCAGAAGCCCTCTCAAAATGAAACACCCTTCCACCCCTGGCTTTTCCCCCAGAACCAGCACACATTTAGGAATGGGGACGCGCACCGAGAAGGAAGGAATTTTACTAGCAGCTCCTGGAAATCGACTTTTTCTTCTTTTTTGCACTTAGTATTCCTGACACGAGCTGATCTCCTCTTCGCTGTTTCACCACTCTCTTCCGTGATCTTCTTCCGTTTTAATCCTTTCTTAGATTTGTCACCCACAGAAGGATCACCTGAGAAGAACCAAGGAGTTTTGGATTAACAAGCAGCCTCTATCAAATTATTTTTCCTGACTTTTTTATTGACAAAGTCAATGTTTCTGTGTAGTCAAGTGTGTCTCTTGTTCCCAAACTCAAGGCTGATCTGAGAAAGTCCTGCAGAGACTTTGTTGCCTCCTCTCCAGCTCCAAAATCTCAGAGGCGGCGGCAGCACCTGGAGCCACAAAGGTCAAGCTCAAGACAGGAATCCAAACAAAACAACCATGACAAATGGCTCTCTAACCTCCATCTGACTGGGCCCTGCAAACATGTGTCCAAGGTTTGCCATCGCTATCCTGAATTCTTGGGAAAAACTCAATGTGCATGAAAGCCAACATTAGCTACTTGGATTTTATACACACACATACACACACACACACTCATTTTTGTGTATATGATTCCTCCAAGATTAATGTCCAACAATCAGCTTGTCTGTGACAGTCTGGTTTATTTGCAAGTTCTTTCTGCTACTACAACTTATATAAACTTGTTATGAATTGTTGGGGGCGCATTGGGTTTTGTATTTGGGGTTTTACTTCTGAAAGCCGTCCGGAGTCCCTATGATTGAGTTGGCAGGCATATAAATTTTGTAAGAAATAATAAAAGAAAAGAAAAGGACTACCCTAATTGCATCCAGGTGATTGTCAACACTAAGTGGCCAACTTTTTTCTTCTGCAGCTTATTCAGTGAAGGACAGACTATTCAGCAAGAGGAAGGACTTCCCATTCATGTGATGCCTCTTGCAAAGATCTTCCTCACCTGCAGAGTTTACTGATTCCAGTACAGTCAAACTGGGGAAGTTGGGAGTCAGTGGTGTATACGTAAGAAGTGGTTCAGTCAAAGGCACCAGTGGGTTTGAACTGACAGGGCTGGGGTGAAGAACACTGACGGGGGCTGAATTTGCATGGCTCTCCAGGTGCTGGTTCAGATCTTGGTACTCCAAGAGATCAATTCGCTTGCCCAAGCTTGGACGAGGCAGCTCACAAGTTGTGAAATGCAAGTAAGTGGCCATCAGACTCTCTCCTAGAGTTTTCCACCTGCATGGAAAACAGGGAAACAAAAACATGAATGAAGGCAAATATATGAGTCCCAGGACAATGTTGCAGGATCCAATCTGGGTCGGTCACCACGACAAATCATGAAGCTACTCCCATACTATCAACACACTTTCTTCACATTCAAAAGTGAAATGTTTGAATAAAAGGGACACCCATAGGATCCCCAATACCAGGAGTCATTGCAGAAGCAGTCCTGCGTGGAATAGAACACCATGTATTTCAGAACTACACACTTGTCAGAACCCTCAATTATTACTAATCATACATGTTCTCTGGGCTTAGGTTATTTAGGTTCTGCCATTCTCCTATGAGGGGAAGGGGGAAGGCCGGAGGCTTGTAATGCACGTAAGACATTTCCTCTATTTCAGCGGTTCTCAAACTTCCTAATGCCGTGACCCTTTAATACAGTTCCTCATGTTGTGGTGACCCCCAACCATAAAATTATTCCAGGGTCATGTGATCACCTTTTGCAAGCTTGTGACAAGCAAAGTTAGTGGGGAAACCAGATTCACTGAACAACCATATTACTAATTTAATCTCTCTCCCTCTTTCTCTCTCTCGCTCTTCCTTTCTTTCCCTCTGTCCCTTTCTCTCTTTCTCCTTTTCTTTCTGTCTCCCTTTCTCTCTCTCTCTCTCTCTCTCTCTCTCTCTCCCTGTCTCCCTCTCTTCTCTCTCCCTCTTTCTAGTTCTCTTTCCCTCTTTCTCTCCCTCTCTCTATTTCTCTCCCTCTCAAAGATCCTTAAAATCCTTAAAAGTTATGCTTGGGTGGAAGACTTTTTCTTTTACAGATGGGGCGGGTGGGCCCGACATTCGCGGGCAGGCAGGACCCCGCCTGCCAGGCCGCAGCCTCCCCATCACCCTGCACGCCAGCCACACCAGCCGGCTCTGTCGCCAAACCTCCCAGCTGACAAGCGCAAATTTGAGGGTCGCCAGCTGACGGGCTCAGAGTTTGGCGCTGCAGCGGCCTCCCCTTCGCCTTCCTCACCGGCCAAAGCGTTGCCGGACGTTCCAGCTGACGGGCGCAGGTCTGGAGGTCGCCAGCTAACGGGCGCAGGAGGTCAGTGGCCCTTGTGGGCCATGCAAGCCCTGGCAACTGCTCCAGCCGAAGAAGCAGGCGGCTAGGAGGCCGCCGCGGTGCCGATCTCCTGCGGCCGTCAGCTGGCGACCTCCGGACCTGTGCCTGTCAGCTGGAACGTCTGGCAATGCTTTGGCCGGTGCGGAGGGCGAAGGGGAGGCGGCGGAGCTCCGAACTCCTGCGCCTGTCAGCTGGCGACCTCCGGACCTGCGCCGGTCAGCTGGGAGGTCTGGCGACGGAGCCGGCTGGCATGGAGGGCGATGGGGAGGTGGCAGCTCGGCAGACAGGATCCTGCCTGCCGCAAATGTCGGGCCCACCTGCCCCATCTGTAAAAGAAAAAATCTTCTGCCCAAGCATAACGCCAGCAGTTCTGTGCCATGGAGGCTTGAGACACGGAGGCACGGTGCCGTGGGAGGCGGCAGGACAGGGGGGAGGGGTTACCTGCATCCTGCCAGCCGAATTCTGGAAGCCTGCCTGAGTGAAGAATTTTAGGGGGTGTTGAAAGGGAGACAGACTGAGGGCTGTATTAAGACCATAGATGGGACAGTGGAAGGGAGGCAAATTCGGGGTGGAGCAGAAAACATGGGGGTGGGGAAGGTGTTAGGAAATAAGCACCAACGTACATGGCGCCTTGCAAGGGATTCCCGAGTGTTTTGCAATTGTTTTTCCTCTCTCCTCTGCGCGAGAAAAACTTTTGCGGTGTAAATCTGAAACCAGGTGAGGTTCCTGTGAGGTGGTGCAGGAGGTTCTTGGGAGAGGTGAGGACAAGCTTGGCGTTTCCTCTCTCCCAATCCCCTTCCTCTTCTTTACCCCCTTCCCCAGCCTGCCTGCAATCTTAGCTCACGGCTCAGTGGCTTTTCTTTGCCTAGCCTAACCAAGCTTTCTTCTGCCCACCTCGTTCCCGGGAGCACTGAGGAGGTATGGCAGAAACACATGAATTGGGATTGACCTTGGGAAGCTGATCCTGCTTTGAACCTTAGGAGAGGAGGAGGAGTCCCTTCCTCCTTCCCTCCCTCTCTCCCTGTCAAGCCCCAGCAGGCTCGACATGAACGGGCAGGGCAGGGGTCTGACAACGTGCGGGTCAGCTCCGCGGGTGTCCCGACCAACAGCTGAGCGGCTCCAACTTCTGGCCGCCGAACAGCTGAGTCCTCCAGGAGGCAACGTGAGGCCCTGAGGGGTATTGCAAGCTCGCAGGAGGGTGGGAAGGAAAAGAAGATGGAAGAGAGTGAGGCTGCAACAGAGAGAGCGGTGTCTCGGTTCCTAAGACCATTGGAAATATGTGTTTTCCAATGGTCTTAGGCGACTCCTGTGAAAGAGTCGTTCGACCCCAAAAAGGGTCGCGACCCACAGGTTGAGAACCGCTGCTCTATTTGCTTTGATGTATCACACGGGGTGTGAAAGGAATGCCTCGGGGCCATCTGCCTTATCTCAGCGCACAGGGAGGAACTGGAGAAGACCTAATAACTTTATTGGCTGCTTTCTCACAACCCGACATCACCTGTGGATACTATTATTTTGCAGGTTTAACCTATTGATTTGGGCAGAAAGCCTTCAGATCCTGCCTAGCTTTCCTGCTTTCTGTATCTGCCAATAAAAGTTCCTTTTGAAATGATGCCAGTTTCAAAGAGTTCTGCATTCTTGGTAGAGAAATGGAGGCAGGTCCTTACAACACCTAAATTCTGGTGTCAGTACCTGGATGACACATTTGTCATCATCAAGACAAATGTACTTAAAAAACTTTCATACCATACTGACCTCCATCTTCCCCAACATACAGTTCACGATAGAGGAAACAGCTAGGCAATTACCATTTTTTTGACAACAGACAAGAGGATGGAAGGCCTAGAAACCACAGTTTATTGCAAGGCTACCAATATTCCACACATTCTGAATTTCAACAACAACCATCTATTGTCACACAAAAAGAGTTGCATCAGAACACTATATGGCAGGATGAGAACTCACTATTGTACCCAGCAAGCCAAACAGCTGGAGAGCAAGAATCTACATGAACTATTCAAACAGAATGGGTACCCATAATCATTTTGGGGAGAGGAAGGAAGAAACAAGGTGCAAGACCAAACCACATGGCACACTTTGCCATCAAAAACATTTCGGAAGCTGTAGAATGCAGCTTCCAAGATCTGCAAGTGGGCATCATACACCGTCCAGAGACTACCATACGAAGACAAATTATGCATTATAAAGATCACTTGGAGGTGGAAGATACTTCCAATGTAATCTACTGAACCCCCTGCATGGATTGTCCGTGATTATATAGGACAGATGGGGAGGAAGTTAACCACCAGATTGCAAGAACACAAGCGAGCAGTCAGATGAGGAGACGTGAACTTATTGGTAGCCTCACATTGCAATGAACAAGGACACACATTCAATTTTGCAACTACTAAGATTAAGAAGAATAGAACAGAGCTGGAAGGGACCTTGGAGGTCTTCTAGTCCAGCCCCCTGCTCAAGCAGGAGGACCTATACCATCTCAGACAAGTGACTGTCCAGTCTCTTCTTAAAAATTTCCAGTGATGGAGCGCCCACAATTTCTGGAGGCAGGCTATTCCACTGGTTAATTGTCCTGTCAGGAATTTTCTCCTTAATTCTAGGTTGCTTCTCTTTGATCAGTTTCAAACTATTGTTTCTTGTCCTTCCCTCTGGTGCTTTGGTGAATAGTTTGACCCCCTCTTCTTGGTGGCAACCCCTCAAATACCGGAATACTGCTATCATATCTCCCCTATTTCTTTTCTTTAGACTAGCGAGACCAAAATCCTGCAACCATTCTTCATATGTTTTAGTCTCTAGGCCTTTGATCATCTTAGTTGCTCTCCTCTGAATTTTTTCCAAACTCTCAACATCTTTTTTGTGATATGGTGACCAAAATTGGCTGCAGTATTCCAGGTGTGGTCTTACTAGGTTTTATAAAGCGGTACTAATACTTTGCTGATTGTTGGATGAGCAGGCACAAAAACAGCCAGGGAAATGATTGAAGCCTGGGAAACAGGCCCTTTGTCAGTGAACAGGACTGCTGATTTACCACCAGTGTAAGGACCCACCTCAATTTTACATCTTAAGAAGACAGAACTCTTGGAATGTCTCTTCCAACAGGGATCTTTATTAAGAGAAGCTGATTGCAGGAATGCTATACAGGATCTGGGGAATCCTCTCCCACCAATGTTTTAAAGTGTTCCCAAGCAGCCCCCACCCCACAGTTCTTCCAGGAGATTCAATCCATCAGTCCGCTCCATCGGCACGATCACTCATCCTCTTTTCCCGGATCCCAGGCATTGTATTTCCCACCCCCTTTTCCTCACTGCCGGCAAAGGGGAGTGAGATGAAAGGTGATGGCCACTTTGTTATGGTTAGTTCTCTCATGAGAATCCACAAACGGTTACTTTGTATTTTAATGAAGGAAGTGAGACTCATAAACCCCACATGCTTACCCTCCTCCCTTTTCGTAGTATGACAGAATCCAGAATAGAGTAAGAATTGGTTTTTCATCAGAGTAGGTAGATAGAAATGAAATATAATTGGATTCTGACAACCAGTCTATGAAGTACTTAGAAAATGAGGGCTGGGCAGCACAAGCAGCCAACAACTTAAAAGTCAACCATCAACACACACCAATCAACATACATAAAAAGTTACATACAACAGACACTTCAAATACTTTATAAGCTGTGGTGACACAGTAGTTAGAATGCAACACTGCAGGCTACTTCTGCTGACTGCCAGCTGCCTGCAGTCTGGCACTTCAATTCTCACCGGCTCAAGGTTTACTCAGCCTCCAGTTCTTCTGAGGTCAGTAAAATAACCCAGATTGTGGGGGGCAACAGACTGGCTCTATAAACTGCTTAGAGAGGGCTGAAAGGCACTGTGAAGCAGTATATAGGTCTAAGTGCTGTTGCTACCAACACAGAACAGCCCACACTCTGATAGACAGAAGTTCCCCGAGGATGGGGGATCCAGCACGAGTCCGAAAGCCTGGAAGGCAAAACCCCTGGTCTTGGTGACCGACCCAGATGGGATCCTGAAACAGAAACATTCTCAGCTTTTATGCCATGCATGATTCATTGCCCACCTTAGAATGATCATATGCAATTAATAAAATAAAAGTGGTTTTCTTTTGTTAATCCAAAATTTTTGGATTATCTCATGATTAATAATTTATTAGTTAAGTCCCCAGGAGGAACTTTTGCTTGATATTTAATGTTTTCGAAGGAACAACATTTTGGCAAAGTCCGTTGCTAATTTTCTGGTAGCAGTTAAAATCCTGCAGTAGATGAGCACATCTTGCTAAAAAAGGGTAAATTCTTTGGCTGTCCTATTTGGTAATTTTAGGGTATGTATGCACACATATTAATATATCTATGTGCAAGGGCACATTGCTGTACGTGTAAGGTACAGGTTTTAATGTGGGTTCTCTTTGTACTTTCTGTATTGAAGAAGTGCTGTGGAGAAAAGAAGGACTAATTATTGAGATTCTAAAGTTCACCTGAGCCTTCAAAATCTGTTTGGAACAAACTCCCTCTCCTTCTGCTAGGATGACTACGAAACACTAATTTTAAGAACTGATTGGGGAAGTGTTAGGAGGAAATAGCATTCAACCCGGCTTTTTATCAAAACCTTGTATCTCTACTGTAATAAGCTGACTCTGAGCAGAAACGTACGTGAACAGAGAGATGGGCTGGGCAAGCTTGAGATCTGGCTCAGTCTTCCGTGCCATCAAAACCTGCCTTTTCCTGCACAGCTCCAGGGCTTCCTCCAGGATTGTTTGTGTTTCTGATGCACTCACAGGCACATCACACACTGACGGGTCACTGAAAAAGAATCAGATTTCAACATGTTAATTAGTTAGTTTTGCTGCAGTTCGAGCATCAACCAATCCCACTGGTATTAGTTTAGGTGTCTGTATAGAAGAACCAGCTTTAGGCAACAGTTTATAGGTGCAAACCAGGATGGTAGTCACAATCTCTATCTGACACTGGTACTGAGCAGGGGCCAAAAAAAATGGTGACTTGCATCACTGCCAATATTTTGCCCTTGTGCTGGTGTGGCCAGCTCTTCACTGCTGCTACACTTCACAAAAGCTAAACTTTTCTTAAGTTGGGTGATTCTGTTATTCTATAAACAGCTTGAAACAACGTTTATCTTGACTTTCTCCACCACTCCTGTGGTCCAGGGAAAGGAGGCAACCAGGAAGAAGGATTTCAAAGAGAGAAACAACTTGGAATTGAGGAGAAACTTCCTGACAGTCAGGACAATCAACCAGTGGAACAGCTTGCCCCCAGAAATCGTGGGCGCTCCATCACTGGAGATTTTTAAGAGGAGACTGGACATTCACCTATCTGAGATGGTGTAGGTTCTCCTGCTTGAGCAGGGGGCTGGACTAGAAGACCTCCAAGGTCCCTTCTAGCTCTATTCTATCCTATTCTATTCTTCATCCATTCCGTTCTATTCCGTTCTATTCTATTCTATTTCCATTCCACCCTGTTTACATTCAGAACTACATATCTTTGATGTGAGAACGGAGGTCACAATACAAGTTGGGGGTTGGAGATTTGCATCCAATTTGCTGTCTACTTAGTCAATGATGTCTTTCTTCCATAAATTAGGATTGTGAAAACACAACCCATGTCTACTGCTCTGCTCTGGCTAATGGAAAGAAAGAAAAAAGTGAATCTTCCACTTCACAAATTCTTCAAGAAGAACAGAATTTATCCTTTCTAGCTGAAATTTGTAGAAGACCCAAGCAAAACCTTGCAGATGTTCAACTTACTGGGCCATGTACGATGCCTGGATTATTTTAATTGTATTATATTAATGGAATCATTATCTTGAAATAAAATACAGCATGAAACAGATTAATGAATTTGATGAGACACATATGAATCAATTAGAGATATATAATTAAACATAAAGCTACTGGTTTCTGAATCAATAAAAGTTGCTTATTTACCTACCAAATATTTTCCTTAGTATAAAATTTCTGAAGTAACCACTAGCCTTTCTTTACCTGCACATGATTTATTTGCAAATTTACACCCAATCTATTTCTGAATTCAGAGAGGATAAATATTGCAATCTTGAGCACAAATTTAAGTGTCTATAGAACAGAACACACCAGACACCAATCTGCAAGGTTATAGAAAGCTGTTATAAACACCTCCTCAACCCAGCCAGCCACGCTGTTTGCCAATCCCATGATGGTAACTTGTGAGGACTTCCAGCATAACACCACGTGTGAAAATAAGAAAGTCATTTACCCTTTCAGAAACATCCTTAAGGAGTCCTTTCTGAGGCATGGCTGTTCCTCAAAGATCTTTTCCTTAATAACAAGTCCTTTGCTGTAATAGTTATCTCTTTCCAGTGCTTTGCAAATAAAATATAAGCATGCTGAGGACATCAACAAAGAAAGAGGACATCTGTTAATGCATTCTAGATTCCTTTGTGCTAGCTCTTTACAGAAGTTACAAAATAAGCTTATTCATACTGTTGAGACCCATACATGGTAACCATCCTGATCCTTGACTTACAACCACAATTGGGATCAGAACTTGCATCACTAAGGAATACTTTCATTGAGTCATGCTCAATTTTACAAGATTTCCCCCTGTAATTAATAAGTAAGTCAGGCTTCCCCCCTTGACTTTGCTTGTTGGAAGCCCCTTGGGAAGGTCACAAATAATCACATGATCCTGGACATGGCATGGTCGTAAATACATTATGGTTGCCAAGCACCTTAGTTTTGATCATGTGACCGCAGGGACACTGACAGTTTTAAGTCACATTTTTCAACACTTGCAAATTTAAACAAGATGTTTATGATGGTTGTCTTTGTAAGCAGCCTAGATTTCCTTGAGACTGATGGGGCAATAGCAGAAAAAATAAAGAAATAACACAAGCATCTTCTGCATGAACCTCATCTAACTGTGGAATTAGGATATAAAAAAGTTTAAAAACAAAATACTATTGACATATATTAAGCATGTTTCATAACTTGGAGGCCTGCATAGCTGCTATGTACTAGTCCTAATCCTAATCAACCCTCCAACTTGCAGTTTCCAAGACTGCTTGACTGCAACACTACAGGAAATTCTAAATTAAGAAAAGCAGAAAGGACCTACTTGTGTAGTCGCTGAGGGTGTAGAGGACGGTGATGAGGTTATCTAAACAAGGCCAATGATCCGGATTACAGGCAAGCCCTTCTTCAAAAGCATGCCGCGCCAGGGGTAGGCGAGTAAGCCGGAGAGCCACGTGGCCAATTTTATACCATAGGTTGACATCCGTGGAGTCAAGCATCACAGCCTGGGAAACATAGCAGATGAGGTTTTTCAGGTAAACTGGACTGTCAGAAGCTGGAGGCTGCCCACTGCTTGCCCCCCAAGGATCTAGGGCACTGAGCAGATGGAAGCTCAGGATTGTCCAGTTCATGGCAAAGGATTCATTTTGGTAGGGTAATTTCAACTGTCCTTTTGTAGAGGGATGGAAGCTAAAATAAGTGTTCCAGGCCTCTGTTCAGTGCATTGACCCACTCTAACCTTCCCAGAAGAAAGCTGAAAATTGTTCCTCCATCCTCTCCAGAGGTATCACACCTGTCCCTACCATCAGGAAGCAAAGCAACATTTCAAAGTGCAGAATCATATTTGTCTGCCTGCCTGTCTTATTTACTTTATTGATTGATTGATTGATTAATTGTGATGTTACATTAGCCAGGGGACTATAGAGTGAGTACAAAATAGTTGTTCGGCTGCCGACAATTGCTGTCCACACTCAGAAAAGTTCAATGGCATTCTGTAGCTTCATCTGGGGCTTCTACCTCCTCCAATGTCACCTCGTGCCAAGCCTTGCAATGGGGAAGGTCCAGACCTGGCTGGATTCACACTACCATATGAAATGCCATGATTTTCCCACTGACGTGGTACCTATTCATCCATTTACATGTAGCATGCTTTCAAACTGCTAGATGGCAGAAGTTGAGCAAGTGATGGCAGCTCACCCTGACACGCAGTGCTAGGAGTTGAACTGATGGAACAAAGACCATCTCCAGTGTCTTTAAACTACTGAGCCACTGAACCTTTCTTACTCAATAATAATCGAAATAAACAACATATGGAACACTGTACACAAAAATGAAAAAAAAATGGAGGGGGGGGGACAAGTATAACAGGTCTTACATAAAGGAGTGGGACCCAGGCAAAGACCCCTGGAAGGCTGAAGCCACTGCAGCAGAAGAGGCTGGTGAGATCCCCGACTCCTCTTCTGCTCCAGCATCAGCCCGTGTGGAAGGGAAGGGAGAGGGAGAACGGCCTACCTCCAGGTAGAACTCCATAGCCGTCTCAATGTTGTCTCGCTGGGCAGCCAGCTGGGCCAAGTTCTTGTAAGTTGAATACTTCAGCATCAAGCCTGGATGCTTCAACCCCTCTCTCTCATCTCCAGCTGCAACTGCCTGAAAATTGGAAGGAAGTAGAGAGAAATGTTTTGTCTGTAATGACGACTTAAATTATCACCAAATGACCTTTCATGGCTGCTCCCTGAATCCAAGATATAAAACAAGGGATCCCCAAGGAAGAGGCAGCAGATCAATGTGTTGCTGACTGACCCCTTCCTGCTCATGGAAATAGTGGAAACTGTAAGCATCTCCATATCTCTCTCTCTCTCTCTCTCTCTCTCTCTCTCTCTCTCTCTCTCTCTCTCTCTCTCTCTCTCTCTCTCTCCCTCCCTCCCTCCCTCCCTCCCTCCCTCACTCACTCACACATACTCACACACTCGCTCGCTCACAGCTTCATTTGTTTGATCAGGGGATGTGTGCACCTGCCACTTGCACAAATGAAGCAGTGTGTGTGTCTGCCACTCACAGAACCATCCCTCTCTCTCCCTGCCGGGCCACCAACTCAGAAAGTTGGGTACCGCTGCACTAAGAGGTCTTCACTGGCAGCAGATCAAAGACACCATCTCCCAATTAGACCAAGAAGCTTCCCCCTAGCCCCGCATCAAGCAGAAGCAAGAGGGATGTCCCTTTTTCACTAACTTCGCGCAACAGACGAGTCTCCAGAAGTTCATGGTAGGCCTTGGCCGACTCTTCAAAGAGGTCATGTTTCTGAAGGTCCAGCGCTTGGTGATAGAGGGCAAAGGCTTCTGCTTCCTAGAGAACCAGAGACACAGTGTGCTTGATTAAATACCCCACTCCCCAAAAAGAACAAGTCCTGCAGTTCTGAAATCTTAGGAAGACATTAATTTAAGCAGCTTAAAATGCTCAAAACAAACACACACTTTTGCGAGTCTTGCTCAGCAATGAAAGGCAATAGGGCTATTTTGAGTGGAATTCTTTCAGGGCTCCACTCTGTTTCAGAGAAGGTGCCTGGGAAGCTGGCCATCTTTCAACTGCTAAGCATCTACTGAATTTTCTTCCAGTTCTCCCCCATGTTTAGCAAGACAGCAATACAACACTCCCCCCTCCCCCTGCACAAATCACACCATACTGGTAACTTGCTTTCTGGTTTTTATAAGTTTTTTTCTTCTTCGAATGCAGCTGAGAAAGTACAAAGGTATTTCCTGTTGGTTGGCGGGTTTATCAGAGTATGATACTTTGTATCATACTTATGCCTTTTTGTTTCTGGAATTTCAGAATGCATTTTAAAATGCCATATGATTCTTTATTGGCTAGCTTGGGGGGGGATGTGCATGCTACCAGTTCAGTCAATGTGCACAGTGCAACAATGCAAGATTGAATTTGTCGGGTCGAGTTGCTTGCTACAGTTCAAGTTCTTAGTATTTTAAGAAAAACAATGAGTCATTTTGCTGGGCAGAGGATGTGTGTAATTTATTATTAGTATTTTATTTCTGTGCACTGAGACTGTATGTGCTACTAGCCAGGGAAAAAGAATTTGTGTTAAAATACTAGAGAGGAAGGAAGGAAACAGCCCATCTTCTTGGTTGCCTTCAATGTTAGGTTGAGAAGATTTACACAACTTTCCGTAAAATATTTTTAAAGAAATCAGAGCTGTGTTTTTGGAAGGTCTGAAATATATTGCCTGCTCTCCTGTCCTTCATGGGGGAGTTAACTGACTTGCAGGGAATGTCTGTTGTGAGAGGAAGGTGTCTGGGTTCCTTTGGGAAGAAAAAAGCTTATCAGCCACTGCAGAGGTCCCCAATCTTTTGGCCACCAGGGACCGGTTCCGTGGAGAGAGGTTTTTTTGTGGACCAGAGAGTGCGTGGTTTTGTGTGCTGCCTGCATCACATGGATGGGGCTTTGCTTGTTTGTGCGGATCAGTTGCTGGCATGCCGCAAGCCGGTACTGGTCCACGGACCGGGGGTTGGAAACCCCTGAGCCACAGCATCTCCATAGGGCAAAGGCAGAGGGACACCCTTGCATTCAAAGCTCTCTTTGTAGGTGGGCCCCCTGCCTATCATCGGGATCCTGTGGCAAAAGGGGGGAGGGGGAGCAAGAGACTTTTTCACAGCTGTCACATCAAAATGTTTGGAACTGTGTTTGAACAAACATGGAATGCCTAAAAGTGTGGTGCTGCATACAGGCAACCAAAATGTTTTAATAGAATATTCTAGACAGGATGTTTTGTTTTTAAGTTGAAACAAAACCTCTTTTCTGTTTTCTGTACAGCTCTTACTTTCACTATTAATCACTAATCTATTGTACTAATGGTTAATTTGACCAAAAATCCCAAATTCAGGATGTTGGTATGAGAGATATATTTGTTAGCTTATCAATAAACCCAGGAAGGCAAATCAGATATACGTTAAACCCCCCCTCCCCCCCAGGCTCAGCCTGCTCATCTCCTACAGACCTGGACTTACTGGCCTTGCAATGGATCTACCTGGGGGCTACTTATGGCCCAGATTGATTTACTTCCTGTTTTTGGCAAAACCATGCCTGTAGCAAATTATTGGTTCGCTTAATGACCACAGTGTTCACTTAACAACTGCAGTGGCCCCTTTATGACTGCCACATTTACTTAACAATTGCCACAAAACTAGTTGGAAAATCTGGTCAGTCACATGGCCATCCTGTTTTGCTACCCTCACGACTTATAATCGCAATGGGCAGGCTCCATTATGGTCTTAAGTTGAGGATTATCTATAAATCATTACTAAAACAAATCAATATCATATGAATACATACTTTTTCATTAATTTTATGTTTCCAGCATAACTAAATCAATAGGCTCTTTTAAAATCATCTCTAGAGAGTCCAATGGATATGCGCAGAAAGTTGTGGTGGCAAGGAGCAAGCAGACGACCAAATCTCATCCTATCACATCTGTCACCAGGCCACGGCTATCTGGGCTAACTAAAGCAGCCATTCCCTTCCTTCTCAGACCCTGGGATAAGCTCTCTACTGATTTTATCATTGATCTTCCACCATGATCACTTTTGCAACAGTGCATTTGTTTACCAAAATGGCTCATTTTATTCAATATTTATTATTTTTAAGAGATCACACTTGGAAGACATTCTCCCCCCATCCAGCCTCTACAGTAACATGTAATCAGAGAAGCTAATGAACAACCGGAGCAATACTTGGGGTGTCTATAAAAGTAGCTTCTGGCTGACCGCACTTGGGGGCATAGGGAAAATATCCAAATATCTACATATTTTATAGGCAGCAATCATTAAACAATCGATACAACGTATCTGCTAAGGTTCACCAGGCTGACGGGCAAGACCTCAGCAGAGGTTTCCTGGCATTTCAACTCGCACGGCTTCCCTGAACGCCCAGACGCGCCACCCAGCAAGGGCCCTGGCTGCCTGCGAGGAAGAATCCGCCACCCCAAATAAAGGGGCGCTTTCAGTCCGGGCGCCCTTCGGCCCAGAGCCTGCCCGGCTCTTCTCAGCTAGAGCCTGCCCGAGAGGGCCGCCGCCACGTCGTTACACGACTTCCAAATCTCTCTGCCTCCAAGGCCGGCCCGGGCCAGGCAGCGGGGGGGGGCAGGGGGAGGGCCGCCGGCCGAGTCACCTGCGCTTCCTTGGTCTGCGACTTGTGGCTCTTGAGGGTCCCCTCGGCGTCGTCGTCCTCCACGGCCGAGCTGGCGTTGAGCGCGGCGATCCGGATCTGCGGAGAGAGAGAGCAGCGCTCAGCCGCGGAAGCCCCCCTGGAGCCCCTTCGGACCCCCCGCCACCCCCGCCCCGCGGCCCCGGGAGGCACGAACCATGCTGGCCGGAGCCGGGAACCCACAGCCACCGGCGCGCCACCTGGCAGCAAAGCGGCCGCCTATTGGCTGCCGGCTACCCAACCGCAGTGCCAGGGGCCCGGCCCGGCCAAGGGTGGCCCGCCCCTTCCGGTCTCGGCCGCTCTCGCCGCGCCGCTCAGCTGCCCAGCCGGGTTCGGCTGTTCGGAAGGCTTCGGAAACGCCACTCGCGGCGTTGAGTTTGATTTATTGAATGTTATTAATAAAGCACGAAATAGACGCTCCTATTTTATTTAAAGCAGTGGAAGGGCAGGTATTTCAAATACTCGGAATAGTTTATTGTAAAGATAAAAGACGGAGCGAGGGGGAGGGCGGGGCGAGAGGGGGTGGGTCCTCCGCCCCTCCTCCGCCCCTCCCTCCCCCCGGCCCCGTACAAGATGCCCTTCGTGGAGCTGGAGACCAACGTGCCGGAGGCGCAGCTGCCCCGCGACCTGCCCGCCCGGCTGAGCGCCGCCGCCGCCGCCATCCTGGGCAAGCCGGAGGAGGTGCGCGGGGGCGGGGAGGGGCCGGGAGGGGGGCGGAGGGCTCTTCCCCCCCCGGCTGACCGCCCGCCCGCCCGCTTCTCCCCGCAGCGCGTGGCGGTGACGGTGCGGGGCGAGCTGGCGATGGCGATGGGCGGCTCGGCTGCGCCGGGCGCGCTGCTCTCGGTCTGGGCAGTGGGCGCGGTGGGCTCGGCCGAGCAGAACCGGAGGCACAGCGCGCGCTTCGCCGAGTTCCTGGGCCGCGAGCTGGGGCTGGGCGCCGACAGGTGAGCCGGGCGGCGGGCGGCGGGCGGCGGGCGGCGGGCGAGGAGCTCCGGCCTGACTCTGCGCTCCCCCCGCAGGATCCTGATCCGCTTCCAGCCGCTGGAGCCCTGGCAGGTGGGCAGGCAGGGGACGGTGCTGACCTTCCTGTGAGAGCCGGCAATAAAGCGCTGCGCCCACCGCGCCTCCGCCTCTTCCTCGGGGCCGCGCCGGGCGGGGAGGTCGCCGGGGCACTCCGCCCGCCCGCCGGGCCCTGCCGTCTCCCGGCCTCGGAAAGGACGGAGCCTGGGACCGGGCTGGGGAGGGTCCCGTCCCTGGGCGACTCTCCCGGACCTCCCGACAGGGGCTGCTGGGCCCGTCTGCCTTCCCCTGGAAAAGGAGGCCGGGAAGAGGCCTCGGCTTATCCGGCCTCTCGGCTTCCAGAGCCCCGAGAAGGCTGGGGCACCGGGGTCTCGGGGCCAGGACCCGGTTCATCCGGTGACAGCCGGCCAGGGTCTGAAAAGAAGGGGATTCCCGGGGGCGAACGGCCTCTGCGCCCCCGCGCTGCCCTTGGCCCCTCCGCGGCCCAGGAGAGACCGAAGTCCCGGAGGCCGCAGAGGCGGGCGGTGGGCCAGGGGCCAGGCGTGCAAAGGGCGGGTCAAATGCCCCGTTGCAGGTGTGGCCGGGACCCACCGAGCAGGGGCACGAAGTCTCCAGCATGGCCCCTTCCCCTCAGCCTTTGAGGCTCTTCTGCTCTTCCCTCTTGGGACAACTTGGGTTTACCCCAAAGAAGAGGAGAGAGGCCCTTGGATAGTTCATCAGGGGGAAAGGGCGTGTGTGTGTCTGTGAGGATCCTCTTTGACAAATCAATTTCATTTATTATGAATTTTAGCCATCAAAAATCCCTCTGATCCCTTGAAGTCTACAGTTAACAGCGGTTCTCTTTTCCTCTCTATAACAGAATGCAAAGAGGGCCCAGCTTCTTTGCTTGCCTGTTTTCCAGTTTCAGGAGGAGAGAGAAACTCTGACCGATTACCTGCCCTCATAGCAACCCTGAGCCTAAACTAAACAACATACAATTTAAAAACAACAACAGCAACAACCTGGCTTTGCAACTCCATTTTGCTCCCTTGCAAGAATTGGCTTTTTCTGTCACTAGTTTCTGCTTTTATAGTTATTGATTCACCAAAGTATTTTTCCTCTTACTTTGGGACTCCTAAGTTTGTTCAAGAACCTTTGGTAAAGGACTTTGAAATTAATTCAATAATGTCTCTTGGGTTGCACTTGGGTGCTCTAAAAATAACGCTAAAAATTTAGTGAGTTAGATCTTCTAACAGCAGAAGCCACTGACTTTTTGATAAAAAAAACCACCTTTTTCCATCAGTCATACTTGGATTCCTGCTTATTCAGTGAAGTGCCTTTCTATGTCTTTTTCGTAGAGGTAGTTTAAAGGCAAGGAACATCCCCCCCACCCCCGAAGACCAGCAACTTCATATTTGATCTATAAGAACTCAAAGCAGAGTGCCATGCAGACATGGTGGCCTTACTGCTAATTTTTTTTGGCTCTCTGTGACTCCCCTGTTCAGACTCTCTTTTTGATAAGCTTTGCTTATCTCTAGGCAATCTCTCTAGGCAGAGATTCAAGGGGGATCCTAGCCTAGAACAAGCCTGAGCTCTGGGCAAAGTTGTGGAAGAAACATCTGCATTGTTTTCATCAGCTTCATACCTCCTACGGCCTGTAAAGACCCTTGCTTCTATACATTCACCTGTATACCTGTTGCCTACCTTGCCCTACCACAGCAGAACAGGAGGTTTAATAGCTTGGATGAATGCATGCTCACTGGGGGGAGGGGGACATGATGGAAAGTGGGAGAAGCTGCACTGTGGGTGAGGTTGGTGGGCAGGGATATTTCAGTGTTTTATAAGGCCACAGATGAGAGCTGGTGGTTGCATTTTTAATTTTCATTTGTTTCCTGCTGTAGACTGGTTGCTAAACCATGCCACCATTTTTCAGAAATCGCAACAATATTTGCCAGGAATCAAGGTTACATCAAACTCTAGGAGCTTGTGCAATGGGGGCATAGATTGCCCTCTCCTGTCTTAAAGGTTCAGGTGCATAGTTTGGCATACTTTGAAGTGGGCCAGATTGTTCTACATCATGTATTTCCTCAAGGGCCTTGCTGGGCTGAGGGGCCATTGCCACCTTAATCTCTCATTGGATCGCTGTGGCTTGATAGGAAATATCCTTTTATCTAAACAGCTCAGCAGAGATATGGCCAATTTGATCACACAGATTGGCCACATCACACAGATTGGTGCTGGGCCGTTCATTCCCCGGCCCAGCACCAAGCCTTGAAAGCTGCCTTGGGCTCAGAGCCTCTGCACCCCTCCAGATGCCCCGATCCCGAGAGATACGGGGGCTTCTTGTCAGCTGATGGAGGCTCTTCTGGAGAGTCTTCCTGGGCCAGTTGATGCAAAAATCTTTTGGAGTTAGAACTTGGGAACTACTTGTTCCACTGTGATTTTATGTGGTATATATTTAATATCTTATCATCGGATTTTATTCTTTATTATGCTTTTATGATATACATTTCCTAAAGAATTGTGGATACTGGACAATTGAGAATGAATAATCTGCAGTTCCAACATCAATTGTTGGCAAAAGTGCTTGATTCCTTCTCAACCTATGTTGCAGACCTCATTCAGAATCTGGGCTTGCATGGGGGGGGGCAGTTGGTCAGAAGCCCCTGATGAAGATGTCAGTATACTTATGCCAAGAGGAATTATTCCAGGGCCACCCCTGGTTGAGGTGAGCTGGCCAAAAGGAAAGGGGCTTGGAGGAAGGATCATTGGAAGAGGGGGCAGGATGCAAGGAGAGATCGAAGGGAGCGGAAGCCCCACTGATCTATTTCCATGTTTATTTTAGCATCTTCAAGAGCAGGGGCTTCATCTGTGCTTTCAGGGGGGGGTCGATGACGATGCTCTTCAGTTCCTGGGGGTTCAGGATCCGGCTGTGGGCGTCCGTGAAGAGGTCCTTCCCCAGTGTCAGCTCCACCCTTTTGCGCCACTCCTGGAGTTTGGGGCGGCCCTCAAGGATGTCGCAGCCGGCTCCCAAGGGCTGGAGGAGGCACAGTGGTTGGCAGGGATCTGTTTTGGCAGATCCCGGGGTCTCCTTTCAGAGGGCAGCTGCTAGGGCAGGGGCCTTACTTGCATCAGCTCCACAATGGCCACCAGGTCAGCCAGGGAGATTTCTGGGCCAATGAGGAAGGGCTTGTCTTGCAGGAACTTGTCCTCCAGCTTCTGGATGGCGAGGTTCAGTTCCTCCATTGCTTCATAGAGCTTCTCTGGGGATACTTGATGGCCCACAAAGAGCGGGATCACCACCTGCCCCACAGAGATGTGAAGAGGGGGAGAGAAGAGTGGTGCCTGGCTTTATTTGGGCAGGCATCAAGGTAGCTGTGGAGGCCCTGGGCTGGGGCTGGGGCACCCCAAGGAGGCTCTTGCCAGGTTGACTGTTTGGGTCCTTCGTGGTGTCTCCCTTATGTGAGGACAATGCCAGGGGATCGGAGGAGTTGCTGCCAGGAGGAGATGGGCCCTGGCTGACCTGGTCCTTGCATTGGCATGTCTGCAACAAGGTGTGCTTGGGGGGACACACAACGTCCCCAAATGATCTACTGCTGAGGGTGGTGAAAGGAAGTGGATCACTCTGGAGGCTAGTGGCTTGCTCAGTTAAAGCCAGAGCTGGCACGTTTACCTGGCAGAGTTGGGGGTGGCCTGGACATTACTACCAGCAGCCTCCCTCAAGGGCAGCACAACTTGCTTTATGCCCATGCCATATGGAAGGAATGACTCTGTCCTCTAGAAGAAGCTTCAATATATCCATGAGTTGCCAGCCATCCCCGAACTGGCTGGGGCACGTGGAGGTTGCATCTCCACTGCCACCCTGTGGCTCCTTGTCTGCTCCTACAGGGGGGGGGCTGTCTTTCCCCCCCCCCGCCCGGTTTCTGCCTCTCAAGCCCCTCCAGTGGATTTGGTGGGGAAAGCAGGCTCGCCTTCTCTTGGGACCTTGGAGGCTGTGCAGGGCCAGCGTGGGAGGGGGGGCCGCACCACCAGTGAGCAGGAGGCCTGCTCTTACCTTGAGCCAAAGGATCTTGGATGTGCCGACCCGAATGGTGCTGATCTGCCAGGCCAGGTACTCATCCACACGGGCTCTCTTCTTCATATCGGGTGGGTACCAGTAGCTGGGAGTGTTGTATTTCCGGGTTAGGTAGAGAAGGATGGCTGTGCTGGTGGGTAGAAAACAAAGAGCCAAGGCAGGAAAAAACCTTGCTTTGAGGCACTTAAGAGGTCATCAAGCTATGGCCGCACATGCTGAGCATGGGATTGAGGGCTTGCTTGGGTGCCAGGCCATTGTCCTTGCTATTTCCTCTGTGTAAAATTCCATCCATTATATTCAGCCAGACATTTGGACTCTCTTCCTTCTTTGGGACTAGCCCCTTACAAGCTCGGCCACCGTCCCCTCAGTGCCCTCCGCTGGATTTGGCCTCCAAAAGAAGGAGAGCCATCCCAGAGCGCTTTCAGGCACTGCCCTCTCTCCATTGGGCTGTCTTTGGTTGTTCTCTTGGGAAGTTGGGTCAGCACAAATTGCCCCAGTGGGAGGCAGTCACACACTCCTCTTTCTTTTGGGTTTTTTTTCCCCCCCAAGCATGACTTTCATGCACATACCCCAACCTTGCTAAGGCAAAGCCAAACAGGCTTGACTCGGCTCCCAGCATTTCTGCCTGGTTTGCATGCTCACCCAGAGCCGTGGCTGGCTCTGTTGGAGTGTAGGCCAGACTTCCTACTGCAACAGCTGACCAGGTGCTCAATGGCTGGGACTGCTGCCTTGTGCAGGTGTCATCTCCCCTCCCATACATCTCAGCCCCTCCTTGGAATTAGCAGAAGCAGACCAGGATTTCATCCCTTTGGCCTCTCGGTCTAGCTTTTGGTTGGCTGGAACCTGGTTAGCATGCAGCTAGGACTGAGAACTGGGCCTTTGGCTGGGTGTCCAGGAGGCCAGCAGGGAACCCTGAATCAGAGGGAGCCTCTTATGCTTCTGACTCTCAACCTGCAGGTGCCGCTGTCACCAGCCCAGCTGCAACTGAAAGGAATTTTTTATTCCAGCCAGAGAGTACAGATCCAGCTGCTTTTCCGTTGAGCCAATAATGCTGCTTTGTTCTCCTGGGGATATGAAGGCAACTGGCTTTCAGTTGGTCCAAGTGCTCTTCCCAGCTCCTAAGGCTTTCCCCCCCTCCTCATCAGGAGTCCTCACCTCTCTTCTAGGATGAAATCTCCATCCTTCAGGACAGGCACTTTTCTTAGGATGTTCACCTTGTTAAATTCTTCAGTGAAGTGTTGCCCTAACATTGATAAACCACGTCAGCCAAAAAGAAAACACAACCCAAAGTAAAATGAGCTTTCCACACACATCCCTCTGTTTCTTAGCTGAGCTCAGTCCCCAGAACTAACACCTCACAGCCCGGGTGCCAGGAGAGAGGTGTAGCAGGGGCTCCAGGTAGATTGAGGTCCCAAATCCCAGACAGGCCGTCTCCCACTGTTTCCCTCCCCCAAAGCCTCCAGGCTCTCCAGAGGTGCTGAGGGGACTGTTGGGAGGAAGCCCTTTCTCTGTGGCCTCCACCCTAATATCTGTGCTCAAGAGGACTCTGAAAACACCAGGGCCGAAAGACTTCCGATGGCTCCAAGATCTCAGAGAACTTTCAGGCTGCTTGTCCACCCCTCTGGTGCCTCAGGAAGGGGCGGCCTCTGGATGGGGCAGCTGGAATCTGCTCCATGGGGAGGACAGGATGTGGCCTCCCTCAGCATGGTCAAGGCACAAAGCCTGGTTCTCCCAACTGGGAAGAGGCCTGCAGATGTCCCTCCTGCTGGTCACTTCTGAAACTTCCTGGAGGTGGGGAGCCTCCAGAAGATTGGGGAGAAGGAGAGGGTCAGGAGAAAAGGGGGCTACAGGGGAACTTCCCCCCCTCCACCTTTCAGCATGTCAACGGGCTTCATCATGAAAGGGATGTTGTTCTTTTTGGCGAAGATGTAGACTGCCCTGCAAGGCTGGGAAAGCAGGTCCAGATAGAGCTCCAGCACCATCCTGAGGACCAGCCGCAAGGTGGGTGGCACCAACGGAAACCTCAGGCATCTGATTGGCTAATGGAGCAAGCGGCCCTGTGGCCAATCGGGCCAAGCCTTTGCCTGAGCCATCTGGTGGGCAGCCCTTAGATGGCCACATCTGCAGCCGCTCTTGTGGCCGGGGGTGTGGGGGGTTGGCATTTGTCCTTGTCCAGGGTGGGATGGAGTCCAGTGGATGTGGCAGCAGTGCCCAATTTGGGCCCTTCCGCTGCCAGGGCCACTGAGCCATGTGTGTGGCACAGGAGAGGAAGCCTGTCACTTTCACCTTCCCACAAGAAGTGGGAAACCGACAATAGAAATGGCGGCTTTACTGAAGCATTTGGAGCTCTCGGCTCTCTTAAAGCGAATTCCTCTGCAGCCATCAGTTTAAATCACATTTTCAGTCAACCTGAAAGGTTAGTTTCATAGCTAACCTGAGTGCTATGCTGACCTGTTTTTCTGGGTTCAAATAATACACTAAACCAAAACATTTAAATCCATGTTAATGCTAACCAAGCTTGGCGTGCTGTGAAATGAGTTAATTTAACCAATCTGTTAAGCCTGTTCTACGCTGTGGAAACAAGGCTGTTTTGTCAGTTGAAAGGCCTGCAAAACTCCAATCTTCACCTGTTGCCCCCCCACAAAGTGCCATTCAGGGGGTGGAAGCCCATCGGGGGGGTGGGAGGCGGCAGCAGCAGTTGGAGCAGGTAGCTGAGTGAAAAGTACACAGGGAGTCCTCAACTTACGACCATAATTGCGCCCAAAATTTCTGTTGCTAGTTGAGACGGTTAAATGAATTTTGCCCCATTTAATGACTTTACTTGCCAGAGTTGCTAAGTGAATCACTGTTAAAGTTAATAACATGGTCATTAAGTGAATCTGGCTTCCCCACTGACTTTGCTTGTCAGACTGCCAAAGGGTATCCTGTGATCCTGGGACACTCATAAATACATGCCAGTGACCAGGCACGGATTTTGATCACGTGACCCTGGGGATGCTGCAGCGGTTGTGTGAAAAATGGCCATAGGTCATTTTTTTCAGAGATGTTGTAACTGAACGGTCACTAAATGGATTGTTGTAAATTGAGGAATACCCTGTCCCTGTTGGCATCAACCCCCTTTTGCCTCCAAATGCCTTGTAATATCCAACGCTGCAGGTCAAGTGGAAAAAATGTTATGTGGTTGTTATGTCTGAGTGTTTGTTGTATGGTTGCAGGTCTGCTTGCCTTTGCACTGACTTGCCATGGCTCTTACCACAAAGCTATCCAGGTGCATCTGAAGAGGACTTTTCTCATCAGCCAGGCTGAGGGAGAGGCTGGCTCAAGGTCACCCAGCTGGCTTCCCTGCCTAAGCAGGAGCAGAACCTGGGTTTCTCTGCACCCAGTCCAGTGCCTTAACCACTATACCATGCTGCTTCTCAAAGTAGAAATAGGAATTGTTTACTTCAGGACCGCAAAGCTGCTACCAAGCTGGAATTGGCAAGGAAGATGACCTACCTGAGCAGAGCCTAGACAGGCCCGGGCATAGGGAGAAGGCGTGTGGGGGGGGTAGGAGGGCTCCAGGGACAACCATCTTTCCAGGATCCATCGTCCTCGGCATTGAGCATCTCAGGGCAGGAGTAGAGAAAAGAGGGAGGAGGCTTTGGAGCAGGTGATCACAGGAGGCTCCCGGGAAGGAGACCTGGTGGCCCCTGTCCCTTTCTGACTTGGGTGGGGCACAAACTTCACTAGCCCAGGAGCCTCTCAGCTCCACCAGCTTCCTTCATCTGGGCAGAGGAGCGGACTCGCTGCCCTTCTGCCCATTGTTTAGCCATGCGTTTTCCTGGCGGTGGCTCGAGGGGCTCCTGGCGAAGGGCCTGGGGTCCTTGTGGCCCATCCTGGCAGGCAGAGTCTCCAGGGGTCAGGAGAACTCCAGCTTAACAGTGGAGCTCTTGCAAAGGCTGTGGGGCGCCTTCTGGAAGCCTGACAGGGCTTTCGCCAGGAAAACCTCTGGTGGACACAGTTCTAAATTAAAAGTTAACAAGTCCAGAGATGGAGAGGTGACCAGCCACGCTAGCCTCTCTTTTGAAATTCTTTTACTCATCTCAGCATCTTTAACAAAACGGGGGCCAGTTGCTCCTTCAGCTGTGGACTGATCTGGATGGCGCTAAGTTTACTAATGTTCAGGATCAGTTCATGTGCTTGCAAGAAGAGCTCCTTCCCAATCACATCTTCTGTCCTTTTGCGCCATTCAGCCAGTCTGGGCCTGTCCTTGAAAATGTCGCATCCGACGCCCACAGGCTGCAGAAACAGAGAAGGAAATGCAGAGGTTGGCAAATGATGGCATCAGATAAGCTGGCAGAAGATCAGGGCCCTCCACACAGATGTCCCAGGTGCCTAGCCTCAGGCTCCACAGGCTGCGGCCCTGCCTCTGGTTCCCCCAGGGTGCCTGCCCCCCCTTCTTGTCCCAGTGGAGCTGATTCTGGGACAGAAGCGCCTCTGGAGTGGCTCTGATCTACCTGGAGGCTGCTCCTGCTGTCGGGAAGGGAGGGGACCCCCTTTGAGGGCAGCTGGTGATGCCCCTTCACAAGTCAAGGAGGGCAACGGGCAGAGGAAGAGGAGAAAAAGCCCCTAGCAAGAAAATGGCCAGAAGAAACCTGGCTAGTCCAGACTAGGATTATAACTCGATCAGACAAGACCCTTCTGGGATGTCATGAAGATAAAGGGAGGGAGTGGGAAGCTCATTCAGACTTGCCAAGTTCCGATCCTCTGGCCTTGCAATAAAAGTGGTCCCAACATGCAGGGCTTTGATTTCCTAGTCTGGTCTACCTGGAAGGGCAGGCAATGTGCACCTGGGGAAGCCCCACTGCATCTTTGAAAGGGAGGAATCAGATGTGTGTGGGGGGGAAACGGCCCAGCGCTCTCAGGGTTACCTGCATGAGATCCACAATAGCCACCAGGTCCGCAAGAGAGACTTCGCTGCCCACCAGGAAGGGCTTGTCCTGGAGAAACAATCCCTCAAACTGATCCAAGGCTGCGGTCAGCCCGTCCATCACCTCCTGCAGTTTCTCTGGCGGGAGCGGCTGGCCCGTGAAGAGCGGGATCAACACCTGCATCAGAGGGAGGAGACCGGTGATCCCTACCAAAGAGCAGCCTAGGCCCACCTGGGAAGGGGAAGATGGGGATCAGGGGGTCGGGGCATCAAGGGAAGGATCAGATGGGCCTTCTCACACCTGCTCAGTTCAGAAACCGAGGACCCTTTAATTTCCCCTCAACATGGAGGAGACTGACCAAGCAGAACAGTCCACAGAAACACTAGCAAATTCCTTGTCAGAAACATTTAGAAATGAATCCAAACATACTAAAACTACCCTATTGCAAAGCCCTTCTGTCATTTGGGGGAGAGAGTCTTCGTGTGGGAGATAATTTCACCTGGAAAAGGGCAGATGCGGGCAACCAAAATGATTGAGGACCTGGGATAAAAAGTAAAACACTGGGACACAAGGAAAAGACTGAATAGTGCGCGGGATTCTAGGAAAGCAATCCTCTTTTCCCCCAAAGCCCTGTTTCCGTTCCCTTTTTGCCTTTCCCTTCCCTTTCTTTGCCTTTCCTCTTTTATCTAGTTAGGGTAAAGTGAAGCTCCTGGCCTTCACTTGTCACGGTGCCTGGGCATTTGAGGATCCCCCCCCCACTCTCACCCTCAAGGAAAAGGCCTTACACTCCTCCCAGGTGGTTCCATTTTCTGAGCCAGAAATACATGCCTCACTTGCTGCGTTTGCTTTGGCTTAGGAAAGTAAACACCTGTCGCTCCTTCTGTAATCCAATTGTGCCCAAAGTCTATCCAAGAGGTGTATATACCCTCCCTGTGGATTCTTTGCTCTTTTAAGCAAGAAAAACCTCATGAGTAAATGAATTGCCTACATTTGGGGCTTCAAATGGTTTTTTCCCCTTAATAGTAGCAAAAGTAACCAATCAAGCTGAATGAGGGGACAATAGGAAGGGAGCTAATTTTTCAGTTAGTGGGTGAACTATGGAACTTGTTCTCCCAAAACTTCTTGTTGGAAACTGGACTGGCCAGTTTTTGAAAGCATTTAGAGAGCTCTACATGGCTGCATCTGAAACCCTTTGCACAGCTACCTGGATGTCGAGCAGCAAAATCCAGCAAACTGCAGCAAAACTCTGGGTTCAGCTCCGCAAGCTGCAGGCTGGAGCTTCGGGGTAGTTGGCTGCCCAGGAGAGGCACCCCTGCCTCGTCCCTTGGACAAGGGTCCCCCTTTGGCACAAGGACCCCAGCTGCCGTTCCTTTCCAAAGGAGCAGAAGTAACGGGTGGCTGGCTGAGCTGTCATTGCCCAGCAGCCTCACTGAAAGAGACTTGGGACAGAGCTGCTTGCGGTGTCCCTGTGGCCTTGGTGGGACCAGAGTAGTGAACTATGGGAGCCTTTGGAAGGCCACCCATGCTCTGCTCTTGGGATGCTCCTGTGGAGGTTGAGTTGTCTCAGGGAGGAGAAAGCCCTTAGCACCACAAACTGTGGTGGTGTTCCTCTGAAAGTGGATGGATAGATGGATGATCAACTTTGGCCTGCTGCCTTTTCAACATACTGGGTTCCAGGGAAGGATCTACTGAGGTCCCACCTTTGGATGGGAAACTACTGTGCTTGTGAATGCTGAACTTTGACCTTGAGCCACATGGCAGTCTGTAGTAGGATAGAGATGGGAGAAGGGGGGGAATGTGGGGATTAGACATCGAATCAACTGCCTGTAGCAATTATTATTTTGTCATCTTAATCTGTTTATTTTTTCTCTGTTTTACAAAAAATATTCTATTAACTGTACTTGATTGCTATGATTATGCAAGAATCTACATGCAAGAAATTGTTAATCAATTGTTAATATGTGTGAAGAAAATTATCTCAGAATACTGGCTTCCTAAGAAAATGTGTTTTTCTTTTAAAAAATCAACCTTTCCTTTGGGGCAAACCATATTCTGCATCAAACTGTTCTGGTAGGATTTTAAGAAAATCCTTTTCTTCCCCTCGATAGCATTGCATTGGGGCTCAAAGGAGGAGAACTGCCTCTGCCTCATTTACAGAAAGATGGGAGGAAATTCCTCTCCTGGCCCATCCAGTGAAGCGCTTCTGCCCGTAAGACCTTGAGCAGGGAAAGCAAGGCAGCTGCAACATCTTGAAAGCAAAAAGGTAAAAGCAACCTGGAGAAAAAGTGAAGTATTGGGCAAACTATATCATGAAGACAGACTGGAGGTTTCAAGTGCTGGGAACAGATCTTAAATCTTCTGGGTCAAGCTGAGGCTTCCCAAATCTCCAGATCCTCCTCAAATCCTCACCTTAATCCACATTGTCTTGGGAGCATTGGATCTGATGTTAGCCTGATGCCACGACAGGTATTCGTCCACCTTTGCTCGTTTCTGTAGGTCAGATGGGTACCAGTGATCTGGGGTGTTGTACTTGCGACTCAGATACAAAAGGATGGCCGTGCTGACCACAGATTCATGGAAATCGAAGAGGACAGGATCACAAAAGAAAGGCAGGAGTTAGTTTCTGCAGAGGAGGAGCTGGTGAGCAAACACAACTGAGTATGGGGCTAATTAAAGCACTTTGGAATGAGGATTGTCAAAGATGAAACAACTGAGATAAGCAAAAGTATTCTGGGCTTTCAGCTGTCCATTTGGTCTACTGAAGTTCTCCAAAACATTTCCAAGTGTCTCATGTAAAATAAGGTACTAACTACAGAGAGATGCAGGTACTGCTCCACTTCTGATGGATTCCCACCCTCTCATTGTCCAGTCTAACTCAAGGTTAACTCAGTTAACCTTGTTATCTGGTGTCATCTGGGATAAATGAGAAGAGACTTCCAGAATTAATGTCTTTAGCTGTAATTCCATTGTGTCCCCCGACCCCAAACCTGCAGATGCTCCCAACTACTTTGTTCTCTGCTGGTCTCTGACAGTTCTCCAAACATGGCTCTAGACCTGGAGAAACGGGTGGGGGAAACTCTCCTTACCCTTCTGCCAAGACGAAGGTCTCGTCCTTCAAGACAGGGACTTTCTTCACCCTTGCACTCTCCTTGGGCTGTGACCCTTGAAATCAAGGCAGATATTCCACCATGAGGTCTGGGAGAGGCTAAAAGCAGAGGAGACCCCCTCCCCTTATTTCCCACCTCTGTCTGGAGTCTTCTCAGCTAGAAAGATGGATTGCTAATAAATTGCACTTAAGTATCCCTCTGAGATTATAAAGTGAGCTCTGCTTTCTGCAGCTGAAATTGACTAGAAAATTGTGGTTGCTGTTAGATAATCTCAGAATTAGATACTTCTGACAAATCTGATATGGGTCAGAAATGGATGCGGGAGGCAACCTTTTCTTCAGCCAGGGAAGTGGTTGAACAGACAGCACAGTGATAGCCATCAACTCACAACTTTTAAGTTACAAATGTGAGTGCAGCATCATATTCCAGACTTTGTAGCTACCCACAGACTCACACTTTTCATGGCTCAAACAGGAAGGTTTGATCTGGGGATGGCAACATATGGGGAAACACCAGAATGAAAGCCCCAAAGAGAAATTCCATGGGAACTGGTTGAGGCATTGGCACCCGAGTGAAGAAGTAGGGATGAGAAGAGGACTCACTCTGGGGTCCATCAAACTTTCTGGAAATTATGGGGCAGGGAACGATGTTGAGAACACCACAGAAAACAACATCTAGGTGTGGAGGGGCTGTCCTGCCTCAGTTTTTTGGAACCCAAGCTGAGAGGGCTGGTAAGCAAGATGGGCATGAGGAAACCACTGAAGGTTTACTTTGGAAAATTAATAATGAATGTTGTAATTTATTTATTTCTGTACATCTCTGGTAGCAATGCAAAGATGGTAAAGATCCATTTATAAGCTGCCATGGCGCAAGAGATCCAGAATGCCCTGGACTGGGATTAGTTACATAAAGACTATGCTGAATAGTGCAAAGGTGCTCAGAGCAGCCACAGAGGCAAAGTACAAGAGTCAGGTCGCTTATCTTATCGGAGGGAGAACCCCGTCCAGTTTGGGTGCAGAAAAAAGCTCTTTCTGCAACTTCAATGGCCCTTTGGACCTTTCAAGCTGTATTTACAGAGCAAACAGAGAACACAGCACCGCTGCAGGAGAGGTTTCAGTGAAATTGTTGGTGGCAGGCAGTTGTTTATATCTCCCCTCCTTTCCCCGGTGCGTCATCCTGGCTCTGTTGGGACACGCCATGCACACCTGAAGCCCCGAAGGAAGAAAATGGTGGCAGGCATTTCCAGCAGCTGCTGGTGAGAAGATCCTGTCGGATTTCTGATGGTTAAGGCAACTCTGCAGGGGAAGATTCCTGACAATATTACATTTTGTGAACAGGTGCTCAACAATTACTCTGAAAGTGAACAGCCCCCATGTTCTCTTCTCCTGCTGAGAAGTCAAAAGGTGCCCTAGTTCACAGTTCTGCCTAGGGAATGAACTGAAATTCATTCCACCCATTTGGGGAAAAAATAATCCGAGAGTGCCATACTCCAGGGCAATGAAACAGCTGCACAAACAAACCATGCCTCAGTTTTCCATTCATATAAACCCTGAGCTCCTCTTACCTGATGGGGCTGTTGCCCCCCCCTCTGCCTCTGCTCCAGGCATCTTGGTCCCCAGGATGGAATCTGGCAAGAGGGAGGCACCACCATAGCAAAAGGTTTCCAGTGCAAGACGTTCCCTCCCGTTTGCCCCCCTGCTCAGGCTGCTCTCCTATCACCATGTGGGAGAATCCCCTCCTGTTTCTGATGGGCCCCATGAAGGCAAGGCCCACCCAGCTGTTGCCCAGAGTGTCAAGAGGTGTCCCTGAAGGAGGCTCCTCCATCCCACCCCCAGCTGAGAAAAGTCCCTCTCCACATGTCCCCATGGGGGGCTCTCCTCACCTTTGAACAGCTCCACATTTTTCAGCTCAAAGGGAATGTGGTTCTTCTTGGCAAAGATGTAGACCGCCCGGCAGGGCTGGGACAGAAGGTCCAGATAGAGCTCCAGCCCCATTCTTCTGCCAGGTGGACGGATGGAGTGGACGAGCACTAGGAAGGGAGGCCTGTTCTCACATGCCTCCTTCAGCGAAAGGCTCTCCCAGAAGGGAGAGCAGGGCAAAGAGCTGAAAACTGGGAGCCGGGCCAGACCAGGTTCCGCCCTCAGGGGCAGGCAGGAACTTCTGCTTCCTTTTGGAAAAAGCAAAGACTAAAACTCTTGTGGGGACAAGGGAATACTAACGGGGGCAGAGGAGAAGGAAGTCTGGGGAAAGCAGCTCACAATGACCCACTGTGAGGTGGGGGGGGTGGTCATCTGAGGTGGGTGTTACAAGAGAGATTTCTTATTTGTGGCAAATATTACGTACTGTTCAAAGTGCCAGTGCTTAGTTGGCCTTATAAATCCACACACTTTTAAGCCCCAATTAATAATGGATATTACAATAAAATAAACTTAATATTTGTCCTCACATGGTACTGGATTTGGGTTAATATGCTTGCATCAAATGGAAGACTTAGTAAGATTTTGGCAAATAGCTTGAAGTGAAAAAAAGATGAAAATTGTTAGATGGGAATGATAATTTTATGAAAAATTACAGTTTACAACCCTAAAAACTAATACAAACTAAAAAAAGATAAAAAGGTGCAGAAAAATAGAGCAAAGAAAAAGAAACATTAGAATATAATAAAGAATAAAAAAGGCTCTGCTAAAAATGATAGGATGCCAGACAAGGAGAGGAACTGAGATTGCCCACAAGTGCTCCAGGCAGCTGCTCCTCATGAGACTACAAGATGGCAGGCTTTAGAGAGGGAGATGAAGGTCCAAACAGAAACCAAATGTCCCAGTCTCTGGTGACTTGTGTTTTTTATTGACTTTGGATAATTATTATTTATAGTTAAAAAAAACTTGTAACATTGCCTGGAGGCTGTGAAGATCTGGATGGGAAGAACAGGCTTTGAGCCTACCGTAATAAGTGGGCCCAGAGGAAGGAGGCTCATGGCTGAAGGTGGTTGACAAGACCTCATCCCCATGCCATCCCTCTCCGTCCTAGTTTTGTATAATTTTAAATTGTGAATAATTTCAATATTTTAATTACTTTTCTATTTTTTAAAAATCTGTAAACTGCTCAGAGTTACCTTATGGGGAAGATGGGCAGCATAAATATTTAATAAATGAAAGAGACAGAGGGGTTGTGGGATGTCAGCTCTCCTAATATAAAGAGTCCTAAAACAAAGATTGTATGGGCAGCAGCTACAGCTGGGATGGCTTCTACCCAGATTTGCCCGGGGCGCCATTGCCCCTTCCTAAGACCTGGATCCCATTTGGAGAACTGCAACATGCTCCACCCAAGTTGAAGATTAGAGGCTGCAGCTGGTCCAGGGTGAAGTATTGGGAAGATCCTGCTGCACACAGGACGCCTCTGTGGTGCAAACTGCATTCACGACTGATGAGCTTCTGGATGCAATTCAACGTATTTGGGAACCTATACAGAGGTTCCCTTTGAGGCATAAAGCCTGATTACTTTTCTGTGTCCTGGAAGACCTCCAAGAGTAAGCAAGTTCATCTTTGAAACAATGACCTCTACTGTCAGGAAGCGCACCTGCTGTCTGAGGTGGCATTGCCCAAAATTTGGCACTGCTCAATTGGGATGAGTTGTTTTTTGCTGAATATCTGCATGACCAGGTTCATTTTGGTTTTTGTTATTTTTATTCTGGTTTGACTATCTGAGGTTTTTTAAATTGGTTGCTTTTATGTCACCTGTCCAGGGTTTGAGAGACTGAGAAAATAAAGGATGACTATATGTAAAATTTCATATAAATGTATGAAAAGCCCATATAGATAATTTTAAATACTACTTTATTTTCCTTTTTTGGCTATATATTATTTTTTTGGTTGTTTTCTTAAACAAAGGAATTAAAAAACAACAACACCTCACCTGAACCTGACCAGCTGACATCCAATCAAACAAATGTGAGTCGTTTTATTCTGCAAAGGATGCACAAGTTCACCACAGTGGCCAGTAGACAGTCTTCCACCTTAGACTTCCATTAAAGGGTTAAATGAGTTGGGGGAGCTTCCTGGGGACACAATGCAAAGTAGGCGAGCTTTGCCACTGCAGCGCAGTTTTGATGCTGAGATTGCCTTTGGAGTCAGTCCTCACTTTAAGCAGGAGGCTTAATAAATTAATTGTAATAGAAATCTCACATGCACGCTTGCTGCTGCTCCATCTGGGCATGTTGGCAAGACCATGTCTCCAACCTGGAGGTCTTGGATTATGCAGAGTCCACTAGTATTGAGTCCCTGATGACTAGAGAGTAGATCAGAAGGGATGACCACGTTGGCTTCCGGTTCTGGATCGTGGCTCTGGCGGACAGGCAGGGCGATTGCTTCCTCTGTCATCCGGTTTTCTCTCGCCGTGGGACCCTGAAAGGGGTCGAAAGTTGCCTTGAAGGGGCGATGAGCGGGGAAGAGGACCTCCGAATGATCGTGGAAGGGCAGTAGCCCTTCCGTTTTATCTGGAGCAGCTCTTCGGACTGACGGAGAAAAGATCGGCCACTTACATGGCCCATCATTAATGCCGTTTCCAGCCGAGGTCAATCTTACAGCTAAGCACTTGAAAGCACCGCGGAGGAACTGGGTGAGAGCCTACCTTCTTTTTACCCCAAGTATTTTTTCCTGCAAAAGCTCTCTGAAATTGCTTCCCCCTGAGGAGAGAGGGAAGGGAACGTCTTTCTCCCACCCTCTAAAATGGCGGCTGCCTACATAGGGGAGATAAAGCCCTGAAAAATATATTTAAGTAATTGGACTTACATGCTTCTTAGATCTGGCGACCCAAAAAGTTCCTACTTTCACAGAAACTGGCTATGTTAACTATTTGAAAAAAAACCCCCAGAAAAGAACCTAAACTGGATAAAAGCCTAGCCTTTTTGAAAAGGATTTTAGAGGTCATTGGGGACATCTTGTGGTGAAACCTGGTATAGCAAGTGAACATCCCTGATAAAGAGACCTGTTTACAACCTAGATCTGTCCTTGGCACTATCTAAAGATAAAAAGCTGCAACTGGCTCTTAAGAACTGTGGAGGTGAACATTCACTAACTCTTGCTTAAAAAACTAGCCTCCACTAAAGGACTGTCTATAAACATTTCAGAAATGGAGGGGGACCAGCAACAAACTTTCCTTGACTATAAACTCAATACTTGAAAAAATCCTTGAAGCTACTGAGATAATTAAATCCAGACTGAAAGACAAAGGCACCAGCTTGAACCTACAAACTGAAACCCAGATTCCAACTAAAGAACTTACAACTCAGAAAACAACAGAAGCGGGAGAAATCAATACTAAGACAGAGGACTTTAAAGAAAAACAACAATATATTGAAAATTCTGACAACCAAATCCTGATTGCAACCAAAGAACCTACAACTCAAAAAGTAACAGAAGTGGAACAAAGTAATACCAAAACAGGATGCTAAAGATCAACAAGGACAGCATATTGAAAACCTAGATAACCAATCAATAACTATAAAATTGGACATGACCTATTACTTAAACCAGAAGAAACCTGAGGAAGGACCAGACCGAATTGAAGATAAAGACACTAGAACAAATACCGAGACTTGAATTATCAGAGCAACAACTTAATGATTATCAATGGACCAGCTCTTTTGAAAAACTGATGACTAGACAGTCTCCCTTGATTCAAGTAACATGTACCAGAATGAAAGGAGACCTATTTGATAACTTAAAGACATGGGTATGGAAACCTGGTTGGCAGAATGTGATGTATTAGGATGAGAATTAGAAAATGTTTATGAAATAAAAATAGAATACATTTAAGTAAGTAATATGTGTATTTTAGACATTATAACTGTTGTTTAATGAAATAAAGGAAATTTGGGTTACCAGAAATTTGAATATTATGGATGTTAAAGGTTAAAATTCTACACCCTTACAACTTAAGAACCGATTCCAACCACTTAGTCAGGAGAACAATACAGATGTATCTCAAGAATACACAATCCACAAAGAATGCTCCACTATGCCCCCAGAAACCTCTTGAACGAAGAGAAAGAAATGGTACTGAAAAGAAGAACAGGAGAGTGGTGGTTGTGGGAGATTCCCTGTTGAGAGGAACAGAGACAGCTATCTGCAGACCCGAAAGAAACTCACGAGAGGTGTGCTGTCTCCCAGGGGCACGAATCAAAGATGTGAATGATACCATAACGAGGCTCTTCAGTCTCACAGACTACAACCCATTCCTACTAATACATGTAGGCACAAATGACGCTACAAGAAACAACTTTGAAACCATCTGCCATGACTTTGAAGACCTTGGATGGAAAGTGTTGTATCTGGCCCTTCTCAGCTTAGTAAAATCCACATAAATATTTCTTTAAGAGTTTTATTTAACACATTTCAAAAGATTCACTTCAAAGCAAGCTGCTGGCAGTTTGTTGGCCGGAACGGCCAAGTCTGATGTATGTACATTTAGTTTAAACATTCTCCCACCTTCCAATTAACTCACTCTTTATCTCTCACATTGTCCAAGACTTCATTAATCTTCCGTAGATTTCAAAAACACCAGGAAACTGAGTTCAAACGAACTCGGTGATGCATCAGACTGCCTCTTGATATTAACGTTGCTCGTGACAAAGAATTAGTCCCTTCTTCCTCCTCTAATATAGTTTTCAATACGTCACTTCCTTTTTCCACTTAACTGACACCTCCGCCTATCAAACCTTCGGAATCTCGGATCAAGCCATCTATCTTCCTGTTCCAAATCTGACTCATCACTTTGAGAGTCTGACTCAGATTGCATACAAATCTCCTCATTGTCTAGCTCAGCTGCCGGGAGGGGAAAATACCCAGAGGGGCCTGGTTGTGCTTCGTCATCCTCTGATATGTCCCCAGCCGGTCTAGAGACACTCACAACACTATCCCCCCCGCAGGCCCCTCCCCCTGGGTCCGTCGTAGGGGATGTGGTTTGGAGGGAAACGCAGTATGAAAATCCCACATTAACTCAGGAGCCTCAATATCATGAGCATCTACCCAACAGCCAGCGGCTGGCCCACCCCCGGTCCAATCAACCAAATATTGGAAGCGGTCGTTGAGCCATCGGGAATCTCGGATGCCGGACACCTCCAACCGGGAAACAGGAACTTGAGCACGGCGAGCTGTCGGGCCCGGATCAGGAGGTCGAAGCGGAGAATCAGGGTTGACAGGAACAAGCAAGGAGCGATGAAACACGGGATGTACACGAAGAGACCTAGGCAAAGTCAAACGATAGGTCACCGGATTGATGACCGTCTCCACAGGAAAAGGACCCAGGAAACGTTGATCAAGCTTGCGGTGAATTCTCCCTGGAAACAAGTACTTGGTGGAGAGCCAAACCTGATCTCCAACAGCTAACGGCGGCGTGTCGCGACGAGAGCGGTCTGCAACCCTCTTGTAGTCTTCCTTGGCCTTAGTCAAGTGCTGCTTAACCATCTCTTGGACTGACTGGAGTTCGGTTAAATAGTCCTCTGCAACTGGAACTGGAGAATCGAGGAGCGTGAGCGGGAAAAATCTGGAATGATAGCCGTAGTTGGCAAAAAACGGAGTGGTCTGAGTAGACGTGTGCTGAGTGAGAGTTGTTGAAAGCGAATTCGGCCACGGAGAGATATTTGGACCAATCGTTCTGTTGGTCGTTGATGAAACAACACAAATACTGCTCCAGGATGCCAATCACTTTCTCTGTACCCCCATCAGTCTCTGGGTGATGCGTGGAGGCTAGATTAACTTGGACTTGAAGCGCAGACATGAGTTCTCTCCAGAACTCCGAGGTGAACTGGGTTCCTCGGTCGGACACTATTTTGTCAGGCAAACCGTGTAGCCGGAAGATATGTTGAATGAACAGCTGAGCAGTGACCTTGGCTGTCGGTATTCTTCGGCAAGGAATGAAATGTGCCATCTTGGTCAGCATGTCCACCACTACAAAGACAACGGTGTAGCCGGCAGAAACAGGTAGACAAGTCAAGAAGTCCATGGAAATAGCCCCCCAGGGTCTCTCCGGCGTGGGTAAAGGCTGTAATAATCCCGGAGGGGCTCCTGTGGCATGTTTTGCCTGACGGCACCGTACACAGGAATTCACATAATACTGAACATCATGGCGAAGTCTGGGCCACCAAAAAGTCCGAGACACTAAGTGGAGAGTCTTAAAGAAACCAAAATGACCTGCCGCAGGGTTATCATGGCATTGATTTAGGATGAGACCACGGAGTGGGCCTGCTGGAACATATAACAGGTTGCGGAAGCGTAATAGACCCTCGGACAAGGTCCAAGGTGAGTCGGGACCCACCTCTTGCCTCTTCTGTGCCGCAAAGTCATCTAGTTGTTGCGCTTCCCGAATCTGTTGTCGTAGATCTACCGGATCGTGCACGGTTGCGATCGATTCGATAGGCAGAACGGTTCGAAGCGGCAAGGGGTCCTTGATCTGTAGATACTCAGGTTTACGGGACAAGGCATCTGCTCTTTTGTTGTACCCTTTCTGAATGTAGGTGACTTTGAAGTTGAATCGAGCGAAGAACAAAGACCAACGGATCTGACGTTGATTCAATTTCCTGGCAGATTGCAAAAATTCCAAGTTTTTATGGTCAGTCCGAACTTCAACTTGATAGCGGGCTCCAGAATCCAACAAGGCGTGTGCCGGAATGCCCTGGGCATGATTTCCCAGAAGTATATTGGTTGCTAGGATCAGATGTCTCGGAGGACCGGAGTCTTCGTCTGCGGAACTGGGACTGGGTTTGGCGCCTGCCCGACCCAATGTTTCCATTAGGCCGGGCTCTGGCCGTTTCCCGGCAAGGTGGCTCGAAACTGCTGAATGGGAGGCCGAGCTGGAACAGGAGTAGGACCTGCCGTACTACGTCGTTTCTGGGGGCAGGCCATGACGAAGTGACCCATCTCTCCACAGTACAGGCACAATCCCTCAGCTCTCCGTCTTGCCTTCTCAGCCTCGGTCAAGCGAGATCTGGCTGCACCAAGATCCATGGGCTCATCTCTGGCCATGGGTACAGGACGCCTCTCAGTGTAAGCCGGCAATGGTTGGAAAATACGTCTGGGTGCCGGGATGGGTGGAGTGATAGGTAGGGTCTGGAATCCTCTGCGTGGTGCAGGAACTGGCTTGGCACTTCCGGTGACTAGAACCATCTGTTTGACCAGGCGGGCATCCGTGGCTTGCGTTTGCGCCTCAATAGCCAAACAATGTTGGTATAATGCATCCAGGGTCGCGGGTATTACAGTATGTCTCAATCCATTCAAGATCTGGGAAGACAGGCCATCTTGAAAGATTTCCATGAGAGCTTCTTCATTCCAATTAATTTCTTGAGCTAGGCGGCGAAAATCTGATATATATTCCGCTACGCAGCGTGATCCTTGACGTAGCTCTCGTATCCGCCTGGTGGCATTTTGTCTACGAAGGGGGTCAGCAAATTCTCTTTCCATCAGCTGGCAGAATCCTGCATAATTGCGCAGAACAGGATCTGGTCCGTCTATCAGAGGAGATGACCAATCAGCAGCTGGACCAGAGAGTAAACTTAAAATGAAAGCCACTTTAGTTTCATCAAGCTGGAAATCTGCTGGAGTGGAAGCAATGAATGTTTTGCATTGGTTTAAAAAAGCTGGAAATTTACTACGCTCTCCAGTAAACTTATCAGGCAATGCTAAATAACATCTGCTTTGTCTGGGTGGAGGGGCTGGAGCTGGGGCTGGGGCTCCGGCAGCTTGCTGAATCTGCTGTTGCAAATGTCCAATTTGTTGCTGGAGTTTGAATTAGTTGATACAGAGCAGGATTATCAGCGAGAAGCTGCTCCATGACGTCACTGAACTGGCGCAGTACTGAAAGCTCGGACTAATTTTCGTCTTTTCTGGGTCACGAGCAATCTGTTGTATCTGGCCCTTCTCAGCTTAGTAAAATCCACATAAATATTTCTTTAAGAGTTTTATTTAACACATTTCAAAAGATTCACTTCAAAGCAAGCTGCTGGCAGTTTGTTGGCCGGAACGGCCAAGTCTGATGTATGTACATTTAGTTTAAACATTCTCCCACCTTCCAATTAACTCACTCTTTATCTCTCACATTGTCCAAGACTTCATTAATCTTCCATAGATTTCAAAAACACCAGGAAACTGAGTTCAAACGAACTTGGTGATGCATCAGACTGCCTCTTGATATTAACGTTGCTCGTGACAAAGAATTAGTCCCTTCTTCCTCCTCTAATATAGTTTTCAATACGTCACTTCCTTTTTCCACTTAACTGACACCTCCGCCTATCAAACCTTTGGAATCTCGGATCAAGCCATCTATCTTGCTGTTCCAAATCTGACTCATCACTTTGAGAGTCTGACTCAGATTGCATACAAATCTCCTCATTGTCTAGCTCAGCTGCCGGGAGGGGAAAATACCCAGAGGGGCCTGGTTGTGCTTCGTCATCCTCTGATATGTCCCCAGCTGGTCTAGAGACACTCACAACAGAAAGTGAAGGAACTCGGAGCACAAGTAGTTTTTTCGTCTATCCTTCCAGTGGATGGTCATGGAGAAAGAAGATGGGACAGGATTCTTGAGGTGAACAACTGGCTACGTCAGTGGTGCAAGCAGCAAAGATTTGGATTTTTGAACCATGGAGAAAACTACCTATATGATGGACTCCTTACAAGGGATGGGTTGCACCTTACAAAGACAGGAAAGAATGTATTTGGCAAGTGCCTTGCTTCACTTATCAGGAGAGCTTTAAACTAAAACAAAAGGGGAAGGGAAGTAAAAAGTTAAACAAAAATACTCAGCCAATCAAACCAGGTGATATTCTTCCTCTCAGAAACAGAACAAAAGAACAAATGCAAAAAGATTGTAAGAAAAGTAGAGGAGGCAAGTCTGCAATAGGTACCAGTCACAAACTAAAATGCTTCTACACCAATGCACGAAGCATGAGAAATAAAAAAGGAGAGCTGGAGATCTTAATTCAGGAAGATAAATATGATGTCATAGATATTACTGAAACCTGGTGGGAAAACACACATGGATGGAACACTGACATCGAAGGCTACAACTTATTTTTGCAGAACAGGCTTAACAAAAGAGGAGGGGGTGTTGCACTTTATGTTAAAAAAGCATTTGTCTCCTCAGAGATCCAGGTTTCAGAGAGTGGAAACTCAGTAGAATCTGTATGGGTAAGAATTCATGGGGAGAACAACAGAAAGGATACTATTGTAGGAGTCTATTATAGGCCCCCTGAACAAACAGAAGATATGGATGACCTCTTTCAAGATCAAATGGCTAAACTATCAAGAAAGCATGATATAGTGATTATGGGAGATTTTAACTATCCAGACATTTGTTGGGAATCTCTCTCAGGCAAAAGCCAGAAGTCTAATAAGTTCTTATTCTCTCTTGCTGACAATTTCATCCACCAAAAAGTGGAGGAGAAAACAAGAGGATTGGCTATCCTCGATCTAATCCTTACAAACAGGGAGGAAATGGTCGAGGAAATCAGAGTTTCTGAGACCTTAGGAGGTAGTGATCATGTTATCCTTGAATTCTGCATAATAAGGGGAGGAAAGCCTGAGAGGACTCAGACTTCAAAGTTGGACTTCAGACGGGCAGATTTTGATGGACTCAAGAAGAGGGTAGGGGGGATCAAATGGCTGAATGTACTAAGGGATAGAAATGTCCAAGAAGGATGGGATATTTTGAGAAATGCCTTTAACAATTCCTCAAAGAAGGAAGAATGGGAAACATCTAAAGAGACCAGGGTGGATAAACCTAGAACTTAAAAACTTGCTAAAAAGGAAAAAAGAAATGTTTAAGAATTGGACGGAGGGATACATATCTAAGGAATATAATGCAACTGTACAAACTGCAGGGCAAGTATCAGAAAAGCTAAGGTTAATAATGAATTGAGGCTTGCAAGAGAGACTAAAAACAATAAAAAAGGGTTTTGGGGATATGTCAAAAGTAAAAGAAAAGTAAAAGAGGCTATAGGAAGTTTAGAGAACGAGAATGGGGAAGTGGTCAAAAGTGATCTTGAGAAGGCAGAGATTCTAAACTCCTATTTTGTATCTGTTTTTTCTAAGAAAGATAATGTAACTGCAACTGACCTTCACTGTGCTAGTGAAGGACTAAGAGAATTAAGGCATGTAATCGACACAGAGAAAGTAAGGGAACACTTAGCTAACTTAAATGAGTTTAAGTCTCCAGGTCCAGATGGATTACATCTTCGGGTACTGAAGGAATTAGCAGAAGTAATTGCTGAACCACTTGCTGTAATCTTTGAAAAGTCATGGAGAACAGGAGAAGTCCCAGATGATTGGAGAAGGGCAAATGTTGTCCCTATCTTCAAAAAAGGAAAGAAGGCAGATCCAGGGAACTACAGGCCTGTTAGCCTGACTTCAATACCAGGAAAGATTCTTGAACAAATTATTAAGCAACATATATGTCAGCATATGGATGGGAGGGAATTCAATAATTAACAGCAGTCAACATGGGTTTGTAACAAACAAGTCGTGTCAAACTAATCTAATTTCATTCTATGATAAAATCACGGAATGGGTTAATCAGGGAAATACAGTAGACATAGTATTTCTGGATTTCAGCAAAGCTTTCGACAAAGTATCTCACACCATCCTCATTGAAAAAATGATCAAATATGGGATTGTTAGGTGGGTTCATAACTGGCTTAGTAACCGTACTCAAAGAGTGGCTATAAATGGCTGCACATCCAACTGGAAGAAAGTCTCAAGCGGAGTGCCACAAGGCTCTGTTCTGGGCCCAGTTATGTTTAATATTTTTATAAATGATTTGGATAAGGGAATTGAGGGGAAACTGATCAAATTTGCAGATGACACAAAGCTAGGAGGGATTGCAAACACCAGAGCAGAGAGAGAAAGGATTCAAAAAGATTTAGAGAAACTCGAACAATGGGCTGCAACTAATAAAATGGTATTTAACAAGGAAAAATGCAAGGTACTACATCTGGGTAAGAAAAATGAAAAAAGCACATATAGTATGGGAGGAATCCAGCTGAGCAGCAGTACATGTGAAAAGGACCTCGGTGTCCTAGTGGATCATCGATTGAACATGAGGCAACAGTGTGAAGCAGCTGCAAAAAAGGCAAACACGATCCTGGGGTGTATCAAGAGAAGCATAGCGTCCAGATCACGTGAAGTTATTATTCCCCTCTACTCTACCTTGGTCCGACCTCACCTGGAGTACTGTGTCCAGTTCTGGTCACCCCAGTTCAAGGAAGACACTGACAAACTGGAGCAGGTTCAAAGGAGAGCTACCAAGATGGTGAACGGTCTACAAACCATGTCCTATGAGGAACGGTTAAAGGAATTAGGAATGTTTAGTCTACAGAAAAGAAGACTGAGAGGAGACATGATAGCTGTCTACAAATACCTGAAGGGCTGTCACAGTGCAGAGGGATCAGCCCTGTTCTCACTTGCCCAAGGAAGGACTAGAAACAATGGGATGAAACTGCAGGGGAAAAGATTCAGATTAGATGTTAGAAAAAAATTTCTAACAGTAAGGGTGATCAACCAGTGGAACAGGTTGCCACAGGAGGTGGTGAGCTCCCCTTTGATGGAGGTCTTCAAGCAGAGACTGGACGGCCATCTATCTGGGATGGTTTAAGGAATCCTGCCTCGAGCAGGGGGTTGGACTCGATGACCCGGGAGGTCCCCTCCAACTCTACGATTCTATGATTGGAATACTGTAATTAGAAATCAAGAATTAGGTAAAACTTCCCTCACTCTCCACCCTCCTCTCCTACAGCCTTCCAACTTCTCTACTCCTTCACTCCTCACTCTCCACCTCACTGGAGAGGGAGGGAGAGAGGGGAGGGGGAGGGAAGTAGGAGATAGGGAGGAAGAGGGGGATGTGGTGAGGGGGTGCTGCCGAGCAACACCCATAGTTATTTTAAGTATCCTATGTAAGTTTTTTAAAAGAATGTATGTTTTGTTTTGTGTGGGAGAAAGTTGAAAAAGATTGTATTACGTTGAGTTGTATTCAATTTGATTTTTTGTTTATAATTATAAAACCAATAAAATATTTATAATAGAAAAAAAAGAATTAGGTAAAACTTAATTCTTGAATGGATATGTATAAACAAAAGATAGATGGATAAATACTTTGATTGAGCTTGCTATGGCTAGAAATTCACTAGTTTAACTATTATTAACTATTATGAGATAATAAAAGCCCAGTCTAGTACAATACCAACAAAGAGGAAAAATAACAGCTGTCAAAAGAAACCAGCATGACTGCATAAAGAACTCTCTGATAAATTGAAAGATAAAAAGGACCAGTATAGAAAATGGAAAGAGGGGCACATAACTAAGTCAGAATATCAGCAAATAGCCCGAGCCTGCAAAGATGAAGTGAGGAAAGCTAAGGCTCAAAATGAACTAAGGCTTGCGACCAATGTCAAAAATAACAAAAAAGCTTCTTTCAACATGTAAAAAACAAGAAAAAAAATGAAGGAAATGATTGGTCCACTAGTGAGTGAAAGTGGCAAGGGAGAAAGCAGAACTATTTAACTCGTTTTTTGCATCTGTCTTTACACAAAGGGATAAAACAGACCAACCTACCAAAAACAGTGCCACAAAAAACAGAATAGAAACACAAGTTAAGATAGGCAGGAAAATGGTAAGTGAGCACCTGTCCAGGCTAGACAAGTTCAAATCACCAGGACCAGATGGATTACACCCCAAGGTTCTCAAGGAACTGGCAGATGTGATCTCAGAACCATTGAATTATATTTTTCAAAGTTCCTGGAGCACTGGGGAACTACCGGAAGACTGGAAAAGAGCTGATGTAGTTCCCATCTTCAAAAAAGAAAAAAAAATGGACCCAGGAAATTACAGACCTATCAGCCTGACCTCAATACCTGGGAAGATTCTGGAAAAGATAATCAAACAATGAATCAGCGAACACCTAGAGGCAAAGAAAGTCATTACTAACAGCCAACATGGGTTTCTCAAAAACAGATCATGCCAGACAAATCTTATTGCATTCTTTGACCAAGTGACAAAATTAGTGGATCAGAGGAATGCTGTGGATATAATTTACTTGGACTAGGCATTTGATAAAGTAGATCATAACCTACTACTTGATAAGATAGAAAAATGTGGGTTAGACAGCATCACCACCAGATGGATCCGTAGCTGGCTGACCGGCTGTACTCAGCGTGTGGTCCTCAATGGAACCACATCTACATGGAGGGAAGTGTGTAGTGGGGTGCCCCAGGGCTCTGTTCTGGGCCCAGTGCTCTTCAACATCTTCATCAATGATTTGGACGAGGGGGTAGATGGGGAACTCATCAAATTTGCAGATGACACCAAGCTGGCAGGAATAGCCAACACTCCAGAAGACAGGCTTAAGATACAGGAGGATCTGGACAGACTTGAACACTGGCACTATCCAACAAAACGAAATTCAGTGGTGAAAAAAGTAAGGTCCTACATTTAGGCAAGAAAAACCAAATGCACAGGTATAGTATAGGGGGTACCTTGCTCAATAGTAGTAACTGTGAGAGGGACCTCGGAGTCCTAGTGGACAATCACTTAAATATGAGCCAGCAGTGTCTTGCAGCTGCCAAAAAGGCCAACACAGTGCTAGCCTGCATTAACAGAGGGACAGAATCAAGATCATGTGAAGTGTTAGTACCACTTTATAAGGCCTCGGTAAGGCCACACTTGGAATACTGCATCTAGTTTCGGTCACCACGATGTAAAAAAGATGTTGAGACTCTAGAAAGAGTATAGAGAAGAGCAACAAAGATGATTAGGGGACTAAAACATATAAGGAACGGTTGCTGGAATTGGGTATATCTAGTTTAGTGAAGAGAAGGACGAGGGGGGACATGATAGCAGTGCTCCAATATCTCAGGGGCTGCCACAAAGAAGAGGGAGTCAAGCTATTTTCCAAAGCGCCTGAAGGCAGGACAAGAAGCAATGGGTGGAAACTCATCAAGGAGAGAAGCAATCTAGAACTAAGGAGAAACTTCCTGACAATTACAACAATTAACCGGTGGAACAACCTGCCTCCAGAAGCGGTGAATGCTCAAACACTGGAAGTTTTTAAGAAGAGACTGAACAGCCATTTGTCTGAAATGGTATAGGGTTTCTTGCCTGAGCAGGGGCTTGGACTAGATGACCTCCAAGGTCCCGTCCAACTTTATTATTATTATGATGATGTTATATCAAATGTTAATGGGAAATAAGAGGTATTTTTGACAATGTAACCTGAGAGATGTACTAAAAATGCTGTTACTGAACTATTGATTACCCAGTCACCATGTTGCTTTCTAAATACTTGGATGCTAAAATTGGAAAATTAATAAAATTTGTTACAAAAAAAAAAAGATGACCACTTTGGCCTTGCCTGTTGTCCTATAGAGCACTGGAATCTGGGAAGGTCAACCACACAAGGGCTACGAAGATGCTGGGTAAGAAACCCTGCACCCCTCGGACATCCAGCCAAGGGAACCAGAAGCTGCAGCTTTTGACTTAACCCGTTGGTGAGCTCTGGGCTATGAAACCTCCATTGGCCTTGAACCCAGGCAACATGAAAACCCAATAGCAAGCTATGAACGGCATTGCAGAATAACACCCCCAGTTACAACAACAGTAGACCTCTGGTGCCCCTAGACCGCTTCCACTGGGATTGCAGACTGACCTCCGTGTCCACAGAAAATCTGCACCACAGATAGAATAAGACTTAAGAGTGTGATCTAAAATTGTATGCAACGGGTTAAAAAGGCTTTTAAGACATGGATTGACTTAATGTTCAAGATTGGTAAATAAGGCGTTAAGAGATCTTGATTGAATAAAGATTAATTAAATATGTGAACTTAGTAAGATCTTTTTCTGTATTAATGTTTGTTGTGGATATAACAATTATTCGGATTGGATTTAAATTGTACTGAGTGGGTTAAAAGAGTTTCACATAGATAGTGATTGATTATAGATTTAAAATAGACTAGAAATGTATTTTTGGAGTAATATTCTTGTTTTTAGGAAGGATAGCTATTTTGTAATGAAAGGAGAACAAGAGGGATTTCTGATAAAAGAAATGATGAGTCATTAGATTAAAAAATAAAATACTTGTAGAAAATACAAGAATGTTATGGTTGAAATAATATGTGTATTTCAGAGATAAGGATTATGTCAATAAAAAATGGAAAGGAGGGACACCTGAAGTATTAATAATATGTTTATTTAAACCAAATTGGAATATGGTAATTGTAAATAGTAAAGCTTAAAACAGGATTTGGATTTATATAGATGAAAGGTTATTGATAATTGTTTTGATTGATTGAATTTTATTGAAAAATACATTAATTTGAATATATTATATTTTTGAGGGAAACAGAGAGGGAGTTTTTAATGATTTAATCTGAGTTATATATGCATGATTTTGTTTTTGGATAATTGATTACCCCGTCACCATGTTGTTTCTCAAGCACCTTGTTAAAATAAAAAATCAATACAACTTGTTTTTTTAAAAAAAGAAAAGAAAATCTGCACCACGGTGTGTCTCCCTTCAACCCGAAGGCCTGCCATACAGCTTAGCAGAATGCATAAACTCAGGTAGTGTAATTTTTGTAATTGCAGACAAGCTAGAAACAGATTGGATATCAAGAATTAGCAAATTGCTATTTCATCAACAAGGACATCTTAGACACAACTTGTCACATTTTGGAGATGCAATTCAGCCATTTCAAATATTAATTTGTGCGACGGCACACTTGTTTGGGGTTGCTCATGAAAGTGGCACTGTGCTGGCAAAGGCCAAAGAGCATGTCCTCTGCCCAGAAAGGCTTTTACTAATCTGCTTTTAAAGAACCAAGAATTATTCTTCCTGCTTCGCAGTGAGAGCAGGCTGTGTCCTTCATTCTTTGGCCCTCAAGTTGCTCTTCACAATTCTAATCAGCTTCTGGGCATTGTGCCCTCAAGAGCATGGAGCTGAGTTCCAATTCTGCTGGTTCGCAGTATCTTGAGGCATACACAAAGCATTTCTCCAGACTGCTTTAAGATCGCTTTCCAAGCTGCTCCTCCTGTTGAAATAAAGAGGAGGTTAAGCCTATTTAATTCATTCGGCACTTGGACTAGCAGTTTGGACAGTTATCCCTCCTCCATTGTGGAAGAGATTAGGACTTACGTTCCTCAGGCTTCTGCACATTCTCACTCACAGAGAGACAAGACCAGCCAATTCACTTTTGCTCTGGCTAAGCCCCAGCCTGAGAACCAGGAGCTGAGAGTCCGAAGCTTCGCCTGAATCAGAGCCAGCCCCCCTTGTGCCCAGATGCTGCTTTTCTCCTAGCTGCCTCTTGCCCCTTCCCCACCACTGAACTTCAGAAAGTGGATCAGCCACAGAACAAGTGCAGGCAAGGTGCCACACTAGGGGACATCTCCGGTAGGAACAGGCATCACAAGGATCCTACAATAATCATAGCTACCAAGGCCGGTCCTATGAGCAAACCAGACAAATTGTTCATCCAGTTTGTTGAGGTAATTATTATTATTATTATTATTATTACTATTATTATTATTAATTTGACTTCTATGCCGCCCTATTCCGGAGAACTCAGGGCGGCTCACAACATAATAGAAACCAACAGTTAAAAATACATATATATAAAAACCCCGAATTTAAAAGAAAAACTAATCATTCAACATACACACAGACATACACCGGCTAGGGGCAAGATGTTAACTGCCCCAAGCCTGCCGGCAGAGGTGTGTTTTAAGTAATTTACGAAAGGCGGAGAGGGTGGGGGCGACACAGATCTCCGGGGGAAGTTGGTTCCAGAGGGCTGGGGCCGCAACAGAGAAGGCTCTTCCCCTAGGCCCCGCCAGGCGACACTGTCTGGCTGATGGGACCTGGAGAAGGCCGACTCTATGGGCCCTAACCGGTCGCTGGGTTTCATGGGGCAGCAGACGGTCCCGTAAGTAACCTGGTCCGATGCCATGTAGGGCTTTATAGGTCATAACCAACACTTTGAATTGGGTTCGGAGACCAATTGGCAGCCAATGCAGCTCGCGGAGTGATGCCAAAATATGGGCATTTCTGGGCAAGCCCAACACTGCTCGCGCGGCTGCATTCTGCATTACCTGAAGTCTCCGAACGTTTTTCAAAGGTAGCCCCATGTAGAGAGCATTGCAGTAGTCGAGCCTCGAGGTGATAAGGGCATGAGTGAATGTGAGAAGAGACTCCCGGCCCAAATAGGGCCGCAACTGGTGCACCAGGCGAACCTGGGCAAATGTCCCCCCCCGCCACAGCCGAAAACTGATGTTCCAAATTTAGCTGTGGATCGAGAAGGACGCCCAAGTTGCGGACCTTCTCCGAGGGGGTCAAAAGCTGCCCCCCCAGGCTGATGGACGGATAGATTGAGTTATCTTTGGGAGGCAGAACCCATAGCCTAGCCACTCCGTCTTGTCGGGGTTGAGTTTGAGCCTGTTGGCACCCATCCAAACCCTAACAGCCTCCAGACATCGGCACATCACTTCCGCTGCTTCACTGAAATGACACGGGGTGGAGATGTAAAGCTGGGTATCATCAGCATACTGATGATATCTCACCCCGTGTTGTCGGATGATCTCACCCAGCGGTTTCATGTAGATATTAAACAGCAGAGGGGAGATACATCAAAAAGGAGATACAAACTAAGCACAGTCTTGGCCTCAGACCCAAAACCCTCTGTCCTGGCCACTTGCTAATCAATCCATGAAGGTGGCATCCTTAGCTTGCTAAAAATGCCTGTTTATAAGAGAAGTCAATAGCTGCAGTCAGCAACACTGGACTCAGCCCCGTTCATTGGTCACTTCTTTTACATTTTATGTGAACTGCCTCAATGACAGATTTGAAAAATAAAAATGGAACTTTTCCATAACTGTGTATACTGTGAGTTGGTATACAGAATTTGCTTCTAAAGACATAGTGACATACACTAGCTTTACAGCTGCTTGAATATTTACTCCAGTGCACCCTCCAATATGTGAGCTTCCCTCCCTCTAAAAGCCAGGCTACCTTGACAGTCCGTGCGAGTTCAGCCAGGGCTGCTTCGTACTGCTGGAGGAGAGGCTGAATGGAGGCGCTCTGGATCAGCTGTGGCTGCAATTCTGGAAGACCTGCATCCTTCAGCATCTTTAGGAACCTATACTCCTAGAGAAGGAAAGCGGGTTAACATCACAACTTCTCCACACTGCAGCAACGGTGGCCTTCTCCAGCAACCAGCAGGTTCAGTGGAGGTGCACCTAGCCTCCTGAAGAGGTAGTCACTGGGTGCCCAGACATCAGGCCCTGCACTTTCCTGGGCCTTGTGCTGACCCATCCTTGAATGTGCCGCTGACACGCACCACTCTTAAGTGGCATGTGATACGTGGCTCCACTGCACCTGGGGGCTGCAGAACACCTTCCGAGGAGGGTCTCTGCTCCTACCTGTCGCTTGAGGAGCAGGCAGAAAGCCAGGCCTGCCTTCCCAGCACGAGCGGTTCTGCCCACCCTAAACACAAAAGGCATCTGGTGAGGAAATGAACAGCCCCCCTCACCTTCCCCAAGACCGAAAGTGAAACGTAGGGCTTTCAGGGAGAGATCAGAAAGCCCCCTCCCCACGTTCCTCTTAGAAAAATACCGGTGAATGTAGGTTCTGATGAACTGAGGGGCATCGTAGCTAATGACACATTTCACACCACCAAAATCGATCCCTCGAGCCGTGGCGTCCGTGCTGACCAAACTGTTCCGGAAAAGACACACAGAGCAATTAATCGCTTTGCCCATGACACAAATAATTCAAGCATGACCAGACTCCAGCTGTGAGAGCCAGTTTGGTATATTGGTGGTGAGGGCTAGGACCGGGAGACGATCACTTTTAGACCCACTTTGGGCATAAAGCCAACTGGGAGACCTTGGGCCAGTCACGCTCTCTCAGCCCAAGGAAGGAGGCAATAACAAAGCACCCCTGAAATCTTGCCAAGAAAACTGCAGACATTGGTCCAGGAAATCACCAGGATTGAGGCTGACTTGAAGGCACTCAAAATAGCAACAACACTTAAGACTTATATACCACTTCACAGTGTTTTACAGCCCTCTCTAAGCGGTTTACAGAGTCAGCATCTTAACCCCAACAATTTGGCTCTTCATTTTACCAACCTCGGAAGGATGGAAGGCTGAGTCAACCTTGAGCTGGTCAGAATTGAACTGCCAAACTGCTGGCAGCCAGCAGACAGCAGAAGTAGCCTGCAGTACTACATTCTAACCACTGCGCCACCAAAGGAAAAAAAATTGCAGCTGTGCTAGTCAAAGCACTGATGGATAAATCTGAGTGTTAGAAATTGGAATCAGAAATATGTAGCATTAAGAGCAAACTATATTGCAAAGGCAAGTTGGCAAGATTTTGTTAGTGAAACTGGCGAAGAAGACCTCATTGTTGAAGTGCCTCCAAAGAGAAGCACTGCCCTGGTTAGGGCCACCGCCTCTAAATCCTGGTCAAAGAGGCCCTGGTGCAGATGGGATCAGCAGGGGCACGGTAACATTTCAGAGCAAATGATGCCAAAACTCCTTTTAGAGAGACTCACAGCTGGATCTTGCCTTGCTCAAACTCCTTCAAGGTCACCTTCCTTCTGCTTGGGCTCAGCTTTGAAGAAAACTCAGCTACCTTCACTCCACCAAAGGCCTGTATTAGCAGGAAGAGTCTGAGGACAGAGAGAAGTGACAGTTGGGGGAGAGGGAACCAGCTGGGTGGAAGACAATGTTTTTGCACAAGGACGATCAGTGCAGCTGGCAAAGATCCTTGCTGGAAAACCCACAGAGTTGTTGCCAGTCAAGTCAGGCAATAGGAACCTGGGACCCACAACCAGGGGCCTGATCTGATACAAGACCAGCTTTGCCATAAAATCTCACCTGTGCGAGGTTTCCTTGCTGTTGGTAAAGCACAGCACTTGGGAGAATTTCAGTCTTACCAGGAAATGCAGGAGGAACAGCGGTTTCCAGTTCAGGCTGCATGGGACATAATATTGCTAGAGACAAGGAAAGGCAGCATTTGCCTGAGAGTCCAGCTCCTTCTGAAGCTGCCTCACTCGAGAGCAGAATATTCTGAAGAGCTTACCCAGGCCAGCCAGCAGTCACAAGGGTAACTGTTTGGCAGTTCTGCTTCGTGTACAAATCTATGAAAATACGTTTTTTACGGTAATACGCTTTAATGATTTAATTCTTTTATGAATTATCCATTATTTATCAACTCTTGCAGCAGCTGATCAGGTATCTATTCCACCCTCAAAGCTGGAAAACAGGGGTGTCTAGTCTCCAAAACCAGTCCTGGTGAAAGAGATGCTTCCGGTTCCTGCTCTATTAGTTTCCTTTTGGTGGCATCCTAGAGTAACTATTTTGAGAACAGTTATACTGACAGTGTGGAACCAATGTTAAGCAAATAAACGTATTTTCCTGGGCAAGGGCTCCTCTTCCGAGGGCACAAAGCACATTGACAAGATCCAGGGAAGAGACACTTACTGAGAGCCCCTCAGGAAGAATGTACTTTCCCCTAATGCACAGCTGAGAGCCAAGCACATCGGCCCCTTTCCTAGACTGAGCTGGTGTGAAGAGGCGAGGCTGGTAGAGGCCCAACCGCTGCAGCTTCTCGGGGTCCTGCGTCAGAGTGGCCGAGAAGAGGAGCCTCTGCAGAGGGAGCCGGGGGCAGCAAGCCCTGAAAAGGGAAACAGGAAAGGGAGAACCTTCCTCCTGAAAAGCCAGCCACCCTCTCAGCTGGTTCCTTCAGGCTCGGTCCCCCTTCCCCTCAAGGGGGTCTCTGTGGCAGGATGTGAGACCTCTGGCTCAACACAGGCCCCCTGCAGAAGCCTCTTACCTGGCTGCTGTGGAGGGAATTGGCTGCACCCTTCTGAATAGCCCGGCGGGACCAGAGCCCTTTTCAGCCCGGTACATAGCCTCTATCACTTGCTGCAGCCAATCCTGGTGCATGTTGTCAATCATGCGATCTGCTTCGTCAATGATCTGCACTCAGAAATAAGCGGGAAAACCCTTTCAGACATGTGACTCTGGTCTGGCAGGTCGGTAACCATGGTGAGTGTGTCTTGCCAAGAACTTAAGCTGGGCTGCTTGCTCATTCTTGAGGGCAGGATCTTTAGGCACAAAGCTTGTGGTGCGTAAGCTGCGATTCCAGGTATTCACTGCTCCTGCTGGCAGCTTGTTAAGCTAACAAGAGCCCAGCCAGCCACATCCCTCACTCCCAATTTACAGGCCCAATCAAAGGAAAATACCAGCAGAAATATGCTGGGAGCTGCTGAACTCATGTGTTTCATACTAAAATGTGAATATGCAGAAGTAAACCTGAAAGCCCTTTTGCCTTGGGGTACAGGAGGAATGCTGGTGCTCTCATGGTGGCTGCTCAAAGGCACGGTTTTGATTTAGAACCCTCTTTTGGGAGTTGCCCTCACCAGAAAACGAAGCTCTTGCAAGCTGAACTGGGAACTTTGCTGGAGATGGTCCACCAGCCGTCCTGGGGTGGCCACAACAATGTCTGCCAGACTACGAAATCCCATCAGCCTGCCCAGAAGCAACAAGGCAGAAAAATTAGTAGCAGCACCCTTGGAAATGCTGCTTTGGGTCCCATCCAGATGTTGATTCACCCTAGACCTTGACTGCTTTCCTATCTCTTTCTAGGAATCAGAAAGCATAGAGCAAATGGGGAATTGACAGGACAATCAGCTATGAGATTGCACAAAATATCACATAATTGGACAACAAAGATGAAACCACAACACATTCAAGGTCATGTCAGGATTAAGGATTCACAAATGCATATATACAGCAGACTTGGACCTTAGTTACCGCTCGCAGACAGTCCTCTTTTCAGGGTCAGAACAGCTGCAGTTGACTCCTTCTTAGGGTGGTGACAAATTTTGTATCTCTTTATTCAAAGATAACAGGCCAAGGAAACAAGATTAAATCAAAGCACGGGTCCAGGAGAACGTGAACTTACGTTGTCTCAACAAGGGACTCTTGTTCTTTCGCGAAAGATTTCTGTCCAGTAAGCTGGACAACTTTCAGCCCAGTCCCATCAGTGTAAATGTTGAATATTTTAGTCACCTATCAAAAGAAGTCAATGTTGAAAGAGAGATGAATAGGGAGAAGATGAGCATGTGAACCTCAGGGAGGGAGGGAAAATAGTAAAGGGATTGGCATCTCCACATCCCATCCTTCCAACGTATCCTTAGCCAGAGGGAGGCCCAATATTAGGAATACCCAAAGGCTCTGCAGAGAGGTCATCGGGACCAGAGAGAACATCTGTTATCCTATTACGATCACCAGCAGCCAGGAGAGCTGCTGTTGTTCTCCACACTCTGCTTGAGGGTCAGGAGACTCTGTGCCTCAAAGTCATCTGGGAGCCCAGCTTGTGACTCCCCTGGGGGGGCATAGCAGTGAAGCAACCATAGCAGAGATTCTCCACCGGAGACACTGTAGTGGGATTCTCTCCAAGGCAGGTTCCCTGATCCTGCATTGCCTTCTTTATGAAATAAAGGAAGACCTGCTAAGGATGTGTGGAAATCAGGCTCTCTACAGACAATTTGATTGTATTTTTTTCTCTTTCTAAAAATGAATATTTGTTGCATTTGTTTTTTAAAGTATTATTTGTTTTTACTGATCTCATAGGAAAGGTCTTAGTGCGAGGGGTCTGATGACATTATCTAGCCTGGAAATGAAATATCTGGAGGAAATCAAGAAGCTCAGAAAGCACCAAGAACTCAACTGTCCTATTCTCTTCTCTTGGAGCATCAGTAATAACAACGGCATCTCCCACTCCGCTTTGGTCACCTGGCAGGCGGCTCTCAGGGCAACCATGACAAGCCACAAGTCTGTCTGCCAGTTTTATGAGGCTCCACTGCAGATGCACTAACCCAGTGTGAGCCTTCATTTCCTGGAATCTGTCTCTCACCCAGGACCGTTCTCAAGGTAACCCACTCCAATATTCCTCTGCGTGGAGAGAAAAAACAGAGGCCACAAAGACCTTCCTGCCTTCAGATGATACCTGCTGGGCCAGCTCTTTGGTGGGCAAGACGGCCAGAGCCCGTACATGGCAGACAACGCGGTCCAACAGGGCCTGCCAAAACAAAAACAGGAGATCAGAAACAGTCTTAGGGTTCTGTTACATCCTCCCAACAAGTGCAAAAACCCCAACTCCCTCTTCAGAGAAACACAGGTACACAAATGTTGTCCTGAAAGACGAGCTGAGAGCTGCCAGAGCACTGACCACAATGATCAATTGCTATTATCCCTTCAGATGACCTGCAATATTCCTTTCACTCCAGTTCTTCTATTTCACCTTTCAAAGGTACTTAAAACTCTCTACAGAACTTTCAGTTTTAAGATAAGAAAATCAAATCTTTGCAATTAAATTAAACCTAAATACTGTGGATCCTGGGGGGCGGGGAGGAACACTTTGGTCCTGGATGATGCCCTGCACACCCCCAGACACAACCGGCAGGGCTCGATTCCAGCTGAAGCTCACCTGCACCACCGGAATGACGAAGGCCAATGTCTTGCCACTGCCGGTAGGGGCTGAAACACAGATGTCGCTTGGGGGGTGGCCACCCCTGCCAGCTAAGGCCCCATTGGGCCCACAATCCAAGATGGCGGGAATCACCTTGGCCTGAACTAAAGAGGAGAGTGGGAAGAATTAGTGGATTGCCACCCAACAGAAGAACACTTGAGAAGAGTTTCACACAAAAACGGTAAAAATGTCTCAAACGTCCATTGATATGAAGAAAACCTTGAAATATTTTAGGTGTTTGCCACAAGCAATAACAAAACTGAAATAAACACCTGATTGAGAGATCCTTGGTGCTCTCTGAGCTTGGTTGTTTCCTTGCAGACGTTTCATTACCCAAACTAGGTAATATCCCCAGTGCTAGTAAGGAGTGGGGTTTGCTCAGCTGATGTTCTAGTCGCTCCCCCTGACAGTCCTGGTGGTGGTGGCCTTGGCTGGGCTGTTCACTGTGAGCTTGTTTGGCAAGGGCCTCCATGGGACAGGTGTGTTCACACAAAGTGGGCTTCTCCTTCTTCATTCACAGACAAACCAATTCATGAATTTGGGCAGAAAGTTGAAGAACAAAGAGATACCAAAGAGGCCTTTGTCCAAGACTGTGTCTCTTTTTAGATAATTCTAATGCAGCTCAAAGATTTGTTGCACATAAAATTTTATTTCTTGAATTCTGTAGCAAGCATAAGAAAAGTGTCCTGCATAATATCTCTCAAATTAAATATTAAAAGAAGGCTATAGTGGTCTTAAATAAACTCCTTTTTTACAACCCTGTAATCTGTTAACTCAGGGTAGAGTTAGGGTGACTGGATGGAGTTGATTGTTTTCTGGTCGGAGGCCCTTCCTGATGCCACTCGGTGTTCACAGAGATATTTGTTCTTTGCATCCTAAGAGAAACATCTGCCACTACCTAGGATTGAACTCTCAACTGTCCGAATGGGAGGTGAGCATCTTCACCTACCTCTAGGCCATCAAACCGCTCGCTCATTACAATGGCCTCAAATGACACTCACCAAAAATACTATGCTTAAAGCAGCGGTTCTCAACCTTTTTCAGGCTGTGACCCCGACCTGCACTGCGCATGCGCGGGGGCGACTGCCTGCATTGCGCACGCGCGACGGCCCGCATCGTGCATGCGCAGCGCGACGGCCTGCATCGCGCATGCGCGGCGCGCGACTGCCCGCATTGTGCATGCGCGGCACACATGTGACCGCCCGCTTCACGCATGCGCAGCGCGCGTGTGACCGCCCGCATCGCGCATGCGCGGTGCATGTGTGACGCCCGCATCGCGCATGTGCGGCGCACGTGTGACCGTCTGCATCGCGCATGCGCGGCGCGATGGCCCGCATCGCGCATGCGCGGTGCTACCCCGCGCATGCACGGTGCTGCCCCCTGCGCCGGCCGAGGGAAAAAGGGGAAAAAAATGGCGGACTGTGGTATTTGGCGACCCCCGTGAAATGGTCGTTTGACCCCAAATGGGGTCGCGACCCACAGGTTGAGAACCGCTGGCTTAAAGCAAAAAACATTAGTTGATCAACACTATTATTCCCCCAAGGTTGTCTGCTAACTGCAACATTTAATATACAAAAAGTGAAAGTAGCATTTTATTATTACATCACTTCCAATCTGAAAACTTGGTGAACGAACTTCAGAAATATGTAGCTGACTCTCCTCCTTATTCTGATACCTGGAAAGAGAGAGGCTATGCCACTGGTGTGTAGCTTCTTCCTCATCTTAGGGTGGATGGCTGGGACATCCTGGAGAGGGACGAGGTTCTCTCTGATCTTCCTCCAGAAGAGCTGCGGCTGACTGAACCACCGCGGCACAAAAGACGGCACCTGAGCATTAAATACAGTCCTCAACTTGGGAGTTCAACCACCCAGCCTAGGCAGGAACCCCTAGAAGATAGGGATTGCCCAGCCTCTGCTCTGGATCCACCCACTGAAGGGAAGCCCCCCGCCGCCCCTCTCAATAGCTTCGGTCAAGGTTTCTGTTTCTAACACTCAAGTAATCTGCCCTAAACCAGGGCAAGAAAGCAGCAGTTCTGCAAATTAAAAAGCCAGAGCTGCCAGGAACCATGGTGAGTAGAAAAGTTTCTTGCTGAAGTAGCTAGGTGTAGGATGAGGGGGGTTGGCGGGTCTTCTCCTTCTGAGGGAGCCGGTGTTTTGGGGTGGCTCTTGCTTTCACAGTTTTAGACTGAAGTAGCTTCTGGGCTTTTTAACTGACTATACCCCATCCTCCTTTTGGCCTATGGCCATAGTAAAGATTTGATTTGATGTTGGTTAATCATCGTGTTACCTTGTGCAGATTCTTTTGATCACAAGGACCAAGGACAGTCAGGCTGGAAGGTGGAGAAGCTGTTCTTGAATTTGGTGTCAGCATCATCTGATCCTCTACAGCTCGGCTCTCTTTGTCTCCAAAATCTCCCATTCGTTCTTCTGCTGGGGTAGCTTTATTTTCTGGATGATTCTCCAACATACTTTCATCTCCTGATAAAAGGAACAGATATAAAACAAATAACTTGGTTTTCAAGAAATATTTTATGGAAGAAAGTGGCTGATCTTAAGGCATGTCTTTTTAGGCAGGAAGGGGCTCTAGATAGAGAACATTTTGTAATAATATCAGAAATGATATTTTCTAATAATATTTGTTGGCTTGTTTAATTTCTAGGGGCACTCATCTCACATATGTGACTCTGAGCAGCCTGGAGAATGAAAAAAACAAACCAAAAACACAAAAACAACCAAAATATAACAAGGAAGACAATTAAAACCATTAAAAAAAACCACAATCAGTGGGCAAGCACCCCCAAACTCACTAACAGTACAACCATTTTGCATTTTTCCGAAATGGTATAGGGTTTCCTGCCTGAGCAGGGGGTTGGACTAGATGACCTCCAAGGTCCCTTCCAACATTATTATTATAAATCCCTACCCGATGGCAAAGCTCAGCTTTTCCAGAAGGCCAGTAAGGTCAGTCTAACCTCAGGGGAAATGATGTTCCAGCAGGTAGGTGCCAAAGCAGAAAAGGCTCTCCTCCTGGGCCCTGTCAGAGGATATTCCTTCACAGACAGGTCCTGCAACATGCCCTTCCTGCTAGACCCGCTGGTGGACTGTCAAGTACCCTTTTCAAAAAGTACCAAACCAAAAAGCTAAAGGAAGAACAAAGCAGGTGGCTACTTTGTGCTGGCATGGGTTCTTGCCGTCTGTTGGTAACAGAAATATTGATACCAATGAGGTGCCTGCATTAACAGCCACACAATGCAAGCAAGAAGGGAAGAAAATAATTCACTGAACACACCAAAACAGGTGAGTGTAGATTGTGCTAGGAGAAGTAAAACCCAAAAGTTTGTTACATTTTGCTTAGGGAAACTGCTCTGCTCAACGGTCTGAAAAACAGCTTTAACAGTCCTTCAGAGTGACCGATACCCAAATGAAACCTGACCAGGCAAAACTCCCAGAAGGACCCAGCCAAAATCAAAATTTGTTTTACCTTCGACTGCTTCTATCTTTCCTTGATGTGCTCTGGAATTCCCACCATTCTTACTTTTACCTGAGTCATCTCCTTTCTCGGGCAAACTTTCTGCCCCACAGGTATGTTGTCTTGGGTTCTTTTTTCTGTGACTTTGGGTTGAAAGAAATTCTTGACTTGCCTTCTTCTTTTTGCTTGTTTGCTTTAATTTCTTGTTGGCCTCTTCTTCAAGTGTTCCAGATGCCAATCGCTTTCGTTGCCCAGAAGTGGGCCAGTTCTGCTCCTGTTTTTGCAGCTGCCGAGTTTTTGCTTGCTCCTGCAGCCGATGTAAGAGCAACTGGGACTTACATTCTGGATTATCCTCTTCATCACTAATGTACCTGGGGATTTCCCGGGGAAAAGTCATTTTAACACATAGACAAGTTATTCATCCTTGGAGGTTTGATGGGAGAGAAAACCAAGCAGTAGTACCTTCAATGTTCAGTTGAATGTTCTACTTTTTAGCTACCTTCCCTCAGTTTTCATTTTTGCTTTTGTTTTAGAGCAGCATATGCTACTTTAGAGCTACTGATTGCACGTGAAAAGAATTTTCTGAGGCGGAATCTCAACTGAAGAGATTTTTGCCTTGCTCCTAAAGACTTGCTCACGGCAAGTCCTGTGCTGCACTGCTTTGGCTCGTTCCCTCCCCCACTACCCTGGGTTGGGCAGCGTACCACCTGCCAATGTACCACAGGTGGTACACATACCACCAGTTGAAAAGCCCTAGACTAGAAGACCTCCCAGCCTCCTCCCAACCCTATTATGTTATGTTCTATGACAAGAGCCTTAAACTGTGCAAAGGCCATGATTGTCTCCTATTCTCTGAGCAAGTCATGAATTCAGGACCCCTAGATTGCATACCAGGTCTATCTGGGGCAGTGCCACCTCTTCCAGAAAGGAAATTTTGCATCCTGGTGGCCCCAAAGTTGCTCAAGTCTTGCCAAGGTATAATTTACTACAGGTAGTCCTCAATTTACAACAATTAAGCCAAAATTCTGCTGCCAAGCAAGACAGTTGAGATGCCCCATTTTACGACCTTTCTTGCCAGTTAAGTGAATCACTGCAGTTAAGTAAGTAACATGTTTGGTAATTTGGCCTCCCTATTGACTTTGCTCATCAGGTCACAAAAGGTGAACACGTGACCCTGGGATAGTGCAACCTCATAAATACATGACAGTTGCCAAGCATCCCAATTTTGATCACATGACCACAGGGATGCTGCAATAGTAGTGTGAAAAAGTCACTTTATCAGTGCCCTTATAACTTTGAATAGTCACTAAACAAATGGCTGTAAGTCAAGGACCACCTACATTACATGTATAAAGTAGTCCTTGAGTTATGACCGTAATTGTGCCCTGCAACTGTTTGCAAGTCATGATGCATGTAAAGCGAGTTACCAAGTGACTGGACCCAATTTCACATCTTTTGTAGCAGTTATGCAAATGATGTGGTCATTAGGCAAACCCATTGTTCACTATGAAGCTGTTTTGCTGGAAAATGGAAGAATACAGGTTTCCAGCAAAACTGCCATAAATTGCAGTCATGTGACCACAGCCATGCTGCAAACAGCAGTATGCAGGCAGTAGCATATGCTGCAAATGTGGTCATGTGACTGATGGTGGCTGTGGTGACATTACAACCATCAAATAAACATGTTAAATTTTTTTTAATAAAAATTTAAAAATTGGGAGAAAAAAAGACAATCAATATTGAGCAATTATATTAGTAATCTTGGGGATGTTGAGCCACAGCTCCCATCATCCCCAATGTTGGTGATGAGGACTGCAAGGAGGGTGGATATCTAAGCTTTGTAACCCTCGGAGAAGCATTTGTGTGCAAGACTGAAGCCACCACTTAATCAGCTGGCTTGGAGGATCGCTATTATGTACACGACATGTAATAGCTGCTGCCAGTTCTTTAGCTGGTGTCAGCCTTCATTTGCATTGAGATCCTCCCAAGAACTAGAATGTCGCAACGGGCGTATTACATATGCGGATCCAGCCGTGGGGCCTTTTGCCTTTTACCAATGGAAATTTTGTAATCTTAGATAGGAGAGATTTTATCAGCGCTTGGAGACCGGAGGTGCGCCAGCGGCACTTTAAAAATGCTGTTACACGTTACTACAGAACATCTGAGTATTCTTATGCCAACCGCTTCCTCCGTTAACAAATTGGATTTGTTTTTAAAGCTTGCCTTAACTCACTCGCTTAATGACCCGAGTTCGGGCTTTTGCTTACACCGTTTTCACCGCCCCACATCGGCTAGGGACATTCCGGAGATTTTGAAGGCGTTGCCCGTTTCTTAATCTCTCGAGCCCGGCACAGGCAGTGTGCCTTTTGGGTTACCGTTTCCTACCTCCATCGCTTTAAACCTTTTAACTTGCCCTCAAAGGATGTTAAATGGCGCACGTCCGAGGCCTCTTACAGGGTCGGTCCCGCGCTCAATTCGATGGGCGCGGCGGGCGCCAACGGCCAAGGAAACGAACAAGCGCCGCCGGTGCGACCCGCTCAGAGGAGCGCTACCAGGAGCTCCTCATAGGACCCAGAACATTTGCCCAACAAACCCGCTCCGGAGCCCCAGCAGCCTCCCTCCCTCCCTCCCACCCTGTTCTGTTCGGCCAGCCAGCCCGGCGCGGAGCCCAAACCACGCGGCCTCACCTGCGGACCGCGAAGAGCGCCATTTAAGCCGGCGGCGCGTCCCGATGAGGTCAGCAAGGCACTCAGGGCCCGGCCCCTCCGCGCGCGCGCGCGAGTAAAGACACAGCCAGAGCGACTGTTCGGAATTCTTTATTCCCCGGCCCCGCCCCGCCCCGCCCCGCTCCCCCGGGCGGCCGCGACTGCGCCGCTACGCGAAGGTGGAGCCGTTCCATCCCACGTTGGCCGGGGCCATGTCGTAGAAGTTGATGTAGACCCTGCGGAGAGGGGGGGGGAGAAGCGGGATCGAGTGAGAGAGAGGGAGAGACGGAGGGAGGGAGGCCGGCCCGCCCGCCCCGCCCCTTACCTGTCGGCGGGCACGCGCAGGCGCTTGGCCAGGAGCGCGCTCAGCATGGCGCTGTAGGCCTTGTTCTGCGGCGCGCTGATTTTGCCGATGCTGTGGAGGCTGCAGATGGCGCAGGGCGCGCTGGAGCCCCCGAAGGACATCACCTGGTCCGGGTTCACCTGCACGGAGACGTACTGGGGGGGGAGGAGAGAGAGATGGATGGAGGGAGGCGCTCATCCCGCGCCCAGAGCCCCCACGTGCCCCGCCCGCCCCTCACCTGCGCCGGCTTGCCCGTGGCCTTGGCCAGCTCCTCGGTGAGCTCGGCCAGCAGCCCCTCGGGCAGCGCGTCCCGCGGGATATTGGTGGAGACCACGAACGCCGGCATGGCTGCTGGAGTCGCTGGAGGAAGGAGCGGCGGTGCTGCTGATGCTGGCCACTCCCCCAGGGCTCCTCGCGCCCGCTGTTCCCCGCTCAGCCCCTCCTGCGATGGGCGGGGCTGCGCCCTCCGCGCTGCCTTCTCGCCAGGACGGCCCTGAGGGAAAATTGATAATTTCCACAGACTTCCTCTCCTGAGGGAAATAAAGTCCTTCCAGAAGGGTGGAGAAACCGGCAGGGAAGATGAGAAAGAAGCCAAGACCTGAACCGGAGGAAATAGGAAAGGGAAACTGAAGGAGGAGGAAAGATTTGTTTCTAGTCCCTGCAGTTTCGTTGGCAAAGTTTTTCAGGAGTGGCTTGCCATCGCCTCCTGTCTAGGGCTGAGAGCGGGTGCAAAAAGAATCACGACCCCCCTGTCCCCAGAAAAGGAAAGAGAAGCCTTTCCTTCCTTCCAGATAGAAACCAAACCAATTAACAAAAGCCTCGGAAGAAAAAGAACCACCCATTGCCGGAGGCTAGGAGAGATGAAAAGCCTGTCCCTGGCGAGCGGCTAAGAGCGTTCTTGTCGTAGCTGACAAGCCGCAGGAATGGAGCGAGAAGCAGCGTCCGCGCTTCAGACAAAACAAACAGAATTAAGTCAATTAAAACAAAAGACCACTGAATTTACATTCTCCTCCCCTCCCCAAGGCCAGACTTAACCTCTTTCACCACCCGAGAAAATCTGGCAGGCACAATCAAAATATCAAAGAGGCATCTCTGCCAGCTGACCGGGAACCCACTGCTATTGTCCCTGAAACTGCATGAAGGAATCCCAAAGGTGCTTTTTCAGGAGGCAACTGGTGGGAGTAAATCCTTCCACTTCCCACCACCCAGTCAGAGCTGAAGAAGCTTCTTGGATGAGAAGCGTTGACGTAATTAAATTACAGACTAGAGTTAGAGCTGACTTAACAGATGTTGCTCTGGGAGAAGGTGCTAATTTGTTTATAGATGGGTCCTCCAGAGTGGTAGAAGGGAAGAGGAGAAATGGATATGCAATAGTAGAAGGAAGAGAAGAAGTTTTGGTAGAAGCAGGAAAGTTGCCTTTAAGTTGGTCTGCACAGACTTGTAAATTGTATGCATTAAATCAAGCTTTAAAACTGTTGGAGAAACAGAGAGGGACTAAGTATACTTTTGGAATAGTGCACACTTTTGGAAAGATTTGGGAAGAACGAGGGTTGATTAATAGCAAAGGGAAGGATTCAATTCATGGGGAATTGATTACACAGGTATTGGACAATTTGATATTGCCTGAAGAGATTGTACATGTGGAAAGGCATCAGAAAGGAAAATCTTTTGACGTCTGTGGCAATAATTTAGCTGGCTTGGAAGTCAAGGTGGCAGCTGAAGGAGGAACTGAATGTTTAATATTAAGTTTAACCCCTATAGTGGAAAAACCAAGGATTAATCCAATGTTCACTATAGGTGAGGAGACAGAGTTAGAGAAAGTATGGGCAGTGAAAACAGAAGAAGGAAAATGATTATTACCTGATGGAAACCAAATGCTGAATGAATTGATAACTAGGGAAATTTTGGAAGTACTACATCAGGGTAGTCATTGGAGAACTAAGGCATTATGTGATTTGTTTTTGGAAGCTTATGGATGCTGTGGGCTGTATACAGTGGCTAAGTAAGTTTATGACAAATGTATGGTATGTAAATGAGTGAATTGAAAGTTCTACATCATAAAGAGGAGGGTGACATATAGTTGTGAGAAAATTTCAATGCCTTCAAGTTGGATTTTACTAAATTACCTCAAGTGGGGGAAATTCCACAATATGAAACTAAGGATATGTTTATAAAGCACTATATATTGGAGCTGTCTTCTTCTTTATCTTACCTCAGGAACAAAGGACTCCTAGTACAAATCCCACTTTGGGCTTTGCGGTGCATTCTTATAGAGCTGGAGATTGGGTCCTGATCAAAACTGGGAAAGAGGAAAAGTTACAGCCAAACTGGGAGGGACCATACCAGGTGCTGTTAACCACTGAAACTGCTGTGAGAACCCGAGAGAAGGGTGGACACATGACACCCGAGTGAAGGGACCAGTGGAAGAACCAGCCATCTGGATTGCTCAACCAGCTGAAGATCCTCTACGAATTAAACTGAAAAAGTCACAACTGATGTTGGAATCTTGGCACTTTGGAGTAATTTGGGGTTTTTTTTAATTGCATTTGGAATTTAATTCTCTACTGTTTCAGGAAAGAAATACCTTGTGTGTGTTTGGAAGAAAGAAGTCAGAAGAAACATCCGTTCCTGAAGTGTGTCTTTTGCCATTGTAATTGTATCACTGATTGTTATCACTGTTATCATCATGTTAACTGTTGGTTGTTGTAATATTCCTTGCTTAGAGAAAGATGGGGATATTGTTGTTGTTATTGTGTGGCCTACTTTTCAGTCCAGTCCTGACACTTCCAGAGAGTTCTGGAACACAATGCAAATACAGCTTAGAAGTTAAAGGTAAAGCACCAATTTCTAGAATTTTCAGTTAACAATTAGTTAATAAATTGAGAAAACAGTGACTCCCTCAGTGTATATTGATATGTCTGTGGGATGATGTGATTATTACTACCAACAATAAATTGAACCAGCAGGTTAAAGTCTGCATTCGGATGAAGGATGGAGATGGCAACGAATTAAAAAGTGCTTTGCAGTCACTCCTGCTCCTCTGGTGTACCTGTTACTAACATTATAGAAAATACTGAATCATTTTATGATGTGGATATGGAAGCTATGGATACCAAACCAACCAATGCTTGGCTAGCTTTGAAATATCTTTATGCTAGGAAATCAGGACACTCCAGTTGTTGGGTGTGTTCTCATTTGAATGAAAAGACAATGAAGATTCCAAAGATAGTGGCTCCTATTAATATCTTACAATTTTTTTACTTTTTTATTTTTCCTTTTTCACTTTACAAAAATGAAATACATTTTTTCTTTCTTTTTCCTTTTAACAGTACTGTGTCATATATCTCTTACGATTATTTACAGTTATTTACATTTATTATTTATACATTTTTATTTCTTTGTTCTAACCAATTATACTACTTATCCCATATCTCATAAAAATCTGTTTCTTCCTTATCTTTCATTTCTAGGGTAAGCTTGTACATCTCGGTGCATTCTAATATCTTGTGGAATATTTCACAAATTTTAATGAATACTTCAAATATCCATTAAGGAAACTTTGTTGTGAGAGAGAGACAGTTAGAACAAATACAAATACAAGAGATAGTGGGAAGTTTTTATGTCCCTGATTGGTGCATCAGAGGAAATTTAACCACTGGAGATGGCTGGTGTGGAAATACTGTAGTCAATGTCACCATGACTCCAGACACCTTTAATAAGATTAATGTTCAAAGTGTCACCAGAAGTTTGTTTCAATCATCCAAGAATAAATCTTTGTATGAGGCTTATCTGAATTCGGCTAGAGATGATTTGCAATGTCAGTGTTTCCATGCTTTGGAGGTTGTGAACAATGCCAGGATGCAGGATCAGAAAGGCACAACGGTGTTGCTAATGCCTAGTGCTGGACATAACATTCATTATTGTGGTGAAAACAAATGTTTCCAATATATGAACACGAGAATTGGATGGTGTTACCTTGCTAAGTTGATGCCGGTAATGGAGGTGCAGGATGAGACATATGTATTCAGACCAGAACATCCCAGGTATTTGTTAAATAGAAGAAGAAGAAAAAGATAACTTGTTTGAAGCTGAGGACAGATGGTGGACTTTAGCCCCTTCGTTTACAGGATGAGGATGGGTAATGATGAAAAGAATAAATAATTACACCAATATTATGGATGAAATAATAAACATAACTCAAAGTGATACAAAGTTGCTAAGTGAAGAATTAAAAATAGCAATTTTAACAATCTTAACATTGTTAAGACAACAGTTAGAAATAGAGAGTTTAGCAATTGCTGTGAGTGGACTATGTGCAGAGTGAATTGATTATAGTTGTTGCACTTGGATACATAAAACTAGTGAAGAAGTACATGATTATTCTGAACTAATTGAGAAACATCATGAACAAGTAAATAAACTACAAGAAACGGCTGGGCTATAAGGAGGGATGGTTGGAATCCCTTGAAAGGACTCAGTGATTGGATCCCTAGTTTGGCTGGATAGTTAAAACAATGTTGGGAGTTTTAATATTGATAACTGGAATGATGATTTGTTGTATGCAGCTTGGGCATGATGACGATGTGTTGTAAAGATTGCTTGGTTGGATGGAAAATTAGAGATGAGAGTGAAATGGTTGAAAGAATGTTGAGACAATTTGAGAAATATGAGTGTAAAAATCAATATTGATTGTGAAAAGAAAAAGGAGGGATTGTGGGAAAAAGAGCTTATTGTTTTTACAAAAACTGTAGAAGACCTGCTGGCCTGTGGAGCAAATACATTGTATATATTTTAATCTAATGAGCCTAATTTGAAGCTTGAAAATTGTATATAGGAAGGTCTCTGCTATGCTGAAAACCCATCCTAACCAGAATTTACTGATACGATAGCAACTTTAGAGACAACCCCTAGGAACTAACAATCATAAAGTAATTCATAAATAAGAGAAGGGGGCGATCAAATTAGAAGAGGGGGGAATGTAATCGGGCGGAGATAATGTATTCCCTTTAGGAGCTTTGGAGAGGTTGTGATGACATAATTACAGTATGATTACTAAGCCAATGAAGAAGAGGTGGGAGGTGTATTTGTAATGGCAATAGAGAATATAAAGAATGAATATTGAAGATTTAAGATGTGGTCCACTGTGTGGTTACATGCACAAGGAGCACCCCCTTTGCAAAGGACTACAAATTACCATTGTTTTCTCTTGGAAGTTTTGGCTTGTGATTTTTATTTTTATTTATTTTTTATGTTTAGATTTTTGTCCTGACCCTGTTTATATCTATCTTATCCATATCAACTTTTTGCAGAATAATCCCTGGTATAAAACTGATGAAGCACAGCCATTTGCTTAGACAAATTGTATATTCTTAGCTTCAAGCAAAGAATCTAGTGGGGGGCAGCTTGAAGATCCTTAGTTTAACAAAAAAATATGAATTTATGAGGTCTCTTTCTCCCTGAGAAGAAGTTTCAGAAAGAAGTCTCGTTTCTTAAGAAATCTCCTTCTTTCTTCCCCACTGCTTGTTATATATCTAAATTAGCTTTTGTGTTCAGCCAGATTGTGCAGGAAGCACAGAATTTCTTGTGTTTTCTCTGTACCTATCGGGAGTAGACCTGGGGGTAATTACCCAAGAGAGTAATTTGGGCATAAATGGGGGATAATGGAGTAATTTGTGATTACTTCTTTGTGAGTCAGGGATCCAGTTCTGAACTGCCATTGCTGATACATTTGTGCAAAATGGTTTTTTTGTGGGAGTAAAAGCATTCTTCAAGATCAAGAGAAGGGATAATTGGGTCAAATAGTTTAAGAACTTCTGTTATAGGGTATCTGCAGGGTATGGTCAAAAATATAAAGATGGGACTTCCGGTTCCAGATCGCGGCACCTCTAGCCGTACGGGGAGACTCGTCTCCTCGTTTGGCTAGCTTCCCTCCGCCGGTAGATCCTTATGCGGGTCGAAAGTCACCCTGGAGGGCGTGACTACTGTCAAGGAAGCTGTGATCAGCTGTGGAGGAGCGGCGGCTCCTCCAGCTGTCTGAGCTAACTTTGAGGGCCGCACCTAGCCGCACCAATCACAAATCAAAAGAACAACTAAGCATGAAGAACCACCGTGGTGAATCCAGGTGAGACCTTTCCTTCTCTCGCTATCCTGACTTTTCCTGTAAAGAGTTTCTATTTTCCTTTATTAAGAAAGTGGCAGCTGCCTATATGGAAAGAAGAGCTAAAAAGAAAAAGATTAATAATTTTTTTTTTGTGTGTGTGTGTGGTTGTTTTTTTTACTATTGGAATTTTGTTGGGAGAATTTTAGGGGAAAAGAAGAAAAAAGGGACATTGTTACTTTGTTCTTTTTAATTTGATAATGTTGGAGATACCTCTCTTGTTATCTTTTTTTTAAAAAAGAGAGAGAAAACCTTTCTTTTTTCTTTTTTAACTTTATTAACTTGGAAAAAAAAAGAGACTTTATAGTCCACTGAGGACATCTGGTGGTGAAAAGCAAAATTCTAACTGTACTTCTCCCTGTTATTTGAAGAGGGATTGGATTTCATGTGATAATAAAAGAGAAAACATAACTTGACAGTTGGGTGGTGAAGCTGGCTATTAGATCTTTGGAGGCGGACATTTGTGGATTTTTTTCAAGTAGTCTCTAATAAAGGAATAGGCAAATCTACCACCAAAATGGATGAAACTTATCCACATCTTGACTATGACTTAATACTGGAAAAAATATTAGAACTTACAGAAGACTTCAAAACTTATTGGAAATCTTGGAGAAAATCTAAAGATGCTACCTTGGAACCTCACATCGACCCTCCAATAATGAATCAAGTTATGGAACAAGGAACAATAGAAGATAAACAGAGTAATCCTGAACAGGCCTACATACAACTTAAAGAGACAGAGACACTATATTTACAACCCAGTTGTGAATCTACACTGAGAGAAAATGCGGAAACTACTGAACCAACTAATTCTACACAACGTTATCTACAACTGATGGACAACTTTGATGACCAAGAAGTAACTGTAATTGACTCAGTTCAACTACCAAAAATAACAAAGATCGATATTCAGACACAATCCTTTGGAAATTACAAAAAAGCAGAAAGGGAAAGAAATTTTGTTCAGTTTGAATTGGTTAGAAATTTTTGTAATCAAATCTTGAGGTTTGATAACCGAAAAGCTTTATTATGGGAACCAAATTGGCATAGAAAGAAAGCTAGAGTCAGATTTAAATGTGACATAAAATGTTACTTGACGGGTTAAAAAGGATTTAGAAATTTTGTCTGATTTAATAACGAATGAAAGATGTAAATTTACTGTTATTATAGTTGATAATTATTTGAGGGAGTAAATCTTTTCAGGGGATAAAAAGACCTTATAGATGTAGATTGATGAAATGATAGAATATATTCTTAAAAATAGAACTGTATCTGTTGGATTTATATTATTATTTTAAATATGATAACTATGTTGTAATAGAGAGAGAGGAAGAGATATTTGTGATAGGGAAAAAATCAATCTCAATGAATGATCTATTATTGAGGATACCTGAAATCCCAACTATATACTTACTAAAATGTAATTGGAGTATGACAACTGTAATTAGTAAAGTTTAAAAACAGGATATAGATTATAATTGCATGTGATTGATGATTTTTGTTTGATTGAACTTTACCTAAAACTGTATTAATTTTAATAAGCAATACTATATTAAGAAACAGAGAGGAAATTTTTGATAATTAATTTGAGCTATATTTATATGATTTTGTCTTTGAATGATTTGACATCCTGACCACGTTGTGTCCTAAGCTTTTGGAAAAAAATGGAAAAAACCAATAAAACTTTTTATAAAAATAAAAAAAATAAAAATATAAAGATGGCAGCCAGTTAATGTGCTGGACTAGGGCAGCGGTTCTCAACCTGTGGGTCACGACCCTTTTGGGGGTCGAATGACCCTTTCACAGGGGTTGCCTAAGACCATCGGAAAACACATATTTCCGATGGTCTTAGGAACCAGACACCGCTCCGCATCTGTCTCCGCATGGCCTCCTCTGCCATTTGCAGAGAGAGAGACAGAGAGGCACTTTTGCTTCCCTTCTCTCTCTCAGGTGGACTTACATCCTGCAGGGCTCCTGATTGGCCCTGTGCCTGGGTGCCCCACCCCCTGGGAGAAGCACGGCCAGGGTCTCGTGGCCTTGGAGCCACCTGGGGAAGCCCCAGGATCCCTGCTGGGAGTGGCCCACTGGAGGCTCCGCTGAGAGGGCCAGCCCTCCTGCAAGCCGTGCCCAAGGGAGACCAGCCACTGCAATCCCTAGCCAGCCTGACCATTGGACCCGCTGGCCAGGAAGGTGCACTGGAGTCCAGGCTGCTGGGAAGGAAGAAGGAGATTCAGCAAAGGTAGGAGAGAAGAGCTGCCTCCTGGGGCCCAGCGCTGGCGACGGCTTCCTTACCATCCTCTTCCTCCTCCCCTTCTTTCTCCTATTGCCCCCAAGGCAGCTTGGATGGGCGCCGGGGCAAGAAGGGTGCCTGGGGGGGAGCAGCTTGGCTGGCAGATGGGCTTGCGGGCTGCACGGCACCAGCCCCCACCACAGCTCCATTGGATGGGCAGAGGGCGAGGCTGGGCAGTGTAGGGGTGGTGGCAACAGTTTTCTTGCCCTTCTCTCCTTCCTACTGCTGCCCCCAAAGTGGCTTAGGCAGGCGCCGGGAGGAAGAGGGGTGCCTGGGGGGGAGCAGCTGGGCTGGCAGAGGGGCTGGCAGGCCGCGCAGCACCAGCCCCCACTGCAGCTCCATCGGATGGGTGGAGGGCGAGGCCGGGCAACACGGGGGCGGCGGGGATGGAGGCAGCGGTTTTCTTGCCCTTCTCTCCTTCCTCCTGCTGCTCCCAAAGCGGCTCGGGCGGGCACCGGGAGGAAGATGGGTCTCTGGGGGGCCGCAGCCAGGCTGGCGGAGGGGCTGGTGGGCTGTGCGGCACCAGCCCCCACCGCGGCTCCATCGATGGACGGAGGATGAGGCTGGGAAGTACGGGGGCGACAGGGACCCTGATGATGCAGCAGCGGCCACTGCTGCTGCTGCCTCCCATCCTGCTCCCCCTCCCCGCCCGTTCAGCTGAGGACGCAGCGGAGGTCGGGCCAGGGGTGGTGGAGACCCCCGACAATGCTGCCGTAAGAGAGCGAGAGAAAGAGAAGAAAGAGAGAGAAACAGAGGAAAAGAGAAAGGAAAGAGAGAGAGAAAGAGAAAGATAGGGGAAAGAGAAAGAGAAAGGGAGGAAACAGAGAAAGAGAGAGAGAAAGAGAAAAAGAGGAAAGAGAGAGAAAGAGAAACGGGGAGAGGAAAGAAAAAGAGGAAGAGGAAAAGAGGAAAGAGAGAAGGGAGAGAGGAAAGAGGAAAGAGAGAGGAAAGAGAAAGAAAGAGAGGAAAGAAAGAGAAAAGAGAAAGAGAGGAAAGAGAGAAACAGGAAAAGAGAGGAAAGAGAGAAAGAAAGAGGGAGGAAAGAGAGAGAGAGAGAGGAAAGAAAGAGAAGAGAGAAAGAGGGAGAGGAATGGCGCTTCTCCAACCAGGCTGGGCGGAGCTGGCGGAGCAACCTTCCTGCTCCCCCCTCCCCGGCCAGCTGGATGGGGGGTTGGGGGTTACCACAACATGAGGAACTGTATTAAAGGGTCACGACATTAGGAAGGTTGAGAACCACTGGACTAGGGTAACCCTGGCCAGAGCATATATTGGCTTGAGATCTGTATGTTAGAATGTTTGGCATTTAAAGGGTTAAGCGCTGTCTCCTTAAGAGATGGCTTATGGGTAATGTTTTAGCTGTTCAGTGAATCCTATGTTAACAAGGCAGTGGGAGGGGCTACTAAGTTCATCATAGGATGTCCTGGCTATGTGCCAGCTCGTAAAGAAGCCTTTGTATCATCCAGCCACACGGCTTCTAGCCCGTTGGTTGGAAGCTCTATCTCCAACATGTGAGGTTACCCAGAAGAGGGGAAATCCATTGTCAATTTACCTGTGGAATGAGTAATAATGCTGAATATGTTTCTGGATGCATCTCTACATAACCGTGAGTTATTGTTTTGAGGATTCCTGGAAATAAAGCAATATTCCTTTTACTTATTTCACCGAGTGAACTGCCTGTCTCGATGGAATTAAAGGAGCCTATTCTGTCTGGGACAGATCAGTAAATTGACATGGCTAATTTTCCTCTAATTGCAAGTTTCATCTGTCTGCTTTAGTAAATTCACAAGTCTGTCTCTCTTCGCTAAAAGTAAAAGTTAGTGAAAATTCTCTATGCCCTGCTTGAATGAAGTGAAAGTTGATGCTAGTGAATTACACACTTGTGAGTAAAAGTTATTGTTGCTTCTCTATGTCCTGTTTGGATGAAGTTGGAAAAGTCTTGTTCTAAAAATGCTATTGATTTGTTTGCCAGCCAACGTTTAAAGTAAAGGAAAAGAGTTAAATTGGGTGAAGCCTCCCTCCCCCAAAATGCAGTTTCTGCCTACTGCATTGCATGGCCAGAATCCTTGCATGTAAAGACTGTTTCTAAACACCAGAGAAATGTTGGGGCAGCCACTCCCCCTCTTTGCCTGCAACTCAAACAGCCTGAAGCAAAGCAAGGAAAGAGGGAAGAAGCCAAAAGGTGTGTGTGTGTGCCATGCCCGCTTGTAACCTAAGCTAGCTGACTGAACTTGTATTTGAAAATCAGGAATGAAGAGGAAGTCATTGTGATTAATGCTTCACATGCCTGTTTAACTGGCTGTATGCTAACAGCATTTGTTTTCATGCCAATTGGAAAGCTCATCAGTCTGCCTGTTGCAAAGTGCTAATTTAGAAGAAAGAGAGCTAATTGATGTTGTTTAAGACTGTTTTGTTTTACATGCTTTGCTCCCACAACTTCAGAACTGCATCTCCTTTGTCTGCATATTGCTCAGAATGGTTCAGCCCTAAAAAGGGGCCCCCTGTCCTCCTGGTCAGGAACAAAGTGATGAATAAGAGGACTGGCTCTCTCACCCCCTCCCTTGGAATTAAAGGAATGTGTTTCAGGACAAACTCATCTCAAGCATAGGCAATGCAGTAACCCCCTCTAGTGGCAACCTGCAAACAACCAATCCACATTTGCAGAGCAATCCCTTAAAAACTACACTACAGACCTTCTGCCATACAACCCAAGGACAGCACCCTGCACCTCAGTAGTTGATCTGCAAATAGCAGGCTTGCACCAACTTAAGCTAATAGCACCCCCCAGAGGTGAAAGAAGGAACTTCCCTGAAATTGCTATTCATGCAAAGTGTGTCCCTGGTGGTCAAAGAGCAAAATTCCCTGAATTCATCCAAAGTACCCAGCACCCCCTAGTGGGCAAAGAGTGAACTTCATCTGAAGTAATCACTCATGCAAGCAGTGACCCCTAGTGGTGTCTCTGCTGAGGGCAAATTAAGGAGAAAAAGGCAGCAAATTAACCTTGCTTATTATCACAAGTCTTCACACCTAGGTGGAATCGAAGAAAGCCGGACAGTGCTTCTGTAGATTCCAGGTAGGGTAGCAACGTGGTTCTAAGAAGACAGAATTTAGCTGGTCTTTCTCCAACCCCCCCTACTGACTAAAGAAAGAACTCCACGCAAGTCTTTAATCACGCACAGAGAGAGCCCTCTAGTGGAAAAAGGATAAACTTCGCTGAAGAGCACCCTGGTGGCTGATCTTCAAGCAGTGACCCCTAGTGGTCAAAGAGTGAACTTCACTGAAGCACTCACTCTTGCAAACAACATACCCTGGTGGCCAAAGAGGAAATTTCCCTGAAGTGCCCACCCAGATAGAGTGACCCCTAGTGGTCAAAGAGTGAACTTTGCTGAAGCACTCACGCAAACAGTGTACTCTGGAGGCCAAGGAAGGAATTTCCCTGAAGTGGCTACCAAGATAGCGACCCCTAGTGGTCAACGAGCAAAGTTCATTGAATTCACTTCAAAATAGCTAGGAAGTATACTGAACCTGTCCTAGCCATGGCGGAGTGTCTCCTTGATTTAGAAGAAGGGGTTCAACCAACCAGCCTAGATGAGACACCCCAACCAGCCGGCCAAGGAGAAATGCTGCAACCAACTAACTTTGATCTGTACACAGAAGCTGATGTCCAAGCTCCAGTGAAGCCAAAGACATCCCAAGTGCACTATGATCTGAGGCAACAAAGAAAGCCTACAGAGGTCATGCGGTCAAGCCTCATGGAAAAATGGAATGAATTCTATAGAGGTCATGAAAGATACTGGGAGAAGGTACAGAAACTCTACCAAGCGCCTATAGAGGAGCTCTCCCCAGAGCGCACGTTCTCATTAGAAGTGGATAGGGAAGACGCTTTCCTACAATGGACAGACTTCGAGCGCCATCTCAAAAGGATTCAGTCACAACTAGGAGACCCAACAGTCGATAGCATGATGCAAAGCCTCAAGCTAAAAAACAAGGAATGTAAAAAATTTCTAAAGAGCTTCAAACACCTCCCTGAAACTGAGTCTTACATGAGAGACAGACCAGTCAACGAGAGGGCTGAGACTGAAGTTTCCCGCCATTCTCATGCACCATCCCAGTGATCACGTGTGGCCCCCTCTCATGCCTCTGGAAAAGCTTCACCCTTTTGCCATATCATGATCCAAGGTGTATTCCAGCATGTCACAACAATCTCATGTTACAGGCGCCCCCGCCATTCAAAAGCGTCTTCTCGTCATAGCCAAGTGTCCTGAGTTTCAAGGGCAGAAAGCTCTGCCATTCAAGCAAACATCAAAGCTGAAGCTGCCAATGCAGTCTTTCGCATGCTAGAAGCAGAGCAGCGGAAAAAGAAAGAATTGACGGTGATAGAGGCTGAAGCAGCTCAAATGGAGGCCAAACGAAAGGCGGAAGCAGTGAAATGGGAAGCTGAAGCAGCTCAAATGGAGGCCAAACAAAAGGCTGGAGTAGCTCAAAAGGAAGCTGAAGCAGTTCAAATGAAGGCCAAACTAAAGGCTACTCAAGACGAGCTTGAGCTTATACAAAGCCAACGAGAAGTGGCAGATAAAACAGCAAGAGCGAGAGCCCTTCAGAAAACACTCCAATGTGCCACCTTCTCGCCCAATGTGGAACGTCTGGAGATTGAAGACCAGCATAGCCGTGTGCAGACCTACGTTGACAACCAGAGCGCCTTTCAACGTGAGCAGGTAGGAGCGCTGCGGCTATCCACAAGCCCCCCAAGACCAAGTAGACAAGAAGAATTTCAACAACCAGATGTGACGATCAGCCAGAGAGTCGACATAGCAACATCTGGATTGCGAGATCCTCCCACCGACGCTACACCATTGACCCCAATGAACCAAACCACAGATGGTAACCGAATGGGTTCACCTGCAATGGTGACAGCCCCACAGCAGGAAGAGCTGCTGCTAGGGGATGAGATTGCAGGAACTCGAGCCAGACTAGAGTCCCTACTGCGTCAACAGGAAACAGCATCCCAAGGAACCGCTCCCAGACCTGACTACGGAGGAGAATCTCGACCACCAGTCGTGCCAACCGACCTGGGAGCTGGCAATGCACCATCTGACTGACAAGACCTCCCCTGACAAGTAAGCACACAAGAAGTCAGCCCCCCTCAGCTCAATGTAAGGGCAGAGGAATTCAGGCCAAACCCACAAGGTCCCTCGTATGCACCATGGCAAGATACCCTCAGCAGACAACACGCTGAAGAAAGTTACCAGCCAGACCTGGCACACACCCACACTCTCGGAAGCAACACACCACCTCTGCCTGGTTACAGCCCATACAAAGGATTGATGTATCCTCTAACATTCAGCGGAAGAAGGTTGGACATGGCCTCCAGAGGCGTGCGAAAATTCTCTGACAAACCAGGGAAGGAGTATTTATTGTGGAAGCAATTTTTCAAGCAAGGTCTCCATGATGAGAAGTTACACCCAGGGGAAGTGATCGAGCTTATGTCGGCATGGCTGGGACCAGAATCCTCAAAGGTAGTGGATGAGATCTTCGTATCACAATTAAGTAACCCATCAGTTGCCCTTCAGGAAGCCTGGGAAACGCTCGACAAGCACTATGGGGAACCTTCTTTGACACAGTCCTCATTCCTAAAGGATCTCTACGATTTCCCTGTCATCAATATCAACGATCCTAGTCAGATTTGGAGATTCTCCAGCTTACTAAAACAGTTCCGGGCAGCACAACAAAGTCTCACCATGTTGGGACTTGTCTGCCTTGACCAGTTCAACACACAGCAGATTATCATCCAAAACTACCAAGGCAGTTGAAAGACAAATGGTTCGACAAATCCCAGTCCTACAGGAAAAAAGACCCCAGCAAACCTCCATCCTTTGCTGTTCTTGCAGATTTTGTTTCCAGTCAATCAGAACTGTACCCTAATTACCTTGATGTCAATGAAAAACATTTTACGATGCCTAAACGGACCAGTCACAACTTTGGCACTAACAAGGGTTCTTTCCAAGCCACAAAGGACAAAACTCTTATTTCAGTATACAAGACAGAGGACACGACCTGGCCAAAGAAGACTTCAGATGCATAACTGCTGAAGAGTATTCATTCCAAACCTTGCCCATCTGATAAAAGCCTGACATGTCCAATTCATAAATCTTCACACTCTCTAAACAATTGCAGAGAATTTGGAAAGAAGTCCCTGGACGATCGAAAGGCCCTGCTCAAGGAGCACAGGATATGCTACAAGTGCTGTGACTCTATGGATCACATGGCCAAAGATTGCGCAGTTAGGGTGAAATGCCACCTGTGTAACAATGACAACCATCTGGCAGCCTTGCATCTGGTCTCTAAGAAGCCCTCTGAGGAGCTACAACAAGATCCTCCACTCCTCCCACAGCAACGGAGCCTCAACATGGCTCCAAAGAGCACCCAGAAACATTCGGGGTATACTGCACAGAAATATGTGGTGACTCACTGCACCCTCCTTCATGCTCCCCCATCCATCTAGCTAAAGTCTACCCCGACAGGTGACCAGAAAAGGCTGTAAAGATGTACGTCATACTAGATGCACACAGCAAGGCCACAATAGCTAAGCCTGCGTTTTTCGATCTCTTCGATCTCCCAAGTGAACTAATGCAGTTCACAATAAACACGTGCACAGTACCAATGAGCACAGCAGGGAGGAAAATCTCTGGTCTACGTATAGAATCGATAGACAGGAGTTCACAGTTCCTGTTGCCATCAGTGTTGGAATGGGAGACCTTACCAGATGTGCGCAGCGAAATTTCAACACCAGAGGCAGCAAGAAACATACCTCACCTAGCGCACATAGCCGATCTAATCCCTCCCCTAAATCCTGAAGCCGAAATCCTACTTATGGTTGGACGAGACACTCCAGAGTCCATTGGTTCTGATGAAAGAATCAAAGGTCCACCAGGCACCCCAGTAGACATTAAGACGGAACTCGGATGGGCCATTGGAGGGCCGGTCTGTATCGATAAAACGCAAACTCCAACCCAGGTGAATATCTCAAGAACCTCCATTCTCAGCAGTGGAAAAGATTCCCACCTAAAACCACACCAAGAACACTTCACGCTTGTGACAACAAAACCTGTTTTGGAAGCAACAGTGTTCCAGATCAGTGAAAGTCACAATGACTCAGCCTTATCCATAGTGGACAAACAATCTCTGCAGCTACATGCGTCCCCCCAAAGCACTACACATTGGGACAGGCCATGTCTGCCAGAACAGAAACAAGACTGGGAGTTATGGAGTACACTCCTAAGTTGTCTCCAAAGCAGGCAAGTGAAGCGCACGTATGTCTCCAGCTCATCCGCCACCATACAAAAGAAAGAATTGTATGCTTTCTCAGATGTATCAACGAAGGTGAATGTAGCCATAAGATACATCTCAGTCTACAGCGGGGAGGGCCACATTTACATCATTTTTGCCACTGGAAAAGCAAAGCTGACAATACAACAAGGCCACACCATACCAAGGTTACAATTCTGTGGTACCATATTGGCGGTAAAATTCACCAGCCTGACAATGAATACATTAGGCCTTGAGCTACAGTCCACCACCTTCTACGCAGACAGCAAGGTGATGTCAAGCTACATCTGCAACCAAAGCAGATGCTTCTACGTCTATGTAGACAATAGAGCAGAAAAGATTGAAACATCTTTAAGCCCCGAACAATGGCAACATGTGCTAACAGATAAGAACCTTGTGGACCAAGCTAAGTGGCCCACCCTTGCCACACAATTGACAGAATTGATCTGGCTAAAAGGTCCTGAGTCCTTGGCTTGTCCAGACAGCCTGATGTCACAGAGACCAAAACGCTATATGCTTCTAGCTCCAGATCAGCATGCCAACATTCAACCTCAGGCACCCAGTAAATTTCTCAGACAGGATGAGAAAAAGACCGTCCAGACCATCTGCTTGTCCTCAATGGGCAAAGAGACAGAGAAACTGCTTTCTAGCCATTTCCTAGAACCAGTCAGCTTCAAACCCTCCTCTAAGCGGAGACACCTGAGATTGGGCATAGTATTGATCGTCCTGATCATTTGTCTTAGCATCCCAAGAACTAGCTTTGTAGGAGCCTGCAAGGACTTACAGACTATTGAAGGTATTTGTCATGACCCAGTGATTGACAAATGTCTGAAGGGCAAAAATTACCCTCCCCATGCATCTCACATGTGCGAAGCGTGGGAGCACATGATTAACCCCTCAAAATCATGGACCCTATGTTGACAAAGACACCCATGCCCACACATGAGGTCCTCACTATCCTCATGACAACAGTAGCAGCCATCATCAACGCTCCACTGATGGTTCCAGCTCCTTCTGTTCCTGAGTTTCCTGTGGTTCCAGCTCCTGCTGTTCCTGAGTTTCCTGTGGTTCCAGCTCCTGCTGTTCCTGAGTTTCCTGTGGTTCCAGCTTCTTCTGTTCCTGAGTTTCCTGTGGATCCATGTTTCTTTGTTCCTGTAAATTTTTGGGTTCCAGTTTTTCTGATCCAGAAATTCCTTTGGTTCCAGTTTCTCCTACAGGAAGAAGATCTTGTCTTGCTGAGAGACAAGGATGCATACCAGAACACCTGGCCCATGGGACTCATGCACCGGGCCCCACCCAGTTCTGATGGACTAGTTCACCAAGTTAAGGTCCAGATCATGAAGCCACGTGAGTCAGATCGTGACTCAGACTCTTGCACCAGACTGATCACCGACCTGGTCCTGTTGCTGACGAAGACCGAACTGGAAGTTTGGTCCTCAAACTATGTATATTGTGTACCTCATGATTGCATTGTTTGATGTAACACCTTGTTTATCTTTGTTATAGTTGTGCATGTTTTGTATTTACCTGATAGTTATGCATGTTTGATACCATGTTTACCTATTTTAGTTAATAGTCAGTTAGCAATGAGAATTGCATGCTTTAATGCTATGTTTTTTGCTTATTTTAGTTAGTTAGTAGTGGAAATTTATATTTCCAAGTGGGGAGTGTGCTGGTCTAGGGTAACCCTGGCCAGAGCATATATTGGCTTGAGATCTGTATGTTAGAATGTTTGGCATTTAAAGGGTTAAGCGCTGTCTCCTTAAGAGATGGCTTATGGGTAATGTAGTTTTAGCTGTTCAGTGAATCCTATGTTAACAAGGCAGTGGGAGGGGCTACTAAGTTCATCACAGGATATCCTGGCTATGTGCCAGCTTGTAAAGAAGCCTTTGTATCATCCAGCCACATGGCTTCTAGCTCGTTGGTTGGAAGCTCTATCTCCAACATGTGAGGTTACCCAGAAGAGGGGAAATCCATTGTCAATGTACCTGTGGAATGAGTAATAATGCTGAATATGTTTCTGGATGCATCTCTACATAACCGTGAGTTATTGTTTTGAGGATTCCTGGAAATAAAGCAATATTCCTTTTACTTATTTCACCGAGTGAACTGCCTGTCTCGATGGAATTAAAGGAGCCTATTCTGTCTGGGACAGATCAGTTAATATGTTTATGTTCTCTGGACACTGGAACTGAGAAGACAAGCTTTGCAGTACAGGGTGCAATAGGACACATCAAATGTTTTTCAAATGTAAAGAGGTGGATTTTGCTCTTTGTGAAGCTATGCAAAATTTCAGAACAAATACTATAGTGTTGTGAATAGTAAATTTTATGTGTTGTACAGTTCTCAAAATACAGAGATTTTGCAGTTCAAGAGTTAAAGTTTGGTACAAAGTACAGTTTCCTTTGGAGAATTATTTTCTGTGAGAAAAACTTGTTTCTTTCCATAATTTAGCTTATTAAACTCCACTGTAATTTCAAGAATAGATTTTCCCTTTGTTTCTGGAAGATATAAGTAGATGATTACACTTGAAATGGCCAGGATCCCCATAAAAATCAGAAAGCAGAAGGGACCAAGATATTCCTGAAAGCAGAGAGAAAGAAAATTAAAACTTAAAAAAAAGGCACACAGTGTTGCATTCTTCTTTGAGGACAAGGCTGGATCTGGTTCATTAAATAAGCCCTGTCCTTTTCTATTTCATATTGTTGTCAGTTAAACCATGACAGAAATATGCTTAATGTGTATATAATACCTGGTCCTTTTGTGACTCAGGCACATTGGCTAAATCAAGTTACTCTTACCACAATGAATGGGAAGATCATCCCAAGCAGAAAGAGCCCCATCCAGTTGATAAATCCCACAATTACAAAGGCAGATGGACGGTATGTTTGATTGAAGATTTCCACCATAACTGATATTGTGGCACCAGCTATCAAAGAGGGAGAGAAAGAAACTATAATATGACAGAGTCAGTGCTCATGTGAGGCCCCCAGCTGTGGGAAGAGCAAAGAGAAAGGTTTTCTTGTAGCCATGGATGGACTGGTCATCCTGAGCAAGGTTAGATGCGTTTCTGAGGGCAGCAAGAATAAGTTATCTTGGGCTCCTTCTCTTCATTCCCAAAATCAGGTGAGCAGCCTTATTACATTCTCTGAATAGGAACTCATCATTCCAGGAACATTATTGTGTCTGGGGAGGATTAAGGGACGCACCTCAGCTCAGGTGTTGAGTGCCCAACAACAGAAAGGCAGATTGCTTAGAGCAGAGCTATAAGGTCCTTGATTATAAATTCCATTTATTTATTTGTCAAACTTGTATGCCAGCTGAGTTTCAGTGGTATGCAGTACATGTTCCATGTATGTGCTTATGCCCAAGAACACCCAAATTATACATGCATTAGATGTAAACTATGTGAACTATTAGAGGAAAAAGTAATGCACTTAGAGACAACTCTAGCCAAACCCCAATCTACGAAAAAAAGCTATACCCAAACCGAACCAAATAAGGAACAAAACTCCCAGAGGATTTGACCCTACTGATAAACCCTTGGAGGAAGACAAATGGAGGAATGTCACACATAAAAGGAAACACAATACTCAAAGAAAGAAGCAGCACAATGAGAGAAGGTGCAGAAAAAGCAAAGCGATAAGGAGATAGACACAGTGAGATGGGGAAGGGAGCAATAGAGCAGAACCAGAGCAGCCTGAAGAAGCAGAGAGCCCACAGTAAAGTTTATAAAGCATGAAATACTGGAATTTAAGAGCTGCAAGAAGTAGAGACTGAAACTAGAGAAAGGACTGGAGAAAGGACAGCTGGAGGCAACAAAGGGTGATTAAGAAGGACTTTGAAAAATTAACATAAGGATTAAAAGGTGAAGTGAGACAATGGAGAAATTTAATACTACTTAGTGGAACTTATTTTTGAATTGAAATTTGGACTTTAACTGACATATATCTGGGTAAAGTGATGAGTGGACGTTTTGGAAATATTGGATATATAGAAGAAGAAATAAGAGGTGACATTTGGTGGATCAGTTGATACATTAAATTGAGACAGAGGAAAAAGGCTGATGCAATATTGTAGCACTCATATACAAGCAGTGACTAAGCTACAAGTAGAAAAGGGACGTCAGGCAATGTATTAAAAGTAATGAAGTAAATGAATTGTATTAATGAATGGAAATAAGCATAATTGAGTAATTGAACTAAATAGAAGTGAGAAAGTAATTATAGTATAGTAAAGAAATATACAGGTGATTATTCAAATAAGAGCAATAGTGAATGAAATGAAGAATGGTGGTGATAATACTTAGAGAATAGTATATGTATATGTATTGTGTGTAGTGTTATAGAAATATATATAAGAGGTGTTAAGAGTATTATAAATTATACCAGATAATAGTGGGATAAGGAAAGGTACAACTCTATTTGTAATTTTATTTTTTAACGTTAACCCTAAGAATAACATTCTATAAAGGTATTATAGTGATATATATTGATACATAATTAGAAATATTTTATTTATTATATTTATCTTTACTATCTATATTATATATATACTTGCATATTTAAGCTTAGACTATATAGATTGAAAAGCAACTTGATCAACAAAAACAACTTGCCATAAATTGGTATATGCAAAAGTGGAGAAATGTTATTCAAGTAATAAAAATGGCAAGTACCGCAACAACAACTAAAGTAGGCAAAAAAACAGTTATAAATCCCACACCTACAGTGGCCTCTCCTACAGGTCAAAAAATGATAGTGACCATGTTGGGGAAAGAAAAAGAAAAAGCAAAATTGGCAATGAACCCACAGAGCATGCAGATAACACTACAAACGATTCAAGAAATGATGATGACCCAAGAGGCAATAGCAAACAATCATGAAGAAACAAAAATATATCACAAAGAAATCAAGAATGATATTGGAGAAATAAGAGATGAAATTAAAAACATGAATGATAAGATAGGCAATATACAACAAACAATGATGGAAAATGAACTAAGAATTCAAAAAGTCAAAACAAAAATGGAGTATGTTGATAGCAAAATAGAAAGGATGGTACAGAAATCTGAGCAAGTATATAGGGAGTTGACTGAATCTATTGCTTTTTTGGAAATGGATAAAGCTTTGTTCTTTCTAAGATTCCAAAATATTGTAGAGGAAAAGGAAGAAGATTTGGGAGAGAAGATGGCGGAGATGTTGGCGGAGATATTAGGCAAGGACAAACAGAAAATAAGAAGAGATATAGACGAAATATATAGAGTATATACAAATTATGCACGAAGGCATAGATTGGTGAGAGAGGTCCATATAAGGTTTACTAGAAGATCAATAAGGGATGAAATATATAAAAAAACAAGAGACAAACCAATAATATATAAGGGTAAAGAAATAATTGTATTAAAACAAATACCACATAGAATACAAAAACAGAGATGAGAATACCAATTTCTAACAACCCAATTAACTAAATATAAAGTTATGTTTCGATGGTTAATACCTGAAGGCATATTTCTAACTTGGCAAGAAAAAAATATAAGATAGATACACTTGAGAAAGCGCAGGACTTTTATGAATGTTACTTTACGCAGGGAGAAGAACAAGAAAGTAGGGAAGAGCCGGAGAGTAAAAGTCAAGATGAATATTTATTAGAGGAAGTCGAACAAGAAAGAGAAATACAAAAGATACAAGAAAGAGAAAAGTTAGAAAGAGAAGGAGCAAAAGGAAGGGTAATAGAGACAAGAAGCATAAAAAAATAGATCAAGTAAAAAATGGGAGACACAATTAAGCTCTTCTCTGTAAACAATGGATTAAATATACCAAGAAAAAGAGCACAAACGTTTAACAAATTAAGGAAATTGGATGCAAATGTGATATGTCTTCAGGAAGTTCATATAAAAAAGGATTATAGAAAACTACTAGAGAATGTAAAATTAGGAACAATATACACAACATTAGCACAAAACAAGAAAGGAGGAATTGCTATATATGTCAAAGAAAAAATAAAATCAAAATTTATATATTCGGATGAAGAGGGGAAAATTTTAATGTTGGAAATAGAATTAGAGCAAAAACAAATCTTATTAACGGTAGTATATGCACCAAATTATAATCAACATGAATTTTTTAAAAAGGTACATAAGAAACTAGTGGATCTGGATTACGAAAGTATTTGTATGATTGGGGATTTAAATGCAATAGTTGATGTTAAGAAAGATTATAAGAGTAGTAAAAAGAACAAAAAGAAGAAAAATATATTACCAAAATCGTTCTTTGACATGGTAACAGAACTCAACCTTCAGGATATATGGAGAGAGACACACAGGTCAGATAAACAATATATGTTCTATTCGTATCCGCATCAATCTTGGGGGTCTAGGATTGATATGGCCTGGGCAACAACAGAAGTACAAAACAGGATAGAGGAAATTGAAATAGGGCTTAATGATTGGGCAGATCACAACCCAATAATAATAAAATGGAAAGGCCAGAAACAGAGAAAAAGATGGTCAATGAATCAAAGACTGTGTAAAGATAAACAATATATACAGATGCTAGAAAAGGAGTTGACATTATTTATTCAGGTAAATAAAAAGGAAGAGACATCAACACATTTTGGAAAAATTAATAGTCAAGATGGGAATGGGGGGTCAGTTTATTAACTCTATATCAGCAGTTTACCAGAAACAAAAAGGGCAGATTATTGTGAATGGGGAATTAACAGATTTATTTAATATAGAGAAAGGTACCAGGCAGGGTTGTCCTTTATCCCCTTTATTGTTTGTTTTAACTTTAGAGGTTTTACTGAATAGGATTAGAGCTTCAGATGAATTAAAAGGTGTACAGATTAGACAACATGATTACAGATTATGTGCTTTCGCGGATGATTTACTTGTGACATTGACTCAGCCAATACAGTCGGCTCAGAGATTGATGGAGATTATCCAAAATTATGGAAGGGTATCAGGTTTTAAATTAAATATATCCAAGACAAAGATGTTGGTTAAAAATTTAGATGATAAATTAAAACAAGACTTGGAAAGAATAACGGGTTGTGAGATAGTCAAGAAAGTTAAATATCTAGGAATCTATATAGAAGCTTCTAATGGGAAATTGTACAAGAATAACTATGAATTTTTATGGAACAAGATACAAATAGAATTGGAGAAATGGAAAAAATTACAATTATCTATGTTGGGTAGGATAGCTGCAATTAAAATGAATGTATTGCCGAAATTTTTATTCTTATTTCAAATGTTACCAATACTTAAAAAGGATGGGAACTTAGAGGAGTGGCAGAAAGGAATTAATAGATTTATTTGGAATGGCAAGAAACCAAGGGTTAAATTAAAAATTATTCAAGATACAAGGGAGAGAGGTGATCTGAAAATGCCCAATTTTAAGTTATATTATTATGCTGCAGTTTTAGTAGCAATAAGTGATTGGATTAACCTAACTAACGAGAGAATATTGAATATAGAAGGGTATGGGTTATTGTATGGGTTGCATGCGTACTTAGTCTATGATAAAAAGTTGGACAGGAGTTTTAAAGAGCATTTATTGAGAAATGCTCTGTTGCGTGTCTGGAAAAAGTTTTATTATAAGTTAAATGGAAAAATTCCTCTATGGACAGTTCCCAGGCACGCAATAGAGAGTATAAATAGACAACAAATTCAAGATGTGGTACCTTATGAGAAGCTCTTAACTAAAGAAGGGAATAGTTTAGTATTGAAATCATTAAATAGGTCAAGGGAAGAAGGAATAGTTCACAATTGGTATTCACATGTACAACTTCAGACTAGATGGCAAAAAGATGTTAAGATGGGTTTTTCGCTAAAGGATGATAAATTAATTAAACAAGTTAGAGATCAAAGAATTATGCATATTAAAAGATTATATGATGCATTAATTGAAATTGATTCCGGAACTGAGCTAGTTAAAGATTGCATGATTAAGTGGGAATATAATTTTGGACAACCAATTATGATGGAAGCATGGAAAAGGATATGGGTGAAAAATGTAAAATTCACACAAGCACAGCACTTAAGAGAAAATTTTTATAAGATGTTTTATAGATGGCATTTAGACCCGAAAAAATTATCACTTATGTATTCAGATGTGCAACCCAAGTGTTGGAGATGTGAATCGATGGACGCTACTTATTTTCATATTTGGTGGAGTTGTAAAAAAATTAAGGCTTTTTGGATAAAAATATGGTGGATTCTTCAGAATATCTTGAAAAAGCGTATTGAATTTTCACCACAGTTGTTTCTGCTTGGCATCATAAAAGACTCTACCACCATAGAGACTAAGTTGATTTTGAACTTGATCACTGCGGCAAGATTATTGGTGGGACAATATTGGAAGACGTCTGAATTACCATCTATTGAAGAATGGACATTAAAAGTTATAAATATGGCAGAAATGGACAAGATATCCGCATATTTGAAGAATTACTCAAACAAAAAATTTATGATGGAGTGGAAAAAATGGATAGATTATATACAAAGGAAATATCAATTGAAGAAATTATATTTGGTATATAGTTAAATAGTTATATAATAAGTAGTTTAGTGGGGTTTCTTGAGTTTCTACCCTGTACTCACTCTGGGAAGTCGGGGGGGAGGTGGGAGGGTGTTTATAATTGATATACTATGTTTTCTCAACTGTAATTGGGGTTGATATAAGAATATGCAATTATAGGTATTAAGGGGTTGCTCGGGTGGCCTCCGGGCACCACATCGGATGGAAAGAGGAAGGAGGAGTGAAGGTAGAGGTAAGTAGTAAGATGGCAAGAGGGTTAAGAGGGAGAAGAGTGGGATAGAGGTGGGTGGAGTAGAGAAAGGAGAGAGAAAGTAGGTAGATAGAAGGTAAGAGGAAGGGGGTTGGTTAGGGCTAGGGCGATGTGGTGGTGGTGGGGGGGGGGTACCGAGCAGTTATATTGATTGTTTTGTCAATGAGCTACATGATTGTTTTCAGTTGAGTTATTATTTCTTTTTTCTTTGTAAAAATTTAAAAAAAATCAATAAAAAATAATATGTATTATTCTTAGTATGAAGTATAGTATGAAGGAAGAAAAATGAAAATAAGAAACAACAGGGCAACAAGGACAAATATTCTAAAGAAGAATAAGGGAGGAAAATGTAAATAATAGAAGATTACCATTATGAAATCGCTGTTAAAAAAAGGGGAGGAGTATATACTGTGTGTGTATGTGTATTATGTTTTCTTTTGTTTTGTTGGTTTAAAAATAAAAAAATATTAAAAAAAGAAAGAAGCAGCACACAACTAACAAACCCCTTCTGCCTAATCCAACCCAATCAGAAGCAGCCCCATTAAAACTGAGCAATTGATTTCTCCCCTTATATGGAAACATTGCAGGCCCACAACCTCCTCCTCAAAGAAAACATGCAGACACCTAGCAAAGAAACTTCAAATATCCCTAAAAAAGTCACATCAACAAACACACCTGAGATAAACAGAAAAGCGCCCCAGACTGCAGCCCCCCCAAAAGGAAGGTGAGTGTTGGTAATAGGAGATTCTGTCCTCAAAGGAACAAGAATCATCCATCTGCAGACAGGATATACAAACCAGGGAGGTATGTTGTCTCCCTGGAGCAAAAATCAAAGATATGGCTGAGAACCTAACCAAAATAATTAGGCCTACAGATTACTACTCTTTCCTCCTCCTCCACATTGGGACAAATGACACAACTAAGAACCTCAGTACAAACAACTAGGGCTAGGCAACTGTTGGACAGACAACAACAGGTAGGGGCTTCACAGCCGCAGGGGAGCCTGCAACAGCTGGGAATGCCACCACCGCAGTCTGTATATGTGCTTAAGAAACATTTTAGTTAGTCTGTGGGCTGATGGGAATCCTTTGTAGGGTTGGTGTTGCTGCTAACATTGGATGTTCCAGCTCTGACAAGTAGTGGAAATCGCAGCCAATTTCTCTGCTTTGCTTTTTACATGATCTTTCTTCTATTTAGAATCAGGTATAGAATGGGGTGGGGGGTGGGATGAATGCTTGAGCTCAGCTAGCTATAATAATAAACACTGCTTTGTGGGAATGACTTGTTAATGTTTTGGCGGGCTGAGGAGCTGGAGTGATAGCCCGTTTGAGGCTAATTGGAGAATGTGATTTATGAGGGCTGAGGAGCTGGAGTGAAAGCCCGTTTGAGGCTAATTGGAGAATGTGATTTATGACTGCTTATCAGGGGTGCGAATTGCAACTTGTTACTTTGTATCCAGGGGGAAGGTAAACTAGTTTTGGGTTCAGCTATGTAGTTCCGATACTTTATCTCCTGAATAAAATGTTCTTTAAGGGAGAATCCTTGCCTTGAAATTCTTTATTGGATTTCATCTATTGGAACCATGATACCATTGGCTAAAGGGTTGGTGTTGCCAAGAAAACGTTGGTTTCCTGGATCATGGACTGCATTTTCTATGTGAAGGACTCTTGGCAAGGAATGGGCTGCACCTCACAAAAACAGGCAAAAATGTACTCAGAAAAACATTGGCACAACTCATCAGGAGGGCTTTAAACTTAAACTGAGGAGGAAGGGTGACCAATCTTTAGAATCTCTAGAACCCAATCATAAATCCCAAGAAAACAAATCAAACAATGAGGTAGGCAATGATGAGAAAAAAAGAAAAACTCCAACAACAACCAGGAGATGCAGGAAGCACACCCACAGACAGGCATAAAAGTCTCAAATGTTTATATACAAATGCTCAAAGCTTGGGGAAAAAAGAGGACAAACTAGAAGCAATAGTACATGAGGGGGGTATGACATAGTTGGCATTACAGAAACCTGGTGGGACGAAACCCATGAATGGACTGGACTGATGGATGGATACAAATTGTTCACAAGAAACAGGTCTACAAAAAGAGGGGAAGTTGCATTATATGTAAGAGAACACTACATATCTACAGAAATGCACATGATCAAAGATAAAATCTCTCTAGAATGTATATGGGTCAATATAAAAGAGAAAAAAAAATGACATTGTCATAGGTGTATATTACAGGCCACCCAACCAATCAGAAGAAATAGATTGAATTTGCCAATTAGTTAACAAATGTATGTAGGAAGCATACCATAGTAATAACCATTGACCATGGTATCCTTCTGCGCCGGCTGGAGGGATTGGGAGTGGGGGACACCGTATTGCGGTGGTTCTCCTCCTATCTCACTGGTCGGTCGCAGTCAGTGTTTGTGGGGGGTCAGAGGTCCACCTCTAGGTTACTCCCATGTGGGGTGCCTCAGGGGTCGGTTCTCTCCCCCCGACATTTTAACATTTACATGAAGCCACTGGGTGAGATCATCCACCGGCATGGAGTGAGATACCATCAGTACGCTGATGATACTCAGCTGTACATTTCCACTCCTGGCCATATCAGTGAAACGGTTGACGTGATGTGCCGGTGTCTGGAGGCTGTGAGGGTTTGGATGGGTGTTAACAGATTAAGGCTCAACCCCGATAAGACAGAGTGGCTGTGGGTGATGCCTCCCAAGGACACTTCTATCTGTCCCTCGATTACCCTGGGGGGTGAATCTATAAACCCCTCAGAGAAAGTTCGCAACTTGGGAGTCCTCCTCGATCCACGGCTGACATTGGATCATCATTTGTCGGCAGTGGCGAGGGGGGCATTTGCCCAGGTTCGCCTGGTGCACCAGTTGCGTCCTTACTTGAATCGGGAGTCTCTCCTTACAGTCACACATGCCCTTGTCACCTCGAGGATCGACTACTGCAACGCTCTCTACATGGGGCTATCCTTGAAGAGTGTTCGGAGACTACAACTAGTGCAAAATGCAGCTGCGCGAGCAGTTGTGGGCCTTCCTCGTTGTGCCCACATTTCATCAACTCTCCGCATGCTGCATTGGTTGCCCATTGGTCTCCGAGCCCAATTCAAGGTGTTGGTTATTACCTATAAAGCCCTTCATGGCATGGGACCAGGATACTTATGGGACCGCCTTCTGCCACATACTTCTCTACGACCGGTGAGAGCGCACAGGGTCGGCCTCCTCCGGGTCCCGTCAGCGAAACAATGTCGTCTGGCGGGCCCTAGGGGGAGGGCTTTCTCTGTTGTGGCGCCCACCCTCTGGAACCAACTGCCTCCTGAAGTCCGCGTTTCCCCGACTCTCCCGGCCTTCCGAAAGAATGTAAAAACCTACCTCTGCCGGCAGGCCTGGGGATGATTGTTGATTGTGGTGTGACTGATGAGTATGTATGGGGTTTTATTTTTAATGTTTTTTGTTCGGATTTAGTCGAAATTGTTTTATATATATGCTGTGAGCCGCTCCGAGTCCTCGGAGAGGAGTGGCATACAAATCCGAATAAAATAAAATAAAAATAAGTAAAATAATGGGAGACTTCAACTATTTAGATACCCGTGTTTCCCTGATAGTAAGACACCCCCGATTGTAAAACGTATCGGGGGTGTCAGGGGGGGTCGGCTAATGTAAGCCGTACCCCGAAAGTAAGAGGTATATCTTACTTTCGGGGAAACACGGGGGCGGAGGGGAGGGAAGATGGACGCGCACACCCGGTGGAAACGGCGGGGCTGGGGAAGAGACGCCGAGGGGGGCAGCCGGACCTCCCCGTGCAAGCCGAGCCCCGAGCCTCTCCAGCCGCGCGCCGGGCCAGCAGACTGCGCAGGGAGAGCCGCCGCCGCCGCCACCCCAGCCGCCGCGGGTGAGGCTGGCTCGCCAAGCTCGGAGGGAAGGAGGCTCCCTCGCTTGCTCCGCACAGCCCCGCCGCCCTCTCGGCCCAGCGCGATGGGAAGCGGGGAGGCGCACCGGGAACCTCTCCTTGGCGCAGGGAGCTTCCTTCTGGCTGGTCGCCTCCCCGCCCTTCCCCGCCCCGCCGCCGCCGCCGCTCACTCACTCACTCACCCCGCCGCAGGGGGACGAGGGGAGGCGCACCAGGAACCTCTCCTTGGCGCAGGGAGCTTCCTTCTGGCTGGGAGAGGTTCCCGGTGCGCCTCCCCTCGTCCCCTTGCGGCGGGGTGAGTGAGTGAGTGAGCGGCGGCGGCGGGGCGGGGAAGGGAGGGGAGGGGAGCGGCGCAAAGCTCTGGATTCCGCTCCCCCCCGCCATGGCAGCCCCATCGCCTCACTCACCCGCCGCTTCGCTCGCGCTCCCTTTTCCGGTGACCAACCTCCCTTTCTTTTAACTTTGCAATTGGAAAAGAAAAAAAAAGACAAGGGAGGTTGGTCGCCGGAAAAGGGAGCGCGAGCGAAGCGGCGGGTGAGTGAGGCGATGGGGCTGGCATGGCGGGGGGGAGCGGAATCCAGAGGTTTGCGCCGCTCACCTCCCCACCCTTCCCCGCCCCGCCGCCGCCGCTCACTCACTCACCCTGCCGCAGGGGGACGAGGGGAGGCGCACCGGGAACCTCTCCTTGGCGCAGGGAGCTTCCTTCTGGCTGGTCACCTCCCCACCCTTCCCCGCCCCGCCGCCGCCGCCACTGCCGCCGCTCACTCACTCACTCACCCCGCCGCAGGGGGATGAGGGGAGGCGCACCGGGAACCTCTCCTTGGTGCAGGGAGCTTCCTTCTGGCTGGGAGAGGTTCCCGGGGTGAGTGAGTGAGCGGCAGCGGAGGCGGCGGGGCGGGGAAGGGAGGGGAGGGGAGCGGCGCAAAGCTCTGGATTCCGCTCCCCCCCACCACGCCAGCCCCATCGCCTCACTCACCCGCCGCTTCGCTTGCGCTCCCTTTTCCGGCGACCAACCTCCCTTTCTTTTAACTTTGCAATTGGAAAAGAAAAAAAAGAAAGGGAGGTTGGTCGCCGGAAAAGGGAGCGCGAGCGAAGCGGCGGGTGAGTGAGTGAGCGAGCTGGAGAGGCGGGTTTTCTTCCCGGTCTCTTGCTGCCCCAGCCAGAAGGAAGCTCCCTGCGCCAAGGAGAGGTTCCCAGTGTGCCTCCCCTCGTCCCCCTGCGGCGGGGTGAGTGAGTGAGCGGCGGCGGGGCGGGGAAGGGAGGGGAGGGGAGCGGCGCAAAGCTCTGGATTCCGCTCCCCCCGCCACGCCAGCCCCATCGCCTCCACCAGCTCCTTCCCCCGCGGCAGCGACGCCCGCTACTTCGTCCCGCCGCTTCCCATTGCGCTGGGCCGAGAGGGCGGCGGGGCTGTGCGGAGCAAGCGAGGGAGCCTCCTTCCCTCCGAGCTTGGCGAGCCAGCCTCGCCCGCGGCGGCTGGGGCGGCTGGGGCAGCGGCGGCTCTCCCTGCGCAGCCTGCTGGCCCGGCGCGCGGCTGGAGAGGCTCGGGGCTCGGCTTGTGCGGGGAGGTCCAGCTGCTCCCCTCAGCGTCTCTTCCCCGCCTCCTTCCCGACTCCCTCGGCCGACCTTCTTCCGGGGCGCCGTTCGCCAAAGTGCGCTCGCCCCGCTTTCCTGCCCCGCGAAAAGGCCGGAGCAAAGAGCTCGCGTGGCCGCCAGCCCTGTTAGCCCAGGGCCCGCCGGGGAATCGCCACAGGTACATTGCGCCGATGCGAGTGTTTGGAAAGAGTTGCCTCGCTTGCCCCGCCGCTTAGCCGAAAAGGCGCTGCAAGAGCGGCCGGCGCTCCCCTCCCCTCCCTTCCCTGCCGCCGCCGCCAGCCCAGAACATGCCTGCGCGCCGCCCCAGACCCGCGCCGGTCCCGCGCGCTCTGCAGGCGGATTTTAGGCGGCGGCGGCCACCTCCGTATAATTGGAGGTGTAATTCGAGAGGGGATTGTGGCGGACTCCGCGCGCGTGTGCCAAAGCCGGCTCCAATATAAGCCGTACCCCGAAAGTAAGACGTAGTGGGGGGGGTTTTGGGATAGAAAGAAAGTAAGATGCTGTCTTACTTTCGGGGAAACACGTAGCAGTGTCGGCTGATAATGATTCAGTCGAGATGACAGGGACTCGTCTTGATCCTGTTGTGTGGGAGGAGTTTGACCCTGTGGCACCCGATGAAGTGGACAAGGCCATTGGAGCTGTGAGTTCCGCCACCTGTTTATTGGACCCGTGCCCCTCCTGGCTGGTTTCAGCCAGCAGGGAGGTGATGCGGGGCTGGGTTCAGGAGATTGTCAACGCTTCTTTGAGGGATGGGTCCTTTCCGGCTCCCTGCAAGGAGGCAATTGTGCGCCCCCTCCTCAAGAAGCCTTCCCTGGACCCAGCTGTATTAAACAACTACCGTCCTGTCTCCAATCTTCCCTTTATAGGGAAGGTTGTTGAGAAGGTGGTGTCACTCCAGCTCCAACGGTCCTTGGATGAGGCTGATTATCTGGGCCCTCAACAGTCAGGATTCAGGCTCGGCTACTCCACGGAAACTGGTTTGGTTGCGCTGACGGATGATCTCTGGCGGGCCCGGGATAAGGGATTTTCCACTATCCTGGTGCTACTTGACCTCTCAGCGGCTTTCGATACCATTGACCATGGTATCCTTCTGCATCGACTGGAGGGGTTTCATTCCTCCCTTGTGGGGTCCCTCAGGGATCGGTCCTCTCCCCTCTGCTGTTTAATATCTACATGAAACCGCTGGGTGAGATCATCCGACAACACAGGGTGAGATATCATCAGTATGCTGATGATACCCAGCTTTACATCTCCACCCCGTGTCATTTCAGTGAAGCAGCGGAAGTGATGTGCCGATGTCTGGAGGCTGTTAGGGTTTGGATGGGTGCCAACAGGCTCAAGCTCAACCCCGACAAGACGGAGTGGCTATGGGTTCTGCCTCCCAAGGATAATTCAATCTATCTGTCCATCAGCCTGGGGGGGGAGCTTTTGACCCCCTCGGAGAAGGTCCGCAACTTGGGCGTCCTCCTCGATCCACAGCTAAATTTGGAACATCATTTTTCGGCTGTGGCGAGGAGGACATTTGCCCAGGTTCGCCTGGTGCACCAGTTGCGGCCCTATTTGGACCGGGAGTCTCTTCTCACAGTCACTCATGCCCTTATCACCTTGAGGCTCGACTACTGCAATACTCTCTACATGGGCTACCTTTGAAAAACGTTCGGAGACTTCAGGTAATGCAGAATGCAGCCGCGCGAGCAGTGTTGGACTTGCCCAGAAATGCCCACATTTCGGCATCACTCCGCGAGCTGCATTGGCTGCCAATTGGTCTCTGAACCCAATTCAAAGTGTTGGTTATGACCTATAAAGCCCTACATGGCATCGGACCAGGTTACTTACGGGACCGTCTGCTGCCCCATGAATCCCAGCGACCAGTTAGGGCCCACAGAGTCGGCCTTCTCCAGGTCCCGTCAGCCAGACAGTGTCGCCTGGTGGGGCCTAGGGGAAGAGCCTTCTCTGTTGCGGCCCCAGCCCTCTGGAACCAACTTCCCCCGGAGATCCGTGTCGCCCCCACCCTCTCCGCTTTTCGTAAATTACTCAAAACACACCTCTGCCGGCAGGCCTGGGGTAGTTAACATCTTGCCCCAAGCCAGTGTATGTCTGTGTGTATGCTGAATGATTGTTTTTTTTTAAAAATTAAGAGGTTTTATATTTACATGTATCTTTATATGTTGATTTCTACTGTGTTGTGAGCCGCCCTGAGTTCTCCGGAATAGGGCGGCATAGAAATCAAATAAATAATAATAATAATAATAATAATAATAACTGGGAGACAAACTCTACAGCAAGCGGGAGATCAAACAGATTCCTAACCAACCTAGCTGACAGCTTTGTCACCCAAAAGGTGAGGAGGGAGCTATACGTAAAGCTATACTGAACTTAATTCTTAGTTATAGAGAACAAGTGATAGAAGGAGTTGAAGTTGCTGGAACCTTGGGTGAAAGTGACCATGTCATACTTGAATTTAATGCAAATACTAGCAATTTAAAACAATCCAACCAGTGTCTTAAACTTCAAAAGAGCTTATTTTAACAAACTCAGCGAGAACCTAGGAAAGATTCCATGGATGAAAATCCTAAAGGGGAAAACAACCCAAGAAGCATGGGAAACTCTGAAAAATGTGATCATAAAAGCCCAGAACATCACAATACCACTGAAGAAGAAAAACAAAAATTCAAGAAGAACCCAGCATGGCTGCACAAAGATCTCTCTGACAAGCTGAAAGACAAGAAGGACAAATACAAAAAATGGAAAGTGGGGCACATAACTAAGGTTGATTATCAGCAGACAGCCAGAAGTCAGAAAAGCAAAGGCTCAGAACAAACAAAGACTCACAAGAGAAATCAAGGATAATAAGAAAAGTTTCTTCCAACATATTAACAACAAGAAAAAAGCCATGAAAACTGTAGGTCCACTAAAGGGAGAAGATGGCAAGGAAATAAGAGGCAATAGGGAGAAAGCAGAGCTGTTTAACTCATACTTTGCATCAGTCTTCACACAAAAAGAAACTATAGCCCAACATACCAAAAAAACCACTGCAAAAGACAAACTAGAAACAAAAATTAAAATAAGCAAGAAAATGGTAAGAGAACATCTATCTGACCTTGATGAATATAAATCACCGGGGCTGACAGATTACATCCCAGAGTTCTGAAGGAGCTGGCAGATGTTATCTCAGAACCATTGCATCACATCCTTCATAAATCCTGGAGCACTGGGGAAGTACCTGAGGATTGGAAAAGGGCTGATATGGTTCCCATCTTCAAGAAAGGGAAAAATCAGACCTTGGAAACTACAGACCAATCAGCCTAACATCAATACTTGGGAAGATCCTAAAAAAGATAATCAAAAAACAGATCTGCGAACAACTAGAAGCAAACAAAGTTATAACTAGTAGCCAGCATGGGTTTGTTAAAAACAGATCATGCCAAACCAATCTTATTTCATTCTTTGATAAAGTGATTAAACTAGTAGACCAGCGATATGCTGTGGACATAGTATACTTAAATTTCAATAAGGCATTTGATAAAGTAGACCACAACCTACTCCTTGGTAAGCTAGAAAAAGATGAAACAAACAACTTTACCAACAGATGGATCTGTAGCTGGCTGGCAAACTGTACTCAATAAGTAGACACTACATCCACATGGAGAGAAGTAAGCAGTGGGGTACCACAAGGTTTGGTTTTAGGTCCAGTACTCTTCAATATCTTCATCAATGACTTAAATGAGGGAATTGAAGGGGAACTCATCAAATTTGCAGATGACAGCAAATTGGCAGGAGTAGCCAACACCGCAGAAAACAAACTCAGGATCCATAAAGATCTTGACAAACTTGAACAATGGGTCCTATCCAACAAAATGAATTTCAGTGTGGAGAAAAGCAAAATTTTAGATTTAGGCAGGAAAAATCAAAGGCACAAGTACAGACTGGGCGAAACCTGGCTTAAAAACAGCAACTGTGAGAGGGACTTTGGAGTCCTAGTGGATGATCACTTGACCATGAACCAGCAGAGTGCAGCAGCAGCCAAAAAAGCAAATACAATCCTGATATCAACGCTGCTAACATCAGATGTTCTTGCCTGACAACAGATGGAAATGCAGCCATTTTCTCTATTGCTTTTAGAATTAGTTGATGCTGGGAGGGGGAATAGGGATGAGAGCCCAGCTAGTCATAACAATAATAACTTAGCCATGGGAACCCAAGGACATTGGGCCCAGAGCTTATAGTGTTTTGGCGGGCTGGAGAGTTGGTGAGAAAGCTTGTGCGTCAAGCTAATTGGGGAATGTGATTTATGACTGTTTATTGGAGGAGTTTATTGGAGTGTCTGACTAATGAAACACTTCAAAGAACTTTCAGGCATTGCTTAACCTAAAAAGCCTTTATTAGTGTAAAGGAGTGTCAGCACGGCATGGAGAATGCCAAGATCTGAATTTCCCTTCCTTTGCACATAATATTCCAGGCATTTCCCCTCTCCTATTTTGGGGTCATGATTCACATCTTCCAATTAGCCTGGAGGGCAAAGATTCACTTCCGTTTCCTTCCGCATGCTTTTCTCTCCTCTCTCATTCTCATCTGAATTAACTCTAAAAGTACCAGACAGTTCTGCATATTTTGTCAAAGCAAGAATATTCAATATTAGCAGTGTTGACATGTACTTTGTTACTTTTTATCCAGGGGAGGGGAATTTAGTGTCTGGTTTCAACTATGTAGTGCCGATACTTTGTTTCTTGAATAAAAGATTCTTTAAGGTAAACAATGCCTCAAAGTTCTTTTGAAGAGTTTCATCTGTCGGAACCATGACACCTGGTTTGTATAAACAGAGACATAGAATCAAGATCATGCAAAGTATTAGAACCGCTTTATAAAACCCTAGTACCACACCTGGAATACTGCAGCCAATTTTGGTCACCATATCACAAAAAAGATGTTGAGAGTTTGGAAAAAAATTCAGAGACGAGCAACTAAGATTTAATCAAGGCCTGGAGACTGAAACATATGAAGAACAGCTGCAGGACTTGGGTTTGGCTAGTCTAAAGAAAAGAAGAAACAGGGGCAAATGATAGCAGTATTCTGGTACTTGAGGGGCTCTCACAAAGAGAGTGGGGTCACGTTATTCATCAAAGCACCAGAGGGCAGGACAAGAAACAATGGATGGAAACTGATAAAAGAGAGAAGCAACCTGGAATTAAGGAGAAACTTCCTGACAGTGAGGACAATTAACCAGTGGAACAGCTTGCCTCCAGAAATCATGGGCACTCCATCACTGGAGATTTTTAAGAGGAAGCTGGACAGTCACTTGTCTGAGATGGTATGGGCGCTCCTGCTTGGGCTGGACTCCAAGGTCCAAGGTCCCTTCCAGCTGTATTCTATTCTATTAAGCGGCTCAAAACATTCAAAGGAAAGAAATTACAATAAAATCAAAGGAGGAAAAAAAGAAAGAAAGAAAAGATGGCAAGAATGATAGACTGGAAATGAAGCAAAGGACCCCACTTTTCCTTGCCAAAGACCTGGGTGAAGAGCCGGGTTCATGGCTCCCCTAAAGTCTAAACAATAGCAGAGTATGGACCTTCTGGATCTCAAGGAGAGCTTCATTCTAGAGGGCCAGGATTGAATAGAATAGAATAGAATAGAATAGAATAGAATAGAATAGAATAGAATAGAATAGAATAGAATATAATAGAATATAATAGAATATAATAGAATAGAATAGAATAGAATAGAATAGAATAGAATAGAATAGAATAGAGGAGTTGGAAGGGATCTTGTAGATCATCTAGTCCAGGGGTGTCAAACTGCCGGCCCGTGGGCTGGATGTGTCACATGGAAGCCATGCCCACCCCATTGCTGTCAATGGCAAAACAATCCTGATATGTTACGCAATATCATGTGATGTCACAAGTTTGACATGTCTGATGTAGTCCAACCCCCTGCCTAAGCAGAAGTCCCTACACCATATCTGACAGATGGCAGTCCAGTCTCTTCTTGAAAGCCTCCAGTGATGAAGTATCAACAACATCTGAAGGCAGTCTGTTCCATTGGTTGATTGTTCTCACTGTCAGAACATTTCTCCTTATTTCCAGGTTGAATCTCTCCTTGATCAGTTTCCATCCGTTATTTCTTCAGGTGCTTTGGAAAATAGGTTGACCCCCTCCTCTCTGTGACAGCTCCTCAAATATTAGAAGACTGCTAACATGTCTCCCCTGGTCCTTCTCTTCCCTGGACTAGCCATGCCCAGTTGCTGCAACCGTTCCTTACATATTTTAGCCTCCAGTCCCCTAATAATCTTTGTTGCTCTTCTCTGCACTTTTTCTAGAGTCTCAACATCTTTTTTTATAGATTGCTACAAAGAAGGTGTGATTCTATGGTCCTAATAAATGATGTTGTTTAATCAAAGGAACCTGGAGTGTGCCAACCCTGCCAGATCAAGATAACTGTACAGATACTGTGGGAGATAGACGGTCCCTCAAGTAACCAAGCCCTAAGCTGTGTATGGCTTTAGAAGTACTGAATTGCACTGGGAAGCAAGCTGGCCCTCAGTAAAGCTCATGAGGCAGAGATGTTACATGGGTGTATTGAAGCATGCTTGTCATTCTCTGTGCCATTGTCTTCTGGACCAGTTGGAACTTCCAGGTGGTCTTCAATGGCAGCACATGCAGATTGCATTGCAATAATCAAGCTGAAAGGTGACCAAGGCATGAATGACTATCTGAAGCACCCAGGCACAACTGGCACATTAAATGAAACTGTAAAGGTCTTTCTGGCTACAGTTGCCACCTTTCTTTGAGCTGGAACTGTGAGTCCAGGAAGACCCCCAGATTGTGTACCATCCCTGAAAGGGGAGTGCAATCCCATCCGAGATCAAAGATGGAATATCCCCAGATCTGGGTGGCCCAAACCCCAAAGCCATTTAGCCTTGGGCTGGAGATGGTTCTTCCCCATCCAAAACCGTACAACAATCTGTCCAGGGTGGAGATACTCACAAGGTCCAATTCCATAGAAGATGACAAAGAGGAAGATGAAAATGACACTCAAGTTGTGCATCCAGAAGAAGCGATGCTAGAATGAAAAAAGGCTTCTTTAAGCATAACAGCAACCACACACTGATTCCTAAGGCAATTGGAGATTTGAGGGGTCAAATTGAGTTAAGGGGACATTTGGCCCTCCTGATCTAGAATGGGGCTCCAGAAGTTTGCCCACAAAACATATCTGAATGGTCTTCATTTTGTCATCCATCCCATTTTCATTTTGCTTTACCTCACCATTGCCAGAAGCAGATACTTCTGCTTTTGTCAGAAAAAACACTAAAATATCTCTCTTACTTGGAATGAAAGGGTTACTGTGAGTGCAGCTAGCACCAGCACCATCGCAGCATATCCTCCCCATAGTAGAAGTTTCCGCCCAAAACGCTCAATCAGAGAACTCTGAAATGCAGGAAAAGGAAATACAGAGAAAATATATTTTGATGGGCTAATTGTGAGAATGCTAACAATTATTCTCCAAAATCTATTAACAGAATAACAGAGTTGAAAGGGACCCTGGAGGTCTTCTAGTCCAGCCCCCTGCTCAAACAGGAGACCCTAGACTAGGGTTGTCAAACTTGTCACATCACGTGATGTGTCGCAATGTATTGTGAGTTTTTTCCCATTGCCGGAGCTTCTGCATGATGTATCTAACCCACAGGCTGGCAGTTTGACACCCCTGCCCTAGACCATTTCAGACAAATGGCTGTCCAATCTTTTTAAAAAGTGCATAATTGCACCCACACAGATGATGCAAATCACATATTTGTCTCACAGAAAATCAGCTGTCAGCAAAGACTAATGGGGCCAGCACCACCTATCATCTTCAACCTGACTCTTGAGAAAAAGGAACACATGGTTTAATAAGGGTTAAATCTTTAATAAGGTCCCCCCTTCTTGCCTGTCCTCTTGAACTTACACACAGGATGGATGAGAGGCACTCGCAGATGCCAACACCCAGTGCAATGTATGGAATGAGGGATTCTTCAAACTGGGCTGTGCGAAAAACTTCGAATGAGTAGAAGTAGATCTAGAAAACAATAAAAAAATGAGAAGATAGCCAGTGTTTTTAGAAGGGAAGGAAAAGGAAAGAAGAGAAAGGTTATTATTATTTTTTTTAGGAAAAAGACCTTGGATCCAGTTATTAACACCTCATTTTAAGTAGGGGAGACTAATGTCCAAATCAGCCTGCAGCAAATAAAAAGGCCCAGAAACATGTTTTTTTCTTAAATGGTTCTATGATCTTGCAAATCTGGGTTTTGTGATGGGCTGAGCCACAGGTTGCGTTACTCTCTGCCAATAGTGACAGAGGACTGCAGCCATTGTGGGATTTCTTTGAGCAAAGACTCAACTGCATTGATGCCACACAGCTGCAGAGTGCTCATGACGGTGATCATCACATACAGTTGCCAGCGCAGTGATTGGGCCTTTAGCACTTCCAGGACTCGGAGACTTTTCGTGCAAGACATGGCTGCCTTTTCCCTCTTGATGTCATCAATCTCAGCTTGATGGTCACCCTCACCCCAGAGCTGTTTGATGGCTGTGGAAAGAAAGACACACATGATGGCACCCTTGTGTCCTTTTGCCCACTTGGCTGATCCTAGGTCAATGTACACTTTAGGAGATTGATTTATAGGTAATAAATCCATGAATCTTGTTGTGTATTAACCCAATTTCATAGGGCTGTTAAAACGGTTAACTAAAGATGTTCAATTCAAATCCTTAACTGACTGTGTATATGTATATTTATTTATTTATTTATTTATAAATAAAGGTGGTGGCACTCCAGCTGCAGCGGTCTCTGGAGGAAGCTGATTATCTGGGGCCTCTGCAGTCTGGGTTCAGGCCCGGCTACTCCACCGAAACTGCTTTGGTCGCTCTGATGGATGATCTCTGGCGGGCCCAGGATAGAGGCCAGTCCTCTTTCCTGGTGCTTCTTGACCTCTCAGTGGCGTTCGATACCATCGACCATGGTATCCTTTTGCGCCGGCTGGAGGGATTGGGAGTGGGGGGCACTGTGTTACGGTGGTTCTCCTCCTATCTCTCTGGTCACTCGCAGTCGGTGTTTGTGGGGGGTCAGAGGTCCACCTCTAGGTTACTCCCATGTGGGGTGCCTCAGGGGTCGGTTCTCTCCCCCCTACTTTCTAACATTTACATGAAGCCACTGGGTGAGATCATCCACCGGCACGGAGTGAGATACCATCAGTACGCTGATGATACTCAGCTGTACATCTCCACTCCTGGCCAAATCAGTGAAGCGGTTGAGGTGATGTGCCGGTGTCTGGAGGCTGTGAGGGTCTGGATGGGCGTTAACAGATTAAGGCTCAACCCCGATAAGACAGAGTGGCTGTGGGTGATGCTTCCCAAGGACACTTCCATCTGTCCTTCCATTACTCTGGGGGGTGAATCCATAAACCCCTCGGAGAAGGTCCGCAACTTGGGTGTCCTCCTCGATCCACGGCTGACATTGGAACATCATTTATCAACCGTGGCGAGGGGGGCATTTGCCCAGGTTCGCCTGGTGTACCAGTTGCGCCCTTATTTGGATCGGGAGTCTCTCCTCACAGTCACACATGCCCTTGTCACCTCGAGGATCGACTACTGCAACGCTCTCTACATGGGGCTACCCTTGAAGAGTGTTCGGAGACTACAATTAGTGCAAAACGTGGGCACGACGTGGAAGGCCCACAATTGCTCGCGCAGCAGGAAAAAATCAAAGGTTTAAGTACAGATTAGGCGAGACCTGGGTTAAAAACAACTGTGAGAGGGACCTTGGAATCCTAGTGGATGATCACTTGACCATGAGCCAGCAGTGTGCAGCAGCAGCCAAAAAAGCTAATACAATCCTGGGTTGTATAAACAGAGGCATAGAATCAAGATCTCTACATGGGGCTACCCTTGAAGAGTGTTCGGAGACTACAATTAGTGCAAAATGCAGCTGCGCGAGCAATTGTGGGCCTTCCACGTCGTGCCCACGTTTCGCCAACTCTCCGCATGCTGCATTGGTTGCCTATCGGTCTCCGAGCGCAATTCAAAGTGTTGGTCATTACCTATAAAGCCCTTTATGGCATTGGACCAGGATACTTATGGGACCATCTTCTGCCACATACTTCCCTACGACCGGTGAGAGCGCATAGGGTCGGCCTTCTCCGGGTCCCGTCAGCGAAACAATGTCGTCTGGCGGGCCCTAGGGGGAGGGGTTTCTCTGTTGTGGCGCCCACCCTCGGGAACCAACTGCCTCCTGAAGTCCGCGTTTCTCCCACTCTCCTGGCCTTCCGAAAGAATCTTAAAACCTACCTCTGCTGGCAGGCCTGTTGATGATTGTTGATTGTGGTGTGACTGATGAATATGTGTGGTGTTTTATTTTTAATGTTTTTGCTTGGACTTGATTAATTGTTGTTTTATATACTTGTTGTGAGCCGCTCCGAGTCTTCGGAGAGGAGCGGCATATAAGTCCGAACAAAATAATATATATATATATATATATATATATATATATATATATATATATATATATATATATATATATATATATATATATATATATATATATATATATATATATATATATATATATATATATATATATATATATATATATATATATATATATATATATATATATATATATATATATATATATATATATATATATATATTGCAAGCCTGTGTTTTAGGTGGGAATGTATTCTTTAAACTCATTGGCTACCGCCTAGTGGCAGTCCATTTAAATAAGAGTCAAGCGGCTGTTAGAGCCACTTCTGTGTGGATTGAATAAATGAACTGTTACTTTCACTATGGTCTCTTCAATGCCTCACTGGTCCCAGTATATAACAGTGGCAATGAGGATGGGATATGCTGCTAAGGAAGAAAGAGCTGGAGGTCTAAGAACTAAGAGTCCCTAAGGGGTAAGACCAGGCATCAGCACCCTGGTAGGAACAGCGTTCCTCCCTTCTGCCTGCTAGCAAGCCACGCTAGAGCCACCACTATCCTAAGGGATCTGTCCCTAAGATTCGCACAGAAGCCATTAGCAGCATAAGGCATTGAGAGACTGCAAGGACCCACTTCAATCCACATTTTAAGAAAGCAGAACTCTTGGAAACGGTCTCTTTCAACAGGAACTTTTATTAAAAGAAACTGATAGTGGGCATGATAGACAGGGATTCCCTTACAATTCGATGTTTTAAAGTGTCCCTAAGCAGCCCCCACCCCACAGTTCTTCCGGGCGATTCAAATCAGCAGATTTCTAGGTATTAACTCCAGGAGAGATAACATCCATCCGCTCCATTGGAATGATCATTCAACATCTCCTCACACAGATCCCAGATGTTGCATCTCCCCCCCCCTTCTCTCACTGGCCAGTAAGGGAGAAGAAGTTCAGAGGAGCATAGGATGAAATGGCTACATTGTTATGGTTAGCAGATCCAAAGTGAATCAACAAAAGATTACTTTGTAGTGAATAGAGGAAGTGAAAGTCATAAAACCCCCATGTATATCCCCCTCCCCCTTAGTAGCATGACAGGATCCAGGAGAGAGTCAAATTGGGTTTATATCAGAGAATATAGATAGAAATGAAATATAACTGGACTTCCGATTCCGGGTCACGGCGCTTCTAGTCGTACAAAGAGACTTGTCTCCTCGTCGGCTAGCCTCCCTCAGCCGGTAGACCCTTATACAGGTCTAAAGTCGCCCTGGAGGGTGCGACTTCCGTCAAAGAGGCTTTGCTTGGCTGTGGAGGAGCGGCGGCTCCTCCAGCTGTCTGGGCCAGACTCTGAGAGCTGATGGAGAAACGTAGCTGCTAGAAACGGCAAGTCAAAGAACAGCTAAGCTTGAAACCCACCGTGGTGAATCCGGGTGAGATCTTTCTTTTTCACCCCTCTCTTTATGCTTTTTTGCTTTTTTTTGCCTGTAAGAGCTTTGTTGGAAATATTTCCCTGGCTTGGAAAGGCAGCTTTTACTCGTCTGGGAAGAAAGGCAAACTAAAGAATAGAAGAAAGCTTTAAAAACTACATTTCTTTTTCATACAAGTACATTTTGGGGTACTGGAAAAAACTCTTTTTTCTTCCTAAGAACTTTATTATTAGTGTATGTTGTTGTCTCTTTTTTTTTGAGTACTTCTTTCTCTATTTTTCCCTGAAAAAATAGAAAAAAGGGAAAGAGAAAGAAAAGAAAAGAAAAAAAATGAAATGACTTTTGAAAAAAGATTTCTTAGCTTACTGAAGACATTTACTGGCTAAAAGCTAATATTGCAATTGGAGAGGAGATGATTTCCTTATAAGAAAGTTAATTGGATGTTTGAACATTCTTTTAAAATGGAGCTGCACTCACATCTAAACTGTAAACTTATTCTGGAAAAAATCTATGAGACTAAAGAGGAAATATGTGTTACAATGAAAGAGCTTACTACAAAATTAAGAGCCAGAATCTCTCCTTCAAACTTCAAAATTGACTTTCAGATTGTACCTGATTCTTTTATAAAACAGACTACACAAGAAGAGGACTTAACTGAGAATAAAGAGAAATTGATTTTGCCTTATATGCAATTCACCTATGGCGCTAAGAATCAGAAAAAGCAAAGACTGGGATTTGAAATGTTAAAGCAACGAGACTTTATGGTTAAAAAAAATCAGAGGGCCAATCCAGAGGCCAAGATGGTTCTCACTGATCCAAATGCTACTACAAGCAATAAAGAGAGACCTATCAGTTGGAAAGGAAGCTCTGCTATGGAAACTTACTTGGCATTTGAAAAAAACCTAGAATAAGACTGAAAAAAAAGAGTGAAAGTTAAAGTTTTATGTAATGGACTAAAGGCAATCTAGAATTATGGACTGATTTAAGGACCAAGATTATGAGTTAGATGTAAGAAAAATGGGCAATTAATGGAAGATATATAAAATTTACCTATATGAAAATTATTGATGATTTATTTGTTTGATGATTAATGAATTGAAATATCTTAAAATTTGATGTTATCTTGTTAGTTTAAAGAGATTGATTGATGGATTAGATAGCTTTAGGATAGATTAACATTTTAGCTTAAAAAGGAGACATTTTTAGGTAATGAATTAAAGGCAATTTAGATTTATGGATTGATTTTAGGATTAAGTATGAGTTACAAGTAAGAGAAAAAAGGGGTGATTAATGAAATATATATTAAATGGTTTAAGAATGTGTTCTTTTTTTAGGACAATAGAGTTACTCACAAGAAAATTATTATGTAATCTTGAGTTAATCTAATAAGATGATTTCTGTTTGATAATATCAATGTTATTAGTTATGACAATTAATTGGATATGATTTGAACTATGTTTAATGGATCGAAAGAACTTAAGGTCTGATTTTTCTTTTTTTTCTTTTCTTTTTGTCTGTTAGTTAAAAGAGATTGATTAGTTGAAAAAAACAGACTAGATATGTATAGGATAGACTAATACTTTATTTTAATAAAGGGATATTAGTGGAAGAAGAATCAAATAAAATTTATGATAAAAACCAAGGAACTAGAATATATTTGGAAGGGATACCCGAATTGATAAAGTTTGTATTTAAAGTTAATTTGATCATGGTTGTATAAATTTTTAAAAGTTTTAGAAACAGGTATAGGTTGATTAAATTTAAGCTAGATTGAATTATTTTAAATAAATTATATTATTTAAGGAAAAAGAGAGGGAATGTTAGAGGTATTGATTGAATTATGTATAAATGTTTTGTTTTTGGATGATTGTCTACCCCAACACCACTGTGTGCCTTGAGCACTTTGTTGTAAAAATAAAAAAAACCAATAAAATTTAGAAATGAAATATAACTGGATTCTGACAGAGACTCAGTAACAGACAGCTATGGCCAAGGTAGGCAAGCTATCTGAATTCGACGTATCACATCCAGAGCAATGGAGCTCTTATGTTTTCCGGGTCAAAAATTACCTGAGAGCAAACCAGGTCAGGGAAGATGGACTAAAGGCTGCAACATTACTATGTATATGCGGTCAGGGAACTTTTGCCATAGCCAAAAATCTAATCGCCCCAGCCAGCTTGGAGTCAGTTACCTACGCTGACTTAAAAAGAAGACTCAAAGAACACTTTGAACCAAGACTATCATTGCATGGAGACACATGTTTGAGCAGAGAGAACAGCAGCCAGAGGAGTCAGCTGCTGAATTCCTGGCTGCCCTGAGACAGGTGTCCAGACTCTGCGAATTTCCAGATTTAGAAGATCGGCTCAGGGACCGGCTGGTATGTGGCCTAAGAAACAGAGACTTACAGCAGAGCCTGGTGCCAGAATGCTGTTCATCATGAAGATTCAGAGACAGTAGACGACCCGGACAAGGACACTCAGATCGACCGGGTGCAGAAGCTTCCAGGAAGAAGGCAGCGGCCACTTGACAAGGCAGCCTTCTTCCCTAGCTGTGCTGGCTGCGGAGGACGGCATCAGCACTCAGAGTGCAGGTTTCGTACGTCTGTGTGCTGAGCATGTGGCAAACAGGGCCACATTGCTATCGTCTGTAAAGGTCACCAGAGGGAATCTCCACCCGAAGACTTCCCCAGGAGAGGTAAAGGGGCCCCAGGAATTTTTCAGAGTGTGATGGAGTGTATGCTCAAAAATATTTCAGGTGTGTGTCCTTATTTTGACAACGTGCTAATTGCTGGGGAGTCAGCAGAAATATTAGCAGAACATCTAAGAGCTGTTCTTCAGTGCTTCCACAAAGCGGGGCTGAAGCTCAAGAGAGATAAATGTCAAATAGGTGTGAACTCCACAGAGTTCCTGGGATTCCAGATAGACGCTGCCTGAATCCACCCCGCTGACTCAAAGTTTAAGGCTTTTCAGCAGGCTCCCAGACCTAAGTTAAAGGGGGAGCTGCAGGCATTTTTAGGGTTACTTAACTTCTACTATGCATTCCTTCCTCATAAGGCAGCTTTAGCAAAGCCTCTGCATAGGCTCCTGGATAAAAGGGCACCATGGCAGTGGACTGGTGTCCACGAAAACAGTTTCAAACAGTCAAACCACTGCTGTCTTCAGACTCTGTGTTAACACATTTCTATGAAAAACTGCCGATCAGTATTGCATATGATGCTTCATCATATGAGATAGGAGCAGTTTTGAGCCATTTAATGACTGACGGGCAGCAAGCTCCCATAGCATATTATTCAAGGACACTTTCCCCAGCGGAAAGAAATTACACACAAATTGATAAGGAGGCTTTAGCCATAGTTGCAGGAATAAAGAAATTCCACAATTTCCTTTATGGTCACGTATTTACAGTCTTTACAGACCACAAGCCTCTTCTAAGTCTGTTTACTGCAGACAAGCAAACCCCTCAGATCCTTTCCCCAAGGATTCTGAAGTGGTCAATATTTATGGCAGCCTACAATTACAGGCTAGTCCATAAGCCTGGCAAAGAAATGGGCCACGCTGACGCACTCAGCAGGTTGCCCCTGCCTAATTTAGAATCAGACCCCGCACCTGCTGCACACATCCTGGCAATCCAGGATCTGCCAAAGTCTCCCCTTCACACAGGGGATGTGGCTTCTGAAACAGCCACTGACAAAACAGTCGTGTTTTGAACTGGGTGCTGAGGGGGTGGCCAGGAACCAGTCCTGAGACAGAATTTCACAGCTTCATCAGAAGACAAGATGAGCTATCAGCATACAAGGGCTGCATTTTATGGGGAAGTAATGTCCCACACACATTAAGGCCAAGAGTCTTAGAATGTCTGCATGAGGGACATCCTGGAATAGTCAGGTTGAAGACACTCGCAAGAAGCTACCTATGGTGGCCAGGGTTGGATAATGATATTGAGGCTCAAGTGAAAGGATGCCAGGTTTGCCAGCAGGCCAGACCTGAAATGCCTCAAGCCCCAGTACATCGCTGGAAGACCACGCAAACCTCCTGGTCTAGGATTCACATAGACTATGCAGGACTCTTCCAAGGACAGGTGTTCCTCATTGTAGTGGACAATTACTCCAAGTGGCTTGAGGTAGCACCTGTCCCTACTATGACTACTGCCAGGACCATCCAGGAACTGCGCAGAATCTTTGCCACACATGGCTTTCCTGATGTAATTGTGTCAGATAATGAGGATTAATTTATTGCTGCTGAGTTTCAGTCCTTCTTAAGGACTAACATGATTAGATATGCTGCCTCAGCCCCCTTTCATCCTGCTTCAAATGGCTAAGCAGAACATATGGTCAGGATGACCAAGGAGTCACTAATATGAATTGCATCTGGGGATTGGCATCACTGGCTGGCAGACTTTCTGCTCTGCCAGCATATAACCCCTTGCACATCAACGGGCTGCAGCCTAGCGGAACGGAGATGGGGATGCCGGCTGACCATGAAGCTGGACTATCTCCACCTGGACTGAGTAGCAACAGAAACAGCACAGCCCAAGCGCCCGAGGAATTTGCAAGTTGGCGATCGAGTTTGGACAAGGAACTATGGACAAGGGGCACTGTGGGTGGTAGCTCTGGTTTGCAAGGTGTCAGGGCCACTGTCATGCAAAGTGGTCCTGGAAGACGGGCGTGTATTGTGCCACCACATTGATCAGCTGCATTGGTGGCAGGCTAATCAGTCCCTGGCCACTGACAAAGAGGAGAGCAGGGAGCTGCTTGTCAGCTGCGATGCGCCTGAGTCTCCCGGGTCTTGCGAGACTCACAGAGAAATACAGGATAACTTAACTTTGGTTGAGTCACCACAGACTGGAGGGACCATGCCCACAGAACAGAATTTGCTTGTGGACTTGTTCCCCAGTCTTTCTGGAACTGCTGTTCAGAGACACGAGCACTGGTTTACCCAGCCAGATCAGCCAAAGAGACACTGGTCTTGTTAAGTTCTGGGTTCGAATGTAATCACGAAGACACATGGTGAAACTAAGTGTTCTTTATTCTTGTCTCTGCTCTCTTACAGCCAACAAAAGTAAAGCAGGCTTCTTTTAAAGACGATGGACCCGGACTATGGCAAACAATGTAACTAAGCATTTCTTTTCTTGCACATGCGCGCAAGGCTGGCGCCGCTCAGTCTGGTCCTGGGCAGCCAGCGTTGTGTGCATGCGCACAAGGCTGGCGCCGACCAGTCTGGTCCCAGGCAGCCTTGGAATGCCCGGGACCAATGCAACGTCCTGAGCCTGCTTTTGCAGGCTCAGGACACAACACCCCTCCCCCCTAGATGGAACATTCCTGATACCCATACAGGTGTCTATTCACTGGCAGGATGTTATACAGTCCAGTAATTAAATGCAATGAGCCTGAATGTTTCCGAAATCAACAATATTACACATTCTATCCGAATGCTTCCTGTATTCAGGGTCCTCCTAAAATATCCTTATTGACTTGACAGCAACTTCACAAATTCCCTAAGATATTTGGGTGGGTACTTGGCCCGCTGCAACCTTCTCAGGCCAGATGAGATTTCCTGGCCCCTCTGTTCACCTACCAGGCAAGGCAGGCCAGGGCGTTGCTGCCTCAAATTCCCAGGTGAGCCAGGTGAGGGTGCCTGGTCTACCTGCTTGCCCACCAGGCTAGGCAGGCCAGGACTTTGCTGCCCAGAATACCTGGTTGATCCGCCCTGCTGCTGGCTGGCTGGACCCTCTAAGTCCAAGTCAGCATACCTTGGAGGGGTGGAAGTCCCCGAGTCCACAATGGACCCCTCTTGGGAACACTGTCCCTCGAGCCCAAGGCCAGCAGATGGAGAGGGCTGGGTAGCGAAAGTGCCCCAGTACTCTGTGGCCCCCAAGCACATGTGAGAGGTGCCAGAGTCAAGAGTCGCCTCCATGGCAACCCCCCCTTGCTGGTGACTTCCTTTTGGGAGCAATTGCGGAATTAGGCAAGCACCCTTGATGGAATTCCTTTTCTCTTACTGCTAGTGATTTGTGTGGACACCCCAGGTCAGTCTCCCTGTCTGGAGTACTATCTGACATATGTGAATACTGTGGATACCCCTGGTGTGACTCCCTGTCTGGAGTAATTATGGATGTGTGGGATGACCCCCTATCCAGTGAATTCCTGTTTGGAGCACTTGTGGAACCTTGGGATGAATCCCAAACAGCCTCAGTAGCAGCTAGTGAGGGCCTGTTAGGCCTGGGAAACTGTGACCCAGAATGCATATTATGGTCCTCCTCCCTCCCCAGAGCAGAGCCAGGAGCGGAAGGGTGAGAGTCCAGTCTCCATTGCAGTTGGTCTATGTGTCTGCGAAGAACGTGGCCGTCACCCAAGGCAACTTCGTATGACAATGGCCCAGAGACCTTGCAGACCACAGGTGTGACCCAGAGATGTCCAGGCCCATAGTTTCTTGCCCAAATCGGATCGCCCACCTGGAGTCTCCTAGGTGCCCGCGGTTGTGACACCTGTGAAGCCACCAGGTCAGGGTGCAGCCTGTCCAGTTTAGTGATGAGGTGACGACCCCAGCGGAGTTCAGCGGGGCTCTTCCCTGTGGCAGTGCATGGTGTGGTGCAATGTGCAAGAAGGAAATCTGCTAACCTGTGATGCCAGTTACCATAAGTCAGTTTCTTGAAGGCAACTTTGGTTGTGCACACCATCCTCTCTGCCAGCCTGTTGGAAGATGGATGAAAGGGAGCCAAAGTTGCATGGTGGATCATGTTGGCCTGGAGAAAAGCCTGGAACTCAGAAAAGGTAAATTGAGGGCCGTTATCTGAAACCAGCACATCTGGAAGACCGTGTGATGCAAAAATTCCTCTCAACACTTGGATAGTCCTGGCAGTAGTAGTGGAGGAAACAGGAACAACCTCTAGCCACTTGGAATGGCTGTCAACAACAACCAGGAAGAATTGCCCCTGAAAGGGCCCAGTGTAATCTATATGTACCCTAGACCATGGGGTTTGAGTTTCCTCCCACCTATGTTCTGGGGCTTGAGGCATTTCAGGCCTAGACTGTTGGCACACTTGACACCCGTGCACCTGAGCTTCGATGGCTTTATCGAGTTCAGGCCATCAAAGATGGCTGCGCGCAAGCGCTTTTATCCTGACTGTACCAGGATGTCCCTCATGCAAAGAGATCAAGATTCTAGACCTCAGTGAGGCTGGGATCACTACCCTGCTTCCCCATAACAGGCAACCCTTAAAGGTGGACAACTCATGCTTCTTGAGCCAGAAGCTTCGGAACTCAGAATCAGGGCACTTGTCAGGCCATCCTGACAGCACCCATGTCAGCACGCGTGTAAGCGTGTGATCAGTAGCAGTTTCTGCAGCCACATCCCTAGCATTGAGGGGAGACTCAGACAACTCCTGGATGGACAGAATATTATCAGCTGGAGCAGGATCTGGTTCTACTTGGTTCAGGGGTAGTCTACTCAGGCCATCAGCATGGCCCATTTCTTTCCCAGGTTTGTGAACCAATGTATAGTCATATGCTGACAGGAAAATGGACCATCTCAGCATACGAGGAGAAATAATGTGTGGGGTCTGTTTATTAGTTGTAAACAAACCCAGCAGAGGCTTATGGTCAGTAAAGACCGTGAAGTGGCAGCCATATAAGAAATCATGAAATTTCTTAATGCCAGCCACTATGGCCAAGGCTTCTCTGTCAATTTGAGTGTAATTTTGCTCTGCAGAAGACAGAGTCCTTGAATAATAGGCCACAGGGACCTATGGGTAAGTACAGCTCCCACCCCATAAGGAGATGCATCGCAAATGATGCAAACAGGCAGTTGCTCATTGAAATGTGCTAAAACAGCGTTAGAAGTGAGCAAGGCTTTAACCTCATTGAAACTCTTTTCATGGACTTTAATCCACTGCCAAGGAGCCTACTTGTCTAAGACCCTGTATAGTGGCTCTGCTACTGCAGCTTTATATGGGAGAAACTCATACTAAAAATTTAATAGCCCCAAAAAGGCTTGCAGCTCACTCTTAGACTTGGGGCTTGGGGCCTGCTGGATAGCTTGCAATTAAGTTTCAGCAGGGTGAATGCCTTGAGCATCTATCCTGAATCCTAAGAAGTCAGTATCTTTCTTTAGTTTAAGGCCTGCTTTTCGAAAATGAAGCAAGACAGCCCTTAACCTCTCTGCTAAATTTTGAGATGATTCCCCAGCAATGAGGACATCATCAAAGTATGAACATACCCCAGGAATACCTCGAAGTGTGCTTTCCATGACACTTTGGAATATGCCAGGGGCTACATTTACCCCAAATTGCAGTCTCTTGACCTTAAATGCTCCTCTGTGAGTTACAATAGTCTGGGCCTCTGCAGCTGCCTCATCAACAGGAAGCTGTTGATAGGTTTGTGCCAGGTCCAGCTTTGCAAAAATACGCCCCCCCTTGAGGAAGGCCTTAATGTGACTTACCACAGGTACTGCATAAGTTTGCTGTTGCAGCGCCTTATTCAGTGTACACTTGTAATCTGCATATATACGTATGTCCCCATTAGCCTTTAGAGGCGTTACTATGGGGGTTTCCCATGGACTTGAGTCCACAGGTTCCAGAATGCCTTGCTGGAGCAATTTGTCCAGCTCAGCATCAATCTTACCCTTGAGGGAAAAAGGTACCCTCCTAAGTTTAATCCTGATTAGCGTGATGTTTGGGTGTAACCTTAGTGAAATGGGAGGCCCCTTGTAGGATCCTAACACATCTGCAAACTCCCTGCAGACTTCTGCAAGGCTCAACATTTGCAGATGGTGCAGCCCAGTTACCTGGATCCCTAGAGCCTCAAACCAATCAAGTCCAATAAGACTTGTACATTCACCCCCAACAACCACCACATCTAGGGGACCCTCAAAATCCTTATGCTGTACTCTAAGGGTGGCCTCCCCCTTAACACACACCATAGAATTCTGAAAATCTGTGAGTATTAGATTGAATGGCCTGAGTTTAATTCGAAGGCCACTGCTGCTGCATATCCTTTTGAAGGTATTAATGGAAATAATGGAGAGAGCGGACCCAGTGTCCAATTCCATTGATAAGGGAACCCTTTGCAACCTTAAGTTGATGGACAGTTTCTTCTTAAGGGGCTTATGTGTTCCTGTTCTCAAAATACTCCTGCGTGATGCGCAGAAGCCCACCCTATGTTGGCTGGGGACCCTGGTACCTTTCAGATGCAATTCTTCATGAGGTTGGACCTTCTGGCAACCCAAACAGATGGATGCTATGTGGCCTTGCCTGCCACATGCTCTGCAGATGGCAGAATGAAACTTGCAGTTAGCTCGCTTGTGGTGATCTCCACACCCGAAGCATTGAAGAGATGCTGGAGCCTTTTCCTGACATTCCTTCTGCCTCCTTTCAGCTGGCTGGTAGAGCCTATTCACCTCCTCTTCAGGATCCTCGTCCGATCCTTCTCGAACGTCCTCTAGATGGACTGTAGCTGTCTCTGGAGTGCTTCTGGTGAGCCGTAATGTCTTCACAGCCCCACCTGCTGCTTCCTCAACTGTCACCTCCCGTAGTGCATCTTGGAAAGAGACTTCTTCCTTAGCAAAAATCTTCTGCTGCAAGTCTCTGTTCCTTAGCCCACAAATGAATCTATCTCACAGCCTCTCTTCCAGGCCTTTGAATTCACAAGGCCTGGCTATTCTCCTTAAAGCCGCAATAAAGTCTGTAGCAGATTCACCCTGCTTCTGGTCCCTCTGTTCAAACACGTGCCTCCAAGCAATAACAGACAACTTTGGTGGAAGTGTTCCTTCAACAGCTTCTTCAAGTCAGTATATGCCACTGACTCCAGAGGTGCAGGGGCCACCAGGTTTTCTGCAATTTCAAAAGCCTCCTGTCCACACACACACAGCAGAGTTGCAGCCTTCAAGCCATCTTCTCTAATTTGATTTACTCTGAAGTAATTCTCCACTCTTGCTACATAAGAATTCCATTTCTCTGGGTGTGAGACATCAAAATCAGACAAACGCCCAATTTTTGCCATTCTTAGTTGCAAACTTCACCACTTGCTCTCCTGCAAACTTTTCTAAGGGAAAGAGTCCTGTAGCCGAACACACCCTCCAGTGACTCTGTACTGGCAGGCTGGGACTCTGATTCAGAGGCTGTCTTCCCTCTTCAGGACTTCTTAGATAAATCTTCAAAATTTCCTTTTTTTTGTTTGCAGAACATCCCACCCTCGTCGCCAGTGTTAAGTTCTGGGTTCGAATGTAATCACGAAGACAAATGATGAAACTAAGAGTTCTTTATTCTTATCTCTGATCTCTTACAACCAACAACAAACAAAAGTAAAGCAGGCTTCTTTTAAAGACGATGGACCCGGACTACGGCAAATAATGTAACTAAGCATTTCTTTTCTTGCGCATGCGCGCAAGGCTGGCGCCGCTCAGTCTGGTCCTGGGCAGCCAGCGTTGTGTGCATGTGCACAAGGTTGGCACCGACCAGTCTGGTCCCAGGTAGCCTTGGAAGGCCCGGGACAAATGCAACATCCCGAGCCTGCTTTTGCAGATTCAGGACACAAAAGGTCTACCCGGCCAGATCAGCCAAAGAGACACCGGTCTACCTGGCCCAATCAGTCAAAGAGACACTGGTCTACCCGAAGCAAGCGGGTTGAAGAGCCCTGGTCTACCCAGTCAATCACCGGGAACTTCTGGCAGTGGCTTGGCGATCAGCATAGTCGTGGAAGTCGCCTGCCTATTTACAAGAGTATGTACATTTTCTTGATGTGTAATTTATCTAGGGGGAAGGGGTGTTGTGTATTAACCCAATTTCATAGGGCTGTTAAAATGGTTAACTAAAGATATTCAATTCAAATCTTTAACTGACTGTATGTATATATATATATACATACTGCAGACTGCCCAGGTTCGAATCCCGGAAGGGTGAGTTCTGACTGAAGAGAGTTAAGAAACTCGAAATAGCTATATCAGAAATCCCTTATTTCTTTGTCAACAATTTTAAACTATATATATATAGTTTAAGCAAAAGGAAAGAATGATTCTTTCCTCCCATATTTGGGTTTACAGGGTGCAATCTAAAAAATAAAACACTTGACACATATCCTTACTCCCTGACTACTGACAAAGCGGGAGAGAACTTGTGGCTCAATAGGTTAAAGCATCTGCTTAGCATGCAGACTGCCCAGGTTCGAATCCCAGAAGGGTGAGTCTGACTGAAGAGAGTTAAGAAACTCGAAATAGCTATATCAGAAATTCCCTTATTTCTTTGTCAACAATTTTAAACAACATATATATATTTGTGCTTGCTGGATGGCTCTGGGTTGAGCTGAAACAAGCAAAAGGAAAGAATGATTCTTTCCTCCCATATTTGGGTTTACAGGGTGCAATCTAAAAAATAAAACACTTGACATATATATATATATAGTCAGAATTCACCCATCTGACTGAAGAGAGGTAAATAACTCGAAATAGCTATCTCAGAAATCCCTTATTTCTTTGTTAACAATTTTAAACAACATATATATATTTGTGCTTGCAGATGGCTCTGGGTTGAGCTGAAACAAGCAAAGGAAAGAATGATTTCTTCCTCCCATATTTGGGTTTACAGGGTGCAATCTAAAAAATAACCACTTGACACACACACACACACACACACACACACACACACACACACACACACACACATATATATAAGCCTGTGTTTTAGGCGGGAATATATGCTTTAAACTCATTGGCTGCCGCCTAGTAGCGGTCCATATAAATAAGAGTCAAGCGGCTTCTGTGTGGATTGAATAAACGAGCTGTTACTTTCACTACGGTCTCTTCAATGCCTCACCGGTCCCAGTATATAAAAATTTATTATGGAGATGGGGCAAAGTTATGAATTAATATTTATGTATTATTGATAAGCTATTGCCAGCTGTTCTAAGTTTATACAAAATCAGAATACAATACTGTAATAAATTCTTACAATACTGTAAAAACAGTAAAACAGTAAAGAGTATGAAACATAGCTCTTTCTTAACTGATTAATTAATCAAAGTCCTGCCAGAAAAGTATTTTTTGAGGTAGGGACCTTTTTTCTCTTGCCTGATCCTAATCTGACCTTGAATCTGACCAAATGGTGCAAAAATTGTTTGAAGCTATATAATTATTTTGCCTCTGAACTGAACTTTTGCCACCAGGATCCTTTGAGAAGTTTCCTAGTAGAGACAGGATGTTATTGTTGGAGCTGTTCTTCAGGCTTACTGTTCTCTTGTGCCTGTTTCTCAAGAAAAGCCCAGCTAAACATAACTATTGTATACTATTTAGGGTAAGGAGCTTTAGCCATCAAAGTAGCTTTCAAAAGACAGTATTATCATATTGAGGGAGCCTGGCATATGTAGAATTGCAAACTCACCATCAGAATTTGTAGTACCTGCAGTCCACTCATAAACCTAACAAATGAGGCTTAAATGATCCCTGTTTTTCTCTCCATTTGATTCCAAGTATTTTACGTTCCAAGTAACCATAATAAGCAAGTTGACACTTGTCCTGGAAACCTGAATATAATAAAGTAAATCATGTTGCTTCCCTTCAAAGGGCCATTCTATTGGAAATGTTTGTAGCCATCAAAATATCTGATGACTGGTTGAAGGATTTACAAGAACGGTGATCCTTATGCTTAAGTCTGCATAACATCTGAATGGTATTTTAGAACAACATCTACCTTGTTTTCTAAATTTCCAGCAAGATAATTGGGTGGAACATTTGCCAGTTGCAGAATATGCATACGTGCATATCAGAAAACAATTCGTACTGTATGTCTCTTTTCGCTACTAAATATGGTGCCTTGATTCTCATTTGCACAAGACCCTTCTTTAAATTCAGCAGTGGAGAACTTTTGAGAATTAGTTAAATTAGTTAAAAACAGAACGTGCCAAACTAATCTTATTTCACTCTTCGACAAAGTGACTAAACCAGTAGACCAAAGAAACGCGGTGGACGTAGTATACTTAGATTTCAGTAAGGCATTTGACAAAGTAGACTACAACCTACTAATTGACAAGCTAGAAAAACATGGAATAGACAACATCACCACCAGATGGATCTGTAGCTGGCTGACAAACTGCACTCAATGAGTAGTCCTCAATGGCATTACATCCACATGGAGAGAAGTAAGCAGTGGGATAACACAAGGTTTCGTCTTAGGCCCAGGACTCTTCAATATCTTCATAAAGGACTTAGATGAGGGAATTGAAGGGGAACTCATCAAATTTGCAGATGACACCAAACTGTCAGGAATAACCAACATGCCAGAAGACAAATTCAGGATCCAAAAAGATCTTGACAAACTCGAACAATGGGCCCTATCCAACAAAATGAGTTTCCATATGGAGAAAAGCAAAGTCCTACACTTAGGCAGGAAAAACCAAAAGCACAAATACAGATTGGGCAAGACCCAGCTTAAAAACAGTAACTGTGAGAGGGACCTTGGAGTCCTAGTGGATGATCACTTGACCATGAACCAGCAGTGTGCAGCAGCAACCAAAAAAGCTAATACAATCCTGGGTTGTATAAACAGAGGCATAGAATAAAGATCACACGAAGTACTACCCTTCTGCTTCCCTTCTTGCTTGGGCAAGTTCCTTTCATTCTTCCATTTCACTTCTGTCTCCCATTTCAGTTAATGATAAATCTGAATATGAAGTTGCTTCCATCCTGGACTCTCAGTTGAATTGCACTCAAGAAGAAACTGGTAAGCAGTGTAGCCTTTGTAGCCATGGTATTGTCCAATATGTCCAAGTGCTTGATTTGTCATAGCTGCTTGGTCTTACTTACTTTCTTGGTTTCATTACTTTTTAATGCTTCTTCCTTTATTAGGTCATTTCATATATTTTTGGCTATCCTTAGTGTATTTAGCCAGAGTATTTTGCCTTCACAGTGGGAAACAATAAAGAGGAAGTCAATCCATTTTTCCAAAGCCTTGAGAGGTAGGACATCAAGTAATGAATGGAAATTATCAAGTAGAGAACTTTCCTGACAGTGAGAACTATTAACCAGTGAATGGCTTCTCTCCAGAAGTTGTGGATGCGCTCTCACTGGAGGTTTTAAAGAAGAGATTGGACAGCCATTTGTTCAGAACAGTATACGGTCTCCTGCTTGTGCAGAGGATTGGACTAGAAGATCTCCAAAGTCTCTTCCAACTCTGTTATTATGTATTCTGTATCTATCAAGGTCACTACATGACTCTAGTGCCTGGTTGATGGTTGATTTGCCAAGCATTTGATCTAGTGCTTCTAGTTCACTTTGTATCTGGTATATAATTACTGCAAAGGATTGAAGAAGTGGGCTAATCCAAGTGTTGATGGTTTTAATAGTATTTCCACCATTAAGCATAGATTTCAAGACTTTCCTTATGCTTTCTGTATATTCTTTGGTTATATTGTATTGACCTCCAAGTGTCTAATGTTATCTGATTGTTGGAGTCCCAGATGTTTATAAATATCCTTTGTGGTGAGACTTAGTTTGTTTTCAACTGGCATTTTAATTCCATCACTTTTTACCCAATTTTCAGTTCAGGAGATGGCATGGCGATGGAAAAACATAAATCTCAGGTTTCCTTGGTGGCAGCTCTCCCAGATATCAGGCAGGACAGGTTGATGTCTCTTCCCACTTCCTCTCTTTGTAAGAGCAGATCCCCAGCCTCTCTCTCCACAGCTGCATTATTGGTCCTGCTTGCCTCCAAGGCAGAGGACTGCTTGACCTGACAAGCTTCCAAGTGTAACAGTATATCCCTGCCCTGTTCTCCTTTGGGCTGGAGAAGGAGGATCCTACCTTTCAGGAAAGCCTCTTCATTGTCTTTCTGTATCAGAAGGTACGGTGGGGAGTCAGGAAAGCATGGGAGCATCACCAACTGGATTGTGGCTGTGAGCCCACTAAAAGCCAATAACAGGGGCCACAAGGACTCGGATCCCAAAATTTCCCTGCAGAAAAAGGAAGAACATAAGGGAAGGCTTTGGTTTTTCTCCACCAGACCTTATTTGCTCACTACATTATTCACCACATTCTGCAAATCTCTGCAGAGTCAAGAACTCTTGGCATGAATACTGGACTCCACCTGCGGATTTTACTTTGCTAGTCATTGACGACTACAGGGACCGGTGCTCATCTTCATTTCAAGGCCATTGAGCCAGCACTGTCTGAAGACATTTCACGGTTATGTTGCCAACATGACGTCACAGAGCACTGCTATCTTCCCACCAAAGTGGAACCTATTTATTTATCCTATCACATGGAGCTTGGGTCTTGAATCTGGGCTGCTGGCTTTCCAGCCAACCAGCTCGGTGTCTTAATCACTGAGCCAATGCACCACCCAGCATGGGGGGGGATTATGCAATCTTCTTCCCTACCCTTGGAAGAAAATTCCTACTCCAAGACTCTTGGGACTGAATGGCATTTAAAATTTAAATCAAAATAGATAATACAGATTTGTTTAAACAGCGAATAATCTGTCTAATTATCAGCCAACATAATATTTTTATTATGCTATTTTAAAAAGTGGGAATAGGATTTGAGGTTTTCCACTGGAAAGTTACTCTTATTGTAAGCAATGCAAGATCACACTGTTTGGCCTATTTGAAATTCTGTAGAATGAAATTTCATCCAAAAAGGAGGGAAACTTGAGATTCTAAAGTTTATGTTCCTGAATTTACCATAACATTTTCAAAATATTTTTGCCTCATCTGTATCTGGGTCATTTATTTTTGGAGGAAAAAAGAGATGGCTGATCAAATTTCAATTGTACAACAATTATCAAGATAATGAATAATCCAGTTCATGTCATAATATTTTCACATCTTCAGGTTCAATGCTCCAGTTTCAACTGAAATGAAAAATTGTGAAATTGAAGCTTAAATTAAATGTTTACTTCAGACATCTGGTGATTTAAATGGCTTTCACTGAGTGTGTTTTGGAAAGGGACTTACCCAAGACCAATGATTTGTCCTGCAACTTTGCCGAGTGTCAGAAAAACGGCGACTGTGGCATTTGTAAATCCCCGCAACTTCTTTGGTGAAATCTCTCCCACATATTGAGGATGTATATTGAAAGAAAACCCTTCAGAAAGGAAAAGGGTGGCAAAGAAGAGTATTGAAAATTGACCAGCATGTCATCTAAGAGGTCATGTCATTAAAACCATCTTACATTGCAGAGAGGCATTACTGAGTTATGGGCAATTGAGTGAGAAGGATTACAATGACACCAACTGAATCAGAAGGGAAGAAAGAGAGAGGGAGAGGCCTGTGTCAAGAAGGACGCTGAGTTAACCACACTTGAATCAGCCTCTCCTCTAAAACACTGTATCACAGCAGAATTTTGCCCATATACCAATCCCATATAGCTACCAATGCCAATCCCATATAGAAGGCGTCCAAGGAGGATCATCTCAAAAGATTTGGCCATCTTGCTGAACCCCATGAACAGGGCAGCAGTCAGCATGATCAGGTTGGTGAGCATCTGGCACTTCTTTCTGCAACAGAAGGGGAGGATGTGAGAGACAGGCATTTTCAGAGTTTTCCCAGCAAAGCACAACATTGAATTGTTTTCAGTTTCTATTGAAATATGAACTTTTATAATTTTCAGAGCAATTCGTCAGGGCAGCATACTGTATCCATGCAAGGGGATGTGCTTGCCTTAAGTACAGCTGACTCCTGCACTCCCAAATGAAGGAGGAGAATGCTAACCACCAGCAAAGGAAAAACAGTGCTATTCAAGTTCTGTTTCGATTTAATCAAAACCAAGTTTTTCCCTAGGAAGCTGTTGAAGAGCAGGATGGAGGGGCAAGATGGAAGCATAATCGATGTCACCATATACAGGTAGTCTTTGGTTAATGACCGTAATTGGGACTCGATTTTCCATCACTGAACAATGTAGTCATAAAATGCAATGGCAATCCCAGCACCCCCCCTTACCATTATTAAGTGAGGATCGAGTGGTTAAGCGAGGATCTCCTGACAACTTCCTGCTGGCTTGCAATGAGCAAGGTCAGTGGGGAAGCTGGCAGGAAGAGGCAGATCCCAGGTAGCTCACAAGCAGATGGGCGGAAGTAGGAGGCTGCTGCCAGGTGCAAGAGAGGGTATGAGGGCTGGCAAGGTGTCATCTGAGTGGTTTGAGGCTTGGGGTGGCTGCTGCAGGGTACAGGAGGGAGCTTGAGGAGGGGCCAGTGAGTGCTGCTGGGGCTGTGGGAGGCTGCTGCCGAGGGAGGGGGAATTTACTTGAGTGATTTGTGAAATGTAAATGCTGGGGGCTGTAACTGTTCTAAGTACGAGCCAGTTGCCAAGCACCCTGTGTGGCTGCTGGGGAGGCCAGAATTTTGGGGACCCCTTGTAAGTACCACTCATGCAGCAGTATCGTAACTTTGGTGACTGAATAAGTGGTTGTTAATCAAGAACTACACATAAGGAGGGTTCAGATGCACAGAGTCCTTGACTGAAAACAACAAATGAGCCCCAAATCTCCATTACTAAGCAAGGTACTCACTAAGTGAGTTGCACCTCATTTTACAACCTTGTCCTGCCATAGTTGTTTAGTGAAACACCGTAGTTGTTCAGTGAATCATGCAGTCATTAAGCAAATCTGGCTTCCCCCATTGACTTTCCTTGTTGGAAGCCAGCTGGGAAGGTTACAAATGTGGTCACGTGACCCCGGGACAGTGCAGCCATCATAAATACCTGCCGGTTGCGAAAGTTTTGATCCTGCGACCATGGGAATACTGCAACAGTTGTAAGTGTGAAAACCAGTTATAAGTCACTTTTTTCAGGGTAACTTGGAATGGTCACTAAAATGGCTGTAAGCTGTAATCTCAGATTTACAGAAGGACAAGAAGGAAAATCAAGAGAGAGTGAAGGCCCTGGAAATATTTAACGTCAAGGAAGAAGTATTGGAGGGCAGCACTGTGACCACTATCTTGACTTTTAGTTTTACCGTACCGTGTGAACACCCTGAATAGGGTGCCAAATGGCTACAACCAAGGTACAGTTTCAAACATTTTGAATATTTGGTACTTGGAGATAAGAAGTAAGGGCTACACTGTACACAGATCAAACTAGAGAAGAAGTTACTTTCTATATTTTGTGGTGAGGTATCCACAACAGATACTCCCTACGAGTCCTCCAATCCCGTAACTGGATACTATGAAGGACCACAACAAGATAACATTCTCTTGAGGCAGTGGTGAGCCATGTCGTTCCAGCCAGGTCTCATTAATGAATTTTTTAATATGCTGTGGATAAAGAAAATGCATTCATTTTACAGTTAATGAGTTTCTTCACTTTTTCACATGAGTTTACCTCTCAGCCACCCCAGCACAAAGCCCCAGCCATGCCACCACTCTGGGCATCCCAGGTCCTGGAACTCCCAGATGAGCGGCCTTGTCTGCCCCTGGCTGACGCGCCAATGTTTGGACTGAAGAAAAAGCCCATAGAAAGGAAGGGGCACTATCACTTACCTTGGAAGGATAGTTTATTACAGAAATGTGAAACCCGTAAGGGAAGCTGCCCCCAATTCCCAGCACGAGGATCATTTGGAATAGTCCCCGGTATTGAATCTGGAAAGAGAAAACACATTAAGGGAACACCAGTTTCCTACCAAAGTTGCATCCTCAAAGTCACCTCCTCCCTTTCCCACACCTGTGCACACAACTCAAGAGAGGGGAAGGACATCCATAAGGCTAGATTGCAGCATAGAATAATGTGCAGCTTCTCTGAGCAACTCTTCCTTTAGGGGGTTCCCAGGGGAAGGTGCCAAGTCAGCTGCCTCCCCCCCAATCAGACTGAATCTCCTTACAACCTCTGTCCAGCTGGAGAGTTCTCAGGCCTTCCACCAATGAAATCTCCCCTCTGGAACAAAGAGAAAAGTGTTCTGGGATCTTCCCGCTGAGAGCTCAGAAATACAGAACTGAACCTCCACATGCCAATGTCAAAGTTCCGGCTGAAAAGCCCAACAAAGCAAAACACCAGAGACATTGCGGTCTCTAATGTAAACTTTATTAGGCAAGTTAAAAGGAATACCAGCACTGGCAATATGGCGGGAAACAGATAATTAAAAGTATAAAACTTTCCCTCCCCTCTGTGACAGTTCAGGTCACATTGTCCAATTAATCTTCCAGCAATTGTTATGGGAAAAAACTTCGGTTCGCCAAAACATCTCCTCAGTGGCTTCAGCTCTCATGCTGATAAGGAACACCTGTGGATCCCAAGCTCTTCCCTCTCCCCCCCTTAACTGTAGGCAAGCTAGAAGCACAACAGCAGTCCTAAAGACAGTAAATTTTGTAGCTTGACAGGCTGCCCCCCTAGAAAGGAGGGGGAACCTGGAAAACAAAAGGAATACACATCATTGCTTATTAATCCTTCCTTTGTACTGGTCCCGGCTTCTGGGGGTACTCAGCATGGAATCATTTTATCAAACAATCTGCTCTCACATGCTGGACTTTTATCCATCTAGCTTCTGACATCAGATAACCCTCCCACTGGATTAAGTACTGAAATTTCTCTTTGTGGATTCTAGAATCGAGGATTCACTTAACCTCATAATGCATTTCCCCTTCTACCATTATTGAGCCTGGGGCTGCCTCCCTTACTGGTCTCCTTGTGGATCTCCTGTATGGCTTCAGCAAATTGCAATGGAATACTGGGTGCACTTTTCTCAACAATCTTAGTTGTTTTAGCTCTACTGTCACTGGGCTAATGATTTTATGAAGGGGAATTTTGGCCCTAACTTCTTACAATTTTGTCTCAACTTAAGATACTTAGTAGACAGATACACTTTATCTCCTACATAGAATGTTTCCTGGGGAGCCCATTTTTTATCTGCTTTCCCCCCCTGGTTTTCAGCTGCCTTAAAGCTGTCTTAGCATCGCTCCAGACCCATTGGAACAAACCCACCCAGTCACTTAGGGTGCTCGAGGAGGGGGGCTTCTGTGGGCACTCTACTATTGGCACAAATTCCACCCCTGTGGCTAACTTAAATGGGGTGAAACCGATGCTGCTGTGTACTGCATTGTTATACACTACCTCTGCAAAAGGCAAAAGCTCTGCCCAGTTTGTTTGCTGGTAGTTGACATAGCAACACAGGTGCTGCTCCTCTATTGCGTTAGCTCATTCTGCAGATCCATTCGTACTCAGATGGAAAGCAGAACTGAGCCCCTGGGAGGACCCAATCATCCTTGCAAACTCCCTCTAGAAGTTAGCAGTGAACTGGACCCCACAATCTGAAATGATGTGCTTAGGTGTTCCATGTAGCTGGTAGATGTGTTGCAAAAACAACTTCACTAGCTTCTGGGCTGAGAGGAGTCCAGCACATGTGATGAAGGGGGCTTGCTTGGAAAACAAATCTACCACAGTCCAGATCATGGTCTTCCCCAACTCTCCGGTAGCTCCACTACAAAGTCCATAGCTATCTCCTCCCAGGGTCTGGTCAGATCAACCTCAATGATCTGGGCTGCTGCTCACAATTTCTCCTTCCCCTTCTTTGGAGGCTTCTTTGGCTTCAAGGGTGCCATGGGAGCCATCTGGGATTGGCACTGGGCACATCACTGCCCTGTGGCCTTCCTGGCCACAGTGAAAGCACATGAGATGACCCTGTGGGTACTGGAGACACTGCCACTGGCTGCTTTCTTCCCAAGGCATGCTTCTCTTGGCTTTTCTTTGGCCATGGTCCGAAACCCCCATGGCCCTTGTACACCAGGAAGTCTAGCTCCACAGTAGTGACCAACTGGTACCAGTCACTGAGCTGGTTTGGGATCCCTCAGACCAGGTACAGGTGAAACAGGTCATGGCTCAGTCTCTCTCAGAAGTATTGAGTCAAGAGCTGCTCTGGCTAGTGCCTCAACTTCCTAGCAATCTTCCTGAAGTCTCTGATGTACTCAGCCATGGTTCTATTCCCTGTCTGTCATTGCGGACTTTTGCCTCCACTCATTGGGTTTGTGTGTGGTCCCCGAATTGGGCTCTGAGACTACAGAGAAACATGTTCAGGTCTGCCAGCTCAGGGGCACCTTCACTGTGGAGATCTGTCATCCATTCCGCTGCCTCTCCTTTGAGGTTGGCCACCACAACATCCATTCAGACCTCATTGTCAGGGTAATCCTCTCCATGCTGGTCAAAGTGGGTCCAGACTTGGTTGAGGAAAAACGCCAACTTCTAGGGCAGTGGTGGTGAACCTATGGCATGCATGCCAGAGGCGGCACTCAGAGCCCTCTCTGTGGGCACGTGCACCATCGCCCCAACCCCACCTCCCCCATGGCCCCACCAGCAGTCCCCCACGAGGAGTTGCCCCCTGAGCACAGCCCACCATGGAGCAGCATAGCCAAGGACATGGCAGCTGGGCAATGGGGACAAGACTCCGCTCTCGCACCCCATCATGCACAGCTAATGCTGCAGGGCGCAGGCAGAAGGCATGGCTACCATGGCGCTACTGGGCCACCTGGGCAATCTGCGGCAGGCTGTGGAGGCAGTGGGTGGCCCTGCAGCAGGGGGAGGGTGGGCTGGGACAGAGGTGGGCAGAGTAGGGGTGGAGCTGGGACAGGATGGGGGCGGGGGCAGTTTTGGGGCACTCGGTCTCTAAAAGGTTCACCATCACTGTTCTAGAGGTTCCCGTCAATAGTTGCCCTCTGTTGCAGAGTTGGAGGTGGCTTTGGAGCGGGCCAGGGTCTCGGCATCCAAACCATGTGTAAATGCTGCTAACATCGGATGTTCTTGCTTGACAATATATGAAGATACAGACATTTTCTATTTAACCTGTGTATTACTTTTAGAGTTAAAATTAGATAGTGCTGGAAGGGAGGGGGGAAGAATGTACTTGGGGACTAGTTAGCCATAATAATATCTCAGTAGGGTATTCGTCAAGGTTAGTTGTAATAAGAGGAGATAATGGGAGGGAAAGTTCACACTTCAAACTAATTGGAGAATGTGATTAATGACTGTTAAATGAAGGAGTGAGTTATGCTTTGTTACGGTGTGTTGGGGGAGGAGAATTCAGATTTTGGCTTCTCTATGTAAGTGCCAAAGCTACGTTGCAATTAAAAGATTCTTTAAGGTAAACAATGCCTAAAAGTTCTTTGAAGAGCTTCTTCTTTCGGAACCATGACATCAAGCCAAAATCCACAAACTTTTCAAACCATTTAGGGATCCCGGGCCCCAGTCGTTGTTCCTAAACTAAAAGAATAGACTGACAAAGATTCAGGAAACATCTCATCATGGAAGAAGAAAAATTGCCTGAAGCCAACACCCCGGCAGGAGCAGCTTCCCTGGGGGAAGCAAGACCAAAGCAATTAGAAGAGCTGATTTGGTCATCAGACTGGGATAAGCCCAGCGAAGGCTCCAGAGGCTTCAAAACAGCCCTGTCACCCTCCAAGACTTCGAAAGCAGATGAGCTGGAGCCACAACAAAGGGATTCTTACATATTGCATCCCCACATCTGTGGAATGCTGTCAGGCTGTCTGCCACCGAAGACTCTAGTGAGTGGAAATACCCATCTGCAACTTGTAGTGGGTCAGTAGAATATTTGGCAGAAAGATTTGAAGAACTAGAAGTGAGAGGTGGAGAGCAGCTCCTGTTGAGAGAGGCCTCCAACCCCTCCCTCGCAGATCAAACAGCCTTTCAGACCCTGGGGTCCCCTGCCAGGGCCTCCAGCCTCATAGAGAGAGAGAACCCCAGCCTGGGCTCCCAACAGCAATGGGGAATTTGGCTGCCCCACAGATGGGCGGTCAGCCATCTCTGAGCTTACATCAACTAAGCCTTGCAACAGCTTGGGGTGCTGCAGAAGCCAGGAGAGCAACAGCTGGTGGGCCCACAAATGAGGGAGGGCCAGCAACAACCCCCACTCATCCAGCAACCATTGAGGGGCCTGCAGCAGCAGAGGGCACCACCAGACCCTGCAGTCCAACAGCAGAGAAGTCCACTGCAACCCCCACTTGAACAGACACCATTGAGAGGCCTACAGCAGCAGGGGGCGCCACCAGCCCCTGCTGGCCAACAACAGAGAAGACAGCAGCAGCCCCCGCCCAGGCAGCAACCTTTGGAAAACCTCCAGCAAATCGAGAGGCCAGTACTACCGGTATTGCAACCACAGCAGGGTGGATGGCCACATGTGCAACCCCTGGGCATGTGCCAACAGCCAGGGTGGGGCCGGCTGCAACTGGGGGTGCCACATCAACAGTGAAGGGCTCAGCAGCTGTTGGATCAGCAGCCAGGATGGGGCCAACAGCAACAGGGGGAGCACGAGCACAGTGGGGAGCCCAGCAGCTATTGAACCAGCAGCCAGGGTGGGGCCAGCAGCAACAGCCAAAGTAGGGGCCGCAACAGCCTGTAATTGCACCACCCTTCAGAGCAACCTTCGATGGGGACCTAGAGAAGTTGTTTTTTTTCTCAACCAAGTACGCTCTCATTTGAACCACTGGGCATATCTCTACCTGGACCCAGGTGCTATGGTTGATGTGATTGTGTCCAGCCTAGAGGGAGAAGCATCAGAATGACTGAACAATTTATATAATGAGCAAGCCCCCGAACTGGAGGACCCCTACCTCTTCCTCCTAGGGCTGAGAGAAAGATTTGAGAACCTATCCATTGGCCTCAAAGCAGGAGAACAAATCTACAAAATAAAACAAGCCGGCAGGCCTGCCCTGGAGTACGTGCGAGAGTTCTGCAAGATAGCAGGTTGAATAGAGGGGTGGCCTGAGCAATTCCTAATCCACCACTTCATTGAAGGATTAGACGACCATCTCTCTCAGGCCTGCATCTATCGAGCAGTACCTGATCAGCTGCAGGTGTGGTACCAGACGTTCAGTGGTTCTAGACGTTCAGCTCACTGGCTATAAGAAGCCTCACCCACCTGAAACCGAGCCAAACCCAGAGCGACCCAGACGACAACCACCACCCCAAAAACCTCCAATGGCTACGATTGCTGAAAGACCCAGGCCACCTGCAGGCCCACCAATCATATGCTTCCGATGCGGACAGCAGGGACATTGAGCAGCGAACTGCCCAGTTCCCTACCTCTAACAGCAGAGCAGACCTGCAGCAAGGAAGAAACCTGATCAGCAGCCAACAAGAGAAAAATCCAACTGGATCACAGAGGAACTGGTTGCCCAAGTCACAACCCCCACACAGGAGGATGCCAGGACTAAGGCTGGATCCACTCCCGCTCTACCCTCTTTCGACAGCGATGATGAAGGAGAGAATGACCTGATGGTAAGTTGACACACCCCACCTTTTTCACTGCCTGCAAAACTAATAAAGCAAAGGCAGATTTAAAAGTGTTAGTTGATTCTGGATGCTCCTTATGTATTATTAGCTTGCCCTTTGCCATGAAATTGGGTATACGAGCAAAATTGCTCTCCAAGCCCATGAGGTTTGAGCAAGCCGATGGCTCCCTCATGGGAGGGACTCTTCTCATGCAATTAACTGAGCCCCTATGCCTAGAAATAGGTGAGCACTGGGAGTTTATTCGCTTCCTGGTGGCTCCAAAAATGACTGAGCCGGTGATCCTAGGGCTAGCCTGGTTAGACAAATGGAAACCATTTATCTGGTGGGAGAAAGGAATGAGAACTGTGAGACTACCTATAGAACCTAATCCTCCCGCTGATTCAACTGACGTTGTGGGACACCTTAGGCCACCCAATGAACGAGAGCACATGGCTGCCTCACCGCCACCAGGTGAATCACTCATCCCCAGTGAAAGCGGGACTTGGCGGAGGCATTTAGTGAAAAAGAATACGATGCCCTGCCCCCTCATAGACCAAATGACTGCTCTATTTTTTTTTTAAAATATTTTTATTGGTTTTTTTTTAAAAAAATTTTAACAGAAAAAAGAAACTAGTCATATCAAATCATAGTATTAAAATAAACAATCATCCATAAACAAAGCATAAATACATTTTCCAATGCATCTAATGATAATAACTCAACTGAAAATAAACATCTCAAACAAATAACCTTCATCGTTCTCTATCTCCAACCTATTATTCCCCCTTCTTATAAACTTCCACTTAAATCAATCTTCACTCCACCAAAGGCCACCCAGACAACCCTTTAGTAACAATAATTAATTATTCTTCCACCAGCCCCAAATACAGTTGAGAAAACATCTTATCTAAAATTATGATCCCTCCCTAACCCACGACTTCCCAGAATGATTACAGGGTATAACAAAAGAAAGCCCCACTACATCAAACATAATTATTGTATAATCTTAACAAGAATTTTAAACTATGTAATATATACATTCTCTAAATCAAAACAATCCATTAAAAAAAACTCATCTTATTAAAATTAAACAGATGATATTAATGACGATAACAATATCAATAAATCCCTCAGTTGAAAAAATAATAATAATAGTAGTAGCAATATCAATTACATTCTAAAAAAAACTCATCTTATTAGAATTAAACAAATGATATTAATAGCAATAACAATATCAATAAATCCCTCAGTTCAAAAAAAAGAATAATAATAATAATAATAATAATAATAATAATAATAATAATAACAATATCAATTACATTCTAATCAATTCAATTTCTCATAATATATCTTAATATATCTTCATTTAAACATCCTCACCAAAACCTTAGCTATAATATTTATCTTTAATTCAACCCATAATCTTAAATTAAGCTTAATTCCTTATTAAACAATTAACTCATCTTGTTAAGAATAATATTTATCATTCTATAAATTTCATTTAATCAATCGACTTCTGGGCTCTCTCATCTAAGAAATAAACCTCCATAATACAAACAAACTGTTTATAGCATTTCTAACTTACATTCCTTCAATTTTATCCAATCTATCTATCTCATCATTAAGTCAATCTAATGTCAAACCCAGATCATCAAAACAAATACATCCTTCGTCTATTTAATTGTGTCAACCATTAAACATCTTCTCTTGCATCTTACTCCTAATCTTGGTCCTCAATTCAGTCCATAATTATAAATTGCCAATAATTCCTTACATACAAGTTTAAATTTCATTATTTCAAACGAACTCTAGGTTTTTTTCCTAACCAAACAAGCCGCCATAACAGGGCCACCCTTTCAAATAATAAGTCTCTCTTCGTTATTTCTTCAGCCCCGTAAATAAATTGCTTCTGAAACTGAATCTTCCTTTCTTGAATCAATTCCTCTTGCTCTCCATAAATAAACTGCTCATCAAGCAAAGTCCATTTCACTTTGTAGCCTAATTGCTTCTTGAGGTGAAACAATGTCTCTCTTTTGTGAATTAAATCCTCTTCTTGGTGCTTAGCTGGATAGAATTCCTTTTCTTGAAGCAAAACCTCTTCCTCTCCATAAATAAACTTTTCATCAAGCAAAATCCAGTTATAGTCTTTATTCTCAGAAGTATCCTCTTCATTTCCCTGTTGATCTCCTAATTTCTCTTGTATTGTATAGTACTCAACAGAGGATTGTAATTCATTTGAAAGAGAGATTCCAGTTGAATGTTCTAACTCTTCTCCATATTCAAATTGTGATATAAATTGTTCAGCAGTAAGTTGTTCAGCTTCATTTAAAGGAAGGAATTTAGTACATATAGTAAATATTTCTGTAAAAGCCTCCTTCAAAAGTGCATTAATCTCTTTAAACTCTTGCGTAAAAATAAAAATCCCCTGTGTATCAGGTCTTTCTTCATAAAATTCATCAGTACAATCCAACATAGGTTCAGCATTTAACTGTAAATTCCGCTCCATTTTAAATTTCAGACAGTCAGAGCCATCTCTCTAACTGCACTTAAAGAAGCAGGAAGTAAGAAGTAACAAATCCACTTTCACTATCCAGCACTTTCCCTAACAATGAAAGCAGTGAAAGTTAAGCGCCATTTTGAAGCATTATGTTGATTGTATACGTTAGAAATGTATAGCCAAAAAGAAACAATAAAAATACTTGCAATCCATTTAAGACTCCTGTATTCATTCAGCCTGCTTACAGTCTCTCCAGTGTTGAACTTAAAAAAAGCAGAGGTGGTCGCGGCGTCTTTCTCTGTCAGAAGACAGAGGCATCTCTGGAAAGGAGCGTTCTCCGGAGCTATAGGGAGCTCACTCTTAATCCCTGAAAACTTATTTTCCAGGGATCTAAGAAGGCTCAACCTTACTCCCGATGCTCTACACCTCTCCTTTGCCCGGAGAGGGGATTTTTCACCGCGAAAAAACAGCTGATGAGCGCTGTTTTTCGCGGCTTTACAAATCCAGAGAGCGGAGTCTCACAAAGGAGACCCAGCAGCGCCGGCGGAGCCACCGGAAGGGGAAATGACTGCTCTATTGAATTGGTGCCAGGAGCCAAACTCCCACGACCAAGAATGTACGCTATGTTTCCCCCCAAAATTGCCAGCGGGTGAGGTGGAGAGTTTTTAAATATCCAAAGTGTCCAGCCTGTTTAACATCATGGCTGTGTTTGAGAGCATTAAGACGGAGGGCTTCAGGCAAATACAGTCCCCCCTTGTAAGCCAAGCCATCTCTGCATGTTAGGAAGGTTTGATTATCTTTGAACCATTGATCTTGTTTTATTTTCTTTACCCCAGGGTCATCAGGATTAGGGACCCTGCAAGGCATAAATTGAGCGGCAGTTTGTGGATTGGAGATAATTGCCTCGTTAACCTTCTCATGTTTGCTTTTGTATTGGGGTAATTGGGATAGTGCATCAGCTAGGAAGTTTTTTCCTCCTGGTATGTATTTTAGAGTGAAGTTGAAGCGGTTAAAGTACTGTGCCCACCGTACTTGCTTTGGGGACAGTTTTCAGTGCCTATAGGTTTTTGTGATCTGTCCATACTTCAAAAGGCACCTTGCTCCCTTCTAGATAGTGTTGCTAGTTTAACAACCCCCACCTAATTGTGAAGGCCTCTTTCTCCCAGATTGCCCATCTCCGTTCGCTTTCAGTAATTTTTTTAGAGGTGTAGGCACAGGGTTGCAGGACCCCACTTTTGTTCTTTTGCAGTAATACAGCTCCAACTGCCACATCACTGGCATTGGCTTGAATTACAAAGGGCTCCCCTGGGCAAGGGTGCTTTAGGACCGGTTCAGCAGCAAATAGTCTCTTTAAATTCTCAAAAGCTGTTTGACAGCCCATCGTCCATGCTAGTGGTTGGCACGGTCGTGGCCTCCCTCCTCTTTTACCTGTTTTGAGTAGTTCCATCAGGGGTTAGGGCAATCTCAGCAAAAGAAGGAATGAATTGACGATAGAAGTTGGCAAAACCTAGAAAGCTCTGGAGCTGTTTGCGAGTTTTGGGGGGGGTTGTCATTCGATTATAGCTTTCACCTTAGCTGGATCCATTTCAATGCCCTCATTGGAAATTCTGTAGCCAGGATAATCTAATTGGGTCTGGTGAAATTCACATTGTGACAATTTGGCATAAAGCTTGACATTCAATAGTTTCTTTAACACCTCTCACCAGCTTTATGTGATCAGTCATATTTGTGCTGTATATCAGGATATCATCAAGATACACCAAAACTCCTTTGTACAAGTGATCATGTAGGACCTCATTAATCAATTGCATGAATATGGCTGGAGCCCCCTGTAACCCATAGGACAGTTGAAGGCAGTTTTCCACTCGTCTCCCTCTTTTATCCTCACCCGTAATATGCCTCTCTCAGGTCTAATTTAGCGAAGACACTCCCCTTAGCCAGATGGGTTAGGGGTATTTGTTTTCCACACTCCCCTTAGCCAGGAGTGGGAGGGGTATTTGTTTTCCACACTCACAGTGTTGAGACCCTTATAGTCTACACAGAGACGAAGAGACCCATATTTTTTCTCTTTGAACAACACAGGGGCTCCCACGGTAGATTTGGCCCATTCGATGAACCCCCCCACTAGGTTTTTGTTCATGTATCGCTGCATCTCCTCCATTTTGAGGGAGGACATAGCATACATTCTCGGGTGTGGGAGTTTGGTTCCGGGCACCAGTCTTTGGGTCTGTGAGGGAGCAGGGCATCGCATTCTTTTTCACTAAATGGCTCCATCAGGTCCCAGTATTCATTGGGGATGAGTGGTTCGCCTGGCGGTGGTGAGGCAGCCATGTGCGCTCGCTCATTGGGTGGCCTAAGGTGTCCTGCAACATCGGTTGAATCAGTGGGAGGTTTAGGCCCTATAGGTAGTCTCACAGTTCTCATTCCTTTCTCCCACCAGAGAGAATTTGTCTAATTTGTTCTCCATTTGTCTAACCAGAGTAACCCTAGGATCACAGTCTAAGTCATTTTTGGAGCCACTAGGAAGCGAATAAACTCCTAGTGCGGACCTATTTCTAGGCGTAAGGGCTCAGTTAATTGCGTGACAAGAGTCCCTCCCATCAGGGAGCCATCAGCTTGCTCAAACCTCACAGGTGTGGAGAGCTGTTTTGCCCGTATGCCCATTTTCATGGCAAACAGCAGACCAATAATGCATCGGATGCATCCAGAATCGACTAGCACATTTAAATCCATTTGTGCCCCAGACTTAGGGATTATAAGTTTGGCGGGCAGTGAAAAAGGTGGGACTTGTCGACTCACCATTGGGTCATTCTCTCCTTCGTCGTCGCTGTCAAAGGAGAGTAGAGCAGGGGGGGGTCCACCCAGAATCCCGGCGTCCTCCTGTGTGGGCAACAGGTTCTTGCATGACACGGTTGGATTTTTCTCTTGTTAGCTGCTGGGCAAGTTTCCTTCTTGCCCCTGGTTCTGGTCTGCTCTGTAGTCAGGAGTAGGGGACTGGATAGTTTGCTGCTCGATGTCCCTCCTGTTTGCATTGGAAACACTTGATTGATGGGCCTGTAGGTGGCCTGGATCTGTCAGCCATCGCAGTAGCTGGAGGTTCTTGTGGGGTTGATTGCTGTTCAGATTCAGGTGGCGGAGGTTTCTTAGGGCAGGCGAGCTGAATGTCTAGCTTCACTGCTGCCTGGTACCATTCTTGCAGCTGATCAGGTACGGTTCGATAGATGCAGGCCTGAGAGAGGTGATCGTCTAATCCCTCAATGAAGTGATGGATTAGGGATTGTTCAGGCCACCCCTCTATTCGACCTGCTATCTTGCGAAATTCTTGCACATACTTCAGGGCAGGCCTGCCGGCTTGTTTTATTTTGTGGATGTGTTCTCTTACTTTAAGACCAATAGATGGGTCTTCAAATCTTTCTCTCAGCCCTAGGTGGAAGAGGTGGGAGTCCTCCAATTCGGGGGGGTGTTCATTATATAAATTGTTCAGCCATTCGGATGCTTCTCCCTCTAGGCTGGATGCAATCACATCCACAATGGCCCTCAGGTCTGGGTAGAGATAGGCCCAGCAATTCAAATGAGCACGCACTTGGTTGAGGAAAAAACCCTAGCTTCTCTGGGTCCCCATCAAAGGTTGCTTTGAAAAGTGGTGCAATTATATGCTGTTGGGGCTCCCACTGTGGCTGTTGCTGCTGGCCCCATCCTGGCTGCATATTTATGCCCAGGGGTTGCACGTTCGGGGGCTGTGGCCAATCTCCTGCTGTGGTCGTTCTCCCACCAGTTGCTGAACTCCTGGCTTCTGCATCACCCCAAGCTGTTGCAAGGCCTCTATTAGCTGTGGCAAACTCAGAGATTGCTGATCATCTACCTGCTGGCGAACCCAATCTCCCCATTGCTGCAGAGGCCTCAGAGTGGGATTCCCTCTCTCTTCAGGGTTGGAATCTCTGGCAGGGGAAGACAGGATCTGAAAGGCTTTCTGATGTGCAATGGATGGGCTGTAGGCTCCTCTCTGCAGGAATTGATTTCTGCTTTTCAACTCTGGGTTTTGAAATCTTTCCAGTGACTCATCCAAAACGTGAGTGGCAGGCAATTCATTAGCTCTTCACCATTCTGCTTTTGAAGTCTTTGCTCCCAGCTGGGAGATCTGCCAGAGTTCTTTCTCTCCCGGCTTGCCGGCTGTCGCTCCCCCCACCGGAGAAGCTGCTGCTGCTGGGGTGCTTGCCTCAGGCAATCTTTCTTCTTCCATTATGAGATCTTCTCCGAATCTTCGTCAGCAAATTCCTTTAGTTTAGGAACAGTGACTGGGGCACGGGACCCCTAAATGGTTTGGAAAGTTTGTGGATCTTGGCATGATGTCAGAGTTTCGACTAATGAAACATTTCAAAGAACTCCCAGGCATTGTTTATCCTAAAAAGTCTTTATTACAGTGTAACAGATTGTCAGCACATCATGGATGGATGCCAAGATCTGAAATCTCCACCCCAGAGCAGTTATTTTGCTAGCATTTTCCCTCCCTCTTTTGCTGTCATGAGTCACGTTCTCCAACGAGCCTGGGGGGGGGGGCAAATGTTGACTTCCTTCTGAAGCCCGCGCAATTGCTCTCTCTCTACACATTCTTTCTCCCCCCTTCCATTCTCATCTGAGTTAACTCTAAAAGTACCAGACAGTTCTGCATATTTTGTCAAAGCAAGAATATTCAATATTAGCAACATTGACAGGTATTTTTCAAGGTTAGTTGTAATAAGAGGAGATAACGAGAGGGAAAGTTCACACTTCAAGTAATTGGAGAATGTGATTAATGACTGTTAAATGAAGGAGTAAGTTATGCTTTGTTACGGTATGTTGAGGGAGAGAATTCAGATTTTGGGTTCTCTATGTACGTGCTGAAGCTACGGTATGTTGTAATTAAAAGACACCCCGCTGTATGGGTACATCCATGGATGAACCCAAACCTAGGGGCCAGCTGTGGTTGCCAGTTGTTTCCACAGGTTGAGGAGCAGGTTTTGGTGGTGGGCTTCAGGCTCCCAGTCCCAGACTGGGACCGGGCTGTGGGGACAATCCCAGTTGCGGGCTAGCTGATCCTCCAGCCACTGTGGCTCCTGCTACTGATGAGTGCTGGGATGAAGGGGCCAGTGTCGGTGCTGGGATCTGAGCCCCCTTGGGATATAGGATCCAGCCATGGGACTGGCTCCCCTCCTCGGATCTCCAAGTTGCTGAACTTCTGCCTCAGTTGCTCCACTGATTGGCTGCCATACACCAGCAAATAGTGCTCTCTTGATGCTGGCCATTGCAAGGCTCTTCACTCCCACCACTCGAGTTCTCTGCCCCATTCAGGCCAAGAGTAGCACAGCGGGAATTTGGCTTCAGCAGCTTTTTACAGCCCCTCTCATCACTTCTCCAGTTTGGGTGGGTTGAACACTACTGCTCCACCCATCCACTCTGGGAGTGGGGTTGGCTTCCTTCCTTCAACCCACTCCTTGGGGTGTGTTGAGGCTGGTGGGGCTATGGAACTGCTTTTGGCTCCAGTTGGGGTCCTGCTGATCAATCCAACCTGGCTCCAGTCAGCTGCTCCATTTCAGGGATCTTCTCCTGAGTCTTCACTACTCCTCTGGAGGCTACCAGAAGGGCGTAGGGGCTCAGGATCTCTTAATGGAATTGAAGTTGAAAAGAGAGCTAACTTAATGTCAAATTTTGGCTGAAAAGCCCAACAAAGCAAAACACCAGAGACACTGCGGTCTCTAATGTAAATTTTATTAGGGATATCACACCTGCAAGTTAAAAGGAATACCAGCTCTGGCAATATGGTGGAAAACAGATAATTAAAAGAGTAAAACTTTCCCTCCATCTCTGACAGTTCAGGTCACATTGTCCAATTAATTTTCCATCAATTATTATGGGAAGAAACTTTGGTTCGCTAAAACATCTCCTCAGTGCTTCGGCTCTCACGCTGATAGGGAGCACCTGTGGATCCCAAGCTCTTCCCTCTTCCCCCCATTAACTGTAGGCAAGTTAGAAGCACTCAGGCGGTCCTAAAGACAGTAAATTTTGTAGCTTGACACCTGGAATATAATGGGCAGCTGCAGACATGGTTGTGTTACTCTAGGGCAGGATTTTTCAACCTTTTCACAGATTGTACCGCTTTTAGGATACGACAATATTCGACTACCACCAGTGCTTAGCAAGGTGTCAAAAACTTGATGACTAAAAAAAGGGGGTTGGGCTTTACTGGTTAGATTCAGATTATAGAAATGGCTAATTTATAATATTATAGAAAAGTAAAAAGTTGAGGTTCAATGTTAATATTTCCTTCTTACTGCAAGAGTGGAAGTTAGAAGTCAATGCCTTTTCTTTTTCCCTTCTCCCCCTCAGTTTTTCCTTTTTCTCTCACCCTTTGCTCGCAACCCCACTTTCTTTGCTTGAGAAAGCCTCCCCCCTCTCTCATTCACACATATTTTGCTTGCAAAAGCTTCTCTCTCACTCTCTCATTCACACATACTTTGCTCACAAAAGCTTCTCTTTTTTTTTTTTAAGTTTTTTATTAATTGAACACATAAAACAGTGCACTGTGAAAAGTGCCCTCCACCAGACAAAATACAAACATTAACAAACATTAATCCCACCACCAATATGGAAGATTCAATTTCTATTACATATATACTTCTCAACTCTGGGTTACATTATTCATACTTTATAGAGTGACTGAATTTTATTCTTTATTTTTGCATCGCCTATTAAGTTCAACATATAATTTTTTACCTTTTCCCACCGCTTCATCGTTGCCACCAATTTACCTTCATTATAATTGTGTAATCTAATTTCCATTATTTGATAGTGAATGTGATCTACCATGTACTTACACCAATTTTGTATATTCCATTTCTTCGCATCTTTCCACCCAAGCACTATAGTTGCTTGTGCGCTTTCTATTGCTGCAGTTTTAATTTCCTTGTATTCCTTTACCTCACTATTTTTTATTAATAGCGCCACTTCCTTAGTTATTCTCCAATTAATATTTAGCATCTTATTTACCTCAATTTGTATTTGCTTCCAAAATTTTTGAACTTCAGCGCATTCCCAAAACATATGCATAAATACTCCCTTTTCATTGCATCCATGCCAACAATTCCCTTTCTTCTCCCTATGGAAGTGCGCTAATTGTAATGGTGTATAATACCATTTATGTAGAATTTTTCTTCTCATCTCTCTTATCCTTGTATTTTTAATCTTCCTGATGTCTTCCACTATGCTTTCCATTTCCCATTCATTAATTTCTAATTCGTCCTGCCAATACCTTGTCAATCCTTTTACAACTTCCTCCTCTACTTGCAATAAGACCCTATATATGTTACTTGCTTGCGCTTTTGTGCGCTTATTCTTTTCTTGTAATATCTTTTCTAAAATTGTTTCTTGTCTGAGGAGTGTTTCTTTATTCTCACGTCTACTTAAATATGTGCATATTGCGTTAACTTGTAACCATCTTCCTTGGCCCAGACATTGCTCTAGTTTACTTCTAATAATCTTTCCATCTTTTTCATATAATTGCTCAATTCTCATTATTCCTTTACTCCTTAATTCCCTTATTATTTTCGTGAGATTACCTTCCTTATTTGTATTTATTACCTGCAGCGTCGCTAGTTTAGAATTCGTCATTTTCAATTTACTTTGCCATTTCGTCCAACTCTCTATAACTGCCTTAGCGGGGTCTATTAAGCTTTTTATATCTATCCTATTCCATTTCCTAAATAATAGTTCTTCATCCTGTATGTCATTAATTTCTTTTTCTAATCTTACCCAGAATCTCTCTTCAAATAGTTGTAAATCCATTAATCTATCTATTTGATAAGCATCCCTATAATATTCCAAACACGGGTGTCCCCACCCCCCTTCGCTCTCCATGGGCTCACAAAAGCTTCTCTCTCACTCTCTCGTTCACACACACTTTGCTCACAAAAGCTTCTCTCTCACTCTCTCGTTCACATACACTTTGCTCACAAAAGCTTCTCTCTCACCCTCTCCTCACCACTTCGCTAACAAAAGCCTCTTCTCTCTCTTTCTCTCTGTGTTTTTTTCCTCTCTCCCTGTCCTGCCAAAACCTGCTCCTTTTATAGCTTCTCCTCTCTCTGCCCTCATCCGTTTCTCTTCCGATCCACTGGAAACTCCAATCAGCATGTAGCTGCGCATGCAGATCCTGGGGCTTCTGCTGAGCCCCGCAGCTCCAGCTGATTTCTCCAGGCCAGTGTGGCACCACTTTAGCTCATTCCCCTCCCCTGCTACACTTGTCTAGGAGGGTCGCATACCACCTGCCAGGTGCTAAAGCCCTGCTCTAGGGTATGCAGATAGATAGGGTATGAAGGAAATAGAAAACATCTTTGCAGTACAACCTATTTGATTAAAAGGCATAGCCTTTTGTGAGCTACAGAGCTCATAAAGCTTATGCCTTTTTAAAGCAAAATGGTTGATATCTTTTTAACAATGTAGTTGCTCTTTTGATGTAGAATGTAGGACAGCACATTGTAAGGCTAGGAATTTGGCAAGGAAAACCAATGAAGTGACTCCTCATGGGTTGTCACAGAAGTCCTTGGAAGAAAGGGGAGTATAAACTTCTCCTAAAGCACAAGAAAAGAACTGTCATTTGCTCCTACTGCCGTCTAGTCTAAGGACACAACCTTATTCTGGAAAGTGGTAAACATCAACTGGTGTGACGACAAGAGCTTTCTAAAGGCTAGAGTGTCCAAAGAAGAATCCCACTTCTGCTAATTCTCCTGTTAATGTACATCTTAGGGATGTAATACCCTGGTCCTTGCAACACAGGCATAGTGTTCTCAATATGCAAAAAATTATAAATCAATTAGCCTAATTAATGTCAGGGGCAATATTTATGAAAAACATTGTTACAGAATTTTAATTTCTCTGTTGGTGAAAAAATAAATCAGAAGCTCTCACAGTTGACTGCATTTAGCTGATTCAAAATAACGTCTTTATATTTATATCAAAATATTTACAATACCATACATTCTTCTTCACAGCAACATAGCTTAATGAAGACTTCTTACAGAGAGATACTCAGTCAGCCAATGTGAAGAAAGTGCTACTGAGTCTGTGCAAAAGGTATTGAGTTAGGAGCTGAATTTTCAGTCTCAGGTTTGTCTCTGTATCTCTCTGTAAGAAGTCTTCATTAAGTTGTATAAGCATGCGCAAGATGGAGGACGCTTTCCTGTAGGGGCAGCCGGGCTTCTGATGGGAAATGGCTAGAGACCCCCCCCAGGGGTTGAGAAACATCTGGGACCCCGGGGATTTTGGCAGCAGAATATCTTAGCCTTTCAGAGACATGTCTTCTGACTCCCTCCCTGCCGAGAATGGACGAATCTGGATGATAACAGCATATGTTGGGTGATGTTAACAGCGTACCCCCCCCTTCGGCCCACGGCCTGCGATGAGGTGAGGAGCCTGCAGGGAGTCTGGGTGGGAGGCCGCCGCGGAAGAAAGGAGTTTAGCGGCGGCTCCCTCCCCTCCCCCTGCCTCCCATTATGCGAGGGACGATCTGCAAAGGGACTGCTGAGAGGCTTCTGGCTTTGGGAGGCCACCGTGAAAGGGAACAGCTTGGCCCCTTCCTCCCTCCCTACTACCACATGAGTGAATGGCTGGGAAGGTAGCTGAGAGGCGTCGGCGCTGGAAGAGTTTGGCGCCCCCCCACCATCATGCGAGGAGCCTGAAAAGAGAGGAGTTTAGCGACGGCCCCCTCCCCTCCCCCTGCCTCCCATTATGCGAGGGAGGATCTGCGAAGGGACTGCTGAGAGGCTTCTGGCTTTGGGAGGCCACTGTGAAAGGGAACAGCTTGGCCCCTTCCTCCCTCCCTACTACCACATGAGTGAATGGCTGGGAAGGTAGCTGAGAGGCGTTGGCGTTGGCGTTGGGAGATCGCTGCAAAAGGAAGAGTTTGGCGCTCCCCCCCACCATCATGCGGTAGTTTGGGAGGACTGCAGAGAACCACAGGTGTTGAGGGAGCAGCATGGACCTGGAGGTGAAGGAAGCAACGTCGTTGAGATTGGACTGCCTGGCTCTCTAGCCAGATCCCATCGATGCACTTTATCTGACTGGCTGCGTACTCAAGAAGGACCCTTCTTGCATTGCGAGATTCCCCTCTCTCGCAATCATGGCCCTCTGTTTTACCAAGGGCCTATCTCGAGGACGGACTTTGGAGTCCTGAGAGATGGCATGTATTAAATAAGGGGCTTTGGGGTTTTTAAACAAGTTTTTAATGAAAGTTTTAAGGGAGGGAAGGGGTGGGGAAGGGGTGTCTAGGGTGGGAGAAGGAATTGTTGGAGGGGAGCAAGAAGACAGGCCAGGCAACGGAAGGGGACGGAGTCCTGAGGGTGCGGATGGGGGGTTGATTAAGGCTAATTTAGTTCCTATTAGTACCGTAAGCGGGAGGGGCAGGTATAGCGGGAGCAGGGGGCCGTATCATAATAAGGGAGTGTTTACGAGTGGTTGTGTGCTCCGACCCCCAAGGCTCAACCGGTTCTCAGGGTTATCCAGAACCACAGGGCCCTGGCTGTAGGCTGGTGCTGTGCAACACCAGGTCTGTGGTAAATAAGGCCCCCCTCATTCAAGATTTAATTTTGGAGGGGGGAGCAGATCTGGCGGGTATAACAGAGACCTGGTTGGGACCAGAGGGCGGTGTCCCTCTGGTGGAAATGTGCCCACCGGGTTTCCTTGCATTCCACCAGCCGAGAGCCCAGGGCAGGGGTGGAGGAGTGGCGGTCGTGATTAGGGAAGATTTTAGGCCGAGGGAGGTCACTGTTCCTCAGACGGCGGGCTGTGAATCCCTCCTGGTGAAGTGGGACCTTGGGGGTCCGAGGGCGGTGTTGATTACGTACTTGGCTCCCTGCCACGTATCAACCTCCCTGCCCAAGCTCCTGGACGTTATCGCCGCGGTGGTGGTTGAGGTCCCTAGGCTGATAGTTATGGGTGACTTCAACCTGCCGTTCGTGGGCGGGGTGTCCGGTGAGGCTCGGGAGTTCATGGCTTCCATGACAGCCATGGACCTGGCCCAGGTAATTCAAGGCCCCACACACACAGGGGGGAACACGCTTGACCTGGTTTTTGTCTCTGGACAGTGGCTGAGTGGTCAGAATATAGGGGATATAGTCATTGAACCCCTGTCATGGTCTGATCACTCTCTCCTACGCCTGGACTTTCTGACCGTTGCACCCCACCGCAGGGAGGCGGAACCGGTGAGATGGTACCGCCCCAGGCGGCTGATGGAGCCCGAGCGATTCCAGGCAGAGCTTGGGCCAATTCCTGAGGTTCGGATACACGACTCGGTCGAGGAGCTGACGGAAGCCTGGGATAGGGCTGCGGCCGGCGCTCTGGACCGGGTCGTGCCTTTGCGGCCTCTGATTCGGCATGCGTCTCGATCGGCCCCTTGGTATAATGAGGGGCTGAGAGAGATGAAACGCCAGAAAAGACGCCTAGAGAGCAGTTGGAGATCGAGCCTTGCCGAATCTGACCGAACACTGGTAAGAGACCATATTAGGTCCTACCTAGTGGCGATAAAAGCAGAGAAGTGTTCTTACTTCACTGCTCTTATCGCGTCATCAGATAACCACCCAGCCTCCTTGTTTAGGGTGACCCGCTCCCTCCTTCATCAGGAGGTGAGAGGAGACCCCTTAGAGGGTAGAGCTGAGGATTTCGGAAAATATCTGCATGATAAAATCGCTCAGATACGGGAAGGCTTTGATTTCAACTGGGTGTGTCCGGTGGGAGAGACGGAGTCCGGTCTTGAGACTGTTATCTGGGCTGAGTTTGACCCCGTGACTTCCGAGGACGTGGACAGGTTGTTTGGGGGACTTAGGGCGACCACTTGTTCGTTGGACCCGTGCCCCTCCTGGCTGGTGCTGGCATCCCGGGAGGTGGTACGAGGCTGGTTCCAGGTAATTATTAATGCTTCTTTAAGTGAGGGTGTCTTCCCTGCCGCCTTGAAAGAGGCGGTAGTGAGGCCCCTCCTTAAGAAGCCTACCCTGGATCCAGCTGTTTTATCAAATTATCGTCCTGTCTCCAACCTTCGCTTTCTTGCAAAGGTTGTCGAGAGCGTGGTTGCCAGACAGTTCCCACGACACCTGGAGGAATCGTTATACTTGGATCCACACCAGTCGGGCTTCAGGCCTGGCTACAGCACGGAAACAGCATTGGTCGCGTTGGTGGATGACCTCTGGCGGGCCCGGGACAGAGGTTGTTCCTCTGCTCTGGTGCTATTGGACCTCTCGGCGGCTTTTGATACCATCGATCATGGTATCATGCTGCAACGGTTGGAGGGGTTAGGTATAGGGGGCACTGTTTTGCGGTGGTTCGCCTCCTTCCTCTCCGGCCAGATGCAGTCTGTGTTGACAGGGGGTCAGAGGTCGACCCCGAGACCCCTTGTATGTGGGGTACCTCAGGGGTCGGTCCTCTCGCCCCTACTATTCAACATTTATGTAAAACCGCTGGGTGAGATCATCCGTGGTTTTGGTGTGGAGTACCATCTGTACGCTGATGATACTCAGCTGTACATTTCCACGCCGAACCACCCCAACGATGCTCTTGCCGTGCTGACCCAATTCCTGGAGGCCGTGCGGGTCTGGATGGGGAAGAACGGACTCAAGCTCAACCCTTCCAAGACCGAGTGTCTGTGGCTACCGTCGTCCCGGTTTAGTCAATTGACTCCTTTGTTGTCTGTTGGGGGCGAAACAGTGGCCCCCGTGGAAAGGGTTCGCAATTTGGGAGTCCTCCTGGATTCACGGCTATCTTTAGAGGACCATCTGGCGGCCGTGGCCGGGAGGATGTTCTATCAGGTTCGCCTGGTACGCCAGTTGCGTCCCTTCCTAGACCGGGACTCGCTATGCACAGTTACTCATGCCTTCGTCACTTCCAGGCTGGACTATTGTAATGCTCTCTACATGGGGCTCCCCTTGAGGTGCACCCGGAGGCTTCAGCTGGCCCAGAATGCGGCCGCGCGGGTAGTGACAGAAGCGTTGTGGTGCTCCCATGTAACACCGCTCCTGCGCGAGCTGCACTGGTTGCTGGTGGTCTTCCGGGTGCGGTTCAAGGTGTTAGTGACCACCTTTAAAGCGCTCCATGGCATCGGACCCGGATACTTACAGGACCGCTTACTGCTAGCAAATACCTCCCGCCGTCCGGTACGCTCCCAAAGAGAGGGCCTCCTCAGGGTGCCGTCGGCAAGACAATGTCGACTGGTGACCCCCAGGGGGAGAGCCTTCTCTGTGGGAGCTCCAACGTTTTGGAACGAGCTCCCCCCCGAACTCCGTACGATGACGGACTTACGCACCTTCCGTCGGGAACTGAAAACTTTCCTTTTTCAACAGGCCGGCCTGGCATAGAAGCTCCAGCTCCAACTGGGTGAAAATGTTTTAGGGGGATTGTGTAATTTTTAGGATTTTTGTAATTTTTAGGATTTTAGGATTTGTATATATTGGGTTTTATAGATTTTATGGCCTAATTTGTTTAATTTATTTTTAAATATTTTAATTTCGTACATTTATATGTTTTTTAAATTTTAAGGCTGTAAACTGCCCCGAGTCCTTTGGGAGAGGGGCGGTATAGAAATTTAAATATAATAATAATAATAATAATAATAATAATAATAATAATAATAATAATAAAGCTATGTTGCTGTGAAGAAGAATGTATGGTATTGTAAATATTTTGATATAAATATAAAGAAGTTATTTTGAATCAGCTAAATGCAGTCAACTGTGAGAGCTTCTGATTTATTTTTTTCACCAACAGAGAAATTAAAATTCTCTAACAGGTTATGGGCCCAGAGCTTATTAAGGACTGCATTGTAATTTAAAGCTGGAAGAAATTGCTTGTGTTTAGAAAGTATAAGAACAAGGCAGAATAAACAGAATGGCTGCAATGGAATTTAAGGAAAGCTCTGTGCCTTGTTAGGCCAGAAGAATTACATTATATGGGCTGCAAAAATGGAATGTTTGCTCAAAGCAAAAGAGCTGTGGTATATCGTAGAAAATCCACCACAAGTGTTTGCAGCTGCTAATCAGAAAAGTCATGATCAAGCAATGGCTTATCTCATCTTGAATTTAGATGATGAACAATTTCTAAATGTTGCAAATTTAAAGACTGCAAAGGAGATTTGGTTGAAGTTGAGAGCTGTGCACGTGAATGTTTCTGCATGCATTGTCAAGAAAACTTTACAGGGCCTGTTTGCAACCAGGTGAATCTGTGGAACAGCATTTAAATAAAATGCAAAGTTTATTTTTGGACTTAGAACTACGTGGGATTAAATTTCCTGAGTCCCAGAAGGTTTTATTGGTGTTGAACAGTTTAGATAAAACCTGGGACACAGTTTCTGTGATATTTTAGTGTAAAGAAGAGCAAGAATTAAATTTTGAGGCTTTAAAGACATGTTTGCTTAATGAAGAAGAAAAGCAACATTTTAGGAACAGCCACGAGGAGGTGAAATTCCTGAGGAGGGGGTCCAGACTGCAAGTCTCAAGAGAAGAAACAAGCAGATGGGACCAAGTTGCATCAAAAGAGAGATTTTGCAAGCAGAGGGCTCAGCAAGAAAAGAATTGCTACATTTGTGGAGCAAACACACATCTGAAAAGGAACTGTTTGCAGAGGAACAATTTACAGCAAAGGACATTTGTGCAAGCAAAAAACACTGATTTTCAAAAGGAACATTTTGGTGTTGCAAAAGTTTGCTATAGCAACAACAGAGACAAGTGGCTAATAGATAGTGGGGCAAGTCAAACAATTGTTAATGACTCTGAATTATTTTGCAGGTTTGTTCCAGTAGCACAAGAAGCTGTGGCTTTGGCAAATGGCCAGAAAGCAAAAGTCATTGGAACAGGCGATGTAAAAATTCCATATTTGGAATCAAAGTTTACCAATGTGCTTTGTGTACCTGAGATGGAACATAATTTGTTAAGTGTGTCTAATTTAGACAAACAAGGTTTTGAGATCATTTTTGTAAATGGGAAGTGTCTTATCAAAAGGAATGGGAATATTTGTGCAGAAGGCATAAAGGAAGATAATCTATATGTATTGCAGGGACCAAAGGTTCAATGTTCCCATATAGTTAAGAAAGTTGCAGAGCATGATTCATGCGTTCATCTTCTACATAGAAGACTTGGCCATGCAAGCTTTAAAGTTTTGCAGCAAATGCAAGAGTTTGCAGAAGAGCTAAATTTGAAGGGATGCAAAACATATTTAGACTGTGCAGTATGCAAAGCATCGAAGTCAAAGGCATTCCCAGTTAGTAAATATAGCACAAGACAAACAAAAAGAGCTCTAGAGCTGGTCCATGCAGATCTGGTGGGACCTATGCAAGCCAGTTTGGGAGGAGCAAAATATGCACTGGTAATTGTTGATGATTGTAGCAGGTATTCGTTTTGCTACTTGCTTAGAGGAAAGACAGAGGTGCTACAACAATTCAAACAGTGGGTAGGTGTTGTAGAGAAAAGGTACAGACAACAAGTGTGTCAGTTGCAAACTGACAGAGGTACTGAATTTATGTCAACTAAATTCCAACAATGGTTGGGGCAGTTGGGGATAAGACACAGATGTACAAATCCTTACACAGCAGCAGAGAACAATGTAGCTGAAAGAAGAAATGGTGTTTTGCAAACAATGAAAGATTCATTATTAGAGGATTCTGATATGAGCAGGTCATATTGGGGAGAAGCCATATTGACTGCCAATTATATAGTTAACAGGCTGTAAAGTTCCTCCATTATAATACTCCATATGCCACTCTATATGGGAGAAAGCAATCACTGGAACATTTGAGAATTTTTGGAAGTACTGCATGGGTACATATTCTGAAAGCAATCAGAAGAAAGGGACAGCAAAAGGCAAGAAAGCTCAGGTTTGTGGGCTATGAGCCAGGGTCAAAAGGATATCACTTTAGTGATGGAAGTAAAAGAATTGTAAGTTCAAGGTCTGCTAATTTTGCAGAACAAAATTGGGACAGAATTAATGCAAATTCTGGGTATGTCTCACTTAATGACAGTGATCTATTTAATGACAATAACTCATCTAATGATGGAAAAATAATTATTGAAGATGTCAATGTTCAGGGAGGAGAGGCTGAACAATACATGAAACCAGAAAGACTTGAGACACAGGAGCATTTAATACCACATAGGTCAGAGCGATGTAACAAAGGAATTCCGCCTGACAGGTATTCTGCCAGCAAGGTAAAGGTTTGCAATGTGTGGTATGAGCCAAGAAGTTATAAAGAGGTGTTAGCATTACCAAAAGCTGAACAAAAAAGATGGAAGGCCATGGATAAAGGGATGAAATCCATGGGAGACCATGAAGTATTTAAATCAGTGACTTTGCCACAAGGAACCAAAGCTGTGGGTTGTAAGGGGGTATATAAGAAAAAGGTATTGCTAAATGATGTACAGTTGTTGTAAGATTTAAATATTAATGTAAAAGTATCTGTAAAGGTATTTGAAGACAATGCTGCCTGTATAAAAATGGCAACTGGTGACAGGGTGAAGAACAGAAGTAAACATGTAGACATTAAGTATTGTAATGTCAGGGAAGCTGTAAAAGAAAAATTGATTAGTTTACATCATTGTTCTTCTGAGGATAATTTGGCAGACATGATGACTAAACCATTGAGTGGTGTTCACTATGGAGAATGTATTAAGTCAATAGGTCTGATGTCTCTTCCTGTCATGAAGGGAGGAGTGTTGGAATATTCATGAGCAGGAAGAGTCATGTGGTAACTCAGTCAGCCAATATGAAGAAAGTGCTACTGAGTCCGTGCAAAAGGTATTGAGTTAGGGGCTGAATTTTCAGTCTCAGGTTTGTACCACATGACTCTTCCTGCTCATGATTATTCCAACAAACATCTAGACAATAAATTAGTGGACCGGCTCATTGATAATCATGTGTTTGCAGAGTCCCAGGCAGGGTTACTCCACAGTTGACTATGATTTTATATTGCATCATTTCATAAATAACATGACAATGGAAAACTATTTTCTTTGTGACTAATTCATGCAGCTTTTGATGCTATTAATAGGAACAAGCTGTAGATTAAGTTAGATGGTTGAATTTGAAAAAAAAGTAATTGATTTTAATCATGACATTATATACAAATAATCACATTCTTTATCTTTATCTTTATTTTGACTTATATGCCGCCCTTCTCCCCAGACTCAGGGCGGCTCACAACAGAAATACAAGTACAAAATATATAAGTCATATAAAATACTACTACAATATAAAACTATAAAACTATACTCACTCATACAACATACACTCCCAATCAAAGGCCAGGGGCAGAGCGCAGCTCACACGCCCCAAGCCTGTCTGCATAGATGTGTTTTTAAAAATTTTCGGAAAGCTAGGAGGGAGGGAGCAGTACGAACCTCTGAGGGAAGTTTGTTCCAGAGGGCTGGGGCAGCAACAGAGAAGGCCCTAGCCCTAGGTCCCGCCAGACGGCACTGTCTAACAGACGGGACCTGTAGGAGGCCAACCCTGTGTGCCCTAATCGGTCGCTGGGATTCATGAGGCAGAAGACGGTCCCCCAAGTATCCTGGCCCATTGCCATATAGGGCTTTATAGGTCATAACCAACACTTTGAATTGTGTACGGAGACCAATTGGCAGCCAGTGCAGCTCACGGAGGGCTGGAGTGATATGAACATGTCTTGGGAGACCCAAGACGGCTCGCGCAGCCGCATTCTGAACCACCTGCAGTCTCCGGACATTCTTCAAAGGTTGCCCCATGTAGAGAGCATTACAGTAGTCGAATCTCGAGGTGACAAGGGCATGGGTGACTGTGAGGAGTGACTCCCAGTCCAAATAGGGCCGCAACTGACGCACCAGGCGAACCTGGGCGAATGCCCCCCTCGCCACAGCCGAAAAATGGTATTCTAAACTTAGCTGTGGATCGAGGAGGTCACCCAAGTTGCGAACCCTTTCTGACAGGGATAAAACTTCCCCACCCAGAGTAATGGATGGACAGATGGAATTGTCCTTGGGAGGCAGAACCCATAGCCACTCCATCTTGTCGGGATTTAGTCTGAGCCTGTTGGCACCCATCCAGACCCCAACAGCCTCCAGGCACTGGTTCATCACTTCCACTGCTTCGCTGTAATGACGCGGATTAAATTCAGATTAAATTTATCCTAGGGGGATACCTAACAGAGGACTTCAAGATTTGCAATGGGGTAAAAAAGGAGGTGTGCTTGCCCTTCTCCTATTAATGATATTGCATTGCTTGCCTTTTAATCAAACATGTTAGGATGCTACCAGACTCTTTCTGATTAATAAGTAGCTAGGTAACTGTAATTGTGCACATAAGGGATGTTTTAATAATAAATAAACTAATTTACCTTTTGACAGACATGTTGTAGGATTGGATACTCAGAACACAAAATGCCATAATGTTTCAGCGCAATAAGGAGCCCCTTCCTGTCTTTTAAAGTACTCTCCCTGACATCCCAAGCCTTCTCCCCAACTCCAGCTGGCATTCAGCAGCATCCTCTCCCTGTGCTGCTTCCATAGCACCCCCCTTTCTGGGAAATTGGGGCTGAGCTTCCAAAAAGTGGTAGGCATTTGGAGAGAGAATGTCTCTCTCAGGTAGCCGAGTATTTCTGGTAATTCCCTTCACAAGTCCTAAAAAAGGTGGGCTATAAACTGAACAAACAAGCAAGGAGGACTCCCAGTGAGGTTTGCCATCTGGAGTTTTTCCTCTCTCCATGCATTTGTGTGTGGGGTGTAGGGGTAAATGACAGATAGCCCAGTACTCACCAGATCCGAGAGGAAGCTAGACATCTCTTAGCTAAGGAGTGAACAGGAACTAATTTCCTGTAACTGAAAGGCACGTGGGCTGCTTTTCAAAGAGGTCTCTTACTGCAGAAATTAGCAGTTGGCCCCATTTAATTAAGTTAAACTTTGCCATGCAAGTTTCCAATTAATCTGTTAATTTTGCTTTCTCTGCAAAGTTGGAGCTTTTGGGTTAAATAAATAACCTAGCAGTAGATACAATGACCAATTAAAGGATCAGAAACTTCCTAACACCCACAGACCTGGGAAATATTTGCCCTTTGCTGTCATCAGGTTATATAAATTGTCCCTCGCCTCACTGAGTCCTGAAAATCATGTGAGATGGTTATAAATATGAAACTTTCTGCTAGCAGTTGACCAGATGAATTCACTTTCTTGGACCAAAATAATGTAATGTTAGTGACGTTTACTCGAATCCATATTTCTTTATCAAGGAGCTCTTTTTAATGAATCACTGATCACAGCAGGCAACATTTAAGCAATTGCTTAAAAAGGCTGGAGCATGTGATGTCACCCTCCATCCACCCCCATCCTGTCATGGAGACATTCTGCAACCACTCTTCCCTACTCCTCTTCTTTGAACAAATGTCTGGCTTGCATCAGCACAACCCTGGCCACGACGGATCACTTCTGTGATCTGGATGGCATCTGCACTTCTGTTGATCATTGTGTGGAGCTGTTGGCATCTCTCTAACTCCCTCAGATGGGGGGGTCATTTCTAGGAGGTCAGCATCCAAGAAGAGGCCCATGCCCACATAAAGCTGAACCTCGCTGTGCTTGGTGAGCATCACAGGGATTTGTTCATATCTCCGATACATGATGCTCTAGTACAAATTCATTAGTTTCTATGCTCATGAATGAGTGTCCCAACAGTTCAGTTAAAGAATATCTGGTTCAAGAGAATTGGTGAATCACTGTGATAAAACATAGCAACTACACACATATTTTTAATTTAATTTTTTTAAAAAAATGTTTTATTGATTTTTTGCAATAACAATCCTTAGTGCCTGGTGTATAGTGTGTTGTCTTGGTTCATAAATTTTTTAGAAAAAACACACAAGCAATAGTTAATTAACAGTCAATAATAATTAATTTGTATACTTCCATAATTAGTATATTGATTAATAGTATATTTTTTTTGATCTTCTCTTCTCCCAATAATATTCTCTTTCTTCAATCTTAAGCAAATATAATTTTTAATATTTTTCAATGCATAAATGATTAAATATAAACATTTTCTTCCATGTTTATACCAACAATAATAACATCCATATGTGACTTTTTTTTTCTTATCAACATGTTATTTTTATAAAAATCATCATTGGTTCACCATATATCCTATTTTCATAAATCTTGTTTAAGCTTAATTTCTCCTTAATATTCGAACAATTCTTATCAGTCATAATTTTCTCAGTATTTAACATCTAAATATGCAAATTTTCCATTTAAATACATCATCCCAATATTTTCATATTTCATATGTTATAAAAATAGTACACTGCTTATCTATCATGACATCTATCCATAACATCTTTTCTAATCGGTTTATATTTCACATATTTCACATATTTGTAAAAGTTGATTTGATCACTAAATCACTTTTCAAAGTTTTTATTTAAGCTTAATTTCCCCTCAATATTTCAATCATTCCTTAATCCTAATTCTCTTCTTTATTTATCTTTAAAATTAAAACTTTTAATTCACATACATCAGGGGTGTCAAACTGCCAGCCGGTGGGCCGGATGCGTCATTGGGAAACCATGCCCACCCCATTGCCAGCAATGGTGAAAAAGCTCCAATACGTTATGTGACATCACGTGATGTCACGAGTTTGACATGTTTGATATACATCATCCCAATATTTTTACATTTTATATATTATCAAAAGTACCATGTTACTTATATTTCTTATCCCTCTTATAGTAAAGCCCCTTTATAGCCAAAGTTATCTGTTCATTTAACCATATTCAAATAAGTGTTTACTCATGTAATACTCCATCTGGTAGGGCAAGTCAAATCTCTTGGATATGTCTCTGGCCTTCTTCTTTTGCCAAATAGCTTTCCAAATGGATATTTTCGACTTGCCAGGAAGTTCTTGTATTTTTGTAAGTGTTGTTGGGAGTGGAGAAGACAGACAGTGTCCATTTTGTTAAGTCTTCTTTCTTATCCTCAGATTTATTTTGACGTTCTAATGAATAAGGTATCTTTTTCATTTTTATTGTGTCCAAGTCTTGTAAGTTTTTCCCTGTTTGTATTAAATTATAATTCTCTTCATTTGTAGCTTCACTGATTAAGTCATTTTTTTCTAGTTTATATTCTGTTATCTGATTTGTTTGTTCAGTCTTTACCATCATTTTCTGGATATTTTTTGATTGTGAGTTTAGATTAGAAATGTGTTTATTTATGTCATCAAGGTTGTGTTTAATCTCCTCCTGGTTTAAAGCTATTGTGATTTGTATCTGTCATAACATTACATACATTTCCTCTTGGAGAGTATTTGTCTTGTCTTGAAATGTTGCTTCTGGAGGTCTTTGATATTCCAGGCTGAGTCCTTCAGAAGTAGATATTAAAAGTGGTTTTCTGTCATTTTTTGATAAGTATGCCATATCAATGTTGTCTCCCCCTTTCAAATAATCCATCATCAGTGCCATAGTCTCTGTAATTAGTCTTGTCAAACCAGCCAAAACTCAAAATCCAAACAGTCCAGTTTTGTATAGTTCTTATCTTTATATGTAGTTTTTATAATCCACTGTATTTCCAATTGTCAGAATTGCAGTTCAATATATTTAGCCACCTTAAATCCTTCCTGTAAATTCCCCCTAAAAGATTAGTCAAAAATCAAAGTTTTTCTTTTTTTGTAAACAATTCTTGAGTTTAGACAACAACCAGAATATTTCTTTTCCTTCAGACACTTTATAATCTTATAGCTGGCCCAGTATATATTCTCTTCTTTGTTCCCAGCAGCTATCTTCTTAAAGGTTATTAGAGCTCATGGGAACAGATTTTTCTTTGTTTCTGGGCATTGTTATTAATGTGCTATGTTCTAGGTGTCAGTAGGTATCAGTAGTTATTTGTTTTCCAGCTTTTTCAGGCAAGAAATTATTCTTATTGGGTTTTTTTATAATTTCATTGAAATCCTTTAGAGTATAATCTTAGCAGTTTTTTTAGTTTCTAGATTTAGTCAGACTGTAGTATTTTATATTTGATTTCAGTATGTTTCTTTTCCTCTTAAAAGTTAATTTGCCACTTCCATCTATGGGGGAATGGAGGTGTAGTCCCCTCCCCTCACTTTCAGAAGTTTTCTTACTTTGGGGATCTTTCCCAGGGACTTAATTGCAGAGTAGAAGAGAGAAGATCGATACTTTCACCAATTCCAAGCACGCTGTTCACCATTGTACTGGCTCGTGCTCTTGGACTTTGGCTGCAGGTATCTTGGGCTAGACACTGATGTGCGGCTAGCCTTTCTCCTGTCGGCTCAGAGGGCTTCCCTGGATCGAACGGAATGACTGCTACCATTCCGTGATCAACGGGGCACCCCTCTTTCTTTGCCAGATCTCCGGGGCGACTTCAGACCCATTTAGGGTCCCCTGGCAGGATGAAATTAGCAGCCAGATGCAGAGCTCCGCAACCCCGCAGCCATGTGCTACGGTGCAAAAACCAGAAGTCTACACACATATTTATTTATTACATTTATTTGCTTCCTGTCTTGCTGTGGGGCTACTCTAGATGGCTTACAATAACAAAAAGGAAGAAAATGAAAGGAGTGTAAACAGAAGTAAAATAATAGAACAATAAAATAAACCACGAAAAAGGAACACAATGAGAATACATCAAATTTATAATCAAAAAGGTAGATGGATGGAATATATACATTGTATGTGTGCATGTGTGCATATATGTATATGTGGTGTATATGTATATGTGCATATATATGTGTGTGTATACACACACACACAGAGTACATATATACATTCATAAATACAATAGAACTTTTTTTAAGCATATGTGATTGACATGCATTATGTCAGGTTTTTGTTCTTGGCAGCTCAAGAAAAAATATTCAGCTGGGTGTCTCCCCTCTCAGGGGAGGTCCTGACAGGAAGATATGAAGTCAGGAGGCTCAGCACAGAAAAACGTTACCCAAATGCCCATGGAAAGGAAAATACTTGGTAGTTATTTCCACACCACAGTTGGAGAGATGAAGAAATAGGGACCATAGTAACCGCAATCAAACTAAATGCCTGGCTAGTATTGTTGGCAAAGCTGGAGAACACACTGAAATCTGATCAGCAATGGTTAAAGTGGCTTCACTTCCAGCTACTCTCAGCAAGGGAGACCAACAGCTGGTGGCCACCATGCAGAACAGTTCTTGGAAAACGCCTTGGCCTTACACTCCCAATCTTGATCAGAGCAACCTTCCCAAGTAGATTCCCATTCTGCAGAAAGAAATAGAGTCATTGGTTATTTCTAGGAATACTCAAAGTAGCTACTGAGACTCACATTGGGATCCTCAGCCACAGAGGCCAATAAGAACTCCACACATGACTTTCTGCTCCATAGTAATACTGCATCCAAATTAAATAATTGCAAATAGATGTCTTGCTAGACTCTGCATCACTACACCAAGCAAAGAATCAGAATAGAGCTGGAAGAGACCTTGGAGGACTTCTAGTCCAACCACCTGCTCAAACAGGAGACCCCACCCATTTCACACTGGTAGCTGTCCAATCTTTTCTTAAAAACGTCCGGTGATGAAGCACACACAACTTCTGTTATACTGGTTACTTGTCTTCACTGTTAGGAAGTTTCTCCTTAAATCCAGGTTCTTCTCTTCTTGAGTAGTTGCCACCCATTGTTTCTTATCTTGCTTTCTGGTACTTTGGAAAATAACTTGACCCTCTCTTCTTTGTGGCAGCCCCTTAAATAGTGGAACACTGCTATCATAACCCCCCTATCCTTTTTTTCTCTAGACTAGCCATATCCAAATCCTGCAACCGTTCTTCATATGTTTTTGTCACCAGGCCTTTAATCATCTTAGTTGCTCTTCTTTGCACTTTCCCCAAACTCTCAACATCTTTTTTGTAATGTGGTGACCAAAACTGGATGCAGTATTCCAAGTATGGTCTTACTAAGGATTAATAAAGCAGTACTAATACTTCATGTAATTTTGATTCTATGCCTCTGTTTATACAACCAAGGTTTTTGATGTTTTGCTGTACTGTTGTCTGTGGACACCCCCACTAAATGCAAGCACAGGATAAACTGAGCCAATCTCAATCTTTTAAGTGCCCACAAACTGCTAGCAAAAGTGGCATTTGATCACAAGGCAAGGAGGCATTGAGAAATGTTTCCCCTTTTGCATTTGAGCATCCCAGAAGGGACAGAAGGGACAGGGAAGGAGAAAGGGGAAGAGGAAAGAAAAAAGAAAGAAAGAGGGGAAGAGAGCAAGGAAGGAAAAAGAAGGAAACAGGACGAAAAAGAAAAGAGAATGAAGAGGGAAGGGAGGAAGAAAGGAAGGAAGGATATTATAATGAGAGGAAGGGAGGCTCTGAGGGAAGTCCTGCCTTAGCACTTGGCCACCAGCAGCCCTGCTGCCCTTTCGCCATCCCTTGCCCCCTCCTCCTGGCCTAACCTGGTGGTCTCCCATCCAATTGCAAAGGATGCTTGCATGGAGAGCGAGTCAGCCTCCCTCTCATTCATGCATTTTGCCTTCCTGCACCCACCATGAGCAACCTGGCCAAGGAGAGGGAGCACAGAAGCAGCCTCAAGGAGGAGGTAAGTGCAGCCAGTGCCCTCTCAGGAAAGTGGGGCTGGACTGGGTTGTGCTGCAGGGTTCTGGTGCCCCGGGAGCTTGAGGGCTGGGCTGGGCACTTGCCCTCTGTTGCCCAGGGCTCTGGGCAGCCCACACCACTGTCTGGGAGTCCCCCACGCGGCCCAAGAGGGACGGTGAGGCTCCTCTGATGGACCATGCCCATGTGCCCACCTCAGTCCCACCCCCCTCCACTGGAGACCCTGAATTTCCCCCACAGCCCTGCCTGCCCCCCCACACGTGCCCCCCCAGCTGTTGACTTTGCTTCTCAAAAGGTTGCTAAAGAGGATCACATGACCCTGGGACCATCAGAAATATGAATCAGTTGCCAAGCATCTGAATGTAAATCACGTGATCCTGGGGACGTTGCAATGGTCATAAGGGTGAAAAATGGTCATAAATCACTTTTTCCAGTGACGTTGTAACTTTGAACAATCACTGAGTGAACTGTTGTAAGTCGAGGACTGCTTGTACTTTACCACTTTGTTCCCTTTTTTTGCTCATCAAGTTTTTGACACCTTGCTAGGCGACTGGTGGTACTCGAATATTGCCTTATCCTAAAAGTGGCACAATGGGTGAAAAGATTGAAAAACCCTGCATTAGAACACCTAGAATCCCTCTCACAGTTATTATTGTTGAGCCAGAAACCACCTATTCTGTACCTATGTATCTGTTTTTTTCCTGCCTAAGTGTAGGACCTTACTTTTCTCACCACTGAACTGCATCTTGTTGGATAGACATGGGGGAGAGACATGGAAACTTAGCAGTGCTAGAGAAGAGACTCCTCCTAACGTTAAGTGTGGCTTTCCTATTTCAGCCTGATAAAACTGGTAGCCCTGTGAAGAATCACAAAACCTATTAGCTCTGTCTTTATTGTCAGGTGGCATTAACAGAATGTTGTCACACTGAAAGTATTTCTCTCCTCCTTTCCTTTGACACCGGAAAACTCAGGAGGGTCCCTTCTGAGATGCTTTCCTTCCCACCACCCTTTCTATAAACTGCAACTTCTTTTATACGCTCTCCCTTCTGCCTTCCAAGGTACAACATTATATCTGCCTTCTGGGATGAGAGGCCTGCCACCTTCTTTTCAGTATTGGGAGCTGCTTAACTTGTATGCCACCTGTAAAGACCCACCCCACTTTGCATCTTAAGAAGACAGAACTCTTGGAATATTTCCTACAGACATCTTTATTAAGAGAAGATGGTTGCAGGCATTCTAGACAGGACCTGAGGGCCCTCCTACCATTCAAGGTTTTAAGTGTTCCCAAGCAGCCCCTCCCCCCCACCGTCCTTCCAGTGACAATACCAGGCATTACATTTCCACCCCCTTTTCCTCACGGCCGGCGGAAGGGAGACTTCAGAGAGGAGTACATGAAAGGTGATGGCCATATTGTTATGGTCAGTCCTCTGGATGAGATCCACATTCAGTCTCTTTGAAGTTTTAATGAAGGAAGTGAGAGCCATAAAACCCCTTTGCTCATCCCCCTTCCCCTTCTTAGTATGACAGAATCCAGAGAGGGCAGAAATGGGGTTTTCCATAGTCGATAACTAGAGATGAAATATAATTGGATTCTGACATCCTTCCCCCTTAAAAATAAGAGAGATCCACCTGAAAGGAAAACAAAACAGGTATAAAAGTTAGTCTGGCTTGTTGGGATACTCTGTTGAAACTTCTTTAAACTTTAAACTTCTGACATGACGTTTATGGAGCCACTCGTTTTGTGAGGCAGTGAGGTGTTTCCATGCAATTAGGTACTGAGTTGCTCCATGATATCTCCTAGAATCTAGGATTTCCTTTATCTTGAAGTGTTGTTTGCCCTCCACCATGATTGGAGGTGGTGATGGTGGAGATTTTTGGCCGTAACAATGACTGATGCTCTCTTTTCAGCAAGCTGCAATGAAAAATTGGATGTATTTGCCTGAGATTTTTGGGTAATTCTAATTCTACTGTTACTGGGTTTATGATTCTTTTAATTGGAAGAGGCCCTATATCAGTGGTTCTCAACCTGTGGGTTGTGATCCTTTGTGGGGTCAAACAACCCTTTCACAGGGGTCACCTAAGACCATTGGAAAACACATATTTCTGATGGTCTTAGGAACCGAGACACCGCTCCTTTATCCATCTCCAGGTGAGGGGAGCGGGAGGCAGAGGAAAGCCCGAGCAGAGAGGGATCTGGTCCGGCGAGGGCAAAGCCGCGTTCGGGCGTTGCTTCTGGAGCTCGCGGATGCTGGCCTGGCTCTGGCATGCTTCGGGGTAGAGATTGTCTGCTGCATTGCCGCCAGGAGCCTCAGCTGGCTAAAGTGCCTTTCAGAGAAAGAGCGAGGCCGTGGAGGAAGAAAACCAAACTTCGAGATCTCATGAGCAGGCATGCAGACGCGACTGAGCTTGCAAGAAGCCCGGCAAGCTTTACGTTGAGGCGTGTGGTTTATAAAAGGAAGGAGCGGTCTCCTCATGCTCCGGAGTGGGGGAGGGATGGTGGTATGTTCGTTCGCTTCCCAGAAAAAGCTGCTTTCTTCCCACGGCAGCTGATTCCCCCCCTTGTCCTCTCCTCCTCTGAGATCCCTGCAGCCCTCCGTAAGACAGCATGTACTTTTTGATTCCTGCTGCTCAATCCCTCCTCCCCCCCCTTGATGGCTTCCTACCCGTGGGATGCAGGGGAAGGGAGCACCATTTCATTACAGGTGGGAGAAAAAAAAAACTGGCCCAGGCAGTGAAAAGGGAAGAGATCAAAGCGGGAGGGGGGGCTTTGGAAATGAAAGCTGCTTTGGGTGGATGTTTTGGTCTGCAGCATGTGTTTCCCTTTCCCCTCCTGCCTGCCTTTTCTCTGTTTCCTAGTGTGCCTCTGGAAAGCCGGGAAAGGGGGGGGAATGAATCGGCTTCTAGTGTGGAATCAAGAAGCTCCAAGGGGCCTTTTCTTGCAGTTGCTACAGTAATGCATTCTTTCTGCCCTGGTTGCTGCACCAAAAGCAGTTGATTATTGCTCAGTGGAACCAGTAGTGGGGTGGGAGGAAGGAATGGATTTCCCTTCTGGTGCCTGCCTCAGTGGACAAGACCTCCTTCCAAAAATCTCTCCTAAGATTCTGGCAGGCACAGCTCCAGAACTGAGCTATGCTGGCTCAGGAATTCTGGGAGTTGAAGTCCACGAGTCATAAAAGAGCCAAGGTTTCCCTTCTGCCTTCTTCAGGGGTCCTCTTCCACACCCTCAGTGAATTTCAGCTGGAGGTAGAAAAATGGGCAGTGGCTCAGGCTGAAGAGGTAAATTGTGTGGGCCACATCACACACATGGACAACAAATGTCTACAAGTATAGCTCCCCTTGAGTATCACCTCAACTAATCCTTATTTTCTCCCACCCCGTAAGCCCCCCCATACACAATCATATTAATTTTTCACAGGTCATGCTTAACCTAATCAGGCAACTTCAAGGGCTCATTTAAAGAAAAGGCCAGGTCTCCCTTCAGAGCCATAACTGGAGCACCCATGCTTCAAGACAAAATTCCATTTATTTGTAATTAGAAATAAATATTTCACAATATATAATTACATATTGTTTTTTTGATTAATCACTATGCTTTAATTATGTTCAATTTGTAACAATGAAAATACATCCTGCATCAGATATTTACATTACGATTCATAACAGTAGCAAAATTACAGTTATGAAGTAGCAACAAAAATAATTTTATGGTTAAGAGTCACCACAACATGAGGAACTGTATTAAAGGGTCATGGCATTAGGAAGGTTGAGAACCACTGCCCTATATATTTTGGTCCAAGTTTTTTTACAGGGTTGTAGGGACTTTAGATATTTTGTAGATAAGTACACCATTTCTCATATAATGAATGGTGTAGGCTCAATCCTTTTTTTATCAGCTTGTGCTTTGTATGCCTGTCTAGCTTCATCTAGTGTTTTTCTAACTATTGGCCAGGTGTTTTGTAATTGTTCCATCCATTCTTTCAGTGATGGGATCGTTGGGTCATTTGTGGTTAATTCTGGCATGGGGTTGAAACTTTGACCGGTAGTTATTTGAAAAGGAGTGTAACCTGTGCTGGAGTGGACTGCATTATTGTAGGCAACTTCTGCAAAAGGGAGTAGGTCCATCCAATCAGAATGCTGGAAATTAAGAAAGCATCTTAAAGAACGGGGCAAAGGAAGGACGGGGTCGCCCGTTTTTTTCTGGCTGAGTCACCCTTCCGCCCGTCCCTGCGGGGAACTATCCAGAGGAAGCTCCAGAAGCTGCTTTAAAATTAGCAGAGGGGGGGAGGAATGGCGAGAGAGCAGCGGAGGAGGACTGGAGCAGCAGACAGAGGCGGTGGCGGCCAGAGCCAGAAAGAAAGAAGCCGACAAGAGCGGAGAAGCGAGAGGCGGAAGCGAACGAAGCCGACAGGACGCTGACAAGAGAGGAGGAGAGCAGAGGGAGCAACAGAGAAAAAGAATACCTGCGGGAGGTGAGCTTTCAAAGGCAAAGAGGGCGGCTGAAAGACCAGAGGGGGAAGAGGAGGTGGAAGGCCTGGGAGAACTGGGAGAGAAAAGTGAGGAAAGAAGCCCATCAGCTGAGCCCCCTAAACCAAGGGAACCAAGGGACCCAGAAGATAAAGAAGCACCAAGGAGGGAAGAGGAGGTGGAAGGCCTGGGAGAACTGGGAGAGAGAAGGGAGGAAAGAAGCCCACCAGCTGAGCCCCCCACTGAAAGGACAGAGTACTGGATCATCACCAGATCACAGTCTAGTGTCAAATTTGGTCTAATTTGGAAACCAAAACAGTGCCAGGAAAACAAGAGGATAAGCTCAAGATGGCCTCCAAACAGACCAAACTGACACAAACGAAGGGAATTGTTTCCTCCCCAGCCCAGCTTACTAAACCACCAGGAAACACTTTACCCACCCCCACACCCTCCCATCCAACTACAGGCCCCCAGACCCATCTGTTCCCACAGGCCAGCCCAACAGCACACATGATACAAGGATTAAAAGAGGTAATAGAAACACTGGTACTAAGGATGGATGGAATGGATAAAAAGTTGATGGAAATGGACACAAGGATGGAGAGGAGGTGTGTAGAGGCAGAACAAAAGATGGAGGAAAGATGCAACGACATAAAACGAATGCTGAAAGACCAGGGTAGAGAACTAGAGAGAAAATGGGAAGAGCAATGCAGGGCGATGGCCGCGGACCTGGACCAAATGAAGGAGGCAATGCAAGCACACTACAAGGGAATAGGGGAAGAAATGGAGAAAAACTTCCAGGAGATCAGGGAGAATGTGGACAAGTGGATGGAAGAAGTAGAGAACCACGTAGAGGGACAGATAGCACAGATGAAAGGGGTGGCCCAAGACCAATCCTCCATGATACAATACTGGCAAATGGAGTCCGCAATCAGGTTTAGAGGTTGGAAAGAGTCACCAAATGAAACCCAAGGGGGCCTGCTCGGAACCTTTATAGAGGCCCTGGCAACATTCCTGGGAAAGCAAATCCCAGAGATCGCATGGCAATTCGACAGAATCTACAGAGTGGGCGCATGGACGGCAACAAACAGGCGTCAACCAAGGGATGTGGTCATCCACTTTGTGACACAGGGGTTCAGGAACCTCATCTCAGTCACATCTTACAACAAGAGATTATACATGGAGGGGCAGGAAGTGAAAGTACTGAAAGAGATCCCCCAGACGATGCTGCGAGACAGAAAGAACTACAAGTTCCTGGTCGACGAACTGAGACTACGCGCTCTGCGATACCGATGGGAAGCCCCAACAGGGATGTCACTTTTCTATAAAAATAAAAGATACTACCTGAACTCGGTCCAGAAAGCCAGAGAATTCCTTGCAAAGGAACTGATGTCGGATGGACCTCAGTATAACACGAGAGAAGATGCAGAAGGGCCACTAGAACGCGGAAGGGATCGAGAACAACGAGCAACCCACCCAGAAATACAGACCGACGCAGTAGCAAGAGAAAGGAAAGGACCAACTCGAGACACGACGACACAGAGAACAGAAAGCAACAACAACAAGGAAACAGGACAGACTGCAGAGAGCAGAATACTAAGATCCACTACCAAACGCACGGAGCAGCAAGGCACGACCCCTCTACGCAACATGAGCACCAACCTGGATACCATGGGAATGAGACCAAAGAAGAACACAAGAGATAGAACAGAAGCGGTCTTGCAAGAGTATCCTGAAACCGACAATGACAACTAAATACTTGACATGGAACGTTAACGGACTAAATTCCCCACAGAAAAGGAGAAAGATATTTCATTATCTGCATCAAGGAAGAAACGACATAATTTGCCTACAAGAAACACACATCAGAGCAGCGGACCAGAAATATTTAATCAACAACAGATTAGGTACACATTTTGTCGCAGCGGCGCCACGAAAGAAGAACGGGATTGTTATATACGTGAATAAACATGTAATAGCTAAGCTAATAGAGTCGGACTCCCAGGGTAGATACCTAGCAATCGAAGTGACACAGGACGACAAGAAAATTCTAGTGATGGGCATATATGCACCAAATCAACAACAAGGAAAATTCTACAAAAAGATACACAAGAAGTTAACACAACTCAACTACAAATCATGTATTATTCTGGGAGATTGGAACGGGGTCATAGAGATTGCCCTGGACAAGAAGAAAACAAAACCTAACCCACAGAAGCACTCCAAGTTGCCTAAATCTTTCTTCGACATGAAGGAAGACCTTGTACTGACAGACATCTGGAGGGAACGGCACGGCAAAGAGCAAGAATTCACTTTTTTCTCCGACAGGCAACAATTATTTTCCAGAATTGACTTCATCCTGGCATCTAGTGACTTGCTAGTCTGCCTAAACACTGTGTCAATCCTACCCAAAGTACTAACAGACCATAACCCGGAAGGGATGGAATTAAGACAGGATCGGAAATCGAGGAGATCCTGGAGAATTAATGAAAACCTGTTTAGACACGAGAAAGAGGTGGCTGAATGCAAAAGTGCCATGAAGGAATTCTTTAGTATAAATATGAACAATGAAACACCCATTGAAATGATTTGGGACGCTAGCAAGGCATTTATGCGCGGGATCCTCATGAACATGAACGCCAGGCACCGACGCAAACAAGAACGAAAAAGAAAGGAACTAGAGGAGGAGATAAAGAAACAGGAACAATTATTAATAAAAAGACCGGAGGACAAAGCCACAAAAGAAGGAATTAAGATACTAAGAAAACAATTTGATATGCTGATGGCGGATCAAGTAGCATGGAATATACAATACGCAAAACACAAGACATTCTGTAGCGCCAACAAACCGGGTCGGTGGCTGGCTTACACCATAAGAAAGAAACAGAAAGCCCACATAATTGAAAAGATAGAGTACAAAGGCAAGGAAGAATTAAAACAGGAAACCATTAAGAAAGCTTTCACCGAGTTCTACTCAAAGCTATACGCCGAGGAGAAGATACAGGACAAAGAGATAGAAAAGTTTCTACAAAACAAAAAATTAATGGTACTCACCGATACACAACGAGATGCCCTGAACGCCCCAATCACGAAGGAGGAAATATACTCAGCGATCAAACAACTGAAAAAAGGAAAATCACCCGGGACGGATGGGATAACGGCTACCTATTACAAGCATCTCCAAGAGGAAATGATAGAACCCCTCAGAAAGCTATTTGTCAACATACAAGAAGGAGGCCAAGTCCCACCCTCCTGGAAAACAGCCTACATTTCTCTAATCCCCAAAGAGGGAAAAGATAATGCACAACCGGCAAACTATAGGCCCATCTCACTATTGAACACAGACTACAAACTCTTCACAAAAGTGCTGGCCAACAGATTAATGACTGTATTACAAAAAATAATTCACCCGGATCAAATGGGGTTTATACAAGGACGTCAGATGAAAACCAACGTGAGACAGCTGTTGAACATAATAGAGTACTTGGAAAGGCACAACCAGGTACCTGCTACCCTCATGTTTGTGGACGCAGAAAAAGCCTTTGACAGACTGAATTGGCCATTCCTGACGAACCTAGCCCGGGGGATGAAAATGGGAAAGCAGTTCCTCAACTCCATAATAGCAATCTACCAGAAACAAACGGGCCAGATCATTGTGAACGGCGAACTAACAGACCCATTCAACATAGAAAGAGGCACGAGACAGGGCTGTCCGCTGTCACCACTGCTATTTGTCTTAACGATGGAGATTCTGCTGAACAAGATAAGAGCAGCAGAAGACGTAAAGGGCATACAGATTGGAAAACAGGACTATAGGCTGTGCACCTTTGCAGACGACCTACTGGTGACAGTATCGCAACCAGTACAATCAACAAGGAGTTTGATGGAGATAATGAAAGACTATGGCAAGGTATCAGGTTTTAAAGTTAATATATCAAAAACGAAGATGCTAGTTAAAAATCTAGACAGCAGAGCAAAACAGGACTTGGAAAGAATAACGGGTTGTGAAATAGTTAAGAAAGTTAAATACCTGGGAGTGGAGATAGAAACAACGAATGCGAAATTATACAAAAATAACTATGAGGTGCTGTGGAACAAGATACAAGCAGATCTGGAAAGGTGGAAAACACTACGACTATCCTTGCTGGGCAGGATAGCAGCAGTAAAGATGAACGTCTTGCCAAGATTTCTATTTCTCTTTCAAATGCTACCCATACTCAAAAAGGATGTGGACTTGGACAATTGGCAGAAGGGCATCAACAGATTTATTTGGGATGGCAAGAGACCGAGGGTGAAACTAAAAATCATCCAGGACACGAGGAAGAGAGGGGGACTAAAAATGCCTAATCTAAAGCTATACTACTATGCAGCGACGTTGGTGGCGTTGAGTGACTGGATCAATATGACGAATGATAGAATACTGAATGTTGAAGGGCATGGTCTACTATTCGGCTGGCACGCATACTTGGTATACGACAAAAAGGCAGACAGGAACTTCAAGGAGAACCCACTACGAATCCCATTGTTGTGGGTCTGGAGGAAATATAAATACCTGCTACACGATAAGATCCCCATATGGACGATCCCCGGACATGCAATAGGGGATGTAAACATAACCCAAGAGCAGGGAGAAGTGCCCTACAGTAAACTGGTACTGGAAGAAGAAAATGGGTTCTCCTTAAAGTCACAAACAACGCTAGCAGATGAAGGAATAGGAGGTACCTGGCTATCATACCTACAACTGCAGTCAAGGTGGCATAAAGACAAGAAGAAGGGCTTATCCCAGACTGACGAGATTTTAATTGAACAGATTAGAGAGCAGGGGATCATGCATATCAAACGAGTGTACAGCGTACTAATAGAAATGGACTCTGAAACGGTGCTAGTCAAGAACTATATGGTAAAGTGGGAACAAGACTTTGGACATCCGATCACGATGGAAACGTGGGAGGAAATCTGGGTGAGAAATGTAGAATTCACGAAAGCGCAACAGCTAAGAGAAAACTTCTACAAGATGTTCTACAGGTGGCATCTAGGCCCGAAAAAACTATCATACATCTATCCAGACACCCAGCCCAAGTGCTGGAGGTGTGGCGATGGAGAGGCTACATACTTTCACGTATGGTGGACATGCAGAAAAATCAAAGCCTTCTGGAGGAAGATATGGTGGACACTCCAAACTATTTTTAAAAAGCATATTGACTTTCTATCTCAGGTTTTTCTGTTAGGGATCATAAAAGATTGCACTACCTCAGAGACGAGCTTATTTCTGAACTTGATCACAGCAGCCAGATTGTTGGTGGGACAATACTGGAAGAATCCAGAAATACCACCTATGGAAGAATGGACTTTGAAAGTAATAAATTTGGCGGAAATGGCGAAAATATCGGCATATTTGAAAGATCGCTCAAATGAACAATATTTGACAGACTGGAAACAGTGGATAGACTATATACAAGAGAAACACCAATCAAACAAAATGTATCTGGCGTACAGTTGAAGCTCGACGTGAAGAGTGAAGAATGTTCACCAAACCAGACGTTTACAAAGACTAATACCTAATGTTGTATTTTATGTTATATGAGGATTGCCTCTTAATATGATCTTATGCATAATGTTGTTTGCTTTAATATTGAAAAAGCAGATTGAATTTCCAACTCAGGTTATTGAATTTCTACCTCAGGATCTCTTGTTAGGGATTATAAAAGACTGCACTATTATTGAGACAAAGTTAATTCTAAAGCGCGAATGAACAATATGTGATAGACTAGATATAGTAGATAGACCATATACAAGAGCTGTTTTTTCAGGTCTTATGAGGACAGCTAATTAATATGAGCCCAGATCTAATGTTGATTGCTTTAATATTGGAAAGGCGTACTGAATTTTTACCTCAGGATACTGAATTTCTACCTCAGGATCTGTTGTTAGGGATCATAAAAGATTGCACTACTACTGAGATGAATTTACTTCTAAAGCTCGAATGAACAACAGGTGTTAGACTAGAAACAGTAGATAGACCATGTATAAGAGAAATACCAATCAAATAAAATGTATCAGGCATATAGTTGAGGCTGGACGCGAGGAGTGAGGAATGTTTGCTAAACCAGACGTTTACAAAGACTGATCCTTAGAGTTGTATTGCAGGTTATATGATAATTGCTTTTTGATATGATCTTATGTTTGGTGTTGATGGTTTTAATAAAATAATTTTTTTTTAAAAAAGAAAGCATCTTAAATATTGCTCAAGTACTGAGTGACAATGTTCTGTTTGCCCATCCCCTTGTCAGTCCCTGAGTGGTCCCTAAGAGGGATAAAAATTCCTTCCAAAATGCAGATGTAAATTGAACTCCCCTATCAGAGATGATGCGTTGGGGTACCTCAAGTAATCTGTAAATATGCTGGATGAAAAGTTTCGCTAAGGCTTTTTCAGTGGGAATCTTTTGGCAAGGGATAAAGTGCACTTGTTTGGAAAACAAGTCCGTGACCATCCAAACAACAGTATTCCCATTGCTTTCTGGTAATTCCACTGTAAAATTCATGGCTATTTCCCTCCAGGGGGCTGAGGGATTTGCCACTGTTTGTAACAGTCCGGGCGATTTCCCTTGCAACCTCTTTGCAGCTGCACACGTTGGGCAGCTGGCCACGTAACTTTCTATGTCCTTTTTTATGGATGGCCACCAAAATTGCCTTTTAATTAAGTGGAATTGGTGAAAATGCTGGGACCAGCGGGCTTGCTTGGGGTTGAGCTTCCTGGGTGTTTTCAGGGCTTCCAAATTTTTGTGGTCTGTTCACACCTGGAAAGGGATTTTGTTGCCTTCAAGGAACTGGCGCCACGTCAGTAATGACCAACATATCCCATATGCCTCTTTCTACCCCACAGGCCAGCGCTGTTCCGTTTCCGTGAGTTTCTTGGATGTATACGCACAGGGTTGCAATGCCCCTTCATTGTTTTCTTGTAATAGTACAGCCCCCACTGCCACATCACTTGCATCCGTCTGTATTACAAAGGGCTTATCCATGTCTGGGTGCCTCAGTACTGGTTCAGCAGAAAAAAGTCTCTTTAATCTCTCAAACACTGCTTTGCACTCCATTGTCCATGTTAGTGGCTGGCTAGGTTTTACTGAGGATGCTCCCTTCGTTTTTAGTAAGTTCATGAGGGGCAGGGCTATCTGGGCAAATGAGGGGATGAATTGGCAGTAAACATTTGCGAAGCCCAGGAAACTTTGCAGTTGCTTTCTTGTGCGGGGTGGTGCCCATTCTAATACTGCTCTGACCTTTTCTGGGTCCATTTCAATACCCTGTGGGGATATGCGATAACCTAGGTAGTCTATCCTTTCCTGGTGGAATTCGCATTTCGAGAGTTTGGTTTATAGGTGGGCGGCTCGCAGTTTCTTTAAAACCACTCTGACTAGGTTGACATGTTCCTCTTTTGATTCAGTGAAGATAAGAATGTCATCTAAGTAAACCGGGACCCCCTTAAATAGGTGCTCCCTTAGAATGTCATTGATTAATTGCATAAATACTGCAGGGCCCCCTTGTAATCCAAATGGCAAGACTTTGAATTCAAGGTTTTAAGTGTTTCCAAGCAGCCCCCCCACCCCGCCGTCCTTCCAGCGACAATCCCAGGCGTTACATTTCCACCCCCTTTTCCTCACGGTTGGTGGAAGGGAGACTTCAGAGAGGAGTACATGAAAGGTGATGGCCATATTGTTATGGTCAGTCCTCTGGGTGAGATCCACATTCAGTCTCTTTGAAGTTTTAATGAAGGAAGTGAGAGCCATAAAACCCCTTTGCTCATCCCCCTTCCCCTTCTTAGTATGACAGAATCCAGAGAGGGCAGAAATGGGGTTTTCCATAGTCGATAACTAGAGATGAAATATAATTGGATTTTGACACCACTTCTCCAGTGGTGGGAGCCTAAACATCCCGTTCCACTCACCACAATCAAACAGTGAAGTTGCTGTAACATCAGCATCCTCCCCCCTTGCCTTATTTTCTCAGGGTTAAGCCGTCTTTTATCTTCCTCCCCTGTTCTCTGTCCTCTCACTCCCCCCCTCCTCCCAAACCTCTTCCAATTTTCCTAAAGTCTTTCTAAACTGTGGAGCCCAGAATGCTACCTAGTGATTAGGTGGGAATCTCCCCAAAACAAAACAAAGTGAAACATTTTCATTTCATTTTTATTTACTGGATGGTCCAAGACCAATAACGTGGAATGACTTTTTGGGGGTTTTGTGCATCTCTCTCTCTCTGTGTGTTGTGATTTGGAAATAGGCTTCTTTTAATGCAGCCTAAAACTCTGCTTGCTTTGACAGCCAGGTTATCTATTCTATTCTATTCTATTCTATTCTATTCTATTCTATTCTATTCTATTCTATTCTATTCTATTCTATTCTATTCTATTCTATTCTATTCTATTCTATTCTATTCTATTCTAGTTCTAGGATTTCCTTAAAAGTGGGACTAAATACACCTGTGGCAAGAAGATTATAAACCATTCTATCCAGATGACGGTGATGATGGAGGTGCCCTCTGGTGCTGTACCAGACGGCAAATTCCAGGACCTTCCCAGATTCAGATGATGTGTGTAGAAGTGAAGGTCAACCTGGCATCCTGTGCCAGGGACTCGGGATGCCTTCTCTTCCTTCTTCTTAAAAGACATGCTACAATGCTGCCAGAGCCATCTAGGCCCCTGTGTGGTGTATAAAAATGTCCACATCTTTTTTTTTTAAACAAATTTTATTGATTTTTAAAAAGTTATTAAAGAAATATATTCAGGACACACCGTGGTGCTGGGGTAATCAAACATTTTGAAACAAGACATATATACATAATATAATCAATACGTCAAGTATTCCCTCTCTTTCCCCCTCAAATAACATAGTATATTTAAAATATCCAATTCTAGCTTAATTGTATTCAACCTGAGCCTGTTTTTAAGCTTCATCAATTTCTACCATAATCAAATTAACTTTAAATAAAAAAATTTCAGTTCAAGTATCCCTTCCACATATGTTCTACTTTTTTAATTTTATCAAAATCTTATTTGTTTCTTCTTCCATTAATCTCCCTTATTTAGAGTAAAATATTAATCTATCCTATACCTATCAAATCTGTCAGCTGATCCATCTCTTCAAGCTAAGGAAAAAAATAATATCATACCTTAAATCATGTCATTCCATTAAGCAAAGTTTAAGTCTCCAGTTAATTATCATAACTAATAACATCCATATCATCAGAAAATCATATCATCGTATTAAATTTCAATTAACTATTAGTACTTCAAATCTGAAACCTCTCTTCAGTTTTCGTCATTCCATTACATCATAATTTTCATAGAAATAAACCTAACATTCTAAAAGGAACATTCCTAGTATTCTAAATTGTCTTTAATCCCTTATACAGAAAAATATCTCATCTTTGAACAAACGTATTAGTCTATCCTAAACACATCTAAATGTATATATTTATCAAACTGTTCTCTAAATATCTAATACTTCGCTTAATCAATCTCTTTAAATTAACAAATTAATTTCAAATTTTAAATCATTTCAATATTTAATTAACATTCAATTAATTATTGATTCAGACCAACTGTAAGACATCTTTTTACTTCAAACTCAAAATATCAGTCCTTAAATCAGTCCATAGTTCTAGGTTGCCTTTAATCCAATTTAAGAAATTTTCATTTTCATTTTTAAATCTTATTCTAGCTTTCCTCTTTTGCCAAGTAGGTTTCCATAACAGGACTTCCCTTCCAAATAATAGGTCTCTTTTTGTTGCTTGTAGTGTCACTTGATTTGATATAAACCATCTTGATCTCCAATTTAATCCTCTGTTTCTCTTATCCATAAAGCCTCGTTGCTTCAGAAGTCCAAAGTTCAGTCTTTGCTTTTCCTGGTCTTGCTTGTAAGGCAAAATAAGATTCTCCTTATCCTCAGTTAAAACCTCTTCTTGTGTAATCTGTTTTGTAGAGTAGTCAAGTGTAATCAGGGAGTCAGTTTTAAGTTTTAAAGTAGAAATTCTGGCTCTTAGTTCTGTAGTAGCCTCTTTTATTGTAATACATATTTCTTCTTTAGCCTCATAGATCTTTTCCAGTATAAGTTTACAGTTTAAATGTGATTGAGGCTTCTCCATTTTAGCAATAGTTGAAGAAGAATCCTTTTCCTTTTTAGTGAAGGTTACAGTTGAACAGTTGAACATTATCCACCCTCACAGATCACACAGCTGGCTTAAATTATCTTTCTTCTTGAAAAACAGTTTGAAGGCCAGAGCTGTCTCATCTCCAAATAAACAATCCAATATTAAATTTTGACCAGTAGGTGTCCTCAGTGAGCTACGAAGACTTCTTCAAACACCATTTTTTCCTTTTTTCTATCTTTAAAGGGAGAATAGAAAAAGAAATACTCTGCTGATATAATACCACTCCAAAAAGCACAAAAACAGTTTTTTCTACCTCACAATGTAAGTAGGAATAGAATATAGTCTTTAAATGAATATTTATTTATTTTTTCTGTCCTTTTTGTAAAACGCGTTTGTTCCCACGATTTCTAAAGCCGCTTTCTCCAGATGGGAAAATAATAGCACAAACAGCTTCTACAGGCAAAAACAGCTGGGGTGTGAAGAGGAACAAAGGGGATCTCACCCGGATCATCCGCGGTGGGTCGTTAACGCTTAGATGATGATGTGACTTTCGGCTGGTGCAGCAGGGTGATCGGCAGGCCGATCTTTGCTCCGTCGGCCCTAAGGAGAAGCTGGAGACTCAGGGGAAGCTGCCGCCCTCCCCTATCTACCAGCTGGCCTCCTCCTTGGTGGTCGCCCCTCAAGGGCGACTTTCAACCCCTTAGGGGGTCTACCGGTGAAGGAAACTCCGGACGGCCTGGAGAGAAGTTTCCAGGCATGACCGGCATCGCCGCATTCCAGAACCGGAAGTCAAAAATGTCCACATCTTAAGAAAGCAGAGCTCTTGGAAACGGTTTCTTCCAACAGGAACTTTTATTAAAAGAAATTGATAGCAGGCATAATAGACAGGATCTGAGGGATTCCCTTACAATTCGATGTTTTAAAGTGTCACTAAGCAGCCCCCCACCCCGCAGTTCTTCCAGGCGATTCAAACCGGCAGATTTCTAGGTGTTAAGTCCAGGAGAGATAACATCAACCCGGCTCCATTGGCACGATCATTCAACATCTCCTCACACAGATCCCAGATGCTGCATCTTCCCCCCTTTTCTCGCTGGCCAGTAAGGAGAAGTTCAGAGAGGCATAAGGCAAATGGCTACATTGTTATGGTTAGCAGACCGGAAGCGAAACAACAAAAGGTTACTTTGTAGTGAACAGAGGAAGTGAAAGTAATAAAAAAAACCATGCATACCCCCTCCCCCTTAGTAGTATGACAGGATCCAGGAGAGAGTAAAAATTGGTTTTAAATCAGAGAAGATAGATAGAAATGAAATATAACTGGATTCTGACAGCAATATTGTCAGGAATACAAGGATCTTTATTTTTTATGGATCCTGTCATCACAAAAGAAGCATAATTTGATGACTTCTTAGGGATGGAGAGGCCATTGTGATACCTGCTTCTGGAGGGTTATCTAAAGGGACCTTCAAAAGCTGCAGGTTGGACCATGTGACTCTGAGATTTGAGAGTCCAACTTTGTCATAGTTTGGTACATAATTCATGGTCTTTGGTCAGCTTGACTTCTAAGATAGGAATTTGTTTTTTCTTAAAATTAAGTTTATCAAACTCTTCTCGGATTTCTAGGATGGATTTCTTCTTTGTCTCAGGCAGGAAGAAGTAAATAATAAATCCTGAAGTGTAAAGGCTCCCCATGAAGACGAGAAAGGAGAAATGACGGAAGTTTTCCTGGGGGTGAAAAAAAATGCCCAACTATTTAGGATAACAAAGCAAGCACTTCTTAGTGGAACAGAGGCTGTCTCTTGTGCAAATTCCCAATGCATATTCCTGGCTGGTTTTTAAATATCAAAGCTGTATTGCCAGCTTTGCATCATTCAGCAAGCCAGCTTCAGCCAGCCACAAGATGTTGGCAGTTGATTCCCCCAACTTTCCTGCAAGTAATGCAGGTTGGAGGGGGAGGGAATAAATCCACGTGGACTAGAATCACCTACCACCATCAATGGAAACACCATTCCGATCACAAAGACTCCAACCCAGCTCAGGGTCCCACTGATTGCAAAGGCAGGTGCTCTGGACGACTGATCAAAAATTTCCATCCTGACAGAGATTGTGGCACCAGCTATGGTGAAAGAAGAGGAGAGTTTGTTACCATCACAACTCTACCAGTAATCTTACAGAGATTTCTCATCCAGTGGGATTTCAGATACAGTAGCATCCCAAACTTAACTATGGCTGGGAAGGGGAACTAATCACTTTATTAACCAGGGTTAAGGAAAGGAGAAGAGCAGTTGGGAGGATTTTGGAATGGTAGCTAAAGAGGATTCCCAGATCTAGCAAATGCTTCAGCTCCTGAATGTCGTGCCAGGGTTCCAGATCATGACACTGTAAACTTATATATTTTCACCTGTGGTCAGAAACACTCATTGTATACAATAATCCTCTTGTCCAATGCCAAAGTATTTGCATATCTTACAATTTCTCAGTTTTCCCATCTTTAGCAAAAGTTGGACAAGGTACAGATAGTTTCAGTTTGTGACTTCCCCAAAGTTACTTATGACCAGGTTTCAGAATTGTGGCAGCTGCAGCATCCCCACAGTTATTTGCCCTTCTGTCTGATTGCAGAAATGCTGCATCACTCACCCATCCCACCCTACTTTATTCTGCACCCTACTTTGAAAGATTTAAACCAAAAGTAACTTTAGGTATCCATATAAATCTGTGTTGAAGAAATTACCTGGGCCCATTCCAAAGATGAATACAAAGCAGAAGATCAAAGACAGGCAACAGTAAGGCATCCAGGAGAACCAGGGCTGAAATAAACAAAACTGCATTTTAGTTCATTAACTCACTATGATCAAACGTGGATGCCAACAACTCCCTATGATTCATGAGCCAGAGTTTCCTTGTGGGTGATGATTTTTTATCAAAAGCCTAAAAATAATAGATATCCTGGTTCCTGGCCCCCATTCTTGGTCTCCCAATCTATAGGGCCCTTGTCTGGTCAGCAGAAGAAACTTTCTCTTCTGACTTTGCTCAGCTCTCTGAGGACCCAGTCAACAGTGTGTGTGTGTGTGTGTGTGTGTGTGTGTGTGAGAGAGAGAGAGAGAGAGAGAGAGAGAGAGCTATTAGATCAGGAGAGTGTAACCTAGTGCAGTGGCCTCCTCCAGTAGATCACTTGTTGGAATATTCATGAGCAGGAAGAGTCATGTGGTAACTCAGTCAGTCAATGTGAAGAAAGTGCTACTGAGTCTGTGCAAAAGGTATTGAGTTAGGAGCTGAATTTTCAGTCTCAGGTTTGTCTCTGTATCTCTCTGTAAGAAGTCTTCATTAAGCTATGTTGCTGTAAAGAAGAATGTATGGTATTGTAAATATTGTGATATAAATATAAGGAAGTTATTTTGAATCAGCTAAATGCAGTCAAAAGTGAGAGCTTCTGATTTATTTTTTCACCAACAGAGAAATTAAAATTCTCTAACAGGTTAAGGGCCCAGAGTTTACTAAGGACTGCATTGTAATTTAAAGCTGGAAGAAATTGCCTGTGTTTAGAAAGTATAAGAACAAGGCAGAATTAGCAGAATGGCAGCAATGGAATTGAAGGAAAGCTTTGTGCCTTGTTTGGGCCAGAAGAATTATATTGTGTGGGCTGCTGAAATGGAATGTTTGCTCAAGGCAAAAGAGCTATGGTATATTGTAGAAAATCCACCACAAGTGTTTGCAGCTGCTGATCAGAAAAGTCACGATCAGGCAATGGCTTATCTTATCTTGAATTTAGATGATGAACAATTTCTAAATGTTGCAAATTTAAAGACTGCAAAGGAGATTTGGTTGAAGTTGAGAGCTGTGCATGTGAATGTTTCTGCATGCAATACAGTGCAATTGTCAATAAAACTTTACAGGGCTTGTTTACAACCAGGTGAATCTGTGGAACAGCATTTAAATAAAATGCAAAGTTTATTTTTGGACTTAGAACAATGTGGGATTAAATTTCCTGAGTCCCAGAAGGTTTTATTGGTGTTGAACAGTTTAGATAAAACCTGGGACACAGTTTCTGTGATATTTTAGTGCAGCGGTTCTCAACCTGTGGGTCGCGACCCCATTTGGGGTCGAATGACCATTTCACGGGGTCGTCAATGGCAGTCCGCCATTTTTTTTGGTCGGCCATTTTTTGGGGGGGTCCGCCATTTTCCCCCTTTGCAATGCAGGCCATCGCGCCGCGCATGCGCGATGCGGGCCCGCCATTTTTTTTTGGTCTGCCATTTTTTCCCCTTTGCGATGCAGGCCGTCGCACATGCGTGCCCGCCATTTTTTTTTGGTCAGCCATTTTTTTTGGGTTGGCCATTTTTTTTTTCGGTCCACCATTTTTTCCCCTTTGCGATGCGGGCCGTCGCACCGCGCATGTGCGATGCGGCCGTCGCGCTGTGCATGCGCGATGCGGCCATCGCGCCGTGCATGCGTGATACGGGCTGGGGTCGCATCGCCCTTGCGCGGCGCGGGCCGGGGTCGAGCCCCGGAAAAGGTTGAGAACCGCTCTTTTAGTGTAAAGAAGAGCAAGAATTAAATTTTGAGGCTTTAAAGATATGTTTGCTTAATGAAGAAGAAAAGCAACATTTTAGGAACAGCCACGAGGAGGTGAAATTCCTGAGGAGGGGGTCCAGACTGCAAGTCTCCAGAGAAGAAACAAGTAGATGGGACCAAGTTGCATCAAAAGAGAGATTTTGCAAGCAGAGGGCTCAGCAAGAAAAGAATTGCTACATTTGTGGAGCAAACACACATCTGAAAAGGAACTGTTTGCAGAGGAACAATTTACAGCGAAGGACATTTGTGCAGGCAAAAAACACTGATTTTCAAAAGGAACATTTTGGTGTTGCAAAAGTTTGCTATAGCAACAACAGAGACAAGTGGCTAATAGATAGTGGAGCAAGTCAAACAATTGTTAATGACTCTGAATTATTTTGCAGGTTTGTTCCAGTAGCACAAGAAGCTGTGGCTTTGGCAAATGGCCAGAAAGCAAAAGTCATTGGAACAGGCGATGTAAAAATTCCATATTTGGAATCAAAGTTTACCAATGTGCTTTGTGTACCTGAGATGGAACATAATTTGTTAAGTGTGTCTAATTTAGACAAACAAGGTTTTGAGATCATTTTTGTAAATGGGAAGTGTCTCAGGAATGGGAATATTTGTGCAGAAGGCATAAAGGAAGATAATCTATATGTATTGCAGGGACCAAAGGTTCAATGTTCCCATATAGTTAAGAATGTTGCAGAGCATGATTAGTGCGTTCATCTTCTACATAGAAGACTTGGCCATGCAAGCTTTAAAGTTTTGCAGCAAATGCAAGAGTTTGCAGAAGGGCTAAATTTGAAGGGGTGCAAAACATATTTAGACTGTGCAGTATGCAAAGCATCGAAGTCAAAGGCATTCCCAGTTAGTAAATATAGCATAAGACAAAGAAAAAGAGCTCTAGAGCTGGTCCATGCAGATCTGGTGGGACCTATGCAAGCCAGTTTGGGAGGAGCAAAATATGCACTGGTAATTGTTGATGATTGTAGCAGGTATTCGTTTTGCTACTTGTTTAGAGGAAAGACAGAGGTGCTACAATAATTCAAACATAGGGTAGGTTTTGTAGAGAGAAGGTACAGACAACAAGTGTGTCAGTTGCAACTAAATTCCAACAATGGTTGGGGCAGTTGGGGATAAGACACAGATGTACAAATCCTTACACAGCAGCAGAGAACAGTGTATACAGTTAACAGGCTGTAAAGTTCCCCCATTAATAATACTCCATATGCCATTCTATATGGGAGAAAGCCATCACTGGCACATTTGAGAATTTTTGGAAGTACTGCATGGGTACATATTCAGAAAGCAATCAGAAGAAAGGGACAGCAAAAGGCAAGAAAGCTCAGGTTTGTGGGCTATGAGCCAGGGTCAAAAGGATATCGCTTTAGCGATGGAAGTAAAAGAATTGTAATTTCAAGGTCTGCTAATTTTGCAGAACAAAATTGGGACAGAATTAATGCAAATTCTGGGTATGTCTCACTTAATGACAGTGATCTGTTTAATGACAATAACTCATCTAATGATGGAAAAATAATTATTGAAGATGTCAATGTTCAGGGAGGAGAGGCTGAACAAGACATGAAGCCAGAAAGACTTGAAACACAGGAGCAATTAATACCATGTAGGTCAGAGCGATGTAACAAAGGAATTCCAGCTGACAGGTATTCTGCCAGGAAGGTAAAGGTTTGCAATGTGTGGTATGAGCCAAGAAGTTATAAAGAGGTATTGGCATTACCAAAAGCTGAACAAGAAAGCTGGAAGGAGGCCATGGATAAAGAGATGAAATCCATGGGAGACCATGAAGTATTTAAATCAGTGACTTTGCCACAGGGAACCAAAGTTGTGGGTTGTAAGTGGGTATATAAGAAAAAGGTATTGCCAAATAATGATGTACAGTATAAGGCCAGGTTAGTGGCACAAGGTTTTTCACAATTAAAGAATGTGCACTACGATGAAGTATTTGTGCCAACTGTGAAAAGTGAGAGTATAAGATTAGCACTGGCGTTGGCAGCGGCATATAAGCATAAAATCTGGCACTTTGATATCACAACTGCATTCCTCAATGTTGAGTTAGAGGAAGAAATTTATATGATCCAAGCACCAGGATATGAAATTGCAAAACCTAACATGGTGTATAAATTAAACAAGGCTATTTATGGGCTGAAGCAGTCAGCCAGAAACTGGAATATCTGTTTAGATACTGCTTTAAAGGGTCTTGGATTTAAGAATTGCAAAGCTGATAATTGTATATATACTGGACAGTTACAAGGAGGGAATTGTCTACTGTTATCATTTGTGGATGATCTTTGCTTCATCACAAAGGATGCATCACAAGTCAAGGAATTTGCTGAAAAATTAGGAAAGAAATTTGAATTAAAGAATTTGGGAGAAATAAAAAATTATCTCGGTGTAGAGATACAGAAAAATGAAAAAGGTGGTTATATTCTCAGTCAAAGGAGAAAAATTGACCAGTTATTGGAAAAATATAATATGAAAGATTGCAATACTGCTCCCACACCCATGAGTACGGATCTTTATAATAGTTTAAGTGCGGACAAAGATGAAACTTGTGATCAAGAGATATATCACTCAGCAATAGGGAGTTTGTTATATCTATCACAGTGGTCCAGATCAGACATAGCTTGCACAGTAAGCATTTTGAGTCGTTTTACTGCTGCACCTACAAAATTACATTGGATGGGTGTAAAAAGAGTTCTCAGATATTTAAATTTGGGTCTTCAAATACAGATTACTGAGGAATTGAAATTAAAGTGTTATGTCGATAGTGACTATGCAAATGACATAAACACAAGGAAATCAAATTCTGGGATTATAATATTGTTTGGAGGAACTCTGATTGGATGGAAGTCCAGAAAACAAACAACTGTTTGTTTTCAAGAGCGGAAGCAGAGTTTATTGCTTTATCTGAATTGTGTTCTGAAGTAACATGGTATGTACAGTTGTTGCAAGATTTAAATATTAATGTAAAAGAATCTGTAAAGGTATTTGAAGACAATGCTGCCTGTATAAAAATGGCAACTGGTGACAGGGTGAAGAACAGAAGTAAACATGTAGACATTAAGTATTGTAATGTCAGGGAAGCTGTAAAAGAAAAATTGATTAGTTTACATCATTGTTCTTCTGAGGATAATTTGGCAGACATGATGACTAAACCATTGGGTGGTGTTCACTATGGAGAATGTATTAAGTCAATAGGTCTGATGTCTCTTCCTGTCATGAAGGGAGGAGTGTTGGAATATTTATGAGCAGGAAGAGTCATGTGGTAACTCAGTCAGCCAATATGAAGAAAGTGCTACTGAGTCTGTGCAAAAGGTATTGATTTAGGAGCTGGATTTCCAGTCTCAGGTTTGTCTCTGTATCTCTCTGTAAGAAGTCTTCAATTGAGCTATGTTGCTGTAAAGAAGAATGTATGGTATTGTAAATATTTTGATATAAATATAAAGAAGTTATTTTGAATCAGTTAAATGCAGTCAACTGTGAGAGCTTCTGATTTATTTTTTCACCAACAGAGAAATTAAAATTCTCTAACATCACTCAACAGCTGGCATCCCTTGTTTGGATGAGCAGCTCATGGGGCATTTGCTCACCTGCAGGGAGAAGGCTAAGGTGATACCAGCCAGCATGGTGCCCATCAAACCGTAGCCTGCCCAGAGTAGCACCTTTCTTCCAAATCGTTCGATGATGAAGCTCTATGGGGTTTGGGGAGAGGAATGAGCATTTAGAAGATGCCTTTGCAGCTTGACCCATGGCTAACACTGAGAATTTATGCACCAGAGACAAATTCCTTGTGTGTCCAGTCACACTTGGTCAATAAAGAATTCTATTCTATTCTGTTCCATTCCATTGTGATCTATTCTAATCTATTCTGTTCTGTTCTGTTCTATTGTCTAGTCTAGTGTAGTCTTATTAAATTTCAGTAACAGATCCCAACAGGATGCTCTGGGAACAAGACTATGGACGTCTGCTCATAGCCAGCACGGAGGGCAGTGCTGGTGCTTGAGAAACTCATGAAGCCTTCCAGCTACCACACTTGACTTACTTTGTCTTTCTTCCAAGGGCCAGCAGGAAGTGAGGTTATCCCATACCTTATTTATTTAATAATTAAATGGTTATTTCACATTTGTCATTTTTATAAATAACTAAAGTAGATGAACATACCTAATGCTCTTTCGTTCTTCTATTTTCACCACCACCACAACCCTGTGAGGTGGGTTGGGCTGAGAGTGACTGGCCCAGTGGGCTTTGTTGCCTAAAGCTGGACTAGAACTCACAGTCTCCTGGTTTCTAGGCCAGCCGCTTAACCACAAAACCCACCAGGAGGAATGTGCTATTAATGTCTGATGCTCGCAGAGGGTTGAAGCTGTGGCCAGAAAGCCATGCAGGCAGTCTGCCCACAGTCCTGTTCTGGCTTCTCTCCCTTTTGAAGGAAGGGGTGTCTTCTCTTGGGCAGCAACTGTCTTGGCTGGTTCCTGCTGCATTTCACCCCTTCCCTTGCAGAGCTATTCACTCACACAAAGAACAGTGGAAAGAAGTTCACAGAGGCTCACTCCCAGGGCCAAGTAGGGGATCTGGTCAAGATGAAACCCGGCAGTCTGGAGCACTTCAAAGGTGTAGGAGTAAATCTGAGGAGGAGGAGAAGAAACCATGGAAGTCATCAGAAGACTCCTATGGTACAGGAGGAAGATGCTACAGCTGCACAGGAGCAGGGGAGACTTTCAACGGAAGGGGAGGCTTTCAACGGAAGGTGGTCAGTTCAGAACAGGGCATTCATCAAACCAGGCTTAGGGAGGAAGAAAAGGAAGAGCCAGTGCTGGCTTGGAAACCTCCCATTTCTGCAAGTAAGGGAGGCAGTTCAATTCCCAAGGGAAAAATATTTCAAAGGAAATTGTAGGGTTTTCCTGCTTCTGTATCTCCAAGGGAAAGCCTCCACCCCCTCCTGCCTGGAAGCAAAGGACCAAGGACCTCACTCAACTGCCTGGATGCCACTTAGCTGTGTAGTCACCGCCAGGACAAACAGCATGTAGAGCTGCCAGCGCAGGGAAGGCTCCTTGACCAGCTCCAGGAAGCTTTTGCTTTGGGTGCTGCTTAGGGCCGCTCGCTCTTTCTGCAGATCATCCAGCTCTGCCTGATGAGGCTCTTCCCCCCAAAAGGTCTTCATTGCTGGGAATGAGAAACAGTGCGTGGCAGGGACATGGGCACTTCGGTCCCAGCCGATCTGGCTCCCTGCCTGGCAACAGAATCAGCTGGCCCATTTCTTGGTGACACCAACTCCACTTTGTGGCAGACCAAAAACAGCTGTTACCTCTGTGGATGAAAAAGGTGGGGAACACGTGGAGTTGGCAGGGGGACCGACCATGCTAACAGAGGAACAAAAGGAAAAGTAGAAAAAGGAGAGGGCCAGGATTGTCTGTCTCAAACAGAAAAACAGATTTGGAAGAGACCTTGGAGCTCTTCTAGTCCAACCCTGTGCACAAGCAGGAGACCCCATACCATTCTGAATAAATGGCTGTCCAATCTCTTCTTAAAAACTCCAGTGATGGAGCACCCACAACTTCTGAAGGCAACCCGTCTTAGAGCAAATGAGACCCAAGGTTGGAAAGGATCTTAGAATCACTTTGGTGCAGGTCCTGCTTGGGCAGTTTGGATTGTCATCTTACTTAGCTTCAGTTTGAGGACTTTGAGAAAGGGGATAACCCCCTTCCTGTGGCAGTCTGTTCCACTGGCTAACACAGTCAGGAAGCTGTTCCTGATGCCTGCTCTGAAGCTTGTTGCATGTTGTTTAAATTGGTTCTGGCCTTCCCATCTGGGGTAGCAGGGAAGAGTCTGCTCCATAGGAAAAATCCTCTGACATTTATTAGTGATTTATCAAATTTATATTGCTGCCCATCTCAGATATATGACTTGGGGCAACTCACAAACCATGGAAAGCAATAGGAAAGGATCCAAACAATACAGCAATTTAAGACAATAAAAAGCAAAACTACAGTATATAACCATAAGTGGTCCTCACTTAACAATGGTAATTGGGACTGGCCAGTCTTTGGCTAAAAAATGCAGTCAGAGGCTCTCGGATGGAAATTGCTGCTCCCCCACCTATTGGCTGATGCTGTACCCCAAACCTGTCTGGGCAGAGCTGTGAGTGAAGCAGCAAAGTCTCCTTGTGCATGCTAAGGTCAGACTTCCCACCATGATCAAAGGCAAATGAGAGCAGCCTTATTGCAGACTGATCTGACCATTGGGTGTCTGCACCCATCTCCAGTCTCTGTAAACAAAGCACCTGTAGATCTTTCAGCTACCCTCGGCTGGGCTTCCTTTCCAAACTCAGCCCCATCTTGGTAGCCCCCCTCAGACTTGCTCCAGTTTCCCACTGCTTTTCTGTCTTTTCAGAGCCTTTTTAATGTTACCGTTTCTTGTGGAAAGGAAGAAATGTTGTCATCTGTTACCTTTCACGCATCCTTCTTCGTCTCCTTTGTGCAACAGCAAGTGAGGCGGCGACTCAGGGAAGAATGGTAGTGTGAGCAAGGGGACCAAGGCCGCAGCCCCACTGAAGGCCAGCAGCACTGGCCAGAGGGCCCTGCTTCCCAAAAGCTCCCTGGGAAAGCAGACAGAAAACCTAGGTTGTTTCCAAAGGCTTGTGGATAAGACACATCTCTGATTGTCATCTTGTGCTTTCATGACCACAATCATTAATGCTGAAAAAGTAACATAAAACCAGGGCATTGAAGAAAGCATGGTTGTACCTTAGTCCCATAACTTGACCGAGGACTTTTCCCAAACACCAAAACATGGAAGTGGTAGCACTGGTAAATCCACGGAGGTGTTTTGGGGAAACCTCCCCAAGGTACTGGGGATGAAGAACAATACACACACCTTGAATTGAAGGCAGAGAACAAAATTATTGGGATCACAAGTAGCGAATGTCTGCTATCCAAACTAAGTAAGAGCAGTTTGGCTACAAAGAGGAGAAGCACAAAATGGGGAACTGTTGGAAGCTGGCTGGACCTTCTGCGCATGCTGCATAGGATGTGGGTAGGCTGGGTGGGGCTCCTTGTTCTGTCTGGTTCCCAACCATCTCTTGACTTCATGGTAGGACTCAGCTTTTCACTTTTCACCATAATGTGCTCCCTCTCAGTCCTGATAGGGTTCTGGCAGCCGCTTGGGTCTTGGCCAGCAGTTGGGAGAGGCTGGTGCATACCTGTGCCAATGCCACACAGAAAACGTCCCAACAGAATGAGCTCGACAGACCTGGCCATCTTGCTGAAGCCCAGGAGAAGCGCACTGGCCACCATCAGCATGTTGCTGCCCAAGAAGCAGTTCTTCCTGTTTATGAAAAAGAGGCGGGAACGGCTCAGGTACACAATGCTTGGAAGAGGATGGAGGTTCCTGGCTCAAAGTGGGAGCAGCCTGTTCTCTTCCTTCAGAAAAGAAGAGCCTGCCATGTCTCACCCCATTGTCTTCAGGCAGGGTGTGGGGTGGGAATGGGGGAGGTGAAAACTGGAAAGTTTAGCCAAGGGAACAACCTGGATCACCCTGGTTGGGATGGGCCTCCTAAGGCAGACAGGGACCCTGGTTTGAACTACTGGAGGAGATTTGTCCTCTCTACAGGTTGTACAACCTCTCAGAGTAAAATAACTCTGGAGACTTTGTGGGTCAAAATGACCCTTCTCCTTCCCCAGCACTTCCGTTTTGCACAACACAAGCCTCCCCCAGATCAGGATGTTGTCTGGACCTCTATGGTGGCTGAAGTGACTGTTTGTTCTGAGGGCGCCACTGAATCGCAGCATGGGAAGGAGCCGGGAAGAAGGCCAGAATGGTGGGAATGTCCTATAAGGCCTCACTAAGAATTGCCTCTCTAGGTCCTTCATTCCACGGAGGAAGTTTCTTCCTAACCTTCAGGGAGGTTTCTCTTTCCTGTCATTGAAATTCAGGTCCTGCAGTTGAAGAGGAAATCAGCCCTGACCACCTTCTTCTTCTGTGTCTCTGACTTTGAGATATGGGCAAGCATAGCCTTCTCCATTGCCTCGTAGCTAAATCCATCCAATTCTTTGAACTGTCTTCATAGGAAGACAGGAAAAAAAATCCCTGATAACTAACCACAATCTGATCAGGAAGGTATATTTCTGCCCTGTAGATAACTTACCTGATTTGGCTTTACTGACTTTAAAAAAAATGGCCTTACACAACTTCCAAAATACATTCAGCTCTTGCTAATACAAAAACTCTGATAAACTTCCAGTGATCTTTATCCCTATTGCTTAATTCTATGGCATCAAGCTATGATCCCCCTGTGATTTTGGGTCATGCCCCCCATGGGATTCTCAACTACATATCTTCTTCCTCCTCCTCCTCCTCCTCCTCCTCCTCCTCCTCCTCCTCTTCTGTACTTAAAGAGGCTTATAATAAACTATAACAATTAAACAACCAGCCAAGCAACCGGTCAGAATTATTACTAAGGCAACCGAAAAGACCTGGCTAAAAAGTGCTGCTGAAAGGCTCTCAAGGGCTTGGCTATTGGCACATGGCTCTTTAATGCTTTCAAGGCCACCTTGATGGAAGCAAGTATTCAATGAGGACCTACTTTCCATATTTGGCAGCCAGGCATCCACTGCTCAAGGAGCCCAAGAGACCACCCAAGCCAAAGATGGATACCACCAAAGACCACAATAAGGTGAGCGTTGAAGGACGGACCGAATGGCCAAACCTCTCCAACCACGTCTCATTGATGAACTCTTTGATGTGCTGGAAAACAGGGATGTGGTTAGGCAGAGATAGTTTTCTCATCATGGATGGTAAAAACGCTCAGTTCACAAGAAGGAACTTGCAGGAGACACCTAAGAAAGACACAGCCCAGGTAAGTACTGCCTGTAATGACACCATGATGGCCACCATTCAACTGGGCCACCAGGCTCAGTAAATGCGAACCTGCCAGATTTTGGAAGCAGACAGGCATCTTTCTTGGCTGTTTTCATTTCAGTGGAAGGATGATACAAGTAGTCCCTAACTTATGACTACAATTGAGCCCAAAATTTCTGTTGCTAAGCAAGGCAGTTAAATAAGTGTTGTCCATTCTATGACTTTTTTTTGCCACAGTTGTTAAGTGAACCACTGCAATTGTTAAATGAATTATGTGGTCATTAAGCAAATCTGGCTTCCCCCGTTGACTTTGCTTGTCGGAAGCCAGCTGGGAAGGTTACAGATGATGGTTTTGTGACCTGGGTCAGTGCAGCTGTCATAAGTACTGTGTTTCCCTGAAAGTAAGACCTACCCCCAAAATAAGCCCTAGTTTTGGGGTGAGGCGCGCACCTAAAGATCAAGCTAGGATGGTGGTGGTGTGGTGATGGAAGTGGATCTTGCAGCCAGGCCTCTCCTTGGTGGCCCACTTCTTCTGCAGAACTCCCTGGCCTGCATTTCGCAGTCAGAGGCCTTTCTGGATTCAATCCATAGCTCAGTTCTTGGCTGCAGAGGTCTTCCGGAAAGGCCTGTGACTGTGAAATGCGGGCCGGAGCTCATTCTCAGCTGCAGAATGTAGCTGCTCCTTTGGCCGCAGAAGAAGGGGGACATCTGGGCAGGGATGTCGGTGCTGGAGGTGAGTGAAAAAGACACCTCTGAAAATATGATCTGGTGCCTCTTTTGCAGGCAAAGAAATAAATAAGACCAGGTCTTATTTTCGGGGAAACACTGTACTTGCCAGTTGCTGAGCTCATGAATTTTGCTCATGAGACCATGGGGATGCAGCAACGGTCGTAAGTGTGAAAACCGGTGTAGCAGAGGTAGGGTGAGCTGAAGAAGGAGTACTGGGAGATGCCTGGGAAGGAGTCAGGAGAGGGCAGAGAGGGATGGAAGGCTCTGCTGAGGCCCAGGTTGGGGGGATAAGCCTGGGAGAGGACACAATGGGGAGGAATGGGAGAGGCTTTTATGAGGTAAGCCTGAGAGAAGAGGATAGGAGAGGAGAGGTTTCTATGGGGCAAGCCTGAGGGGAGAGAGAGAGAGACAGAGAGAGAGAAAAGAAGAAGAAGGAGAAGGAGGAGGAGGAGGAGGAGGAGGAGAAGGAGAAGGAGAAGGAGGAGAAGAAGAGCTGACCAACTACCTGAATACTTTCCCTGCATGTGACCTGCCTGCTAAGAGAGACTGACCACCACCTCATCACATGTTCTAGCCAAGCAGAGGTGCCTAAGTGAGGAACCACTGTGGACTGGCAGCCATACCAAGAGGGCCAGGAGAACCCAGACTCCAGTGGTCTTTTCGGGGGTAGTGCTACACAAGTCACAAGTCACTTTTTTCTCAGTGCTGCTGTAACTTTGAACCATCACTAAACGAACGAGTGTAAGTTGAGGACTATCGATGATCTGGCTGTAGAAGACCTCTAAAGAGCCTTTCCTGGGGCCCTTGTGTACATCCCATTGCAAGGGAGGCGGAGGCCTCTCAGAAGGTTGGGCATGGCTGTTCCAAGTGCTGGAAGGGCTGTGGTGTTGCCTGTGAGAGAATCACAATTTTCTTTGGGTGCTGCGGAATATTTAAAGATGGGAAGGGGTAACCTTAAAGGGACATTTCCAAAGAAGCCCTTAAAGTCCTGGGGGGAAACCTGGTGGAGGGCTTGGGGTTTTCTTGAGGCTGGAACTTGCAGATGGCTGCCTCCCAGAGGCCTGCCACTCCCAGCTGTGTGAAGCAGAAGAAACCAAAACCACTCTACCAGCAAACTCAAAGCCAAACGTAGAGACTGATATGATGCCTTCCCAATTCTTTTAATCCAATTTTAATACAAAAAGCATAAATAGGAAAGTCCTGGGGGCCTCAAAGATGTCCTTTGGTTGACTGGCCTTGCAGAGCACCCTCTCGGGGGGACTCCAGCAATAGCCGTGCCTGAAGTCCTCAGCCAGCACTTGTGATTGTGTGGAATATATCCATTGCAGCAGAGGATGTCCCAATAAAGGAGAATATATGCAGCTCAGGGTTGAAATAAGGGGCGCTCTCTGAGCTGGGTTGCTTCCTTGCGGACATTTCATGATGATGACACCTATTTTGGGTATAATGAAATGTCTGCAAGAAAACAACCCAGCTCAGAGAGCACCAAGGACCCCACAGAAACGTCCTTCTGTTTCTGCCACTCCGTCCTACAGAGCCGCTAGAGGATGCCCTCACCATCATCTCCTCTTTTGCCAAAGATGCTGAACCACAAGGGGTATCTTTCTTTCATGCCTCTGTAGAACTGTGACCAAGGCCGAGTAGATGCTCCATGCAGATCCTGCCTGTGAGGGTGAACTGTGAAGGACTCAGGCTGGAATTAGGAAAGTTTGTTAAAGGAATTGCTGGCACAGAAAGTTGCAGCTAAGGCACTTTCTGTTTACTTTTACTTTTCAGGACATTGTGCGTTATGGAGGACTTTCTCTCTGAACTGTGCTATTTGAGAGAATCTTGGACTGACACTTGAAGCCACCTAAAGTCCTGTTAATGAATTTGCACCTGACATAATTAGAATCATTTTTTCCCCACATGTGTTATATATATTTGGACTCTGAGTATTTGTTTTGGGGCCTTTAGTGGTTCCAGATTAACCTTAATACAAATGTTTATATGTTACTACCCTAATTTTTGTCATGGTGCACCAATTTCTTGCACCTATTTTCTATCTAGAACATATTCTTATCTGCATTATAAGGGACAATGCATTGGTGCTAAAATGCCTCTACTGGGTGAAAGTTTGTACTTCATTTTGCACAGAATTGGGACAGAACCCATTAGCTCTTATTTCTGCATTAGTCCCTGAGAAGTTCCCTAAGAATTTTTAAACATTCAATAACTATATGACAAATATAAAATTACAGTGCTGCAGAAATATACAACACTTATATAACAATATATACATGGTCCCTCAAGATTATGGCACATAGCCCCATGTCTTCAAGTTATTCTCACATTGTGACATGTTCAATCTCTTCAAAGTTTTTCCATATTTTATATGAGAAATTGTACCCAGGTATAGGTCCTGCTATAAAATTGGTCCTACACTGCTTCAAAGAGCATCACCTGTGCCTTTCATGGACCTTGACTGGACTTTTTAGATACCATAATCACAATCTGAGTTGGAGGAATAATTTTCCTTACCACTATGTCCTCCAAGCTTATTGTAAATTTGCAGCTGACACACTTCCTAGCACATCTTTTTTTTGATGTCCTGTTGATTTATAACTTATATAATATCTAAGGATGGTTGGTATTGGATCCATGGGACTGTGGCATATACAGTTTTGCCCTCCACATGGTCTGATATTTGTACCTTGGGAGTTTTACTTACACCTATTGCTATGCATTCATCAACTTAGCTTCAGAATGAAACCTGAACTTTTTCCAGGTGCAAATACTTTTACACCTGAAAAAAAATACTTTTTCAGGAGTATTTTGAACTATACTCAGCTCTCTCGTTAAATGGAAGTTGCTGAATTAGAATTTGCTCTTTTCTTAATATTTCAGCATCGCTTGAAATTTATGCAAATGTTATAGTAGATGTCATTGGCAGATTATACAACTGAAGCTCTCTATGTCTCAACTTGCTATTCAAAACTGCATGTCTCTAGATTTTTATCAGCAAGTTAAAGAGGAATTTGTGGTCTTATATTCCAAAAGCCAAGTTCTTGCAGATGCTCAGGCTATTCTAAATCAGTTTGCCATTTTTTATTCTGTTGCAAATGCTAATTCAATTTTTTTACATATAGAATGCTATTACAGGCTTGCGACCACAGTTGGGCCAGAGGTTTCTGTTGTTGGGCAAAATGATTGTTAAGTGAGTTTTGCTCTACTTGTGATTGACTTCCTGGTTCCCTAACCTGATGTGGTTGAAATCATTTATAGGTCTCTTTATTTTGATTATTATATTAAGGATTTTTATTTGTTTATTGGTGCTCACAGTGCCTACCCTGTACATTGCAATTTTTGAAAGCTGTTTTCTACACTGGATTTATTACTAATTTTGCAAAATGGAAAATTTTCCATTTGGTCACTGTTCATCCTAATTCATTCAGAGGGGTTTTTCTTTTAAGGAAATGTTTACCGACATTTTCTTTTTTGGTGCTGCTGAAAGGGCTTATTTTAGCCTCAAAGGGGAAATGAGAGCTTTTTAAAAAATGTATGTTAATAAGCTGCCATACACTTTAACCTACAAAAAAGCCTCTCTGTCAGAATCCATTTATATTTTATTTCTATCTCCTCTGATCTAAAACCAAATCTCACCTTCCCCTGGATTCTGCCATACTCCCAAGGGGGAGGGGGGATATGCTTGTGGGGTTATGACTTTCACTTCCTCTATTCACTCCTATGTAACCTTTTGTTTATTGCTGCTGGGTCTGCTGCCCATTACAATGTAACAAATTGCCTCCTGCACTATGCATCTCTCTGAACCTTCTTCTCTCTAACCTGGCAGTTAGGGGAAAAAAAAGGGGGGGAGAGAAATACAAACATCTGGAACCTGGCTTATTTCTCTGGTCTCAAAAGGAGGTGTGAAGAGCTGTGGAACATAGTACTACAAACGGAGCCGGACCGATGTTATCTTCCCTTTCCCACGATGGACTTAACAATTGGGGATTGGCCGGTCTGAACCATCCAGATGAACTGTGGGGTGGGGTTTGCTTAGGGACCCTTTAAAGTATCGATCTGTAAAGAATTCCTCAGATCCTGTCTATTATGCCTGCTATCAACTACTCTTAATAAAAGTTCCTGTTGGAAGAAATTGTTTCCAAGAGTTCTGCTTTCTTAAGATGTGGGGTTGAAGTGGGTCCTTACACTCTCTTTAAGAAACCAGAACTGGCAGGAGAGCATTTGATATATTGTGATAACAGTTTCGTTTTTAGCTGTTCTCAACCCTCCATGAACACAAAAGAGCCAAGCCAACCTTGGGATGTGCTGTTTTTCTTTTGCAAACTGCTCTTTTCTATGGCTATGCTCACACATTATTGGCTGCTTTAATTCTGTGATGTAAATGGACAGATGACTATTTCTAAACAACTCAATTTCTGTTCTGAAGTTCTTTGCTGGGTTAACTATAAAAGCAAATGTAAGCCATTTTCCTGGTTCCCCTTTTTTGTAGGGAGACCCCACTTGATCAGAGCACACAAAGCAAGAATGGTTAGAATATGAATGTTCAGTCAAGGAGGAAGAGGACTGGTGACTTGCCAGCTGGCTACCCAACTTTGCACAGCTCAGAAATATTTTTATGATTCCTGTGTTAATTGTTATGATGGGGTTTATTTGCTATGCTTACTTGCAATGCTTACCCACAATTATTACTGTAGTTGTTGCAACGAGTTGATCCCAAAGACCAGGTTATTGGATAATTCTTTTCAAAGCTTTAAAAAGAATCAAAGGGGAGAAATGAAAGAGGCAAGTTGGAATTAGGAAAGTTTGTTAAAGGAATTGCTGACACAGAAAGTTGCAGCTGCGATGAGTGTAACAAATGGTGGGACACTGCTGCCTAGCAACAAGAAAGCTACAGGTTAAAACCGGGCTGTCAAACCAGCAATGTTCTGTGAAGTATCGTGACTTTTTTGCCATTGATGGCAATGGGGTGGGTGTGGTTTCGCTATGATGCATCCAGCCCGCGGGCCGGCAGTTTGACACCCCTGGGTTAGAAGGACACTCTAGAAGGATGCTAGCTTAGGTACATAGATAAACTTTGGTAACCTCTAGCTTATTATAATACCGTAGTAAAAGACACACCTCTTTTGACAAGAAAGCTTATTAACAAAAACATGCGATGTATGAAGAAGGAGGTAAAGTAGAAGAATCCAATCAAAAGAAATGTGTCAAGGAACCAATGTGTGATTCTTAGAGTGTTAACTTCCTTAATCACAACTGTATAGCATTCGTGTTTGCGCATTGTTCGAGGACTTGACTTCTTTAGCTGCTGAGACTCTTTTGCCAGAGTTCTCCAATAAAAGAAGCTGAAAATGCTATTCCTCATGTCTGGTGGTCTTTATTGGCTTTGGTGCCAGGCTAGGACCTGTGTTGGGTACAACAACTGCTTACCACAGATGCATAGGTGATCATCGATCCTTGGAAGCCAACCTGCAGTGATCCTCCGATTCCCAGAATAATCACCATTAAGAGGAGTCTCTGATATTGAATCTTGCAGGAAGAGAAATGTGAGGTACATAAGAAATGTACATGTTGTAATTTTCCATTTCTGTTAAATAAATAGGCATGTGGAGGCACTTAGCTAAAATATTTTTAGGAAAGGAGATGTAATAGGCTGAAAGAATAGAGAGGAACTATATTTTTAGAATAGGGCACACTATTGTAGAATAGTACATAGCTTATAAATAAAATATTATTCAATTTATATAAGTCTTATTCTTTATAAAAACTACCTAGAGTTAGTATTTTAAAGTATAACTATGAACCAAAGTGCAGCCATGTTTAACTGAAGCATGAACTCTGTTACATGTATTGCTTCCAGATGGAAAGAAGACATTCTTATAGAAAAACAAGGGAATCCTTTATAATTGCAATTATTCAGTATGGTGGCAATACATCTTATAGATAAGGCTATACCCTAAGTTAGCAGGATATTACAAATCATGTCACAGAAAAGGGAGTGAAGATAAGACAGGAACAAAAATGGCATTTGATCTAATAATTGGAGGGTTTGGTAATTGTAATGGTTACTAGGCGGAAAGCATGTGACTGGGCTCACTTTGGAAGGATGTGTCGTGATGCACGGGACAAGGTATAAAAACCTATGCAACAATTGTTTCCGGAGTGGATTTGCCATTACCAAGAGTTCCACTGCTTTTGCAAAAGCTTTAATAAAACTTGTTTTGTTTTCCAACATCCTTGGAGTTGAATTTTTATTCCTCACAGACATAACACTTTTTTTTCTAAACCAAAAATCTTGTTTGTATTCCTATCTTTTTTATTGAATGCCAACAAAGGAAGATAAAAATGGGTCATGCTGGTTAGAGAAAACAAGCCAGTGTAAGCAATTGCTTTCAAACCCATCTGAGGGGAACTGAACATTATTTCCCAAAGTAATCATGTCTTCAGTGCATTTTCTCTTCCAAAACGTTGGTGTGTGTGTGTGTGTGTGTGTGTGTGTGTGTGTGTGTGTGTGTGTGTGTGTGAGCAACTGGTCCTGCTCTGCATCTCACCCACCCCTCATTGCTTGGGAGTGCAGGAACTGGCTGAAGTCATGGTGCCTATCTACAGAAAGGCCCTGCTTGGGGGCAGGCAACCCACCTCCCTTGGCCTTTTGGAAAGTGGTGAAGACCTTCTCTTTCACCAGGCAGGAGGGCCAAATGTTGGGTTACTGGGGCTCTGGCTGGGGGTGATATGTGGCCTGGTTTTTTAATGGCTTCGTGGATTGGATTGTTTCTATTTTATTTGTTTACCAGCTAGATGGGCAGCATATAAATTTGTTGTTCGGATTTGTTCAATTGTTTTTATATATATGTTGTAAGCCGCTCCGAGTCTTCGGAGAGGAGCGGCATACAAATCCGAATAAATAAAATAAATATATAAATATATAGAAATAAAATATCACACAAAGGCATAAGAAGCAACCATAGATGATGGGTCTATAGCAACAAGCCCCCCGCCCCCGAGCTGCACCTGACAGCTCTTAAAATCTCCCGAAAGGAAGGGCCAGCGTTTAAGTGGGAGTTAAAGGCAAGGCAAGGCATAAGCTGAATGCATTGGTACTTTGGTCTTCTGCTGGCCAGGCCAGAGGTCAGGGGGTGAGGGGCAATGGACAGAAGTGGGGGAGCTGTTTGCATCTTCATCCCATAGTGCTGGCTGCCCTTGGGCACCCCTTAGCTTAGACTGTCTGCATTCAGCCCCCTTCCTTTGCCCGAATCTTGAAATGCCATGCAGTTATGTAGCTTTAAACCTTTTAATTAAAATAGTCTTTCCTCTCACTCTTTGTGTTAATTTCCCTTGACTTGTCCCTATAAAACCATCACCTTGAGCCTAGAAGAGGCATAACACCATTTGAAAACAAATTTCACCTTTCCACACTCTCCCATTGAGAACAATCTGGAGGATCCTCCTCAGGCCAATGACTCCAACAGCGCTCACTGCCCCCTTCCCTGAGATGCAACCCTGTGGGCTTGTATCTCAGAAGAAATGGGGGGAAAGGAAACTACTCTCAAAATTGCCAGGAGTGACAATTGATCTGGAACCTACAAAAGAGCTTTCCTAGCTGGGGAAGGGGGCCATGGCGGAAGGACAGGCTTCCTGAGATTGGAGCTCCACTGTGATAGGTCTGGCTTCCAGAAGAAGATTTGGTCCTCTGACAAGGGAGCGCAAGTTTTGAGGAGGTGAAGTGCCTATTTTACAACCTGCAGTGGCTCATGGCATCCATTTTGTGGTATAAACTCAGCCTGAGCAAATTGGGGCAAATGGAACTTTTGAAGGACAAAGTCAGAATCTTGGTGCTAAGAGGCACTTTGAAAATCATCTAGCCTAGGGCTCCCCAACCTATTCTCCAAAGCACCTGAAGGCAGGACAAGAAACCATGGATGGAAACTAATCAAGGAGAGAAGCAATCTGGAATTAAGGAGAAACTTCCTAACAGTGAGGACAATTAACCAGTGGAACAGCTTGCCTTCAGAAATTGGGTGCTCCATCCCTGGAAGTTTTTAAGAAAAGATTGGACAGCCACCAACCTGAAATGGTATAGGGTCTCCTGTTTGAGCAGGAGGTTGGACTAGAAGACCTTCAAGGTCCCTTCCAGCTCTACTCTGATTTTCAAATGTTACTACTACTACTACTACTACTACTACTACTACTACTACTACTACTACCAACAACAACAACAGTGATCCCCGTTGAAAGTTCCATCAACCCATGGGGTCAATATTGACCACTTTGAGGAGCTCTGATTTAGCCCAATTTCGTGCCTGGGCAGAATCCCTCAAAACTGGTGTGCTGAGTCTTGCATGGATGGAAGGTCAGGGAAGATGCCCATGCAGCATGTGCTCCAGGTGGGTCTGGGTGACCTGAAAGTAGCTGGTGCTGTGCCTTTAGCAGCCCCTTTGGGTGGGATGCCAGGAAGCCTTGTCTGGCTTGTACTCACCACATCCCAGAAGATCAGTGCCATCTCTGCGTGGAGCTCTTCTGGATCTTGTCTCTAACAGAGAGTAGCCCTGGACTTTGCACTCTTTATTTCATTTCTTGGTGCAACTCCAAATTACTTGATTAGTCATTCACTGTAATGATTTCAAGAACAAAGGATGAAATGGTGCATCTGTCCACTGGGTTTAGGCTGTCCATAGACTCTGTGATGAAGCATGGTGGGAAGAAGAGGCTTCAGAGAGAGCTCTTCTGCAGTCCTGGCCTACTGTGGCTGCTGGATCTACCCAACATCCCCTTGCTGAAATTCCCCACTTCAAAGGGCGCCATATCAGTTGCACTGGGACAGACGGAGTGCCACCAAAGTCAAGAGTCAGGTTTAGAGTTTGACAGGTAGTACCACATTTTCCTTATCCTTTTTAACTTTCCTATTTCCAGCTCCTTCTGGATTCACCAGAAGGGGACCAGAGGCTGAAGATCTGAGTCCAAGTCCCTCATCTTTCAACATCTCATCACTGTTCAGCACAAAGGCTGTAGATGACTAGGAATTCCTTTGATGCCTGTTCTTTGTCTTTTATTCTGCCTACTCTTTGTTTGTAAGATTGCTTCCCACATGCATTTGTTTTCTATTCTTGAATTACAGACCTTAAAGTATAAGAGTTGGAAGGGTTCTTAGAGTCCAATCCCTTCCCCCTGCAGGAGTACACTGATCTAGCATCCATTTTCTTTTAAACACCTTTAAGGGAAGACCTTCTCCCAAGGCCGTTGACTTCACTGTTGAACAACTCTTCACCACAGGAAATTCTTCTGATGTCAAACTGAATCCTCATAACTTAAACTCATTGTTTCTTGTGTCCTGGAGTAATTTTGAATGATTCTGCTGCATCTTCCACTTGACAATGTTCAAATATTAAAGACCTCTAACATGACTCCTAGCAGTCTTCTTCAGTTAAAAACAACCCATACCTTCTGTTATGTCCTGGGATGTCATTGACACAGCAGGTGCAGAAAGCTGCAGAGAGTCCTGGGCAGACCATGAGGCTGACCGGGCCAAGACAGGCTGTCTCCAGCCTATTGCGCATGCGCAGGGCAGAAAAAAATACATTGCATTTATTGGTTGATTCTGCTCCCTACAAGAGAGTATAAAAGGGATCTGTGCCATTTTGTGTTGTTCTGTTGAAAATTGAATAAAGAAGCAACTGTTGTTACTCCTGTCTTGTCTCAATGCCTTACCAATGCACAGAACAGAACATTGGCGACGAAGGTGGGATCGTGCTGCAAAAGAATAATAGGCTGACTCACCACAGAAGGCCCGAAGTGCTTGGAAGTTCAGCGTTCTGACTTGTGTGACTCTGCCTGCCAGTACGAAGACGTTGGAGGAGAGCTCAGCAAGATTTGTCCTGGAACCCCTTCACAAGCCTGAGCAGCATGAGGTGTTGACAAGGCCACCAAGAAGTAATGATGGCTAAGATTGGGCATCTGTCCGAATTTGATACAGCACATCCTGAACGTTGGAGCTCATATATGGCCAGAGTAGAAAACTACTTTCGGATAAACCAAGTTCGGGAGGATGGGCTCAAAGCAGCAACATTACTGTGTGTCTGTGGGCAAGAGACATTTGATATTGCCAAAAATCTGGTTGCCACAGCACCTCTGGAATCCATCACTTATACTGAACTGAAGAAAATGTTAAGGGAACATTTTGAACTGATCAGTGATTGCATGGCATCACACATTCGAGCAGAGGGACCAACGTCCAGGAGAGTCTGCTGCGGACTTTATTGCTGCTTTGCGAAAAGCTGCAAGGCCCTGTGAGTTCAAAGATCTAGAGGAATGGCTTCGAGATCAGCTAGTTTGTGGTTTGAGGATCCGTGAGCTGCAGCAAAAGATTTTTGCAAAGGAAGACGTTTCCTTCCAGGATGCACTAAGGGAGATTACGGCCAACGAAGCAGCGGGAGGAGCTGTTAAGGCTTTGCGGCTCTCCAAGAACCCTACAAGTTTGGGCTCAGTCCATCAAGAGGTTGCTTGAGAGGTATCCGAACTGGATTCAGAAAATGAGGTTGACCGTCTGCAGCAGTCAGCAGAGAGAAGGCCCCAAGAGCGAGCTGACAAGGGGGCTGACAAGGCAGTTCAATTCCCTCAGTGTTTCAGATGTGGAGGATGCCACAAGTGCTCTGATTGCCATTCCCGCTCTGCTATTTGCTGGGCCTGTGGCCGGCAAGGACACATAGCCACCATCTGTTTGGGTCGCAAGAAAGACCATCCATTAGAAGAATTGCCTCGGAAAGGTATCAGGGTCCCCCAGCCAGAATAGGGTGGGTTTCTGCACATCCTGCAGGAGTGTTTTGAGAACCAGGCCCCACTGGCCATTGAAGAAGAAGCTGCGCATTGATGTTAAATTGCAGGAGGTCCCCTTAATGATGGAGCTGCACACCAGGTCAGCTCTGTCAATCATATCCCAGAACACCCTCAAGCAAATCTGCTGTAGAAGCAGCCAGCGAGTTAAACTCAGGCCATCAAATCTGATCTTAACAGACTTTCAGAACTCCCAAGTCAGTGTGAAAGGGGAGGCCATGCTCAGAGTGCAGCATAGGCAATTCGAAGGGCTTCTGGACATTGTTGTGGTTGAGGGCGACCACACGAGTCTAATTGGACTCAATTGGTTCAAGGCACTTGGGATTCAAGTGACTGAACTACACAGTTTGCAAACAGCAGGCCTTGCAGAAGTTTGCAAGGAGTTTGCTGATGTGTTTAGCCCAGAACTAGGATTGTACAAGGGGCCTCCAATTGCTTTGCGGTTAGACCCATCCATTGCCCGATTAGGGTGCCCTTTGCGCTTAAGCAAAAGATTAATGCCGAACTGGATAAACTGCTTCAGCAAGGTATTTTGGAACCTGTGGATAGCAGTCCATGGGAAACACCCATAGTCACACCACTTAAGGCCAATGGGGAAGTCCACATTTGTGCTGATTATAAATGCACACTAAACAAAGCATTACAGCAGCATTCTTATCCAGTGCCTGTGGTGAGTGACATTTTGGCCTCACTTAAAGGAGGCCGAGTTTTCGCCAAACTTGACTTGGCTCAGGCCTATCAACAGCTACCGGTTGATGAGGCAATGGCAGAGGCCCAGACGACCGTAATGCACTGGGGAGCTTTCAAAGTCAGAAGACCGCAGTTCGGGGTTAACGTAGCCCCTGGCATTTTCCAAAGAATCATGGAGCAAACGCTCCGTAACATTCCGGGAGTTTGCCCATATTTCGATGATGTCCTCATCGCAGGGGAATAACTCAAAAACCTGTCTGAAAGGCTTCGGTCTGTTTTGAAGCTTAAACAGGAGAAATGCAAAATTGGAGTAACATCCAATGAATTCCTGAGGTTTCACATAGATGCAGAAGGCATCCATCCTGCTGAATCTAAGTTCAAAGCGATTCAGCAGGCCCAAAGTTGAAGAGCGAGCTTCAAGCCTTCCTTGGGCTTCTAAATTTCTATCATTCCTTCTTCCCCCACAAGGCTGCAGTGGCAGAGCCGTTATACCAGCTCTTGGACAAACAGACTCCATGAAAGTGGACACAAGTCCACGAAAGGAGTTTTGCTGAGGTCAAGGCATTGTTGTCTTCAAATGCTGTTCTCGCTCATTTCAATGAGCAGCTGCCAGTCTATAGCCTGCGATGCATCCCCTTATGGGATCCGGGCTGTTTTAAGTCACCTCAAGGCTAATGGGACACAAGTCCACAAGGACTCTGTCATCTGCTGAGTGTAATTACGCATAGATAGACAGAGAAGCCTTGGCCATAGTGGCTGGCATAAAAAAGTTCCATGACTTTTTGTATGGTCGCCAGTTCACAGTCTTTACAGACCATAAGCCACTGCTGGGGTTGTTTACAACAAACAAGCAAACCCCACAAATAATTTCTCCTAGAACAGCAGTTCTCAACCTGTGGGTCGTGATCCCTTTGGGGGTCAAATGACCCTTTTACAGGGGTCGCCTAAGACCATCGGAAAACACATATTTCCGATGGTCTTAGGAACCGAGACACTAAAATTTAGGCCAGTGGTTCTCAACCTTCCTAATGCCGCGACCCTTTAATACAGTTCCTCATGTTGTGGTGACCCCTAACCATAAAATTATTTTCATTGCTACTTCATAACTGTAATTTTGCTACTATGATGAATCATAATGTAAATATCTGATATGCAGGATGTATTTTCATTGTTATAAAGTGAACATAATTAAAGCATAGTGATTAATCACAAAAACAATCACACCTTCAGCTGCTTCACTTATGGCTCTGAAGGGAGACCTGATCTTTTCTCTTCTGCCCTTGCCCTACAACACACACACATACACAAACACATTTTCGGGGCTCCGGTGCCAACCCTGCCAGACCTGAGCAGAGGCCCTCAAGGAAACTTTCCCTTGCCTACCTGGCTCAGCACCCAGGAGAAGGCAGCTGCCGGGAGGAGTAAGAGAATTCCTTAATTTTCTTAATTTCTCTAGGACTAAGGATGGATACCAACAGCTAAACCACCACAGGAACATCTATTAAAGGTGAACTGATGCACAAGAGAAATTAAAGTCACTCCTACACTTGCTCACTGCAACCCAAAATACTCTTGAAAGATATATGTATGCCCTAGTTTTGCTAAGATGAGGATGGGAAATAGGAAACTTTCATCCTAATTTCTAAATCTTAGTCCACAATCCAAAAAAGATTTGTTTTTGCCTCTGATCCCACTGTTCCTTTGCTTCTCTCCTAATTAGAAATAAATATTTCACAATATATAATTACATATTGTTTTTGTGATTAATCACTATGCTTTAATTATGTTCAATTTGTAACAATGAAAATACATCCTGCATATCAGATATTTACATTATGATTCATCACAGTAGCAAAATTACAGTTATGAAGTAGCAACGAAAATAATTTTATGGTTGGGGGTCACCACAACATGAGGAACTGTATTAAAGGGTCGCAGCATTAGGAAGGTTGAGAACCACTGGCCTAGAATGTTGAGGTGGTCAATTTTCCTTTCTGTGTATGACTATTCCCTGGTTCACAAAGCAGGCAGAGTAATGGGCCATGCAGATGGCCTTAGCAGGTTGCCTCTACAGCTTGTAGAATCTGATCTTGCTCCAACTAACCACATACTAGCTATCCAGGATTTGCCTGAGTCTCCCCTCAATGCAAGGGATTTGGCTGCAGAAACAGCCAATGATCACACGATAACATGTGTGTTGACATGGGTGCTATCAGGATGGCCTGACATGTGTCCTGGCACCAATTTCCAGAGTTTCTGGAAAAGGAAGCATGAGTTATCCACCTTTAAGGGTTGTGTCCTGTGGGGTAGCAGGGTAGTGATCCCAACCTCATTGAGGACTAGAGTCTTGCAATCTCTGCATGAGGGACATCCGGGAATAGTCTGGATGAAGGCGCTTGCGCGCAGCTCTCTTTGGTGGCTGGAGCTTGATAAGGAGATTGAGACCCAGGTCCAGGGTTGCCACATTTGCCAACAGTCCAGGCCTGAAATGCCACAGGCTCCTGTACACAGGTGGGAGGATGCACATAATCCTTGGTCGAGGGTTCATATCGACTATGTTGGCCCCTTTCAGGGGCAAATTTTTCCTCATTGTTGTGGACAGTCACTCTAAATGGTTAGAGGTTGTTCCAGTGCCCACCACGACTGCTGCCAGGACCATCCAGGTGTTGAGAGGGATCTTCGCCTCTCATGGGCTGTCAGATGTCCTTGTCTCTGACAACAGGCCTCAATTCACCTCTTCAGAGTTCCAGGCTTTCCTGCAAGCCAACATGATTCGCCATGCTATTTCGGCACCCTTTCATCTGGCTTCCAGCGGCCAAGCTGAGCGCATGGTGCGCACAACCAAAGACGCCTTGAAGCGGCTCATTCAAAGGAGCTGGCATCACAGGTTAGCTGACTTTCTTCTTTGTCACCTTGCACAGCTACTGGCAAGAGCCCAGCCGAACTCTGCTGGGGTTGCCGTCTCATTACCAAACTGGACAGATTGCACCCAGACCGGTGGCTTCACAGGTGTCACAGCTGTGGGCACCTAGGAGACTACAGGTGGGTGATCCGGTTTGGGCAAAGAACTATGGACCTGGACATCTCTGGGTGACAGCAGTGGTCTGCAAAGTCACTGGGCCGCTGTCATACGAAGTGGCCTTGGACGATGGTCGTGTGTTGTGTCGGCACATTGACCAACTTCGCTGGAGGCTACCAAGTCACCCTTCCACTCCTGACTCTGCTCTCGGGGGGGGAGGGAGGAGGACCACGATCATGGATCTCAGTCTTCCTGCGAAAGCGGGGGTTTGCACTCTGCACATAGGGGTTTTGCCAACGAGGCGGCTCTTGACTCTGGCACTGAGTCCATGGGACATTGCATGCAACCAGCTGTTCAGGCCACTCCTTCTGCAGGCCTTGTGCCTACAGGACAGTGCTCCCAACAGGGGTCTGTTGGAGACCTGGGGAATTCCAATCCACCAAGGAACTCTGGTCTGGGCTCACTGGATCAGGCCAGTCAGCATGATGTGGGTTTGCCTGTACCTATTGGGCCTCAAAGTCCCGGTCTACCGAGCCTGGCAGGCGAGCTTGTAGACCGGGCACTTGCAACCGCTTCAAGGTGATTGGAGCGAGCCAAAGGCCCACTGAAGTATTTACAGGACTATGTGAAGTACCTGTTTGTATGTGGACAGGCCTAATTGTTCCTTAGAAATAAGAACAAGCTCAAAGGAAGAATGTGTTAGATTTGTAGTAATGTAAAATAGTAAGGGATATTTTTTTTGAACTAAGAGGGGAGGGGTGTTATGTCCTGAGCTGTGATTGACACAGCAGGTGCAGAAAGCTACAGAGAGTCCTGGGCAGACCATGCGGCTGCCCGGGCCAGACAGGCTGTCTCCAGCCTATTGCGCATGCGCAAGGTGGAAAAAATACATTGCATTTATTGGTTGATGCTGTTCCCTGCAAGGGGGTATAAAAGGGATCCGTGCCATTTTGTGTTGTTCTGTTGAAGATTGAATAAAGAAGAAACTGTTGTTACTCCTGCCTCATCTCAATGCCTTACCAACGCACAGAACAGAACATCTTCCTCATAGGTTTTCTTTCCCCAGCTCCTTTTTTTATCTGGGTTGCTCTCCTCTGAACACCTCCAGTTAGTCACTGACCTTTCAGAAATGCAAGTTCAGAACTGGCGCAACATTTTAGGAATAGAAATAAAATAGATTCCCCTCTCAGTATAGAATGGGTTCTGACATCCTGCCCCCTTAAAAGAAAGAGAGATACACCTGTGGAACAAAACAGAGAAAGGGAGACATGGATTAGTCTGGTTTATCTGGCACCTGAAAGCAGCTCCAAAGATTCCTTGGATTTGCTCATTTCTATCAGCAGTTTATCCCATCATTCACCCAAATAGCACTGCCCATCACCAATCTTCAAAAGTCTAAAGGGGAGGGGAAACCCAAACCAAACCAATAATGGATAATGGAAGTGGGATTCGAGAAGCTCATGTTTGCTGCCGAACCCATACTAAAACAGCCAGACCCAAACACCCCGTTTGTTATTCAAGCTGATTCAGAACTTGGTTGCACCAGCGCCATTGGAGTCTATTGCTTATGCTGAACTAAAAAAAATGCTCAAGGAACATTTTGAGCCAAAGCTTTCAGTCATTGCTTGGTGACACGCCTTTGAACAGGAGGCCCAGCATCCCAGGGAGTCTGCTGCAGATTTTATTGCTGCTCTTTGCCAAGCTGCAAGGCCATGCAAATTCAAGGACCTTAAAGAACGGTTACGGGACTGCTTAGTTTGTGGTCTGAGGAGCCGAAAACTTCAACAAAAGATCTTTGCTAAAGAAACTGTCTCTTTTCAAGACACGTTGAGGGAGATAATGGCCGAAGCAGTAGCAGGCGGAGCTGTTAAGGCCTTGTGGCTCTCCAAGAACCCTCCTTGCTCAGACACAGTCCACCAAGAGGATGCCGAGAGGGTTGAAGACTCCGAATCGGATCACAAAGTCGATCGGTTGCAGCAACCTCCAGAAAGAAGGCCTCAAAGGCAACCTGACAAGGCAGTTCCCTTCTCTCGGTGTTTCGGGTGTGGAGGCCACCACAAACGGGCTGACTGCTGGTTCCGCACTGTAACTTTCCGGGCATGTGGCAGGCAAGGCCACATCGCCACCGTTTGTTTGGGTTGCAGAAAAGAGCAGCCATTGGAAGAGTTGCCTCGGAAAGGTACCGGGGTCCCCAGTCAGAACAGGGTGGGTTTTTGCACGAGTAGAAGGAGTGTATTTAGGACAGGCACCCATTGCCCACTCAAGAAGAAATTACACCTCAAAGTCAAGCTGCAAGGGGTTCCTTCAGACATGGAGCTGGACACGGGTTCAGCTCTATCAGTAATCTCCCAGAGAACACTTAAGCAGATTTGTTGTAGAAGCAGCCAAAGAGTTAAGCTCAGGCCATCGAATCTCATCTTAACCAACTTCCAGAATTCCCGGGTCAGCGTCAAAGGGGAGGCCACACTTGGGGTGCAGTTCAGGGATTTCAAGGGCCCCTTGGACGTCATAGTTGTTGAGGGCAACCATATGAGTCTGATTGGACTCAATTGGCTTGATGCTTTAGGAATTCAGGTGACTGGGTTAAACAGTTTGCAAACGGTGAGCCTTTCAGAGGTGTGTAAAGAGTTTGCTGATGTTTTTAGCCCAGAGCTAGGGGCATACAAAGGGCCTCCAATTGCTCTAAGGTTAGATCCCTCCATAGCACCAATCAGGATTAAGCCTCGTCAGGTGCCCTTTGCTCTTAAACTGAGAATAAATGCTGAGCTGGAGAAATTGTTGGAGCAAGGCATTTTGGAACTGGTGGATAGTAGTCCATGGGAAACTCCCATTGTCACGCCACTTAAGGCCAACGTGGAAGTTTGCATTTGTGCTGACTATAAATGCACATTAAACAAAGCTCTCCAGCAGCACTCCTATCCGGTGCCTGTAGTCAGCCATATTCTAACGTCTCTACAGGGAAGTCGCATTTTTGCCAAATTAGATTTGGTTCAGGCCTATCAGCAGCTGCCGGTGGACGACGCCACAGCTGAGGCCCAAACCATTGTGACTCACTGGGGAGCCTTCAAAGTGTGAAGGCTACAGTTCGGGGTGAATGTAGCCCCTGGTATCTTTCAGAGTGTGATGGAACGCACGCTCCGCAACATTCCAGGTATATGCCCATATTTTGATGATGTCCTCATAGCCGGGGAATCAGTCGGAAACCTGTCTGACAGGCTCTGGGCCGTGTTATGGTGTTTCTGTGAAGTGGGGCTGAAGCTCAAACAGGAGAAATGCAAAATTGGAGTCACTTCCACAGAATTCCTGGAGTTTCGTATAAATGCCGAAGGCATCCATTCTGCGAAATCCAAACTCAAAGCAATTCAGCAGGCACCCAGTCCCAAAACGAAGGGAGAGCTTCAAGCCTTCCTGGGACTCCTTAATTTCTACCATGCTTTCCTCCCCCACAAGGCCACAGTGGCAGGGCCGTTACACTGGCTCTTGGACAAACAGGCTCCATGGAAGTGGACAAGTATCCACAAGAGGGGTTTTGCTGCAGTTAAAGCATTGTTGTCTTCTAATGCAGTGTTGGCTCATTTTAATGAGCAGTTGCCAGTCAGCATAGCATGCGACACATCCCCATACGGGATTGGGGCTGTCTTAAGTCACCTCAGTGCTGATGGGACACAAGTCCCTATAGCTTATTATTCCAGGACTCTTTCTGCTGCTGAACGCAATTACACGCAAATAGATAGGGAGGCATTGGCCATTGTGGCTGGCATCAAGAGGTTTCACGATTTTTTGTATGGCCTCCATTTCACGGTCTTCACTGACTACAAGCAGCTTCTGGGGTTGTTCACTACCAACAAACAGACAGCCCAAATCATCTCCCCTAGAATGTTGAGGTGATCAATATTCCTATCTGTTTATTATTGCCTGGTTCACAAACTGGGTAGAGAAATGGGCCATGCAGATGGCCTCAGTAGGTTGCCTTTAAAGCAATTAGAGCCAGATCCTGCATCAGCTAACCACATCCTATCTATCCAGGATTTGCCAGAGTCTCCCCTCAATGCAGGGGATGTTGCTGCAGAAACGGCTACTGACAACACGTTAATTCGTGTGTTGAAATGGGTGCTTACTAGATGGCCAGACATGTGTCCTGGTCATAACTTCCAGAGTTTCTGGAAAAGGAAGCATGAGTTATCCACCTTTAAGAGTTGTACCCTGTGGGGCAGCAGGGTAGTAATCCCGACCTCACTGAGGACTAGAGTCCTTGACTCTCTGCATGAGGGACATCCGGGAATAGTCCGGATGAAGGCGCTTGCATGTAAGCCCCTTGGTCGAGAATTCACATTGACTTCACTGGCCCCTTTCAGGGGCAACTCTTCCTCATTGTTGTGGACAGTCATTCTAAGTGGCTGGAGGACATTCCAGTGTCCACTACGATGACTGCCAGGACCATCCAGGTTTTGAGGGGCATCTTTGCAACGCATGGCCTCCCAGATGTCATTGTCTCCGACAATGAAACTCAATTTACTTCCTCGGAGTTTCAGTCCTTTTTAAAGGCAAATATGATTAGGCATGCCACATCAGCTCCTTTTCACCTGGCCTCTAATGGCCAAGTGGAACGCATGGTTCACACAACAAAGGAATCCTTGAAAAGGATAACCCATGGAAACTGGCATCACAGGTTGGCAGATTTCCTCCTTTGCCAACGCACAATGCCTTGCATGTCTATGGGTAAAAGCCCAGCTGAGCTCAGATGGGGTTGCCGTCTGATCACAAAGCTGGATCGCTTACACCCTGACAGGGTTGCATCACAAGTGCAGCAGCCTAAGACACCGAGACACTTGCAAGTGGGTGATCCGGTTTGGGTGTGGGGCAATGTGGGTGGTAACTGTGGTTTGCAAGGTGTCAGGGCCACTCTCATATGAAGTGGCCCTGGAAGATGGTAGGGTGCTCCGCAGGCACATTGACCAGCTGCGTTGAAGGTTACCATGCCACTCTTCCACTCCTGACTCTGCTCTTGGGGGGGAGGAGGATCACGATCGTGATCATGAATCTGATTCTCTTAGCAAAGGCGGAACAATGGGTGTTTTGCCAACAAGGCTGCTCCTAACTCAGGCACTGCGCCAACGGGACATTGCTCTCAATCAGCTTTTCACGGTGAACCTGTGGATTCTTTACTGCCACGGAACTCTGGCTCAGACCTACCAGAACAGGCCAGCCTTCACGAACCGGCTTCACCCATATTGAACGAGTCACACGGCCCCGGTCTGCTGAGCCTGGCAGGCGAGCTTGCAGATCGGGAGCTAGCAGCACCTCCAAGACGTTCGGAGCGGGCGAAAGGCCCACCAAGTTTCTAAAGGACTATGTGAGGTTTTTGTCACTGCAAACCTAAAATGCTTATGTATTTTTATTGCAAACTAAAATGCTTATGTAAGTTCTTGGAACTTTGAATGCCTAAGTACTTTAATGTTGTGTCTTTTTATGACCTGTAATGTTATGTATTTTGAATATTGATACTGAATTGTAAGGCTCTTGTACCATTGAATGTCTTTGTGTGTCTTGTGAGACGTGTGTAATATTGAACAAGAAATATTGTGTATGTGTTTAAAAACCAGGAGGGGAGGCGTGTAATGTACTGAGCTTAAATTATGGAACAGGTGCAGGAAGCTGCACTGGAACTGTTGGCAGACCACATGGCCTGCTAGCCAGACTTGCTGTCTACAAGGCTGATTAGTATGCATTTAAGCGGGAGAATACGGTGTATTCATTGGCTTACACCGCCCCAAGCTGAATGTATAAATAGGGGTGGAGCCATCTTTGTTTGAGTTATGTTTTGTCTTCAATAAAGAAGTACCTGTTGACTACTCCTGCCTTTTCAATTGTATTTATTTATTTTATTTATTTAATTTAATTTAAATGCTGAGCCCAGCAGAAAACAGAACACTCCGTCCTGCAAAGCAGGACTCCCCTGGTGCTCCCGGCCACCACCATGCCAGCAGCTCCGACTAAAGGCCTCGTATGCAGCCTCACTCAGCCAAGGAAGGGGGCAGCAGCCGAGGCTACAGCAGATCTGCAGCTTGTCAGGGGCACTCAGAGGTGCCCAACTTTACTCTGCAATTTCGGAGCTGTCCTGATTCTGACAAGCCTGCCAGTATGGCGGTGGGCAAGAGCACTGGGTGAGCCGTGCTTTGCAGGATGAAGTTGGTGGATCTATGCCAGCAGGCCTGTCAGGATCAGGATGGCTCCAAAGGAGATAGCTCCAGGGGTGGGGAAACAGGAAGCTTTCCAGCAGGTGTCACCAGGCCTGCAAACGTGATGCTGCCCCTCCGCTTTCCAAGCCCAAAATTGCAGAGTAAAGTTTGGCAGCCTCTGAGTGCCCCTGACAAGCTGCAGATCTGCTGTAGCCTCAGCTGCCGCCCCCTTCCTTGGCTGGGTGAGGCCGCATATGCAGCCTTTAGTTGGGGTTGCCGGGGGAGTGCCGCTTTGCATGATGGAGGTTCTTGCAAGTCCTGCCCCAGCTATGGAGAGGAACAGTGGCTGAGTCTGTGCCCGGGGGCAAAGAGAAGGAACCGGAGGGGCATGGTGTCTGGGCTGCCTTCTGGCCTGCTGGATTTGGGATTTTCCTTTGATTGGGGGCATATGGCCTGACCCTGGGCGAAATGCAAATCCCTTTCTAAGGATTTGGGAGCCTGGTGTCCTCTACCTTTGGGCCATGCAGTTCTGAAATCAATGGGCTGCTGCTGGGGAGGGGAATCAAAATAGGGCAAAACAAGTGAAATCCACCACGGTTTATTGATTGCAAAGTTTTTCTTCAGTTTTCCTATCCTTTCCTGGGCTATTAAAATCACATTGGCAAGGTCTGTACTGAACACCTAGCTACAAACTACTCAACCGGATTTTAGCCTAGCCCCTTGTGCAATCTCAGGCCACATTCTGGAGGAAAGAGGATATAATAACAGGAGAGAGCTGCAAAATTGATTCGTTATTTATTCTTGCCTTTAGCAGCAAAAAGTACGTTGTTTGATGACTTTGCTAACAACCTGCAGGCTGTGAACTTTCCTTTTTCCCTTGGGGAAAGAATTCAGGAGTGCTAGATTTATTTTTCCTGTTAATTACACTATACCATGTGAGTTTTTTAAGGAGCTTATGAGAAAAAAAGTGTCTGAAAATTAAAGGATATATGGATTGAGTTATGAGACAGAGAAGGGAAGTACATGGACTTATGCACTTCCAGTTGCTGACAGGTGTGCCACTATTAATCTGACTGACACCTGCATGCTCTCAGGGCCCAAAGTTTATCTTCATTCTTCATAGGACGGTATTGTGGATTAACTAAATTTTTCTGGGTTCTGATTTTAAGGTGAATATCCTGAGCTACTATGTATTATTAAATAAATTATAATAAAATAATGAGAACTAAAGGAAAGGCAGATTAGAAAGAACAAGACTTTTGGGGGTCTTCAATTCCCTTCCTGTTTTCCTTAATAAGGTTTGCTCTTCCTTCCTAACATCCATAAAGGTGGTTTTTCCAGAAAATATGTGAAGAGCTGTAATTAACGATTTAACTATGATTTCTTTTTGGCTGTGTTTTAATTTATATATAATGTATGTTTTATCGAGGGCTTGGAGAGGTAGAAGTGGCCAATATGGAGGCTGCACCTTGCCCTCCAGATCTCTGTCTCCCCTGCAGATCTCTGGAGAAAAGGAGTGGGTGGCAGCGGAAACTGTGTGAGGGAAGGCTGCCCCAGCAAGCCAGCATCCTTACCACACATGATTGGAAATGGGAATTCCCTTTCGAGAAGGGCCAGCCTCCCTTGTGCAGGACCTGGGAGCACTGCTGCCCTGCTACCTTTTCTTGTTCTTCAGAGATCTGTCAAGATAGAAGTTGCTTCCTGCAAACGTCCTCCACCTCCTGCTTTGCCGGGAGGGAGCACTAGACAGGGAAACACCAATGATGTCTGAGATTGTGAAAACAACATCTCTTTAGCATGCTATCCACACACACACACAAACACACACACACACACCAAGCTTGGAGACTTGTATTCACATCTGAGCTAGCAAATTGCCAATCATGTCTGAGCTTGGGGAGAAGGCCCTCTCCTTGCTCTGTGGATAAAAGTCTCCAAACCTGGAATGCAGTATGTGTGTGCATGTGTGTGAGCTTGGCTGCTAGCAGTTTGGGGAGGTAAGGAGTTTGTGGGACACACAGTTGTCCCCACATCGAGTTAGCCAGTGTGACTTGTTTCGTTCCGACCCAGTTGTCTCGAATCAGCTGTGTGCAGTGAGTGGCATCGAGCAGGCCACGCCCACCTGCTAGGCGACTGGTGGCACTCAAATATTGCCATATCCTAAAAGTGGTACAGTCTCTGAAAAGGTTGAAAAGCCCTGAGCTAGAAGACATATCCACAGAAGAGCACATCAAAGCAGTGTCAATAAGCTTCTTCATAAACTTTGTTTTCTAAACAGATTCCATTGCTTTCAAAGAGAAGAGTTTGCAGCAAGTTGTCTCCTTTGTAAGAAATACCTGTGTAAGTTAATGTATACCTGTCCTTGAATGAGATTAAGGTTGGGATGTGGCTAGCCTTTTGCTATTTCTGAAAAGAGATGGTTTCATGTGATTGTTTCTTCTTTCTGTGCTGGGGATGAAAGCTTTGGTCTTTTCTACTTTATTTGATGATCCTGGGGGGTTGTGGAAGATTTGGGGGAGGATTCCTCCACCTACCACGGATTCCTCCTTCTAGAGAGGAGAGGCCCTGGCTGAGTGGCAGAGCTTCACTGCAGGCTTCCAAGTTGCACTCAATGACATGAACTGCTTCCCTGAGAGCTAGTCCTGGCCTCCCCACCCCCCAGTGCAGCCTTTTGTTCCAGCTGCTAGAGATTGGCCAGGCCAAGTGATCAGGCAGCTGGAGTGACCAGGTGCCAATGGGTGAATCAGCACAGGGGGCTCTCTGCCGAGGAGATTGGCAAGGAAGGAGTCAGCATAGCAGCATTTTCTGTAGGCATTGCCTGCACTGACTCCTTTCCCACAATTGAATGGATGTCAGGCCAACTAAAACAAGGAGTGTTTAGATTTGTCTTAATAAAGGGTCATCCAGATGTGGATTTGGGAGCACTTTGCACTTATGCTGAGTCACCGGTTGAGTGCTGATCATGCCAGCTGAGAAATGATCTAACATTTTAAAAGTTCTGGAATGAAGCAATGCGAAAGCACTTCTGTCATGTTGCAAGAAAATGGCATGACTATGAGTCATGACTCATGGACCTCAGCTCAAGGACACTGGTACTTTTTGCATGGATCCAGGCCTTTGATGAATAACAATCACAATGCACTGAAGAATTTGGGGAGAATAGAAGAGAAAGAACTAGAGAAAATCACAAAACATAAAGACCTATAAATAGAAGCTGAACAGCTGTAGCAAAAGAAAGGAATCCCAAAACATTTGGAGAATCATCTTAACACCATTAGCATTGACAGAATCACCATCAGTCAATTACTAAAAGCAGCTTTACTTGGAATTGCTTACATCTTGTGGCAATACCTTTAACACAGTCAGACAACATCTGCCTATCTCAGGTCCTTGGGAAGGAGTCAATAGAGTGGATAAATAAGCCAAATCCACTCTAAACATCCAGCTGACAGGGCAACAAATCTTAATAAGAGACTACCTTGATATGGTTATAGGGCTTGTATGCTCTGAGGAAGATGAGAGCTATGCCAGCAGTTCAAACATACTGGACAAGTCCTATCAGAGGACCCAGATGAAGAGTGTCTCTCCCACAGACACCCTTATGTCCCTGTAGGCCATAAGCAAGTACTCGGAACTGGAAGGAGCAACTGAAAGCTGTTTTGCCAGTTGCAAAAGAGTACTCCCTTATGGCCTACAGGAAGCACCCATGGACTTCATGCAGCTGATTAATGCAGTCCTGCATGAAAATTTACTACCTGAATGACATTCTAATTTACACCAAAACTATGGCAGAGCACTTGCAGCTGGTCAGAACAGTACTGAAAAAACTCCATGCCACCCAGTTATATGCCAAACTTTCCAAATGTGAGTTCCACAGCATAAAATCCATTATCTGGGTTATTGCTTCTCACACGAGGATGTAGAGATGGTCCTGAGATGAGCTATACTAGAGTGGGCTATATCTGGCACACGAAAGCAGCTCCAAAGATTCCTTGGATTTGCCCATTTCTATCGGCAATTTATCCCATCATTCGCCCAAATAGCACTGCCCATCACCAATCTTCTAAAGTCTAAAAGGGATGGGAAACCCAAACCAAACCAATAATGGATAATGGAAGTGGGATTCGAGAAGCTCATGTTTGCTGCTGAACCCATACTAAAACAGCCAGACCCAAACACCCCGTTTGTTATTCAAGCTGATGCCACTGATGTGGCAGTCGGAGCTGTTTTACTCCAGAAGAATGACCAAGGGGTCTTGCAACCTTGTGCTTATACCTCCAAAAACTGTGGAGATCGTCAATATGGGGAAAAGAGGCATATGCAGTGCATTGGGCACTCTTCACTTGGTCTCATTTCTTAGAAGTGGGGGAAACCCCTTTCAAAATATGGACAAGCCATAAGAACCTGGAAGCTTTAAAAACAAAAATTGTTTCTGAAACACTTTACCTGATTCAACTTCACACTATGGTATCTCCCAGGGGGCAAAGTGAAGCAAAGCAGGCTGAATCATTTACTATGGCGGATCTGACACTGGGAGGCTTAGGACCTGCTCTCAATCACTCTGAACCAGCCTTTTCTCCTTCCCATTAATGGGATTTGGGGACTTCTAGGTGAACGGCCAATCTCAAGTGTTGCAACCATGATCAGTACTTGATCTTCAAGTATTTTCCCTCATACTACGGAAGGACATAATCTGGGTGTTGCATCCTACTCCTCCGTTAGTTGCCCTTTTTCACATTTCTCCCTTGAGCAGCAGTATCAGCAGCTCCCTGTTACTGATCAGCCCGAAGGACTACTAAAGTCCAGAGGGGGAAATCATCCATCTCCTGGCTTCAGGTCAGTTGCTGGCAGCATGCTGGAGAGGAGGGAGGGGTGGGGGAAATGGTGACCTCAAGCAGATTCATCGGCTTCTTGAAATTGTTAACCCAACATTACCTCCATTCTCCAATAGCCAGAAAGAGCAGAAATCACTGGGTCATAGTTCTCCTAAATATTCAGATTCAGATTCTACATTTAGGCAAGAAAAACCAAATGTACAGGTATAGTATAGGGGGTACCTTGCTCAATAGTAGCAACTGTGAGAGGGACCTCGGAGTCCTAGCGGACAATCACTTAAACATGAGCCAGCAGTGTGCTGCAGCTGCCCAAAAAAACCAACACAGTGCTGGGCTGCATTAACAAGATCACATGAAATGTTAATACCAGTTTACAATGCCTTGGTAAGGCCACATACTGCATCCAGTTTTGGTCACCACGATGTAAAAAAGATATTGAGATTCTAGAAAGTGTACAGAGAAGAGCAACAAAGATGATCAGAGGACTGCAGGCTAAAACACATAAGGAACGGTTGCTGGAATTGGGGATGTCTAGTTTAATGAAGAGAAGGATGAGGGGGGACATGATAGCAGTGTTCCAATATCTCAGGGGCTGCCACAAAGAAGAGGGAGTTAAGCTATTTTCCAAAGCGCCTGAAGGCAGGACAAGAAGCAATGGGTGGAAACTAATCAAGGAGAGAAGCAACCTAGAACTAAGGAGAAACTTCCTGACAGTTAGAACAATTAACCAGTGGAACAACCTGCCTCCAGAAGTGGTGAATGCTCCAACACTGGAAGTTTTTAAGAAGAGACTGGACTGCCATTTGTCCGAAATGGTATAGGGTTTCCTGCCTGAGCAGGCGGTTGGACTAGATGACCTCAAAGGTCCCTTCCAACTTTACTACTATTATTATTACTAGTTAATGAAACTAGATCAGCCTGACAACTGCCAGCTGGAGATCAGCAGGATCCCCTCCAGAAAATGACAGCCAGTTTCCTCTTGGAATTTGTATTAGGTCCCCGCTCAGTCCTCAATTGGAAAGCTAACCCTAACCCTCATCTTTGATGGAAATAGGCAAAAACTATTTCTTATGCAACAGGGCTGAAATATTTTTTTTAAGTTCTAAAAAACAAGATTCCATTCCTGACTCACTGGGGTATACGGGGTTGGGAGGGGGGAAAGAAGTAAAACACAGAGTAGCAAGATTTTATTATTACAACCAAGCTCAATCAATGTAATTCTAGTCTTTCTGTGGAACTGATTTCCTGGTCAGGTCTGTGTAGTGGGACTGACTATCAGAGTTGGAAAGGATCAAAAAGTCATTTAGTGCCACCCCTGCTCAGTGCAGAATCTATTAAAGCATCTCTGACTATGGCTGTCCAGTTTCTGTTTGAGGATTTCCAGCAGAGGAGAACTCCTCACTTCAAGTGGCTGCCTTTTGCACTGGCTGATGGTTTGTTCAGTCGGGAAATTCCTACCACCTTGAACTTGCTTCTTTGTAACTTAACTCCTGCTTCTGGGGCAAAAGGGAATAAATCTACTCCCTCTTCTATTTGATGAACTTTCAACCATTTGAAGATAGCTGTCCTATCATTGTACAGTTGTCTTTTCTATAGGTTAAACAGCAAAGGGCCACAAACCATTCCACTTTAGACTTGGTTTTCAGATCCATCACCATTGTGATATCCTTCCTTTGAATTCACTGTCATGGGACCAGTTAGGATCTGACTAGGAGTGGAATTCTAGCTTGATATGATCTCTACTCTGTGTCTTCCTGATGTTCCCCAGTCTGCTCTTTTTAGCAATTTTTTTTGCTTTTTTTTTACCTTCAACTTGGAGTATACTAGAACTCCCAGATGCTTTTCCCATATGCTACTCTCATATCATATATGTCTTCCTCCCCCCCCAGGTACAGGACTGTCTTTCTTTCTGTAAAAAAAATGTCCTATTTAAGACTGTCTACAGAATTTTCTTTCTTTTCTAAAGTGTCAGCTTTATATTAACGGTGTCTGTCATGGTTCCGACAGATGAAACTCTTCAAAGAACTTCGAGGCATTGTTTACCTTAAAGAATCTTTATTCGAGTAGCATAACATCCGCACGTACATAGGCCAAGCCAAAATCTGAATTCTCCTCCCCTGAGCACATAGTATCAAAGCACAATTCCCTCCTCTAATTAATAGTCATAAATCACATTCTCCAATTAGTTTGAAATGTTGGCTTTCCCCCCAGTTCTTCAATCCACCATTTCTTATCATCTTTTATTACAAAACCCCTTGATTCTCACCATCATATAGTATTATTATGTCTAACTAAACTCCCGTGTACATTCCTCCCCCCCCCAGTATCTTCTAATTCTAACTCTAAGAGTGAAACATAAAGTAAAGGAAAATGGCTGCATCTCCATCTGTTGTCAAACCAAGAACATCCAATGTTAGCAGCGTTGACAGTGTCTTTCTAAGTGTCCCCTCAATTTCCTCATCCAAGTCCTTGATAAAAATGTTGAAGAGCCCAGGGCTCAGGACAGGACCACCACTACGTACTCACCTCCAAGCTGCAGAGGTGCCACGAAGGAGCATGTGTAATCATTTAGTCAACTGCGAGTCCATCTAATATCATCTACCCCATGTTTTGCCAAGTTTATGAAAGAGAATGATACGAGCCACTCTGTTGAAGATTTTACTGGGGTCTTGGGAGAACATCTGTGAGGCATTCCCTTCATCGACCAACGTAATCACTCCATCAAAGAGGGAGAAAATCTTAGTGTTGCATAATACAAGTCATACTGGCTCCCATTTATTATAATACCACTGTCCAAGTGCTCACAAATGTACAACTTGTTCTAAGACTGTAGTGTCTTAGAACATAGAATAATAGAATTGGAAGGGACCTTGGAGGTCTTCTAGCCCAACCCCTGCCCATGGCAGGAGATCCTAAACCATTCTGGACAAATGTCCAATCTCTTCTTAAAAATTTCCAATGATGGAGCACCCACAACTTCTGGAGGCAAGCTATTACATCTTGTCCTGCCCTGGTGCTTTGGAGAATAGGTTGACTCCCTCTTCTCTGTAGCCCCTCAAGTACTGGAAAACTGCTCTCATTATCAGCCCTAGGTCTTCCTTTTGTTAGAGTAGACATACCTAGTTTTCTCAGTTGTTCATCAGGTGGTTTAGCCTCCAGACCTTTATCATCTTTGTTGCTCTTTTCTGCACTCTTTCCAGTGTTTCAACATCTTTTTTTGTATTCTGGTGACCAAAATTTGATGCAGTATTCAAAATGTGGTTTCATCAGTGCAGTATAAAATGGTACTATCACTTTACGTGATCTTGAAACTATCTCTATGTTGATGCAACCTAGTACTGCATTAGTTTTTTTTTAAGGGAGCTGCAGTATACTCTTGGCTCATACTTCAGTGGTGCTCTAGTAGGACATCTAGATCCATCTTACAGTTATGTCCTGGGCCTGCTGAGTGACTCAGCAGGTGCAGGAAGCTGCAGAGAGGCCCGGGCAGACCATGTGGATGCCCAGGACCAGACAGGCTGTCTCCAGCCTATTGCGCATGCGCAAGGCACGAGAATCCGTTGCATTAATTGGTTGATGCTGTCCCTGCAAAGGGGTATAAAAGGAATTGATGCCATTTTGTATTGTTCTGTTGGAGATTGAATAAAGAGAAGACTGTTGTTACTCCTGCCTCATCTCAATGCCTACAGAACAAACAAAACAGAACATTGGCGATGAGGATGGGATCATGCTGCAAGGAAAACAATGAAAGAAGATAGGCTGATTCACCACGGAAGGCCTGAAGCGCTGGGAAGTTCGGCGTTCCGAAGAGTGCGACTCTGCCTGCCAGTACAAGAACGCTGGAGGAGAGCTTGGCAAAGGAACCCCTTCTCAAGCCATTGCAGCACGAGGCATTGATGAGGTCTCCGGGAAGTAACAATGTCCAAGCTAGGCCATCTGTCAGAATTCAACACAGCTCATCCAGAACGTTGGAGTTCTTACGTGGCCCGGGTAAAGAACTACTTTTGGGTAAACCAAGTTCAGGAGGATGGTCTTAAAGCTGCTATGATACTGTGTGTCTGTGGGCAAGAGATGTTCGATATTGCTGAGAATCTGGTCGCCCCAGCACCACTTGAATCCATCACTTATGCTGAGCTGAAGAGGATGTTGTGAGAACATTTGAACCGAAGCTTTCAGTGATTGCATGGCATCACGCATTTGAGCAGAGGGACCAGCATCCGGGAGAGTCTGCTGCAGACTTTATTGCTGCGTTGCGACAAGCAGCTAGGCCATGTGAATTCAAGGACCTGGAAGAAAGACTTTGTGATCATTTAGTCTGTGTACTGAGAAGTCGTGAGCTGCAGCAGAAGATCTTCACAAAGAAAGACGTCTCTTTCCAGGATGCTCTGAGAGAGATTACGGCCGACGAAGCAGTGGGCAGAGCTGTGAAGGCCTTGAGGCTTTCCAAGAATCCTACATTGAGCTCAGTCCATCAAGAGGTTGCTCGAGAGGTATCTGAACAGGACTCAGAGAACGAGGTCGACTGATTACAGCAGCCAGCGGAGAGAAGGCCCCAAGAGCAAAACAACAAGGCAACTCTATTCCCTCGGTGTTTCGGATGTGGAGGATGCCACAAGCACTCCGATTGACATTTCCGTTCTGCTGTTTTCTGGGCATGTGACCGGAAGGGCCACATTGCCGCCATCTGTTTGGGTCGCAAGGAGAATTGTCCTGCGGGAGAATTGTTTCAGAAAGGTACCAGGGTCTCCAGCCAGAATAGGGTGGGTTTTTGCACATCCCGTAGAAGCATTTTCAAAACTGGGGCCCATAGGCCGCTAAGAAAGAAGCTTCACATTGAGGTCAAGTTGCAAGGGGTTCCCCTATCGATGGAGTTGGACACGGGATACGCTTTATCGATCATATCTCAGGACACTTTCAAGAAAATTTGTTGTAGAAGCAGCCAGCGGATTAAACTCAGGCCATCGAATTTAATTGTTACTGACTTTCAGAATTCCTGAGTCAGCATGAAGGGGGAAGCCATGGTCAAGGTGCAGCATAGGAACTTTGAAGGGTTGTTAGATGTAGTTGTGGTCGGGGTTGACCGCACAAGTCTCATTGGACTCGATTGGTTCAAGGCCCTTGGGATTCAAATGACCGGACTTCACAGTTTGCAAATGACAGGCCTTGCGAGAATTTGCAAGGAGTTTGCTGATGTGTTCAGTCCAGAACTTGGATCGTACAAGGGGCTTCCCATTGCTTTACGCTTAGACCCATCCGTCACCCCTATTAGGATTAAGCCCCGTCGGGTGCGTTGAAGAACAAGATTAACGCAGAGCTGGACAAGTTGCTAAAGCAGGGTATTCCAGAACCTGTGGACTGTAGTCCATGGGAAAGTCCCATAGTTACACTACTGAAGGCCAATGGAGAAGACCGCATTTGTGCGGACTATAAATGTACACTTAACAAAGCATTGCAACAGCATTCTTACCCAGTGCTTGTGGTAAGCCACATTTTGGCCTCCCTCAAAGGAGGCCGAGTTTTCGCCAAAATTGACTTGGCTCTGGCCTATCAACAACTACCAGTTGATGAGGCAACGGCAGAGGCCCAAACAATTCTAACGCACAGGGAAGCATTTAAAGTTAAAAGGCTGCATTTCAGGGTTAACGTAGCCCCTGGCATTTTCCAAAGCGTGATGGAGCAAACGCTCCACAATATTCCAGGAGTTTGCCCTTACTTCGGTGATGTCCTCATCACTGGGGAGTCATCCGAAAATCTGGCTGAAAGGCTCCGGGCCATCTTGCTGCGTTTCTGCCAAGTGGGGCTGAAGCTCAAGCAAAACAAATGCAAAATTGGAGTCACTTCCACAGAATTTCTGGGGTTTCATATTGATGCTGAAGCCATCCATCCTGCTGAATCTAAGCTCAAAGCAATTCAGCAGGCCCCAAGTCCCAAGTTGGAGAGCGAACTTCAGGCCTTCCTGGGACTGTTAAACTTTTACCATTCATTCCTCCCCCACAAGGCTGCAGTGGCTGAGCCTTTACACCGGCTCTTGGATAAACAGTCTCCATGGCAGTGGACAAAAGTCCACGAAAGGAGTTTTGCAGAGGTCAAGGCCTTGCTGTCTTCAAATGCGGTTCTAGCGCATTTCAATGAGGAACTGCCTTTGTGCATAGCCTGTGATAAATCCCCTTATGGGATTGGGGCTGTGTTAAGTCACCTACAGGCTGATGGGACACAAGTCCCTGTAGCCTACTATTCTAGGATTCTATCGTCTGCTGAACGTAATTATGCGCAGATAGATAGAGAAGCCTTGGCCATAGTGGCTGGCATAAAAAAGTTCCATGACTTTTTACATGGTCGCCATTTCATGATCTTTACAGACCATTAGCCACTGCTGGGGTTGTTTACAACCAACAAGCAAACCTCACACATAATTTCTCCTAGAATGCTGAGATGGTCAATTTTCCTTTCTGCATATGACTACAAATTGGTTCACAAACTGGGCAAAGAAATGGGCCATGCAGATGGCCTCAGCAGATTACCTCTACAGCTAGTAGAGTCAGATCCTGCTCCAGCTAACCATATACTTTCTATTCAGCATTTGCCTGAGTCTCCTCTCAATGCTAGGGATGTAGTTGCAGAAACAGCCACTGATCACACGCTAACCTGCGTGCTGACATGGGTGCTGTCAGGATGGCCTGACATGTGTCCAGGCACAGAGTTCCAGAGTTTCTGGAAGAGGAAGCACGAGCTATCCACCTTCAAGGGGTGTGTCCTATGGAGTGGCAGGGTAGTGATCCCAGCTTCATTGAGGACTAGAGTCTTGCAGTCTCTGCATGAGGGACATCCGGGAATAGTTTGGATAAAGGCGCTTGCACGTAGCCATCTTTGGTGACCTGGGCTCAATAAGGAGATTGAGGCCCAGGTCCACAGGTGCAGTGTTTGCAAACAGTCTAGGCCTGAAATGTCTCAGGCTCCTATACATAGGTGGGAGGAGACACCTGCCCCTTGGTCGAGGGTCCATATTAACTACGCTGGCCCCTTTCAGGGGCAATTCTTCCTTCTACTCATGGACATCCATTCCAAATGGTTAGAGGTCGTTCCAGTCTCCTCCACAACTGCTGCCAGGACCATCCAGGTGTTGAGAGGGATCTTCGCTTCTCATGGGCTTCCAGATGTCCTTGTCTGTGACAATGGACCCCAATTCACTTCTGAGTTTCAGGCTTTTCTACAGGCCAACATGATCCATCATGCCACATCAGCACCATTTCATCCAGCTTCCAACGGCCAAGGTGAGCACATGGTGCGCACAACCAAGGATGCTTTAAAGAGGATCACTCATGGGCTTCCGGTGGCACCGCTGACGTCGCTAGAGTCTCCTCTGTGAGGCTCCGTTCCCTGGGTTTGTAAAGCCGCAAAAAATAGCGAACATCAGCTGTTTTTTGCGGTGAAAAATCCCCCCTTCGGGCGAAGAAGGGGTGAAGAGCATCAAGAGCAAGGTTGAGCCCCTCTAAAATCCCTGGAAAAAATTTTCAGGGACAAAGAGTGTGCGCTCCCCAGGCACTTGAAAATGCTCCTGCCCAGAGACGCTTCTGTCGGCTGACAGAGAAAGACGCCGCGACCGCCTCTGCTTTCAAGAAAGAAAATAAGAGCGACTGTTTGCAGACAGAGTGATTACAGGAGTCTTTTGTGTATCGCAAGTATTTTGCTACTTTATTTCTGCCCACGTACTTATAACTTTTAAAATCAACATAATGTATTCAAAATGGCGATAGCTTTCACCGCTAAGGGAAAGTGGCTGAAAGTGAAAGTGGACTTTTCCTTCTTCTCTCGCAAGTAAAGCCAGAGAGACCATTTTGATCTGAATTTTACTTTTTAAATTATAACGTCAACTGGAATTTAAAAGAAAACAAGAAGAGAGGAAAATTTGGCAATACAATTTCTTCTCTTAAAGGGATTTAAAATGACGACGAGACAGAAGGCAGCCATAGCGAAGGCGGCTTTACTCTCCCCAGGTCAGCTCTCTAAATCACAATCAAGCAGTCTGCCTGCTTCTTCAGCCTCTGCATCTTTGACATCGATAGAATTCCAAGCCCCTCTGCCTACACAATCTCCTCCAGAAACGCTTACAATGAAAGACTTGCAGGGAGCATTATCTACAATGACTGACAAGCTGGAGAGAAAGATGGAAGAACAGACAAAAGGTTTAACTGACGAACTGGAGACAATAAAAGGCACGATAGAAACCTATAACATTGAGATAAGAGAAGATATTGTTGAGGCCATTAAAGGGGTCTGGGACTATACTTTGGGAGTTGAAGAGAAGTTGGAAAATATGGAGCAGCAGATGGAGGAAAAAATTGAAGAGGTTAGAAGTGATCTCCAAGATCAAGCTGTTATGATACAATATAATCAGATGCAGATGGCTGTTAGAATTAGGGGTTTGAAAGAGGTGGCAAAGGAGAACCAAGAAGACTTAAGAAGAATTTTTGTTGAAGCTTTGGCAAATTTTCTGGAAGATGGAGCTCAAAATGTGGCCTGGCAGATTGAGCGGATATTCAGAATCAATTCACGTATAGCAGCACAAAGAAACTTGCCCAGAGATATTGTGATATATTTTAGTACAAGAAAATTTAGAAATTGGGTTCTTACTATAGCTTATAATAAACAATTAAGTGTTGCTGGTCAAGAGGTACAGGTTTTGAAGGAAATACCTCCAAAAATGTTGAGATCAAGGAAAGATTATGCATTCTTGACGGAGGAACTTAAAAAACGAGCGATACAATATAGATGGGAGGCTCCAACTGGACTTTCTTTATTTTTTCAGAATAATAGATATCGCTTGACCTCAGTTGCTAAAGCGAAAGACTTCTTTGAGAACATACTGAGGGGTGGTAAATCCACGTCCGCAAGATCCAAAAGGGCAGACCTTGTAAAAGATATGGAATCATCACAACTTATGGAATTACAACCATTGCCAGCATCAGAATTGGATAAAGGAGTATTGGCTGAACAGTCAGTGCAGTGTATTGATATTTTTCAACCTTTGGATGCAGAGAAGGCCAAAGAACAAAGGCACACACGTGTAGTTACTAAGTACATGGAACAAAGAGAAAAAGTACAGCCAGCTTATACAAAGCAAGTTGCATCTACATCTTCGGAAGCCATGGGAGCAAGACCTAAGAAGAAAGGAGTGGAACAAGTTGATTTGGCCTTGCAAAAGCTTTCACAAACCGGTCATGTCAAATAAATACTTGACATGGAATGTGAATGGTTTAAATTCTCCGCAGAAAAGGAAGAAGATATTCCATTATTTGAAGCAATGTAAAAATGATGTAATTTGTCTACAAGAAACACATATTAGAAATCAGGATCAGAAATATTTGATAAATAATAAGTTGGGCTTACATTTTGTAGCAGCATCTTCAGAGAAAAAAAATGGAATTGTTATTTATGTTAAAAACCATATAAGAGCCAAATTAATAGAAGCAGATACTCAAGGTAGATTTTTAGCTATTGAAATTTTATTAGACGGCAAGAAAATTCTTTTGATGGGCATATATGCCCCTAATCAACAACAAGGCATATTTTATAAGTTACTACATAAAAAATTAATACAATTGGATTATAGGTCTTGTATCTTAATGGGAGACTGGAATGGTATTCTTGATGTGGGCTTAGACAAGAAAAAGATTTCATCTGTCCCACAATCGCGTTCTATCTTGCCTAAATCTTTTTTTGATATTAAGGATGATTTTAATTTGTTAGATATATGGCGAGAAAGACATAGCAAGGATCAAGAGTTTACTTTCTTTTCTGATAGACATCAATCATTTTCCAGAATTGACTTTATATTAACTACTAGTGATTTTATTTTAAGGCTAAAGAAAGTTAAAATTTTACCCAATGTTTTGTCAGACCACAATCCAGTTATGATGGAATTAACGATTGGTCAGTCTCCCAGAAGATCTTGGAGAATTAATGAAAACTTGTTCAAATATGACATAAATGTGGAGGAATGTAAAAAGGCTATGAAGGAATTTTTTATGTTAAATATGAATAAGGAAACGACAATAGAAATGGTGTGGGACTCTAGTAAGGCTTATATGAGTGGGATTTTAATTGATATGAACAAAAGGTATAGACGTAAACAAGAGGAAAAAAGGAGAGTGTTAGAAGAGGAAATAAGGAAAAACGAGTTATTATTAATAAAGAAACCAGATGATAGTAATATTAAAGAAGGGATAAAGATTCTACGGAAACAATTTGATTTGTTGATGACGGATCAAGTTGCCAGGAATTTACAATATGCTAAACACAATACATTTTTTAATTCTAATAAACCTGGCAGATGGTTGGCTTATACATTAAGGAAAAAACAAAAATCTCGTATAATTGAGAAAATAGAATATAAGGGGAAAGAAGTGTTTCAGCAAGAAATTATTAAAAAAGCTTTCCTAGAGTTCTACACCAAACTGTATTCTGAAGAGAAAGTACAAGAGAATGAGATAGATGCCTTTTTACAAAATGAAAATGTTTTGAAAATTACTATGGAACAAAGAGATAGACTAAATGCATTGATCACATCAGAAGAAATTATTGCAGTGATTAAGCAATTGAAAATGGGAAAATCTCCTGGGACTTGAAGTCTGGCCCTGCGCAGGCCACTTCAATTCCGATTTGGGGCACCTCATTGCGCCCCAATCAATGGCGGGTCCTTCACGATGGCCGAATTAATAAGACACATGACAAGCACATTTCTCTGGGTGAAGCAACAACTGACAAAGGCTGCCTTCCCCTTTTTATTCCCTGTTACAGTGGGCGGTTACACAATGCATCACATGGTTACAAACAGCCAATGACAATGTTATTTCTTCAGCCAATGACAAGGCTACACTGCAGGGCCACCCTGTGGCCAATGGATTCAAATCTTGGTACAACGTCCATCCACCTCTTAGCCCCCCTTATTTCCTGTCCCAAGGCCATATGGCCTTTGTCCTTTGTTCCAGAGCACATGGCCTGTGGCCAATGGACTCCACCTCTTGGCCCCGCCTCCATTTCCTGTTGCTCCAAAACAGCATGGTTAAAGTCATATGGCACAGTCTCTTTGTCCCAAGCCTCTCCAAGCCTCATGCATCACAACATATCCACTTTTTTATTTTATTTTTAGCAGCTGTGGGTTCCACCTATGCTCCGTCCAGTTCTGTACACGATCCTAGGGCATAAGCTGTCATCTCTGTCCAGTCCTCAGAGGCTGCCATCATAGAAACATCTCTGTCCAGTCATCAGAGGCAGGAGTTGGTTCTTTTCCAGGTGGTTAGAAGAGGGAGGCTTACACAGGTTCAGCAGGGGAGGAATACATTTGTACATAGCAACAGATTGTTACACAGAATACCAGAAACATTATGATACTAAAAACCCAACTCCTTGAGCCACCCAGCATTAGGTAGTCAGGAAAATAAACTGTCAATCAAACAAGGCACCAATTTCTTGTGATAAGGGATTGTTTTGTACCATACTTTCCATGTGAGCAACTGTGGCAGAAATGTTGTGTGTGTTGTCAGAAATGTAAATGTACCAGACCAATTCTGGGGTATTGACCAATGTGCATTTTTTCCACATAAGATCTAATCCTTATCAGATGTGAGAACATTGTCTTTTGAGAAGTTGTACAAAGTTTCAAAGTTTTCACCAAAATCAAACAAGGGAACAGAATCAGCACATGCTTTCTTGTTGTCATTGTATGTCTCATTATAATATTTAGCTTTATAGTGATAGTTGTTACAAGATTGTTACTAACTGATGAAACTGTGTGATTCATAACACAAAGTAAGGAAGGATTCAAAGTTAAAGAGAGAGATTGAGAGATTTCATTCATAGGCACGCTATGAAGGCATACACATTTGCTTCTGTTTGTTCTGTGCTGGCATGTATCATCAACAATTGAATGCATTCAGCAACTTATGGTGAGAGACAAAAATGCAAAACAGCAATGATTTGTCACAAAAATTTAAATCATTAAAGAAAAATAAGAAAGGGATAAGAAAGGGACAGAAATAAAAATAATTAACAAACTAGAAACATAAAATTCAAAATAGGCAAAGAGAAGTAAAAAAAAGCAAAATTGGCAGAGAAATCAGAAAGGCAAAATTAAGGGCAAAATTGGCAAAGAAATAAGAGAGGGGGGGGTTGAGAGAGAGAAGGTAACACAGATTCAAAGATGAGATCACAGATTCAAATGTAAATTGAATCTCCGTTTACAGCCATCCGTTTCCTTGGAAACCAGGAGCTAGCTCATGTAGATGGTAAAAACTTCATTGCCTTCAGATAAACCTGCAAAAGGACAAAAGAAGGGGGGGAGAAAATGGCCCTGCGGGGGAGGAAGAGTTAACAAGCGAACAAGGCATTTTGAATCAATGGATTACCAGGAAATATTTTCCCATTTTTTCAATTATTAGGAACAGAAGCAACAGACTTCAGATTTTTTAACAAGTTGAAAGGTAAGACAGTAAAGACTGAATTAGCATAGTAAGATCAAACCAGATAAGCAGAGGCAGTTAAGTCTTTATCAGGAGAAGAACTGGGAGGAAATGACGCCATGAAAAGCATACTCTGAGTCAGAGGGAGAAACAGATTTAAGATCTTTTAGCAAGTTAAAAGGTAAGAGAGAGAAGACTGAATTAGCATAGGAAAGCATGTTCTGAGTCAGAAGGAGAAAAAGACTTAAGATTTTTTAGCAAGTTAAAAGATAACAGGCAGAAGAAACAGAAACAGAATCCTGCAAGCCAATAGCTACAGGAGAAGAAAAGGAAGGCAGATAGCCTTTTGAAAGAGCCATGCATACAATTCTTTCACATAAGGAGAATTTGGAAAGAAGCAGAAAGCTCCTCACACAAGCCAATTTTAATCCAATCAGCAATTTTTAATGGTCCCTTTAAAGTGTAAGAGACAATGCCAAACAAACATTAATAATACTTTTAAAACTCCTTACGTGAAGGCAAATTGTGAACTTTGTTAGTTGCATAATTAAGGTCCTGACAATTACACCAAGCCCTCCCCTTTGATCCTTGGAGAATTCCACCCACATACTCACGGGGGGGTGATTCTTGCTGAAGAAACTCCACGAGGTTTGTTCCTCCAATTGGCCAAATTTAGAGTCAGATCGTAAGATTTTTTTGTCTCAGGGCTATGCTTTTTTAAGCCTGAGAATTAGCCAATTTAGCTTGCTGTTTTTGCATAGTGTAACGCCAGCATGTGACACTACAGCCTCTCATGGGCTAAGAAATCTGGCAGGGCTCTCAGCAATGGAGCCAGATACCTATTGCCATGTGGCGAGGTCTAATTGGTAAGATTTTTTCAAAAAAGCCAATAAAAGACATAGATCTTTTTGAGTGACAGGGAAAACAGTCTAATTATTAAGTTTCTGAATATAATTTGCTCTCCTGACTAAGCTAAGCAATTGTTTCAGGTACACAGCCCAATTTTTGCAAAGCTTCTGTCTCATACTTACTTAAAGACGTGCACGATGGCCTATCCCAGGCGAAGTGAGTAGTGAGATGTCAGAAGGACGTGACTTCTGCATCAAATCACGTCGGGGTCACCACTTGAAGTCTGGCCCTGCGCAGGCCACTTCAATTCCGATTTGGGGCACCTCATTGCGCCCCAATCAATGGCGGGTCCTTCACGATGGCCGAATTAATGAGACACATGACAAGCACATTTCTCTGGGTGAAGCAACAACTGACAAAGGCTGCCTTCCCCTTTTTATTCCCTGTTACAGTGGGCGGTTACACAATGCATCACATGGTTACAAACAGCCAATGACAATGTTATTTCTTCAGCCAATGACAAGGCTACACTGCAGGGCCACCCTGTGGCCAATGGATTCAAATCTTGGTACAACGTCCATCCACCTCTTAGCCCCCCTTATTTCCTGTCCCAAGGCCATATGGCCTTTGTCCTTTGTTCCAGAGCACATGGCCTGTGGCCAATGGACTCCACCTCTTGGCCCCACCTCCATTTCCTGTTGCTCCAAAACAGCATGGTTAAAGTCATATGGCACAGTCTCTTTGTCCCAAGCCTCTCCAAGCCTCATGCATCACAACATACTGATGGTTTAACAGCGATTTATTATAAATATCTCCAAGAGGAAATGGTGGAACCTCTTAGAGAGTTATTTGTAAATATACAAGAGGGTGGCCAGGTACCACCTTCATGGAAAATGGCTTATGTTTCCCTGATTCCTAAAGAGGGAAAAGATAATGTTCAAGTGGAAAATTTTAGACCTATTTCACTGTTAAATACAGATTATAAGATCTTTGCAAAAATTTTGGCTAATAGATTAATGACAGTCTTAACACAAATAATCCATTCAGATCAAACTGGTTTTTTTACAAGGGAGACAGATGAAAACTAATGTTAGACAACTTATTAATATATTGGAATATTTGGATAAGCACATCCAAGTGCCTGCAGTTCTTATGTTTCTGGATGCAGAGAAAGCTTTTGATAGATTAAATTGGTTATTTTTGAAAAGATTAATAGTCAAGATGGGAATGGGGGATCAGTTTATCAACTCTATATCAGCGGTTTACCAGAAACAAAAAGGGCAGATTATTGTGAATGGGCAATTAACAGATTTATTTAACATAGAGAAAGGTACTAGGCAGGGTTGTCCTTTATCCCCCTTATTGTTTGTTTTAACTTTAGAGGTTTTACTGAATAGGATCAGAGCTTCAGATGAATTAAAAGGTGTACAGATTAGACAACATGATTACAGATTGTGTGCTTTTGCGGATGATTTACTTGTGACATTGACTCAGCCAATACAGTCGGCTCAGAGATTGATGGAGATTATTCAAAATTATGGAAGGGTATCAGGTTTTAAATTAAACATATCTAAGACAAAGATGTTGGTTAAAAATTTAGATGATAAATTAAAACAAGATTTGGAAAGAATAACGGGTTGTGAGATAGTTAAGAAAGTTAAATATTTAGGAATATATATAGAAGCTTCAAATGGGAAATTATATAAGAATAATTATGAATTTTTATGGAACAAGATACAAATAGAATTGGAGAAATGGAAAAAATTACAATTATCTATGCTGGGTAGGATAGCTGCAATTAAAATGAATGTATTGCCGAAATTTTTATTTTTATTTCAAATGTTACCAATACTTAAAAAGGATGGGAACTTAGAGGAGTGGCAGAAAGGTATTAATAGATTCATTTGGAATGGCAAGAAACCAAGGGTCAAATTAAAAATTATTCAAGATACAAGAGAGAGAGGTGGTTTGAAAATGCCCAATTTTAAGTTATACTATTATGCTGCAGTTTTAGTAGCAATAAGTGACTGGATTAACTTAACTAACGAAAGAATATTGAACATAGAAGGGTACGGGTTATTGTATGGGTTGCATGCGTACTTAGTCTATGATAAAAAGTTGGACAGGAGTTTTAAAGAGTATTTATTGAGAAATGCTGTGTTGCGTGTCTGGAAAAAGTTTTATTATAAGTTAAATGGAAAAATTCCTCTATGGACAGTTCCCAGGCATGCAATAGAGAGTGTAAATAGACAACAAATTCAAGATGTGGTGCCCTATGAGAAGCTCTTAACTAAAGAAGGGAACAGTTTAGTATTGAAATCACTAAATAGGTTAAGGGAAGAAGGAATAGCTCATAACTGGTATTCACATGTACAACTTCAGACTAGATGGCAAAAAGATGTTAAGATGGGTTTTTCCTTAAAGGATGATAAATTAATTAAACAAGTTAGAGATCAAAGAACTATGCATATTAAAAGATTATATGATGCATTAATCGAAATTGATTCTGGAACTGAATTAGTTAAAGATTGCATGATTAAGTGGGAACATAATTTTGGACAACCAATTATGATGGAAACATGGAAAAGGATATGGGTGAAAAATGTAAAATTTACACAAGCACAGCACTTAAGAGAAAATTTTTATAAAATGTTTTATAGATGGCATTTAGACCCGAAAAAATTATCACTTATGTATTCAGATGTGCAACCCAAGTGTTGGAGATGTGAATCGATGGACACTACTTATTTTCATATTTGGTGGACTTGTAAAAAAATCAAGGCTTTTTGGATAAAAATATGGTGGATTCTTCAGAATATATTGAAAAAGCGTATTGAATTTTCACCACAGTTATTTTTGCTTGGCATCACAAAAGACTGTACCACCATAGAGACTAAGTTGATTTTGAACTTGATTACTGCAGCAAGACTATTGGTGGGACAATATTGGAAGACGTCTGAATTACCATCTATTGAAGAATGGACATTAAAAGTTATAAATATGGCAGAAATGGCTAAGATATCCGCATATTTGAAGAATCACTCAAATGAAAAATTTATGATGGACTGGAAAAAATGGATAGATTATATACAAAGGAAATATCAACTGAAGAAATTACATTTGGTATATAGTTAAATAGTTATATAATAAGTAGTTTAGTGGGGTTCCTTGCGTTCCTACCCTGTATTCACTCTGGGAAGTCGGGGGGGGGGAGAGGTGGGAGGGTGTTTATAATTGGTATACTATGTTTTCTCAACTGTAATCGGGGTTGATACAAGAATATGTAACTATAGGTATTAAGGGGTTGCTCGGGTGGCCTCTGGGCACCACATCGGATGGAAAGAGGAAGGAGGAGTGAAGGTAGAAGTAAGTAGGAAGATGGTAAGAGGGAGAAGAGAGAGGATAGAGGTGGGTGGAGTAGAGAAAGGAGAGAGGAAGGTAGGTAGATAGAGGGTAAGAGGAGGGGGAAAGGTTAGGGTTAGGGGGATGTGGTGGTGGGGGTACCGAGCAGTCATACTGATTGTTTGGCAAATGTGCTATATGATTGTTTTCAGTTGAGTTATTATTTCTTTTTTCTTTGTAAATTCTTAAAAACCAATAAAAAATTTAATAAAAAAAGAGGATCACTCATGGAAGCTGGCATCACAGGCTAGCTGACTTTCTTCTTTGCCAACGCACCACACCTTGCACAGCCACACGGGAAGAGCCTAGCTGAACTCCGCTGGGGTCGCCGACTCATTACAAAACTGGACAGGTTGCACCCAGACCAGGTGGCTTCACAGGTGTCACAGCTGTGGGCACCTAGGAGACTACAGGTGGGCGATCCAGTTTGGGCAAGGAATTATGGACCTGGACATCTCTGGGTGACAGCAATAGTCTGCAAAGTAACTGGGCCACTGTCATACAAAGTGTTGTGAGTGTCCCTGGACCAGCTTGGGAAGTATCAGAGGATGAGGATCAGCAGCCAGGTTCCTCTGAATGTGTTTCCCTCCCGGCAGCCGAGGATCAGCAGCCAGGCCCCTCTGGGTGGTTTCCCCTCCCGGCAGCCGAGGATCAGCAGCCAGGCCCCTCTGGGTGGTTTCCCCTCCCGGCAGCTGAGAGAGATAATGAAGAGCTTTGTATGCATTCTGAATCAGATTCTCAAAATGATGAGTCAGATTTAGAACAAGAAGATAAATGGATTAATCCGAGGTTCCGAAGGTTTGATAAGCGAAGGTGTCAGTTAACTGGAAAAAGGAAGTAATTGGGGAAGTGACGTATCGGACACTATATTAGAAGGGGAAAGAATGACTACGCCTTTGTCACGAGCAACGTTGATCAAAGAGTGGGCTGAAAACTTTGGCAGTGCTTTGGAACTCAGTATTCTGGTGTTTTGAAAACCTACCGAAGGATAATGAGCTCTTGGACAATGTGATAAAGAAGAAAAGTAAGTTAATTGGGATGTAGGAGGAGAAGAGCATGTTTATCTAAATGTAAATAGATTTGATTTGGCCGTTCAGGCCAACATAATGCCAGCAGCTTGCTTTGAAACGAATTCTTTTGAAATGTATTAAATAAACCTCTTAAAGACATATTTACGTGGATATGAATGAGTTATGAGAGGCCAGACATAACACAAAGTAGCCTTGGATGAAGGTCGTGTGTTACGTTGACACATCGACCAACTGTGCTGTAGGCTTCCCAGCCACCCTTCCGCTCCTGACTCTGCTCTCGGGGGGGGGGAGGACCATGATTATGATCATGGACCACAGTGTCTCTGCGAAAGCAGAACTTCACATGCACCAGTAGGGGTTTTTGCCAATGAGGTGGCTCCTGACTCTGGCACCGGGTCTGTTATATCCTGGGCCTGCTGAGTGACTCAGCAGGTGCAGGAAGCTGCAGAAGAGGCCTGGGCAGACCACATGGATGCCCGGGACCAGACAGGCTGTCTCTAGCCTATTGTGCATGCGCAAGGCGGGAGAAATACGTTGCATTGATTGGCTGACACTGTCCCTGCAAAGGGGTATAAAAGGAACCTACGCCATTTTGTTTTTGGTTCTGTTGGAGATTGAATAAAGAGAAAACTGTTGTTTCTCCTGCCTCGTCTCAACGCCTTTATGGCGAATGAAACAGAACGTTGGCGATGAGGATGGGAACTGCTGCAAGGGAAACAACGGAAGAAGATAGACTGACTCACCATGGAAGGCCTGAAGTGCTGGGAAGTTCGGCGTCCAAAGAGTGTGACTCTGCCTGCCTGTATGAGAATGCTGGAGGAGAACTCGGCAAAGGGACCCCTTCTCAAGCCTTGCAGCATGAGGCATTGACGAGGCCGCCGGGAAGTAATGATGTCCAAGCTATGCCGTCTGTCGGAATTTGACACAGCTCATCTGGAACATTGGAATTCTTACGTGGCCCGGGTAGAGAACTACTTTCAGGTAAACCAAGTTTGGGAGGATGGTCTTAAAGCTGCTACATTACTGTATGTGTGTGGGCAAGAGACTTTTGATATTGCTGAGAATCTGGTCGCCCCAGCACCACTTGAATCCATCGCTTATGCTGAGCTGAAGAGGATGTTGCATGAACCTTTTGAACCAAAGCTTTCGGTGATTGCATGGTGTCATGCATTCGAGCAGAGGGACCAGCGTCCTGGAGAATCTGCTGCAGACTTTATTGCTGCGTTGCGACAAGCAGTTAGGCCATGTGAATTCAAGGACCTGGAAGAACGACTTCGTGATCATCTAGTTTGTGGGCTAAGAAGTCGCGAGCTACAGCAAAAGATATTTGTGAGAGAAGATGTTTCCTTCCAGGATGCCCTGAGAGAGATTTCAGCCGACGAAGCAGCAGGCAGAGCTGTGAAGGCCTTGCGGCTTGCCAAGAACTCTTCAACTTTGAGCTCAGTCCATCAAGAAGTCGCTTGAGAGGTATCCGAACAGATTCAGAGATGGAGGTTGACCAATTACAGCAGCCAACGGAGAGAAGGCCTCAAGAGCATAAAGACAAGGCAACTCTATTCCCTCAGTGTTTCGGATGTGGAGGACGCCACAAGCGCTCCTATTGCCGCTTCCGCTCCACCATTTGCTGGGCATGTGGCAGGCAAGGCCACATTGCCGCTGTCTGTTTGGGTCACCAGAAAGACCGGTCTTTGGAAGAATTGCCTCAGAAAGGTACCAGGGTCCCCAGCCAGAATAGGGTGGTTTTTTGTGCATCCCGCAGAAGCATTTTTAAAACTGGGGCCCATAGGCTGCTAAGAAAGAAGCTTCACATTGAGGTCAAGTTGCAGGGGGTTCCCCTATCAATGGAGTTGGACATGGGGTTGGCTTTATCGATCATATCTCAGGACACTTTCAAGAAATTTGTTGTAGAAGCAGCCAGTGGGTTAAACTCAGGCCGTCAAATTTAAGTCTTACTGACTTTCAGAATTCCCGAGTCAGCATGAAGGGGGAAGCCATGGTCAAGGTGCAGCATAGGAACTTTGAAGGGTTGTTAGATGTAGTTGTGGTCGGGGTTGACCGCACAAGTCTCATTGGACTCGATTGGTTCAAGGCCCTTGGGATTCAAATGACCAGACTTCAGAGTTTGCAAATGAAAGGCCTTGTGACAGTTTGCAAGGAGTTTGCTGATGTGTTCAGTCCAGAACTTAGATCGTACAAGGGGCCTCCCATTGCTTTACGGTTAGACCCATCCATCACCCTCATTAAGATTAAGCCCCGTTGGGTGCCCTTCGCGTTGAAGAACAAGATTAATGCAGAGCTGGACAAGTTGCTTCAGCAGGGTATTCTAGAACCTGTGGACTGTAGTCCATGGGAAACTCCTATAGTTACGCCACTGAAGGCCAATGGAGAAGTCTGCATTGTTGCGGAATATAAGTGTACACTTAACAAAGCATTGCAGCAGCAGTCGTACTCGGTGCCTGTGGTGAGCCACATCTTGGCCTCGCTCAAAGGAGGCCAGGTTTTGCCAAACTTGATTTGGCTCAGGCCTATCAACAACTACCAGTTGATGAGGCAATGGCAGAGGCCCAAATGATTGTAATGCACCGGGAAGCATTCAAAGTTAAAAGGTTGCAGTTTGGGATTAACATAGCCCCTGGCATTTTCCAAAGTGTGATGGAGTAAACACTCCACAATATTCCAGGAGTTTGCCCTTACTTCGATGATGTCCTCATCGCTGGGGAATCATCCGAAAATCTGGTTGAAAGGCTTCGGGCCATCTTTTTGCATTTCTGCCAAGCAGGGCTGAAGCTCAAACAAGACAAATGTAAAATTGGAGTCACTTCCACAGAGTTTCTGGGGTTTCATATTGATGCTGAAGGCAATTCAGCAGGCCCCAAGTCCCAAGTTGAAGAGCGAACTTCAGGTCTTCCTGGGACTGTTAAACTTTTATCATTCATTCCTCCCCCACAAGGCTGCAGTGGCTGAGCCTTTACACCGGCTCTTGGATAAACAGGCTCCATGGCAGTGGACAAAGGTCCATAAGAGGAGTTTTGCAGAGGTCAAGGCCTTGCTGTCTTCAAATGCGGTTCTAGCGCATTTCAATGAGGAATTACCTTTGTGCATAGCCTGTGATGCATCCCCTTATGGGATTGGGGCTGTGTTAAGTCACCTAAAGGCTGATGGGACACAAGCCCCTGTAACCTACCGTGTTTCCCCGATAGTAAGACACCCCCGATTGTAAGACATAATATGGGCCGTACCCCGAAAGTAAGACATAGTGGGGCTTTTGGGGATAAAAAGAAAGTAAGACACTGTCTTACTTTCGGGGAAACAGTACTATTCTAGGACTCTATCATCTGCTGAGCGTAATTACGCACAGATTGACAGAGAAGCCTTGGCCATAGTAGCTGGCATAAAAAAGTTCCATGACTTTTTATATGGTCGCCATTTCATGATCTTTACAGAGCATAAGCCGCTGCTGGGGTTGTTTACAACCAACAAGCAAACCCTACACATAATCTCTCCGAGAATGCTGAGATGGTTAATTTTCCTTTCTGCATATGACCATACACTGGTTCACAAACTGGGCAAAGAAATGGGCCATGCTGATGGCCTCAGCAGATTACCTCTACAGCTAGTAGAGTCAGATCCTGCTCCAGCTAACCACATACTTTCTATTCAGCATTTGCCTGAGTCTCCCCTCAATGCTAGGGATGTAGTTGCAGAAACAGCCACTGATCACACGCTAACATGCGTGCTGACATGGGTGCTGTCAGGATGGCCTGACACGTGTCCAGGCACAGAGTTCCAGAGTTTCTGGAAGAGGAAGACCAAGCTATCCACCTTCAAGGGGTGTGTCCTATGGGGTAGGAGGGTAGTAATCCCAATCTCATTGAGGACTAGAGTCTTGCTCTCTCTGCATGAGGGACATCCGGGAATAGTCTGGATGAAGGCATTTGCACGCAGCCATCTCTGGTGGTCTGGGCTCGATAAGGGTGTAGTGTGTGCCAACAGTCTAGGCCTGAAATGCCTCAGGCTCCTGTACATAGGTGGGAGGAGACACATGTTCCTTGGTCGAGAGTCCATATCAACTACGCCCCTTTCAGGGGCAATTCTTCCTTCTCCTCAAGGACAACCATTCCAAGTGGCTAAAGGTCATTCCAGTCTCCTCCACAACTGCTGCCAGGACCATCCAGGTGTTGAGAGGGAACTTCACCTCTCATGGGCTTCCAGATGTCCTTGTCTCCCAATTCACTTCTTCTGAGTTTCAGGCTTTTCTACAGGCCAATTTGATCCATCATGCCACATCAGCACTGTTTCATCCAGCTTCCAATGGCCAAGGTGAGCACATGGTGCGCACAACCAAAGATGCTTTAAAGAGAATCATTCACGGAAGCTGGCATCACAAGTTAGCTGACTTTCTTCTTTGCCAACGCACCACACCTTGCACAGCCACAGGGAAGAGCCCAGCTGAACTCTGCTGGGGTCGCCAACTCATTACCAAACTGGACAGGTTGCACCCAGACTGGGAGGCTTCACAGGTGTCACAGCCACGGGCACCTAGGAGACTACAGGTGGGTGATCCGGTTTGGGCAAGGAACTATGGATCTGGACATCTCTGGGTGACAGCAGAGGTCTGCAAAGTAATTGGGCTGCTGTCATACGAAGTGGCCTTGGATGATGGTCATGTGTTACGTCGACACATCGACCAACTGTGCTGGAGGCTTCCCAGCCACACTTCTGCTCCTGACTCTGCTCTCGGGGGGGGGGGAGGGAGGACTACGATTATGATCGTGGACCACAGTCTCTCTGTGAAAGCGGAACTTCACATGCACCAGTAGGGGGTTTTCCCAATGAGGCGACTCCTGACTCTGGCACCGGGTCAATAGGACATTGCTCGCAACCGGCTGTTCAGGCCATTCCATCTGCTGATCTTGGGCTCACAGGACAGTGCTCCCAAGAGGGGTCCATTGTGGACTTGGGAAATTCCACCCCACTTGCATCTGGGTTTACAGGATCCAGCCAATCAGCATGATGGGAGGTTGCCGGAAGATTGGGGACATCAAAGTCCTGGTCTGCCAAGCCTGGCAGGCGAGCTTGCAGACCAGGCAATCACACCTGCTCCAGGAAGATCAGAGCGGGCCAAGGGTCCACCAAAACACTATTAGGCTTCCCCATACTTGACAGGAACCTCACTATGTGAGGTTACTGTCAAGTATGGGGAAGCTTAATAGTTCTCAAAAGAAAGGTGTTAGATTTGTAGTATTGTAAAATATTAAGTGTTATTATTGTGAACCAAGGAGAAGAAGAAACAGAATAGTTTTGTAGTATTTTAAAATAGTAAGTATTTGCTAATGTCTTATCTAAGGTGAGAGGGATGTTATATCCCGGGCCTGCTGTGTGACTCAGCAGGTGCAGGATGCTGCAGAAGAGGCCCGGGCAGACCACGTGGATGCCCGGGACCAGACAGGCTGTCTCCAGCCTATTGTGCATGTGCAAGGCGGGAGAATCCGTTGCATTGATTGGTTGATGCTGTCCCTGCAAGGGGGTATAAAAGGAATTGACGCCATTTTGTATTGTTCTGTTGGAGATTGAATAAAGAGAAGACTGTTGCTACCCCTGCCTCGTCTCAGTGCCTACACAACAAACAAAACAGAACAGGTACCACTTATTCTACATCTGTGCACTTGGTTTTTCTTGCCTATGTGTAGGGCTTTACTTTTCACACCACTGAAATATATCCTATTGGTACAGTGTTCAAATATCTCAAGGTCCTTCTGGATCTTTAGACTATCTTCCAAATGTTAGCAATGTCCCCCAGTTTGGTGTCATACGCATATTCAATGAGTTCCCCTTCTAATCTCTCAAAAAGAGCATTTATGAAGATATTGAAGAGTAGTAGGCCTAAGACAGAACCTTGGGGTATTCCACTGCATGGTTCCCTCCATGTAGATGCAGTTCCACTGAGGATGACTTGCTGAGTACATTTGGTCATCCAGTTTAGAAGCCATATGGTGGTAGTACTGTCTATCCCAGATATAATCTGTGGTGTACTTTGTCAAATGCTTACTGAAGTCCATAATAATAATAATAATAATAATAATAATAATAATAATAATAATAATAATAATAATAATAATAATAATAATAATAATAATAATAATAATAATAGTTGGAAGGGACCTTGGAGGTCATCTAGTCCAACCCCCTGTTCAGGCAGGAAACCCTATACCATTTCAGACAAATGGCTGTCCAGTCTCTTCTTAAAAACTTCCAGTGTTGGAGAATTCACAGCTTCTGGAGGCAGGTTGTTCCATTGGTTAATTGTTCTCACTGTCAGGAAGTTTCTCCTTAGTTCTGGGTTGCTTCTCTCCTTGGTTAGTCGCCATCCATTGCTTTTTATCCTGCCTTCAGGCACCTTGGAAAATAGCTTGACTCCCTCTTCTTTGTGGCAGCCCCTGAGATATTGGAACACTGCTATCATGTCCCCCCTCGTCCTTCTCTTCATTAAACTAGACATACCAAATTCTTGCAGCCTTTCCTTATTTGCTTTAGCCTCCCGTCCCCTAATCATCTTTGTTGCTCTTCTCTGTACTCTTTCTAGAGTCTCAACATCTTTTTTACATCATGGTGACCAAAACTGGATGCAGTATTCCAAGTGTGGCCTTAACCAAAGCATTGCAAAGTGATATTAATACTTCACGTGATCTTGATTCTATCCCTCTGTTAATGCAACATAGCACTGTGTTGGCCTTTTTGGCAGCTGCAGCACACGGCTGGCTCATATTTGAATGATTGTCCACTAGGACTCCGAGGTCCCTCTCGCAGTTACTACTATTGAGCAAGGTACCCCCTATACCAACTCCCAGTTGAAGTCCATGAATCATAAAAGAGCCAAGGTTGCCTACCCCTGCCCTATACTATACCTGTGCATTTGGTTTTTCTTGCCTAGATGTAGAAGTCCATAATGTTTTGTCAGTCAGTTTGTCAAAGAATGCAATAACATTTGTTTGGCATGATCTGTTTTTAACAACCATGTTCTAGCAATAACTTGTTCTAGTAATAACTTGCTTGTTTTTAGATGATTGCAGATCCATTGCTTGATTATCTTTTCCAGGATCTTTCTAGGTATTGATGTCTGACTGTTTCAAGGACTGACTTTCTTGCCCTTTTTGAATGTTGGAACCACATCTGCCTCTCTCCTCTGCCTGCTTCCCAGGTACACTCAGATGCCCTGTTCTGCTTGTTGCTTGGAGGAAGGTTGAAAATGTCTTTAACGCTTTCTTTAGCCACCACAGTTTTCAACCTTCAGGCTCCTGCCTCCAGAAAGGGCCTGTGTTGCTCCTGACTTTCAGCCACACGTCCACCCACGTCCAGACCTTTCTGAGCTCTCTTGAATTTGTCTGATCTTTTTTAAGTTTGAGCCACTGAACACTTTGTCCACTCCTTCTTGGAGACAATGTGATGGATAAAAAGGACTTTCTTATTGTCCAACTCCACCCATTGTCCATCAGATTCACTCAGTGACTTGGATTTCCTTAGATTTTCAGTTCTCCAGTGCTTTTTCCCTTAGTCCCAAACAACTATGCAGGGAGATTGTGGTTCTGGGAAGGGAGCCTTTCTGGGAAAACCAGAAAGTGACTTGATTACGTTCAGAAAGTCCAGAGTGAATTGAGGTTAGACAGTGAATCTGTCACCTTTACCCATGGGAAATTCTTACCCTTCCCAGAGTCTGGCAAGACCTCAGTTGCACCCCAATCTCCTCTAAACCTCAGCCCAGAAATTCATCCTTGCCTCTGATTTTCTGTCCTTAGGAGGCCCTTGGTCACTACTGCTTTCTCATCTTCTTTGGTGTGCTCATCGGAATGGGACTTTTCACCTACCTCTTCATTCCAGAGACAAAGGGGAAGTCCATCCTAGACATCACGGAAGACCTCAACAGGATTCCTCTGGGGAAGAGGCGCACATTACCTGCTCTGGAAAGCAGCTCTCCCCTCAGGAGCCATGGCCTTTGCACCAAGTTATGACCACAGCCCTGCAAGCCCTGCAAAGACAGACTTTGGTGCACAAACCAAATGTAGGGCTAGTACAAAGAAAACCACCAGGGTGAGGGAGGAGAGGGGCGGGGAAGATGCTCCTGATGGGATCAAAGCAGCCAGAGGAGAAGGCCTTGCACGCTTCCCTCCTTCCATCGGAGCTGGAAAGCTGAGATTTTTCATCAGGCATGACAGGCACAACTCTGGGTCCTATGAAGCTTCCGGGGTCTAGCACAAAAGCCTTAACTTAAAAAAAAACACGTAACATCAAAATGTATGTATTCTAAAATTAAATATATTTAAGATATTATTACCATGTGATTATAGAGTATTTATGGGCCAGAGTGGATGGGATCGCTTTGACTTAATAGATGAATTCTGACCAAGCCTTGACATGATAGAGGCATTTAATTCACCTTGCAGAGATGTTGATTCTGTCCTTACAGCCTACAACAACCTGGGTGCAGGACTAAGGAAAGAAAATTAGATATATAATTTATATTAAAGAAATTTCTGAAAGAATAAAAACAATACAAATTATGAAAGAAAAAAAGTAAGGGAAGTAAATAAAAATAATATGTAAATGAAAAAATGCAAATAAAAAATAGAGAAGAGAAAGAAAAGAAAAGTTATAGAGAAGTGGCTTCTGATCTTAACAGCACATAACAAGGACATTTATATTTTACCTTCTCTCTTCTAAGGTTGCCTGACAAATTCCTTCTTTCCATAATTTGCCCTTTAATCATTTAATCATTATTAAATATATAAATCACAAGCTCATTTTTTCATGTTTCAACAAAGAGTCCATAAGAGGTTTCCAGTCACTAATAGTTGTAATTATTGTCCTTTCTCTAATCTAAGTCATCTCTGCTAATCCTGTCATCTTCACCAGCCATTCCTCCATTGTGGGCATTTCAGAGTCTTCGACAACCCCTCCTCCCCTGAGATCATAATAGGCCCTCCCTGGTTTTATTCATTCCCTGAGAAGATGATGGATTTGCTTAAGGGGTGGGTTATGGGAAGAGGAGATAATCTTCTGATCATAATTTTACAAAAGGTGAAGACTGGAAGTAATTTCTTTATACATTTCTGTTCTTTTTCTTTAGCTCACTCTTTCCTTTTTTCTTTCTTTGTACTTTTTATTCTCTCTTTTTACTTTCTTCTCTTTCTTTGAGTTCAGTTTGCATTAGTTTTTATTATAGTCACTAAAATCATCAGCAATAATTACATATTTTAAAAAAAAGAAAGGAAAAGTTAGCCAAGAGCAATCTGGACTTAGGCTTGGCCCATCTACTATTGATAACTGTTTCATTTTATGTCACCTAGAAAAACATGCAGCTAAGGGGGCAAATTGTTTACCCCACCTGCAGAGCGCAGAGCACCATTTGACTCAATGAACAGGGACCTTCTTGGGAAGCAACTGATGGCCTAAGGCAGAGAACCCAAATGGCTCTCCTTGACGAAGGCTCAAGCTCAGGCTGATGGGGCAGAGAGTTCTCTAGCAGGGAGAATTCACACCAATAAAGGGGCCAGACAAGGATGGATACTTGCTCCCATTTGTTCAATCTGTACATTAATGATATCCCAAATGTCCTGCATTCAACAGATATGCTTATACCTAAAGTTAAAAATAAATATCTAAACAAGCAAGGCAGACAGTCTGTCACAGTGTCAAGAGTGATTTGCTTTTCACCTAGTTTCTTCTCCACTCTCAACTTGACAGCAGTTGGGAGAGATGTGGTTTAATTGCATGAGGTGGGAACGGAATGCCAAGAATCTTTCTGCAGGTCATGAGACCCTGCTCTTCCCTTCAAGGCCACGCTGCACAGGTGTTTGAATGGCCTAGGCCAGGGCTTTTCAACTGGTGGTACGCGTACCAACAGTGGTACTTTGCCACCTGGCAGATGGTATGCGACCATCCTAGAAAAGTGGTAGCGGGGCAGAGAGGAGTGAGCTGAAGTGGCGGCAGCCCTGCACAAGCCCAAGGGAGAGACAGCTGGAGCTGCAGGGCTGTCGGGACTCTGCAGAGGCACCAGGATCAGTGCCGGGCTCCAGCTGATCGGTGCTTCTGGGAGCTGGAGGTGACTGGAAGGGAAAAGGAGGGGGGAGAGGATAGGATATAAAAGGAGGTGGCTTGCGAAGAGGTGGTGAGCACCCAGCATCACTGCTGAATGTCTCTGCTGAACACTGAGAAAGGAAAAAGATAGGAGAAGCGCTTCCTTTTCCCCCGGATTGCCAGCGCTCTCACACACTCGCCACCTTCTCCGTGCAACCCCAGGGGCGGGGAAGAGATGGCAGAGGAGCCTCACCTGTTCCAAGGCTTCTTGTGGATCTAAGGCTGCGCACATTCTGGCTTTGATGGCCCCCACCGGTAGATCAGTGCCATGCCCACTCACTGACCTAGCCTCGCTTCCCTTTAATCGGGAACACCCCTGCCTGCATGGGGCGGCTATTGCCAGTGGCAGCATGGCTACTGGCAGCCCTGGCAATCTCTCCCCCTCCTGTCATCCCTTCCTGAGCGTGGAAGAAGGAAAGAGAAGGGAGGGAGGGAGGGAGGAAGGAAGGAAGGAAGGAAGAGGCAATTTGGTTGGAAATGCCCCAGTTCAAAGCAGAAAGCAATTTTGTGTTCTGTTTTGTCACAGACAGTACTTTGTTGGCAATCCAAGGGGTAACATATCCCCAGAGGGCATAGAAATGGACCCTAAGAAAGACCGAGCAGTGCTTGAATGGGTGCCGCCCTGCATGAGGAAGCAATTGCAGAGCTTCCTGGGATTCGCCAACTTCTACTGGAAATTTATTCCCTCCTTTCGCCAAATAGCCTTACCAATCACAAACTTACTAAAAACCAGAGGGGAGGGAAAACCCAAGCCAAGTCAGCCATTAAAATGGACAGTAGAATGCCAAGCCATATTCGAGAGGCTGAAAAAGCTCTTTTCCATAGAACCGGTTTTAAGGCATCCCGACACCAACAAGCCTTTTATAATTCAGGCAGATGCCAGCGATGTAGCAGTGGGGGGCTGTACTGTTGCAAGAGGGACATTACAGCCCTGTGCATACACGTCGAGAAAACTCATCGAAACAGAGCAGAGATGGGCAGTCTGGGAAAAGGAGGCATACACAGTACGATGGGCTTTCCTCACCTGGCGGCACTTTTTGGAGGGGAACAAAATTCCTTTCCAAGTGTGGACCAACTACAAGAACCTGGAAGCACTAAAAATGCCCAGGAAACTTACCCCTAGGCAAGCATGATGATCACAACACTTCCACTATTTTAATTTCACACTGAAACGCCTGCCGGAGGGAGAAAACTTCCTGGCAGATGCATTATCCAGAATACCACAATATAATAGCACTCAGACTAGTGTAACAAAGCCGCTCATGCCGGAAATGCAACTAGCAGCACAAGCACAAGCTAAACTCCAAAAGCCACAGGAATTGAATTTAGAAAAGCACTAGAAACCGAGAAATGGTTCCGAAGCCACAAATACCTGTGCACTATCACAGATGGTCTACCCTGGGTGAGAGAGAAACTATACATACCTAAAAGTCAGAGACTGGCATTCATGCAACTTTGCCGCGATTCAAAATCTGCAGGTCATTTTGGGTTTGTGAAAACACTACACCTAGTTAAAAGGCAATTCTGGTGGCTGTCAATAAAGAAGGACATTGAAAGCTATGCCCAATTTGTGCTTCAGCAAAAAGATTACAAGGAAAGTCATCTTGATTGCTACAGCTGGTAGCAACCCCCTTGGCACCTTGGAAAGAGATCTCTATGGATTTTATAGTGGAACTACCAGATAGCAGCAGGAACACAGTTGTCTGGATCATAACAGACCTATTTTCCAAACAAGTGCATTTTATCCCCCTGCTCAAAGATCCCTACAGCAAAAACACTCACAAAACTGTTTGTTCAACACATATGTCGATTGCATGGAGCCCCACAGCACATCATATCCGATAGAGGAATGCATTTGACATAGGAGTTCTGGAAAGCGTTCCTGGCTCTGCTTTCTTAGGATGAGGTTTTGAAGTGGGCTCTGACACTGAGGTTTGGCAGAAGTATTTACCCTGGTTGAGGAAAAAGGCTAGCTTCTTGGGGTTTCTGTCAAAAGTGGCCTTAAATTTTGGAGATAGTGGGAGCCTGGGGGCTCCCCAGTACCCTAGCAGTGGCTACCCCATTCTGGGAGGGAACATCCAGGGTTGGGTGCTGAACATCAGCCACTGTGGTGGTTGCTGACCAGCCATTCCAGAGGAGGAGCGGCTGTGAATCAGCCGTTCTGAATCATGGGATTGGGCCAGGTTGTGGAAAGTTAGTTGGTGGGGGTCAGGCTGTTCCCCCAGCTGCTGCAATCATGGTCCTCATTCTGGGTTGAGACGAGGGAGTCAGGGTAGCCAGCACAGGTGACCAGGACACTTGGGGGTCTAGGTCCAATCCCTGAAGTGATTTTTCTCCCCGCACATCCAGGCTGCTGAACCTCTCCCTCAGCTGCTCAACCCATCTGCTGTTGCCCACTGCCAAGCATGTATGCTCCATCGGTCTTTCTGAGTCTGAGGTTCTTCTCTTTTTCCAACCTTGGGCTCGGGTGAATTTAGGACCCAGACAGGCTAGCGGGAATTCAACTTCAGCTGCCTTCCATGCTCCTTCACTCCACCACTCCACTGTAGATGGATGACCTTAGTCGCTCCAGTCCACCCCAGTGCCACTGGTAGTTCCAACCTCTGCCTTCACCTTTGGGTGAGTAGATGAGGTTGGCATCCCGGCTTCCCCATGGGTCTCAACTGGAGTTCTGCTCACCCCATCTAGCCCAGCACCATCCACTTTCTCCTGCTCCATTTCAGGCATTTTCTCCTGAGTCTTCATAACCCCTCCAGGATCTGCCAGATGGGGCTCAGGGGCTCAGGACCCCTTGTTGAATGAAATTGATGAGAGCTGTTTTAGTGTCAAGGTTCTGACTGATGATTCCAACACAGCTGAGACAGTCCAATCTCTAATGCAAAACTTTATTGAGTACAGCATATCGGCACTGATTAATGTAAAAACAGCTCTGGCAAAAAAGATACCAGACAGTAAATTAAAAGAATAGAAACTCCCCTTTCCCCTGACAGTATAAGTCACACCCTCCAATTAAGTATCAGACCTTTGTTATGAGAACTATCTTAGTTCTCAGCCAACGGTTTCTTTGATGACCTTGATTCCCAGGCTGGCTGGCTCACAGGTGCATTGAGTACTTTAAACATCCCCCCTTCCCCCTGCTACTATGGATGAAGTGAAATAGGTTTCTTTGGATCTTGACAGGTGGGTACATGAGTGAGCATGAGCATTGGCCACTTGCACAAATGGAGCTATGCACAAATATGAGCATCCGCCACTCATGCAAGTGGCACTGTGTGTGCACATGCATGATCACCCACCACTTGCACAGCCTACTTCCGAATGGCCCACTAGTGAGTCATGGCCCAGGGGTTGGAGACCCCTGGTTTAAAAGGTTTTCCTCCATACTGCAGAGGGCTGGACTAGATGATCCTTATAGTATGGTCCAACTCAACAATGCTGTGATTCTGTTGAATAGAATAGAATAGAATAGAATAGAATAGAATAGAATAGAATAGAATAGAATAGAATAGAATAGAATAGAGCTGGAAGGAACCTTGGAGGTCTTCTAGTCCAGCTCCCTGCTTAAGCTGGAGGTCCTATACCATCTCAGCCAGATGATTGTCCAGTCTCTTTTTAAAAACTTCCAACGATGGAGCGCCCATGATTACTGAAGGCCAGCTGTTCCATTGGTTGATTGTCTTCACTGTCAGGAAGTTTCTCCTTAATTCTAGGTTGCTTCTCTCCTTGATCCGCTTCCAACCATTATTTCTTGCCCTTCCCTTTGGTGCTCTGGCAGCCCCTCAGATGGTGGAACACCGCTATCATGTCTCCCCTATTTCTTCTTTTCTTTAGACTAGCCAGACCCAGGTTCTGCAGCCGTTCTTCGTACATTTTGGTCTCCAGGCCTTTGATCATCTTAGTTGCTTTTCTCTGAATTTTTTCCAAACTCTCAACATCTTTTTTTGTGATATGGTGACCAAAATTGGCTGCAGTATTCGAGGTATGGTTTTATTAGGGTTTTATAAAGTGGTACTAGTACTTTGCATGAACTTGATTCTATGCCTCTGTTTATACAACCCAAGATTTTATTAGCTTTTTGGTTGCTGCTGCACACTGCTGGCTCATGTTTAATTGATCGTCTATTAGGACTCCAAGGTCCTCTCACAGTTACTGCATCTAAGCCAGGTCTCGCCCAATCTGTATTTGTTCCTTTGGTTTTTCCTGCCTAAGTGTAGAACTTTGCTTTCCTCCACATTGAAACTCATTTTGTTGGATAGGGCCCATTGTTCAAGTTTGTTGAGATCTTTTTGCAACCTGAGTTTGTTTTCTGAAGTGTTGGCTAGTCCTGACAGTTTGGAGTCATCTGCAAATTTGATGAATTCCCCTTCAATTCCCTCATCTAAGTCATTGATGAAGATATTGAAGAGTACTAGGCCTAAGACGGAACCTTGTGGTACCCCACTGCTAACTTCTCTCCATGTGGATGTAGTGCCGTTGAGGACTACTCATTGAGTATGGTTTGTCAGCCAGCTACAGATCCATCTGGTGGTGATGTTGTCTATTCCACGTTTTTCTAGCTTACTAAACAGCTGATTGTGGTCTACCTTATCAAGTGCCTTACTGAAATCTAGGTATACTACATCCACTGCATTTCGTTGGTCAACTAGTTTAGTTACTTTATCGAAGAATGAGATCAGATTGGTTTGATATGATCTGTTTTTAACAAACCCATGCTGACTGCTAGTTATGACCTGGTTTGCTTCTAGGACAGCCCTAATGTTCTCTGCCTTCTCATGAACTGGAAACTGGAATATTCTACATTCAGGCAAGAGAGTATTTTTGGAGCTGTGAGCCTTCCTGAACCAAATTGGCAAGGATTAGTGAACAGATTTTATAACTTTTTAGCTCAAAGCCTACTACGGGTTCTATCTTAGGAAGGACTAATATAGGAACAGTTGCAATTATTGTATTAAGATTAACATTTGTTATGGTTTTAGATATTGATAGTTTTATATATTGGGGTTTTTTATATATTGGGGTTTTTAGCTGTTTAAATTGGGTGGGTGGGAGATGTATACATATATGTTTTTTAAATTTTTATGTTAATTTTAATTAATGTTTTAATATTGTTAAATTTTAAGACTGTTTAGTTTAATTTAATCTTAATTATTGTTATTTTTAGTATTGTTTAGTTTTTATTTTGAACTATGAATGATGTGGGGGGGATTGACTGTGGAATGAATCGGGTTGAATGGATGGGTAGCTGTGGACCTGATGAATGGACAGGCCTGCCGAGCTTGAGGGAGGCCGGGGACTGGGGAGATGCGGACTCTGGAGTCACTGAGGGTTGGAATATACCGGTCATTCAGGGAAGAGGCAGGTATGGCGGGAGCAGGAGGGTAGGCCGCACTCGGGGAACTCGGTCCTGCTGTCTCGTAGCAGTTCCTTGTTCTGGCCCTTCTGAAAAACCTAGCTCACCCCATGACCCTGGTGACGAGCGTAGCTCGGGCCCTGGGCTCAGACTGTTGCTGCTCAATGCCAGGTCGGTTAATAATAAGGCTTCCCTCATTCATGATCTTTTCATGGATGAGGAGACCGACCTGGCATGTGTAACTAAGACTTGGTTGGGCCCTGAGGGGGGAGTTCCCCTCTCGGATATGTGCCCTCCAGGTTATCAGGTATGGCACCAGCCGCAACCCCAGGGAAGGGGGGGAGGAGTGGCTTTTTTGGCCCGGGAGAACCTCAGCCTACGCAGGCTCACTGTTTCCAATATTCCGGGTTGCGAGTCCATCTTTATGATGCTGGACCTAGGGGTTCAGGTGGGCGTATTGCTTACGTACCTGCCTCCCAGCTGCGTGGCATCTGCCCTGCCTGTGCTACTCGAGGAGGTTGCTGGATTGGCAGTGGAGTTCCTCAGGCTTATGGTCTTGGGGGACTTTAATCTGCTGTCACTCGGCGAGTCCTCAGGGTTGGCACAGGAGTTCATGGTCACCATGGCAACCATGGACCTGACCCAAGTAGTGCAGGGTCCGATGCATGAGGGTGGGCATGCCCCGGATATGGTTTTCCTTTCGGAACAGTTGGGTAATGATCTGGTTTTAAGGGGCTTAGATATCTTGCCTTTGTCATGGACTGATCATTTTCTGCTACGACTGAATTTTATGGCCCCAATCCTTCCCCGCAGGGAGGCGGAACCGATTAGGTGGTTCCGCCCCAGACGCCTGATGGATCCAATTGGTTTTCAGACGGCGCTTGGGGAATTACCGAGCTCGTTCATCCACAATTCGGCGGAGTCCCTGGTAGCGGCATGGAATTCGGCCGCGAAGGGGGCTATTGACCGGATTGCGCCTTTGCGACCTCTCCGTGGTACTGGCCCCAGGAGGTTTCCTTGGTTTACCGAGGAGCTCAGGGGGATGAAGCGCAATAAGAGACATCTAGAGAAGCGATGGAGACGAAGTAGGTCCGGATCAGATCGAACCAGATTGAGCTCATTTATTAGAGCCTATTTGAAGGTGATTAAGGCGGCAAGATCTTTGTATCTTTCCGCTTTGATCACGTCTGCGGAATCTCGCCCGGCCGCCCTGTTTAGGGTGACCCGGTCCCTCCTTAACCCGAGTGGTCTGGGGCCTCCCTTGCAGGTTAGTGCCGAGGAGTTTAACAACTGTTTCGCAGACAAAGTAGCTCAGATCCGGGCTGACCTAGACTCCAATTGTATAGCAGAGTCGACTGATAATGATTCAGTCGAGGGGACAGGGGCATGCTCTTGTCCGGTCATCTGGGGCGAGTTTGAGACTGTTACTCCTGATGAAGTGGACAGGGCCATTGGAGCTGTGAGTTCTGCCACCTGTTTGTTGGACCCGTGTCCCTCCTGGCTGGTTTCTGCTAGCAGGGAGGTGACACGTACCTGGATCCAGGAGATTGTCAATGCTTCTTTGAGGGAGGGGTCCTTCCTGGCTCCTTTGAAGGAGGCACTTGTGCGCCCCCTCCTCAAGAAGCGTTCCCTGGATCCAGCAATTCTTACTAACTATCGTCCGGTCTCTAACCTCCCCTTTGTGGGGAAGGTTATTGAGAAGGTGGTGGCACTTCAACTCCAGCGGTCTCTGGAGGAAGCCGATTATCTGGGGCCTCTACAGTCCAGGTTCAGGCCCGGCTACAGCACCGAAACTGCTTTGGTCGCTCTGATGGATGATCTCTGGCGGGCCCGGGATGGAGGCCAGTCCTCTGTCCTGGTGCTTCTTGACCTCTCAGCGGCGTTCGATACCATCGACCATGGTATCCTTCTGCGACGGCTGGGGGGAGTGGGAGTGGGGGGCACCGTGTTACGGTGGTTCTCCTCCTATCTCTCTGGTCGGTCACAGTCGGTGTTAGTGGGGGGTCAGAGGTCCACCTCTAGGTCACTCCCTTGTGGGGTGCCTCAGGGGTCAGTTCTCTCCCCCCCTACTTTTTAATATCTAAATGAAGCCACTGGGAGAGATCATTCATCGGCACGGAGTGAGGTACCATCAGTATGCTGACGATACTCAGCTGTACATTTCCACTCCTGCCCAAATCAGTGAAGCGGTTGAGGTGATGTGCCGGTGTCTGGAGGCTGTGAGGGTCTGGATGGGTGCTAACAGATTGAGGCTCAACTCTGACAAGACAGAGTGGCTGTGGGTGATGCCTCCCACGGACATTTCAATCTGTCCTTCCATTACCCTGGGGGGTAAAGTTATAAAACCCTCGGAGAAGGTGTGCAACTTGGGAGTCCTCCTCCATCCACGGCTGACATTGGAACATCATTTGTCGGCTGTGGCGAGGGGGGCATTTGCCCAGGTTCGCCTGGTGTACCAGTTGTGCCCTTATTTGGACCGGGAGTCTCTACTGACAGTCACACATGCCCTTGTTACCTCGAGGATCGACTACTGCAATGCTCTCTACATGGGGCTACCCTTGAAGAGTGTTCAGAGACTACAATTAGTGCAAAATGCAGCTACGCGAGCGGTTGTGGGCCTGCCTCGTCGGGCCCACATTTCGTCAACTCTCCGCATGCTGCACTGGCTGCCTATTGGTCTCCGAGCGCAATTCAAAGTGTTGGTTATTACCTATAAAGCCCTTCATGGCATTGGACCAAGATACTTACGGGACCGTCTTCTGCCACATACTTCCCTTCGACCGGTGAGAGCGCACAGGGTCGGCCTCCTCCGGGTCCCGTCAGCGAAACAATGCCTTCTGGCGGGCCCTAGGGGGAGGGCCTTCTCTGTTGTGGCGCCCACCCTCTGGAACCAACTGCCCCCTGAAGTCCGCGTTTCCCCCACTCTCCCGGCCTTCCGGAAGAATCTAAAAACTTATCTATGCCGGCAGGCCTGGGGATGACTGTGATTGCGTGTGAATTATGAATGTGTTCGGGGGTTTTTTAAACGTTTTGTAGATTGCTTTTTGATTTTAAACTCTGTGATGTTCTTTTGTTTATGTTGTTAGCTGCTCCGAGTCCTTTGGAGAGGAGCGGCATAAAAATTTAATTAAAATAAATAAAATAAATAAAATAAATAAACTAGAACAGGAAGGAGATTTATTTACAGGAAATATATAATAGGGTTTGGCCACCCTATCCCCCCAGGAAGAGAGTGCTGGAGTGTGTATGCATGAGCCTGGGAAGAAAGGTGGAAGAAGGTGACGTTTGGAGACACAGAAGGGGCACAGTGGAAATCCCCTCTTCAGCTGCCCCCTAAAGGTCAGTAGGACATGAGGTGGTGAGGAATCAGAAGAGATTTGGATTTCCAACAAATTAGAACAAAAAAGCATAGCAGGAGCACTGGCCTCGCAAGCCTGGGGGTAGGCTGGTAGGTTTGGATTTCATGCCTAGATGAGTTTCAACTTTCTGCCATCAAGTATTCCACTTTTTTATTCTGCATATATTAATGGATTAATTATCCAACAATCATGTCTTGCCCAATGGGCAGGAAGAACAGAAACAGGCAGGGTTAATGATCACTCTGCTCTCATGGTTTCCGAGGCTCAGTGGAATGAAAACCAGCTGGCCTTCCTCACTCAAAGCTCCTGAGTGAAGAGGAATTACAGGAGGATGCAAGGGCTCTTCTCCAACCTGGTAAGTAAGCAGGCAGTAAATGTGATAGTCTGCGGCTGAGGGACATGGAGCACAAAAGTTTACTATCCTATCCTGCACCAGTAAGTCCACCTCTGGATCACCGTCTGGCTCCAGGGCCAGGATGGCACATTCCTGTGAGGCTCTGTGGCTTTACCCAACATGCTGCAGATGGCCTCATGGGTTGTTTGGTTGCTTCTAAGATAGTCTAGCTGCCATTTACCCACCATCCTACTTGGTTCTCTTGTCCTATGGACCCATTCTACCTTGGTATAGTTGTTACCCTTCTTCTCTCTTGTAGGCCCTTCCTGCTACTCAATCATTCACTTCAAAAATAATTGTAATTATAACGCATAATAATCAAAACCCATAGAACATAGAACACAGAATAATAGGATTGGAAGGGATCTTCCAGTCCAATCCTCTATCTATGGCAGGAGATCCCATATCATTTTGGACAAATGACTGTCCAGTCTCCTCTTGAAAACCTCCAGTGATGGAATGCCCACAGCTTCTGGAGGGAAGCTGCTCATTGGTTAATTGTTTTCACTATCAGGAAATTTCTCCTTAGTTCTAGGTTGGATCTCTCTTTAATGATCCATCATCATTATATTAATGATTATGATTATTAATTATATTATATTTAATGACCCATCATGTTTCCTGCCATGGAAAACAATTCTAAGCAACTTCTGAACATGATTCCTCCTAATCACAGAACTTGGGATTCTCTAGCCCAGAGTCCCCCTATGTTCTCTCCCCAACCCAGAACATATTTTTAAGGTTTCCCAAGGTTGGAGGACCTTCTGAAAGAGGCTGACTGGGGGCAACTTTTGTTCTGCTTCTTATCTGTGCTTTGCTCTCCCTACAGAGTCATTACCAGAAGTTCTTTCAAATGATCCTTGTCCTGGGGATTGGTGGGAATCTTGTTGTTGGCTACCAGATTTCTGTGATCAGTTACCCCTCTGTGGTAAGAGATACCTTGTTGGTGGGTTGGGAGGCAGAGACCCCTGTGCCAGATAGCACCCATCAGGGTGAGGGTTAGGATTCGTCCAAGGCTGCTTCCTATCTTTTCTGGACCCAGAAGGCCACCATATGTGTGTCCACAATCCACTGCTATGCACTAAGACAACTCCCTTTCTGTGTGTTGAGTGGAGTCATTCTAAGTCAGATGAAGACAGAAAGCAAGTTAAAGTGGATTGCAAGCCCTTCATCTTCATATTAATCGATGTATTTGGCTGATAGGATAAAGTGAACTCTAAGGCCAGGATAGCTTTCAATTAGCAGATTACCCTGATAGGTCACAGCCAAACTGCTGGGCAACCCCCCAGTCAGGAGAGAAATAAATAGTCAGGAAGTGAAGGGGCAGGATTGGTCTGCTTCCCTTTGAATTTACTTCCACAGCCTGCACTTTCTTTAACTCTAGGATGGAGTTGGTGCTGAGCCTTTGGTGCTTCAAGCAGGGCCACTTGGGCTCTTCCTCACGGCTGGATAGTGTGCATTTTTCCAGGCTGTGATCTGGCAGAAAAGCTGCCCTGCCTCCAAACCTCAGCTTCCCTGCTCCCCATTATGGGCTATCTAAATCAGCCAGAGGATTTTTAATCTTTGTTTTTGCCATGAGAAGCTCATCTGCCAACCGGGTGCAAATCAGTAGCTCCCTCCATTGGGCTCCTCCATGAAGTTCCATTGACTGCTCAGCCAGAACACTTTCTCTGCAAACGATACGCATCAATCAGGCCAGAACCTGCATAGATGTGGACCTTGCTTCATCCCACCCACTTCAGCTGTCAGCCAAGATTTTATTCATTTATTTTCCACATGAATCAATCAATCTCCTCCAACAGCAGTAGTACTTTGGCTAAATAAATACATAAATACATTCTGGGCAGATAGGCCCGTTCTGTAAAAGCCAGGTGCCTTGTCTCTCTTGCAGCCAAGCCCAAATGGACTTGAGGATATGTGCCCATCAAAAGGAAGCAGACCAAATCCCACCTGCCCATGAGGCTGGGACTTAGGCTCTCACATCCCAACCAATCACCTGACAGTTGAGGTATTCCTGGTTAAAAGCAACAACAACAGCAGCAACAACAATGTAGGCTGCACAAACCAGCACCACTGATGATATACATTGGCCATATAACCAATGCATCAATAGCCCAATAGCCCAGTAGTCAGGCCAACTCTCCAGCCTCAAGTTTGACATTTTCGTGGATTTTGGGCCTCATACTGAAATGCTACAAATTCCTTTTCAAAGGGATTGTTTATTATGGCAGATGGTACTGTAGGTTTTTCTTTTTTTTAAAATAGTACCTGTTACTATGGATGTGTATTGCTTAAAAATATTACAAGGACCATTTAGATTTATCCCCCTCCTGCCATTGCTGAAATTAGGTTCACTTTATCTGCAAAGAGTAAAGCAGGGCTTGCTCAGACACTTTCACGTTGCAGGACATGCTTGTAGGCTTGGTGTGCAATGCAGTCAGCTGCAGCTTTGGGGGCAAAAAGCTTCCTGTTCTGCTGAGGAATTCAACAGTAATTTAGCCTGGAAAAGAATCATCATCACCACCATCATCACCATCATCATCATCACCATCATGATGCTTTTGGCTGACATCTCTTCTTCCCTCTGTTCTCAGTACATCAAGAGGTTTATGAATGAAACCTGGCTGGAGCGCTCTGGAGCCCCCCTCAGTGAAAAGACGCTGCTCGTCCTGTGGTCATTTTCTGTGTCTGTCTATGGAATAGGAGGCCTGCTGGGATGTCTCTGCAGCGGATTCCTGACCGTGAAATACGGGAAGTAGGTGTGCCCAAGACGCCAGAAACCTGGCAGCCTCCTGGGGCATTGCTGAGAAACAAAGGCATCAACCAGTTGCAAAAGAAACTGCCAGGCTGCTGGTCCAAAGGAAACAGGGGAGTCAAAAGTCAACAGGAGAGCCACAAAACAGCTGCAGGCCTCTTGAAACTCAGAAGCCTGAAGTTGTTTTATAAACTTTCTTTTGGTCTAATAAATATAGGAAATCAATGGGCTTATTCAAATACAAATGGAAAAGGGATTTAAAAAGGGGATATTTCCTGAACTGTTCATGTTTCCACAGGACCGTTGGCCCTGCTGGTATCTGGGATGCCACCTCTGTTTTAGAAAGTCACCCTGATTCACTCTTAAACCTTGTTCTCCCACACTTGTGATTTAACTCCCTGTCGCTTTTAGACGAGCAGGCAACTTTCCCGGTCTGCTGGCAGGAGGCCTTCCCAGCAGGTGGTCCCTGGGGGTTTAGGGCTTGGAGGGAGCAGTGGATGGAGCCAGCTCCATGAACCAGGCTTGTAGCCAAGGTAGCCCAAGGCAGGGAGGTGGCTAATGTGGGTACTTTCTTTCCTACCCCTTTTCTTGGCCCCAGAAAGAAATGCCAGCTGAGCACAGACCTCCTGGTCATCCTGACTTCCCTAGTCATGGTCTGCAGCAAGAGAGCCAAGTGCTTTGAAATGGTTCCGCTTGGACGATTTGCTTACGGGATAAGTGCTGGTAAGAAGCCTTAGAAGACTGGGCTTTAATGTGGCTTTGGATATTCTGGGGAAAGCCCAGGGGCCCAAAGTTAGTCTCCTGCTACATGCCAGCCAGCTTGCCAGGGAACCCCAAGAGAGAAGGCTGCTGTTGCTGTGCCCACCTCCACTGATTCTCATGGGGGACAATAGCTGCTCAGCCTTTGGAAGAAGAGGGCTATTGGCTGCATCCACCAGGGGTCTGTCCTTCCAATGTACAGAATAATAGAGTTGAAAGGGACATTGGAGGTCTTCTAGTCCAACCCCCTGCTAAAGCAGGAGACCCTATATCATTTCAGACAAGTGGTTATCCAATCTCTTCTTGAAAACCTCCAGTGATGAAGCACCCACAACATCTGTTCCACTGGTTAATTGTCTTCACTGTTAGGAAGTTTTTCCTTAATTCCAGGTTGCTTCTCTCTTTGGTCAGTTCCCTACCATTGTTTCTTGTCCTGCCCTCTGGGGCTTTGGAAAATAGGTTGACCCCCCCTCTTCTTTGTGGCAGTCCCTCAAATACTGGAATACTTCTATCATGCCCCTCTCAGTTCTTTTCTTTAGACTAGACATTCCCAATTCATGCATTAAAGTTAAAACTTGTGACATGAGCACTCTCTGGACTCTCCACTGAAAAACTTTGGGGTGCCCTGGTGATCTGATGCAGCTCTTGCCATCTGCCTAAGTCAGCAAACAACTCTGCTCCCATGACTGTGTGACTATTTCAAATTTTAGTAGTTTCTGATGGTCCTTTCTCCTTCCCTTCCTTCTAGGCTTCTGCCTGGCCATTCATTCTCAGTACATTGGAGAAATTTCCCCCAAGAAATGGAGAGGACTTGCAAATGCTACCTCTGGATTCTTTTGGTCTCTGGGGAAATGCTTGGGCCAAATCTTGGGACTCAGGTACAGAAGGAGCAAGATGAGGAAAGAGGGAGGGGGCTGCTCCTCCACCCCCAACCTCCATTCTCCTATTCTTCAGGGAGCTCCTGGGAACCAATCTGTCCTGGCCGCTGCTGCTGGCCTTTCCTGGTGTGGTGGCCTTCCTCCAGCTACTCTTCTTGCCCTTCTTCCCTGAATCTCCTTCTTATCTCTTAATCCAGGAGGGAGATGAGGAAGGCTGCCTGAAAGGTAAGTTGTCCTTAGAAAGATTGGTCTCACCTCAGAATGACCAGGGTGGGGCCGGTCTTGGCAAATGTGTTGTCCAAACCTTTGACTGGCCAGTATTGAGGAGCTGGAGGTGGTGGAGACTTCAGCTTCTCTGCCAATCTCTGCATCATCACCATCATCGTCTTCATTGTCATTATCTAGTGCTTCTTTGGAAGGGTCCGGAATGTGTTGTGCCACAAGAACGTTATCTGAATGTTGAAGGGAAAGGCAACAAGAGCAGCTTATTTGGCTAAATATATTTGGGAGGTGCTTAGAAGAATTCTGCTCAATGTGAATGAGCAGAATGAGAGGGCAGTCATGGAACATAATCCTTCAGTAATCCTCATATTGGCCCTTCCCTCATCTGGATGATCTTGGACAGACCTGCTGGCCTGCAATCTGTGGCTGTCATAAGAACAGAAAAATTGCAGTGATTGGTCTTCTTACTGCCACAGGGTTATCCTTAAGAGAGGTCCTTACATGTGTTTTACCTGATGTCCTCCTTGAGGAGCCTTTTGGGAGGCTTCATTTCCTGGAACTTTTCTAAAAACCGGGATGCACCACAAGATCTATGAACAGACCACCCGGGAATAACGTGGTACAGGAGTGCTGTTGTCCACCATCATTCCAAGGAACAACTAAGGCCTCATTCATAGTACGAGACCCTCAAGAACAATCCCAAGGTCCTTTTGAAACCCAGTGTCAGGGCCCACTTCAAAACCTCATCCCAAGAAAGCAGGACTCTTGGAACAGTTTCTTCCCAAAAGGAACTTTTATTAGGAGAAGCTGATAGCAGGCATAATAGGCAGGATCTGAGGGTTTCCCACTCAGATCAATAGGTTAAAGGAGTCCCAAGCAAACCCCACCCCAATAGTTCATCCAGTCAGTTTGAATGGGCCAATCATCAGGTGTTAAGTCTGCTGTGGGAAAGGAGCTGATAATGGAGTCATTCCCATGCTTGTGATGATGTTGTTCTCTTCTGCAGTGACAGATAAGCCAGATAGTTGGAGGCACATTCCTTTCTCACTCAAGGTTGACACCAAGGGAGAGACAGTTCAAAGAGCAAGTATGTAGGAATAGTGGAAAGGATACATTGTAGCAAAGCAGAGAAACAAACCTCAGAGCCTCTCCCCTCCCCTTCAGGAGAATGGCAGAACCCTCAGTAAGAAATAGAAAGGAATGAATTGGATCCCCCCCCCCAGTGTAAGAATGGGTTCTGACACCCAGTATGGTCCTTTAGGTACCTAAAGTGGACCAAAGGAGTATTTCCAGGCTCCTACATCAGAGACCAGTGTGGAGAACTACAAAGCCATCAGGGAGTGATCTAATCATGATGAGAGTTAGATATTAATATCTCCAGATCACATGCCACTGGCCAAGACAAAAAACAGATTGAACATCTGTCCTCTGCTAAGGCGGGTCCATGGGAAGACAGGTGAAATCTCCCAGTGCATAAGTCCATAAGCCATAAGACCAGAGAATCAGGCAGTTCAAACATTTTTGTTTTTCTATCCAACTAACCTATTCCTTAGCAAGCTGTGAGCTAGGGCAGGGTGTCTCAACTCCAGCAACTTAAAGATTTCAACTCTCAGAATTCCTTAGCCCCAAATCATAAAGTTGCTGAGGGGGAGAAACATTGACCTATAGGACCAAGCCAGTGCATTATGAGGCCAGCTCCCCCCCCCCCGTGGGCTCCTTTCCCAGAGACCACTTAGAGCATTGGTATCAGACTTGATCATACCATGTGACATATTGTGATGTAGCATGATGTTTTTTGCCTTTGCGGAGCTGGGTGGGTGTGGCCTGTGTGTAATGCATCCGGCCTGTGGGCTGCCAGTTTGACACTCCTGCCTTAGAGGTTGGGGCATCTGCCTGTAAGGATGAGAACTGCTTCTCTGTGGCTCTCGTGGCCTGTAAGGCCTTTCTGGCTGTGGGGAAAAGGCTGCTGCTGCCCAGAAACAACTTGACTAATCTTTGTGACCTAGCATCTTTTCTGCTTCCCCAGCAATGAACCAGCTGTGGGGCCAAGGGGATCACCAGGAAGAGCTTGGTGAGCTGAAGAAAGAAATGGCCCCAGGAGGGCAAAGAAGCAAAGTACTTTGGCCAGGAGAGTTGCTCTATGATGCATCGCTTCGCCAGCAACTGATCATCCTGATGGCTGTCATTGTCACTGTGCAGCTCTGTGGCATCAATGCAGTTAAGTGTCCCTTCCTCACACAATCTCCCCAGAATGGAGGGAGAACCAGCTGGTGCCTGCAGCCTAGAAACTGCCAGGCTTCTCCAGCAAAGCCCCTTAAAGAAGGGGGCCTGGGTGGCTAGTCAGGCTAAGAAAAGAGATGACAACATCTGGAGGGAGACAAACTGGGGTTATAATATGAAAAAGTTAACACAAAAAATAAATTAGGAAGGCAGCACAATCTCTACCAGAACGACAGTTTCACAAATCCTGTTGCCACCAGTATGCCATCTTGATCAAGACTGGAGGAACAGCAAGAGGCTGGAGAGGTCCTTCTGAGCCAGGCATTCCTCCAAGCCCCACTTTGGGCAAGAGCCCAACTACACAGTCCCTCACTTGTTTTTCACCCTGGAGTCCATGGTTTTGTCTCAGCATGGCACAAGGCCTTCTCCCGCCTATCTCCTGGGCTGCCCTCCAGCAGTTCAAGCCTGGGACAACTCACCACAATCCACTTGCCGTGGCCAATTTGCCACTATCAACTTGCTGCAGCCAACTCACCGTGGGACAAAAGTTACAAAGTATCAAATAAATGGAATAGAATCATTAACGAAAGAATGCAAAAGGAGAAACAAAATGAAATGTGAATGACAAAAATTAAATAATTCAATAAAAGTGTTGAATTGTCCCCCAGTGAGTTGGCCGAGGCAAGTTGGCCAGATCAATATGCCAGGCTCTTGCAACATGGGAGCTGGCTTAAAGAACTGGCATTTTCCCCTCTTGAAATCCTTGCAAGAAGAGAAAGAGACTTTGGCTAACTTTGTTAGCCCTGAGGCAGAACTGCTGCAGAATGGGACGATTTGCCATGGCAAACTTGCTGTGGCCAACTCACTGGGGGATAATTCAACACTTTTGTTTAATTATTTAATTTTTTGTCATTCAAGGATTTCAAGAGGGGAAAATGCCACTTCTTTAAGCTAGCTCCCATGTCTTTTGCCCACCAGCCATCTCGGAGGGTAGCGGGGATCTGCAAGCACAACAAGAATGCCCTGTAGGAAGGAGGACCAGTCTCGGGTAACAAGCTTGGCCAGCTTTGGCACATTTGCCCTTCAGCTGCTCTCCCCCACCCCGGTTTCCTCCCACCCCTAGAGTTTGAGCTATTGCTTTCAGGAGGAGTGGGCCAGTCCCAGCCCTCTCTGGCTCTCGTCTGTAGAGTCTTGTGAGTAGATTGGGGGTGGAGGTGGGCGGAAAATGACAGCAGCCACTGCTAAATGCAGATCTTCACAAGGGACCGTAGCACTGAGCTTCTAAGGCAGGGCCAGGTCTTTACTGCTTCTTGGCAACTATGAGCATCTCCTTTTCCCACTTAGGTTTATTTCTATGCTTTTGAAGTGCTTCACAATGCAGGTTTAGAAGAGAGACTTATCCCCTACGTCTGCCTGGGCATCGGCTTCTCTGAGCTCTTCTCGTCTTTCCTCTGTGTAAGATCTTTCTAAATAGTCCATTTTATTCTGAAAACCTCCCTTCTCTCCCAGTGTTATGTTGTCATTATGAATCTTCTTCTGCGTCAGTCACTATCCTTCCCACACCATCCTCCATGATTCCACAGAGGTGCAGCCTGCATCCCTGTTTGGAGCATGAGATTGCAAGACCAAACTCTTGCCAGGACCACTTTGGGCTGCCTGCTAGGTTCAGCAAAGCCTTTGGCCAGCCTAGGTCCCCTGATGTTGGACATCCTGGCAGGCCTGGCACCCTCGGACCCCTTGGAGTGGGAGGCACATGCTCCTGGGCTAAATCCCAATCTGGATTGGGCTGTCAAGCCAACTGGAACCATCAGACTCCCACAAGGACCAGTTTGACCATGCAATTCCATGGGGTTGAGAGACCAGAGGTGCTGGGTCTACAATTCTCAAAAAGGAAAAAAGGACCAAAATGTAATTTCTATTGATTTGAATTTGAATATAAAGGTTCTGCTTGATACCTATTATTTGAATTCAGATGTCAGGAAATCCACCCATGTTTCCCTGACATTGGCACATTCCCTTATTTCTCCTCTTCAGATATTTGCCATTGAACGGTATGGACGGAGGCCACTGCTGTGGAAAGGCTGTGGGTCGATGGCCTTGGTGCTTTTCTTCCTCACAGGGACTCTTTCTCTGCAGGTGAGAAGAAAAGCTTTTTCTGGAAATTCTCTGTTTTGGCAGAGCAGGCAGCCTAGTTAGCCTCATCCCCTATAGGAAATGAAAGCTTAGTGCCATCAAGGGAAATTCAGTCTCTTTGCTTTATGGTGAATATTTGTCTACATTATTCTGATAGTCCCATATAATTCTAATGATCAAATCTTCTTTCAGTTTCTTGAAAAAAGTTCAGTAATGGCTTCCAAGCAGAAATAAAACTTGCCAAAGTGTTTTCTTTCATCAAGGCTGTCAATTTTGCCATCTCTGTCAATTCCATCAGCTTCACCATCCATTCTTCCAGTGTAGGTCTCTATAAATCCTTCCACTTTGGAGCATTTAAAGGTCTCAGTGCCATTCTCACATGTAAAAGCAAAGGTCCATGAAATGACTCAATTTGTTTGTCCATTAAGACGAAAAGAAAATCCTCTAATTTCAATTGTACCTTCACTTTAAATCTTCTGCATCAGGAGGCAGGTTGGCCCACTACTTCACCCCACAGCACCTCAGTGGGATTTAGATCCAGGCTTTGACTTGGGTATTTCAGAAACCCCCCCCATTTCTCTCTTTTTCCAGTCATTCCCTGCTGTATTTATTGGAATGTTTAGGGTCATAGTTATGGAGAAGGCTGGAAAACTGGCTGTTGCCAACCTTGCAAGGTAGACCAGACAGGAAACACAGCCACATTAACTAACTCAACTTTATTGTAAGGTTACACTAACAAGAGTTGTCCTGCCAGCACACTTACTGCCAAAGAACTTTAAGGAGAGTCCCTCCTGGGCCTCTTCTCCACCCACTACTAGGCAGCTTTGGACCCTGCCCTCTCTTCTCTGACCTTTCCTGAGGCAGCATCCCTTCTCCCAGAAACTTTCCCACATACCACTTCATCACTCTGGGATGCTTGACTTTGGATTCCTGCCCAGAATAGGGTGTCAGATTTGATGGCCTAATGGCCTTTCCGAATTTGCAGAGTTCCATCTAAGACTTTTGACCAACTCTTCCAATCGGTCTCTTGATGAGACTGAATACAGCTGCCTGGGCTGCCGATGGGAAGGGGGACTCCTGCAGCAATGGTGGGAGTGCAGGCAGCACTTGTCCACCATTTGAACCTTCTTCCAGACAAGCTCCACAGCCTGGCCTTGCTTGGTGAAGCCTCCTGTTTTCTGAGAAGGATGCATTGACCAGAGCGCCCTATGCTGGGGAGGGGCTTCTGCAAAGCTTCTAGACCAGACATGTCAAACTTACGATGTCACGTGACATCGTGTGATGTATCAGAGCTTTTTTCCCATTGCCAGCAATGGGGTGGGCATAGTTTCCTGGTGATGCGTCCTGCCCATGGGCCGGTAGCTTGACACCCCGTTCTAGATTGCCTGTTCTCTTGTTCCCACCTCCAGAAAAACCTCTCCTGGATGTCTCTCTGCAGTGTCATCCTGATTTTCTTACTTGTCATCCTCTTTGGAGTTGGACCAAGTGAGTATACAAGTCTTTTCACAAGTAGCCATGTGGAAAGAGAAAGAGGCCTGATTGGGGGGAAGGTGGGAGATCCTGCCAAACCACAGCATTGATGGAGAGAAATAAAGGCAGGAGCGAAGGGACTGCAAGCAGCAAAGGGGGTGGGCAGTCCTGGGTAAGAACAAAAAGCTACACATGGAGCAGAAACACTTGTACCTCACAACTGAAGCTTCCAGATACTCTTCAAGGGCAGCTCCATATAGACCTCTGTAAGGTTTTTCAGCTCAGAATCCAAATAAATCCCAATGAGACTCTGAACACAAGGCCTTTGAATCAGAACACAGCTTTATTTTCTTTGATCAAAGATATATGCTGGGCACTCCACTCTCCTGTAAACAGCAGAGAAGATGGAGAGCAGAGAGTACCTAATCAGAAAAAAATGCTTTTTATAACTAATATACATCACAAGGTTTCTGCGCATCTAAAAAGTTCCTTTGAATCTCCTTATTTATCCTGGCATTACACTTCTGCATCTCTAAGCCTGAACACACAATAGCACAATAGCTGGCAATTAGCCCATTAACTTTGTTACTTTGCAGAGCTGTTACATTTTAAAGTCACAGCAGAGAATCAAGAAGGGAAAGAGAGGGGGTGGGAGGCTAGCTGTAAGGACCCATTTCAACCCAACATCTTAAGAAAGCAGAACTCTTGGAAACAATTTCTTCCAACAGGAACTTTTATTAAGAGTAGTTGATAGCAGGCATAATAGACAGGAGCTGAGGGATTCCTTACAGATCGATACTTTAAAGTGTCCCCAAGCAAACCCCACCACACAGTTCATCCAGACGATTCAAAACAGGCCAATCCCCAGGTGTTAAGTCCATTGTGGAAAAAGGGGGAGATAACATTGATTTGGCTCTGGTCACAGCGAGATGTTCAATGGCTCTTCGCACCTTCTTTTGAGAAATGGAGAGATAAGCCAGGCCCTGGAGGTTGTATTTCTTTCTCTCCCTTTTCCTAGCCGACAGTTAGGGAGAAGAAAGTTCAGAGAGAGAGATACAGTGCAGGAAGCAATTTGTTACATTATAGTGGCCAGCGGACACAGAAGCAGTAAATGAAGCAAAAGGTTACATTGTAGCGAATAGAGGAAGCAAAAGCAATAACTCCGCAGGCACATCCCCCCTCCCCATTGGGAGTATGGCAGAACCCAGGGAAAGGTGAGATTTGTTTTTAGATCAGAGGATAGATAGAAATGAAATAGAAATGGGTTCTGACACTAGCGAAGTGTTGCAATTTCTTAGCTACGCTTTACCTTGAAACAACACATATAAAGTAAAAGAAACATTTTCTTTGGTCAGCACAATTTAGAATACAATGGAGCACAAATAAAGCAAGCAAAAATAAATGGAGAATAGCTGTTATACCTGAGAGATTGATTATACATAAAAGATTATATTTTGAAAGATTATACTTGGCTTGATCTCTACACCTTATTCCAATAGTCCAAACAAGAATTGATTGGAGCATGGGTGACTGTGAGAAGGGCACACTGGCCAGGAATGGATGTAACCGGTATACCACACACAGTTGTGCAAAGGCCCTTCTGGCCACAACTGCCATCTGTTCCTCCCACAGGATCCATGAGTCCAGGAAAAAAAACCCAGATTATGCCCCTGGTCTGTGCAACCCCACCCAAGAGCAAATATGGCAGTCGGAGTTTCTTCCTCTGTGCAGTCAGGCTCACCAACAACAGCCGGTCCTCTCACACATAAACATCTCACAGAAATAGACATGCACAAACATATCCTCAGCCTTTCTAGAAGAATGATAAGGCAAAGAGGGATGGAGACATTTTCTTCTGAAGCAGTGCAGACAACTGACATAATTTGCATCATTTGGACAATCATATTTTTATTTATTTATATTGTGCCTTTATTATTTTGATGAATAATTGAAGATGGTGAACATAGCCTTATACTCCTTCCTCTTCCTATTTTCCCCATAACAACCGTGTGAGGTGGGTTGGGCTGAGAGAGACTTTTAATGTTATCTGCATCAGTTGCAGAAAATGACATAAATGGATGCAAATAAGGTAAGAATATCAATTATGGAAATGACCTAAGTAGATCCACATGATATAAAAGTTAATTATGCAGATTACCCCAATTAAGATTTGATTGCCATTGGACTATAATGGATACTCCTTGCCTCTAATACTCCATTAAATTGAACTGAACTAAATAAAAATTAGCATCTGACAGAGTTATTGGGGATTTATTGCTTTTCTTTTTTTCCCATTTCTGGATGGTACTGTTGGTGTTTTTGTTTATAGACCCATAGAAGACTGTGGATTGCCATGCCACTGCTAATGGTTCTCCAGATAAATGCATTCTTGCTCATCCTGGGCTAAAAAGGGTCTCTCTGGGTTTGAACATATTTCTCTAAATTGTCCCTCTTAGATGGAGCCACATTCTCTATTATGATGGAAATTTTCAGCCAATCCTCCAGGCCAGCAGCATTCACGGTCGGTGGTTGTCTAAACTGGGCAGGCCTCTTTGTTGTTGGAATCGTCTTCCCCTTTGCTGAGGTCAGTTTTTCCCAGCCCTCCATTTCTGTCCCCTGAGTGGCCTTCACATGGCAGCCACACCTGCTTCAGGTACTGGGTTGGGCTGTAGGTGAGGAGATGCACCGTGTAGAGACCCATCTTGGTTGGGAATGAGCCCTTCAGCCAGCCCAGGACAGTCACTAAATGTGCCAAAAGCTGCTAGAAATAGCAATAATATCAACAATACAGAACAGTAATAAAGATGGTTATTTAGCTGGAGGTGAAACCATATGACAGATGACTGAAGGAACTAGGTATGTCTAGTATAATGAAGAGAAGGACTAGGGATGATATGATAGCCATCTCCCAGTTCTTGAGGGGCTCTTACAGAGAGCAGGGGGTCAATCTATTCTCCAAAGAATCTGAGTGTAGAACCAAAAGATGGAAGATCGTGAAAGAAAGATTCAACCTTTGTTGAATTTGTGTCTTCACACAAAAAGAAATTACAGTCCAACATACCAAAAAAACTACTGCAAAAGACAAACTAGAAACAAAAATTAAAATAAGCAAGAAAATGGTAAGAGAACACCTATCCGACCTTGACAAATATAAATCACCGGGACCCAACAGATTATATCGCAGAGTTCTGAAGGAGTTGGCAGATGTTATCTAAGAACCATTGCACCATATCTTTCAAAAATCCTGGAGCACTGGGGAAATACCTAAGGATTGGAAAAGAGCTGATGTGGTTCCCATCTTCAAGAAAGGGAAAAAAGCAGACCCAGGAAACAACAGCCTGTCTAACATCAATACCTGGGAAAATCCTAGAAAAGATAATCAAAAAACAGATCTGCAAATAATTAGAAGCAAACAAAATTATAACCAGTAGCCAGCACGGGTTTGTCAAAAACAGATCATGCCAAACCAATATAATCTCATTCTTTGATAAAGTGACAAAATTACTAGACTAGCAAAACACTGTGGACATAGTATACTTAGACTTCAGTAAGGCATTTGACAAAATAGACCACAATCTGCTGCTTAGTAAGCTAGAAAAAGGTGGAATAGACATCACCACCAGATGGATCTGTAGCTGGTTGACAAACCATACTCAATGAGTATGGCACTACATCCACATGGAGAGAAGTAAGCAGGGGGTACCACAAGGTTCTGTCTTAGGCCCAGTACTCTTCAATATCTTCATCAATGACTTAGATGAGGGAGTAGAAGGGCAGCTCATCAAATTTGCAGATGATACCAAACTGGTAAGAATAGCCAATACCCCAGAAGACAAGCTCTAGATCCGAAAAGATTTTGACAAACTTGAACAATGGGCCCTATCTAACAATATGAGTTTTAATGTGGAGAAAAGCAAAGATTTACATTTAGGCAGGAAAAATCAAAGGTTTAAGTACAGATTAGGCGAGACCTGGGTTAAAAACAACTATGAGAGGGACCTTGGAATCCTAGTGGATGATCACTTGACCATGAACCAGCAGTGTGCAGCAGCAGCCAAAAAAGCTAATACAATCCTGAGTTGTATAAACAGAGGCATAGAATCAAGATCTCTACATGGGGCTACCCTTGAAGAGTGTTCGGAGACTACAATTAGTGCAAAATGCAGCTGCGCGAGCAATTGTGGGCCTTCCACGTTGTGCCCACATTTTGCCAACTCTCCGCATGTTGCATTGGTTGCCTATTGGTCTCCGAGCGCAATTCAAAGTGTTGGTCATTACCTATAAAGCCCTTTTTTTTCTGATTTGGACTTAGATTGTGAATATTGTTTTATATATGTTGTAAGCCGCTCCGAGTCTTCGGAGAAGAGCGGCATATAAGTCCAAATAATAAATAATAAATAAATAATAAGATCACGCGAAGTATTAGTACCGCTTTATAAACCCCTAGTGAGACCACACCTGGAATACTGCAGCCACTTTTGGTCACCATACTACAAAAAAGATGTTGAGAGTTTGGAAGAAATTCAGAGAAGAACAACTAAAATGATCAAAGGCCTGGAGACTAAAACATATGAAGAACGGCTGCAAGACTTGGGTTTGGCTTGACTAAACAAAAGAAGAAATGGGTGACATGATAGCAGTATTCCAGTATTTGAGGGGCTGCCACAAAGAAGAGGGAGTCAAATTATTCTCTAAAGCACCAGAGGGCAGGACAAGAAACAATGGTTGGAAACTGATCAAAGAGAGAAGCACCCTGGAATTAAGGAGAAACTTCCTGACAGTGAGGACAATTAACCAGTGGAACAGCTTGCCTTCAGAAATCGTGAGCGCTCCATCACTGAGATTTTTAAGAAGAGACTAGACAGTCACTTGTCTGAAATGGTATAGGTTCTCCTGCTCGAGCAGGGGGCTGGACTAGAAGACCTCCAAGGTACCTTCCAGTTCTATTCTATTTTATTCTAACCTGGAACTAATGAAATTTCTTGACAGTGAGAACAATTAACCAATGGAATGATGTGCCTCCAGAAGATGTGGGTGCTCCAACCCCGGGGTTTTCAAGAAAAGATTGGACAGCCATTTATCCAGAATGTATATGGTCTCCTGCTCAAACTAGGGGTTGGACTAGAAGACCTCCAAGGTCCTTTCCAACTATTTTATTCCATTTTCTGTATATTTTTAAATGTCAGCTAGACAACCCATGCCCTATTGAGTCATCATTTCAGAGATATTTCCTACCTAAGGAGAGAAACAGCACAACTGTGGGAGGGCAAAAAAGCAGGGGAAGCAGGAGCAACTTCCAGCTTCCTGCCAGCTTCCTCATTGACTTTCTTTATGGGAAGCTGGCTGGGAGCATCAGAAATCATCTTTCATCCTTCCTGCCCTCCCATTCATGCTGGTTTCCCCATTGGCTTTGCTGTAGTAAGCTTGCAGGGGAAAAGCCACTGAGGAAGCCTGCAGGAAGTTGCAGGTCCAAGGTAAGCAGACAGGCAAGGGACGAGGGGATTCACTGGAGCATAGTGGAGTGCAGATGAGGAGTGAGGATGCATGAGAGGGGCTGTGCAGGGCAGGAAGGGTGCATGGGGGCATGCAAGGTATCCCATGTGGGTCACACAGAGCATGCAGGTGGGCAGCGTAGGTTAAGAAAGGTGCATAGGGGGTAACAGAGAGGTGTGAAAGGTGCTACATGAGTTGAGTAGGATGCATGAAGAGGTAGCATAGATGAGGAAGGGTGGGGGGGTCACAGAGCTGTGCGTGATGTGCCACGTGAATCAGGGAGGGCATGTGGGGTGCAGGGAGTGAACACTGCATGGAATTGTATGTAAGAGATGCCAGGCAGATGTTGTGTGTATAAGGGGGGTCAGGAAGGATGCATGTGAATGCACAAGAGGTGTTACATGGTTCAGGGAAGATGAAAGAATTGGGGGAGTGTGTGGGGTAACTGCATGGGCCAGGAAAGGTTCCTTCCTTCCTTCCTTCCTTCCTTCCTTCCTTCCTTCCTTCCTTCCTTCCTTCCTTCCTTCCTTCCTTCCTTCCTTCCTTCCTTCCTTCCTTCCTTCCTTCCTTCCTTCCTTCCCTTTCCAGCAGACCAGTAAGGGGCTGCTGCTGGATGGGGGATGAAGCGGGATATTGTGAGACTGGCTGAGAAAGTGTCACTGAAGTAGCCACAACTTCCCCAAATTTCATTTCCTTGGGAGTCATGGGTTTTGGACATATTGTGTATGTTAGCCTATCTAAGGTACCTTGGCTCCAAATGTGTTGCCCTATGATGCACTGTTTTGCCCAATTAAAAGCCATGAAACAAATAATAATAGAAGCATCAGTTCAAGAGACCAAATAAAGTCACTGATGACACAATCACAAATGAGCCTGAATGTCAAAGTTCTGTCTTTAAAATGATTCTGCATATAGCAGATGAAATAGCAAGAAGTTCAGTCGGAGCATCTAGACATGGTTCTCTTGAATTTCTCCCCAATTAGCTTCTGTGGTTGGTGGCACAAAACAATTCCTTGACATTGTGAAGATTTACAGAGGAGAATGAAATTTTTCTGATAAATACTTCCTAGCTGTAGGGACTTCAGTTGTGCTCAGAAATAAAATGCACTTGATAAATCAAAGATAGTGGAGAAGTTAAAGCAAAAACGCAACACACAGATAATGGATAGACTTGAACCTGTCTAAGCACCACCTGGAGCAATGTAGAAGGGATGGCATCCATGCACCATCCTTAACCTGATTACTGGATTTACTCATTTTCAGCATTTACATTAAGCTGTAAAGTTGACAGCATCACATGCTGTTAAAGTCAAGAAATCAAAGTCAATCTCATCAGATGCGCTCTTTTCCCTATCCTCTCCCAGAGATGCTTTAGCTTTTTCTAGATGCAGTTTCTGATTCTTCATCATTAGACTGCAATTCCAGCTTGAACTTTGGGGATGATGGAGATAACTTGTTCAATGGCTTCAGACACTAATGAGACTATTACTGTTTATTGTGTCCATTACAGGAAAGTCTGGGCCCCTTTTGCTTCCTTCTCTTTGCCACTGTGCTCTCTGGCTCTGGGATATTCTTCTACTTATTCCTTCCAGAGACAAAAGGCAAATCTACGGTAGAGATCACAGAGGAATTCAGCAGATCGTCTTTGGGAAAGAAACTTGCTGTTCTCAGGAAAAATTTCAGTGAGGACCATTCGGTCTACTCCAGGTTCTGAGTTGCATTTGGAACTGAGTTATTCTCCTTTTTATACATTTTTATTCTGCTGTTGGCATATTCCAAGTTGCTCATAAATAAAATGTTAGTAAAACCCTTGGGTGTGTTATTTGTTTCAGGTTAAATACTTTAAGTCATAAAACAGAAGGAAAGATAGAATGGATGGAAAGAAAGAATTCCAGACCACAACTCTTAAGCAACCACGTTTACACATTAACTAGCTGGATTTGGTTGATCAAGAGCAACATCAAGATTAGCTACAGAAGGGAACAATAAGAGAAGTTGAACTTCTAGAACAAAGGTAAAATTTCCTGACAGTGTAATTTGACCAGTGCAACAGTTTGACTTCAGAGGATGTGGGTGCCTATCACTGGATGTTTCTGAGAGGAGATTGGACAGCCATTTGTCCAGAATGATATAAGTCCCTTCACCATTGTTACTCTATTATTCTGGAAGACTAACATTTAAGAATTGAAACTTCACTTTAAAATTTATTATTTTTTAAAAAAAAATATTCTAAATTTTGGGAACTTTGAAAATAAACTCATAGAATTTTTAAAATTGGGGGGGGTGATCCTTTTAATGAGGTGAGTGGCAACCCAGCAGAGAGGTGGCCCAACTGAGAGAAGTATTAGTACATGAAGGCCGATATGATATAGTTGCCATTACTGAAACTTGGTGGGATGAAACTTGTTATGTTTACAGTTCGTTGGCAATTGACGAAGACACATGGTGAAAACAACAAGCTCTATTTTTCTCTCCTACAACCAAGCAAGCAACAAAAGGCACGTAGGCCTTTTATAGTGCCTGAAACCCAGACAGTGTGAACCAATAGAAATTTGGAATGCCTGGGACCATTTGCAACAATTCTGAGCCTGCTTTCAGCTCTTGCAGGCTCAGGACACAACACCCCTCCCCCCTAGATGAAACACACCTAAGCTTATGCACAGGTGCATTGTGCAATGCAGGGAGAGTGGAACACAGATACATTATTCAAATGAAAGGAGGGTGGAAATGCTTGGGTCTGCACGCATTTAACTCAGTTATTTAACTCAGATAAAATATATCCAAAATCAAAATAATATATGAGACTCTCTCTGAGTGTTACCCCCCTCATTCAGCGACCTCATAGCAAGGTTTCTCATGTGCTGACAGGAATCTCACATAATCTCCTAGATGTTTTGGAGGGCACTTGGCCCACTGTGACCTTCTAAGGGCCGGTGAGGCCAGGACTTTGGTGCCCTAAATACCCAGGTGATCCTGGTGAGGGTGCCTGGCCTACCTGCTCGCCTACCAGGCTAGGCAGGCCAGGACTTTGATGCTTCAAATACCCAGGTGACCTACCCAGCTGCTGACTGGCTGGACCCTCTGAGTCCAAGCCAGTATACCTTGGAGGGGTGGAAGTCCCCGAGTCCACAATGGACTCCTCTTGGGAACACTGTCCCTCGAGCCCAAGGCCAGCAGTTGGAGAGGCCTGAGTGGTGGAAGTGCCCCAGTACTCCGTAGACCCCGAGTACGTGCCAGAGGTGCCAGAGTCAGGAGCCGCCTCCATGGCAAACTCCTTTGCTACTGACTTCCTTTTTGGAGCAATTGCTGAATTATGAGAGTGCCCCTGTTGGAATTCCCTTTCTATGGCTGTGTGTGATTTATGTGGATACCCCCGGTCTGTCTCCCTGTCTGGAGCACTATCTGACATGTTTGAATAATGTGGATACCCCCGGTGTGATTCCCTGTCTGGAGCAATAACGGATATGCAGGATGACCCCCTATCCTGGGAATTCCTTCTTGGAGCACTTGCGGAATCTTGGGATGACCCCCAAACAGCCTCAGCAGCTTGTGAGGCCCTGCTAGGCCTGAGAACCTGTGACCCAGAATGCATATTATGGTCCTCCTCCCCCCGCAGAGCAGAGCCAGGAGTAGAAACGTGGCTGTCCAGTCTCCAACGCAGTTGGTTTATGTGTCTGCGAAGAACGCGGCCATCATCCAAGGCAACTTCGTATGGCAACAGCCCAGAGACCTTGCAGACCACAGCTGTGACCCAGAGATGTCCAGGCCCATAGTTTCTTGCCCAAACCGGATCGCCCACCTGAAGTCTCCTAGGTGCCCGCGGTTGTGATACCTGTGAAGCCATCCAGTCTGGGTGCAACCTGTCCAGTTTGGGGATGAGGCGACGACCCCAGCGGAGTTCTGCAGGGCTTTTCCCTGTGGCTGTGCAAGGTGTGGTGCGGTGTGCAAGAAGGAAATCTGCTAACCTGTGATGCCAGTTACCATAAGTCAGTTTCTTGAGAGCATCTTTGTTAGATAATTTTAATTTCTCTATTGGTGAAAAAATAAATCAGAAGCTCTCACAGTTGACTGCATTTAGCTGATTCAAAATGACTTCTTTATATTTATATCAAAATATTTACGATACCATACATTCTTCTTTACAGCAACATAGCTCAAATGAAGACTTCTTACAGAGAGATACAGAGACAAACCTGTATACCTTGGAGGGGTGGAAGTCCCCGAGTCCACAATGGACTCCTCTTGGGAACACTGTCCCTCGAGCCCAAGGCCAGCAGTTGGAGAGGCCTGAGTGGCGGAAGTGCCCCAGTACTCTGTAGCCCCCGAGCACGTGCCAGAGGTGCCAGAGTCAGGAGCCGCCTCCATGGCAAACCCCCTTGCTACTGACTTCCTTTTTGGAACAATTGCTGAATTATCTCTCTCCTTGTTGTCAGCTAGAAAGGGGGGGAGAAGAAAGGAATGCACCTCCGGCAACTGGTCTATCTCCACGTTCACAAGGGAAGGTGTGAAAAGCTGACAAAACATCCCTGCTGCACTGAGATGGAATGATGTTATCTCCTTGTTACCACAACAAACTTAAGACCTGGGGATTGGCCTACCACCGGGTAGACTCCTGCAAGTACTCCAGTTCTGACTCCTTGAACTCCTCTGAAGAGGAAGTGGTGGCCGAACACCACCACAAACCCAGGTAGTCAATGGGAGTCGGAAAGAAGGATGACTGGGAGAAGAAGGCCAGAAACGTGACGCTCAGAGAAGGCAATAATCAACCAGGCTGGAAGGTGGAGATGGAGAGATCCCTTTTGTTCAGCGAAGATGAAGACTGAGCTGACTGCTAGAGCAGACGATCAGCATGATGAAGATAGCGTTTGAATCTATGAAGGAAGAGAGAGACGAGCCATGCAAGCATACCATTTGCCTAGGTGGCTCCAAGTTACTGGCCAAGGGAGAAACTGAACCAGAGATCCCAGACCCCTGCAGGGAAGTTGTTGAAACAGCCACCTGCATAACCACCGTTACCCCTCGCTGAACAGTAAGCACAGATCGGGGGAGGAGGTGGCACAAGCAGAAAAAGAGACATGAGTCCATCCAGAAATTCCCACTACTGGACGTCAAGTACCTGGGAGAGCCAAGATGTTTTGGATTTTTCCTAACGCGAGTGCTGAATTAATTACATGGAGGAATACGGCCGTGACATCCCAAACAACTGGGCCAGGATTCACATCATGCAAGCAGCCCTGGACAGAGTAGCAGCAGACGGGGTAGTAGACCTCCATGACTCGGACGCACCTGAGCTATTAAACTTTAACCAGTTCATGGCCTCCCTCTGGTGCTGATTTGAAGACCCTTTAGCTGATTGGAAGGCATGGGAGTAGATAAAGATGATGAGGCAGAGCAAGCGGCCAGTAGTGGAATACACCCAAGAATTCCAGGCCCTGGCCAGCAAGTTGAATTGTCCGGAGAACATCCTGCTCAGCCACTTCAAGGATGGGTTGAACTACAATCTGTATGATGCCTGCCTTCCCCGGGTAGACCCCCACCGGCTGCAAGATTGGTATGTCTTAGTGGAGGAAGCCGAAATTGACCTGCTAAAGAGGCAATGCCAAAGGGGGAAGATTGTGGGGGAAATCGCCCTCAGAATCAACTTGTACAATGGCAAAGCCATCACTTGTGACTCGGAAAACCTCAGGGTGTTTCAAATGCAGTAAAGAGGGGCATCGTGCAGCCAAGTGTCATTCACACACCCCAACCCGAAAGCCTGACCAAGTTCCAACTGGAAAATCTGGGAAAACACCAGCAAAGCTGAAGGAGACAGCCATGAAAGGAGCTGAAATTGTTGAGTTCTGAGCCTCAGCCAAACGAGGGAAGAGAACTCCGACCAACCCAGGAGTGATATCCAACTCATCCAACAACTCGGAGGACAAACCCTTGGTAAGTGGACCCATCATGCCCCTCACCCAGATGCCCACAAGAGCTAGAGGAAATGCAAAAGTTCATAGATAAAAATTTAGAGAGATGTTTTATTCAGCCGGCAAAGCCGAAAACCGCAGCCCCTGTACTTTTCCAAGAAAAGAAAGATGGGATGCTTCATCTCTGCATAGACTATAGAGCTCTGAATGCAGTGAGTGAAAACAATCTATACCCACTTCCCCTCATGAAAGACGCGCTGTCCACCTATCAAAGGGGAAAATCTTCACAAAATTAGACCTGAGGGAAGCCTATTACCGAATCAGAATAAAGAAAGGGGACGAATGGAAAACTGCTTTCAACTGCCCCTTGGGGTGTTACCAATTTTAAGTCCTACCTTTCAGACTACAGGGAGCACCCACAGTCTTCATGCAGTTAGTAAATGACATGCTGAGGAAGGACCTAAAGAAAGGGGTTCTTGTTTACCTAGATGACATCCTTATCTTCACAGAGACCATAGACAAGCATGTTAAACTGGTCAGAGCAGTACTCAGAAAATTCTGGGCAGCTCACCTCTATGCCAAACTATCAAAATGTGAATTCCATAAAGAGAGAATAGACTATTTGGGGTACCGCATATCACCTGAGGGCATAGAAATGGACCCTGAGAAGGTCCAAGCAGTCTTAGAATGGCCTCCAGGGCAGGCCTGGCTCTGAGAATCATCCTCTGACAGTAGACAAGGGGTGCCTCAAATGAGTGGATGTCTTCCATCTGGTTCCAGGAAGAAATGGGCCCATTGTACTCCAAGCATGATAGATTATACAGAATAAAGAATAACAGAATCGGAAGGAAGGGACCTTGGAGGTCTTCTATCTAGTCCAACCTGCTGCTCAAGCAGGAGACTTTACACCATTCCAGACAGATGGGTGTCCAATCTCTTCTTGAAAATCTCCAGTGATGGAGCATCCACAGAGTTGTGGTGATGGTAACAAACTCTCCTCTGCTTTCACCATAGCTGGTGCCACAATCTCTGTCAGGATGGATCTCTTTGATCAGTCGTCCAGACTCCAGAGCATCTGCCTGTGCGATTAGTGGGACCCTGAGCTGGGTTGGAATCTTTGTGATCGAAATGGTGTTTTCATTGATGGTGGTAGGTGATTCTGGTCCACGTGGATTTATTCCCTCCCCCTCCAATTGCATTATCTTCAGGAAAGTTGGGGGAATCAACTGCCAACATCTTGTGGCTGGCTGAAGCTGGCTTGCTGAATGATGCAAAGCTGGCAATACAGCTAACCCAGGGCTTGATATTTAAAAACCAGTCAGGAATATGCATTGGGAATTTGCACAAGAGACAGCCTCTGTTCCACTAAGAAGTGCTTGCTTTGTTATCCTAAATAGTTGGGCATTTTTTTTTCACCCCCAGGAAAACTTCATCATTTCTCCTTTCTCGTCTTCATGGGGAGCCTTTACACTTCAGGATTTATTATTTACTTCTTCCTGCCTGAGACAAAGAAAAAACCCATCCTAGAAATCCGAGAAGAGTTTGATAAACTTAATTTTAAGAAAAAACAAATTCCTATCTTAGAAGTCAAGCTGACCAAAGACCATGAATTGTGTACCAAACTATGACAAAGTTGGACTCTCAAATCTCAGAGTCGCATGGTCCAACCTGCAGCTTTTGAAGATCCCTTTAGATGACCCTCCAGAAGCAGGTATCACAATGGCCTCTCCATCCCTAAGAAGTCATAAAATTATGCTTCTTTTGTGATGACAGGATCCCTAAAAAAATAAATATCCTTGTATTCTTGACAATATTGCACAGTTTTATCCACCACAAAAGGGCCTCTTGTAATTCAGACTGGAAATATAGTAAAAGAGCTTGTGGCTCTTTTAATTAATATGTTTTATACTGTGGCTTTTTAAAAAAATTAATATGTTTATATGTCTGTTTTTAAAATTTTAAACTTTAAAATTTAAATTTTTAACTTTTATTAAATTGGGGGGGGTGAGTGATGTATGTACGGGATGGGGATATGCTTGAAGAATGTATGATAGATAAATGGACAGGCCTGCCGAGCTTGAGGGAGGCCGGGGACTGGGGGGATGCGGACTCTGGAGTCAATGAGGGTTGGAATATACCGGTCATTCAGGGAAGAGGCAGGTATGGTGGGAGCAGGAGGGTAGGCCGCACACAGGGAACTCGGTCTGCTGTCTCGTAGCAGTTCCTTGTTCTGGCCCTTCTGAAAAATTTTGCTCTCCTCACGATTCTGGTGATGGGTGTAGCTCGGGCCCTGGGCTCAGGCTATTGCTGCTTAACGCCAGGTCGGTTAACAATAAGGCTCCCCTCATTCATGATCTTCTCATGGATGAGGAGACCGACTTGGCGTGTGTGACTGAGACCTGGTTGGGCCCTGAGGGGGGGAGTTCCCCTCACGGGCATGTGACCATCAGGTTATCAGGTATGGCATCAGCCGCGACCCCAGGGAAGGGGGGGAGGAGTGGCTATTTTGGCCCGGGAGAACTTCAGTCTACGTAGACTCACTGTTTCCGAAATTCCGGGTTGCGAGTCCATCCTTATGACGCTGGACCTAGGGGCCCAGGTGGGCTTATTGCTTACATACCTGCCTCCCAGCTGCATGGCATCAGCCCTGCCTGTGCTACTCGAGGAGGTTGCTGGGCTGGCGGTGGAGTTCCGCAGGCTTATAGTCTTGGGGGACTTCAATCTGCCGTCGCTTGGCAAATCCTCGGGATTGGCACAGGAGTTCATGGCCGCCATGACAACCATGGACCTGACCCAAGTAGTGCAGGGTCCGACGCATGAGGGTGGACATGCCCCGGATATGATTTTCCTTTCGGAGCAGTTGGATAATGATCTGATTTTAAGGGGCTTAGATATCATGCCTTTGTCATGGACCGATCATTTCTTGCTTCGACTGAATTTTACGGCCCCAATCCTTCCCCGCAGGGAGGCGGAACCGATTAGGTGGTTCCGCCCCAGACGCCTGATGGATCCAATTGGCTTTCAGACGGCGCTTGGGGAATTACTGAGCTCCCTCATTCACAGTCCGGCGGAGTCCCTGGTAGCGGCATGGAATACGGCCGCGAAGGGGGCTATTGACCGGATTGCGCCTTTGCGACCTCTCCGTGGTGCTGGCCCCAGGAGGAGCTCAGGGGGATGAAGCGCCATAAGAGACGTCTAGAGAAGCGATGGAGACAAAGTAAGTCCGGATCTGACCAAACCAGATTGAGCTCATTTATTAAAGCCTATCTGAAGGCGATTAAGGCAGCAAGATCTTTGTATCTTTCTGCTTTGATCGCGTCTGCGGAATCTCGTCCGGCCGCCCTGTTTAGGGTGACCCAATCCCTCATTAACCCAAGGGGTCCAGGGCCTCCCTTGCAGGGTAGTGCCGAGGACTTTAATAACTGTTTCGCAGACAAAGTGGCTCAGATCCGGGCTGACCTAGACTCCAATTGTGTAGCAGAGTCGACTGATAATGATTCAGTCGAGGGGACAGGGGCATGTTCTTGTCCGGTCATCTGGGGAGAGTTTGAGGCTGTTACGCCTGAAAAAGTGGACAGGGCCATTGGATCTGTATGTTCTGCCACCTGTTTGTTGGTCCCGTGTCCCTCCTGGCTGGTTTCGGCCAGTAGGGTGGTGACACGTACCTGGATCCAGGAGATTGTCAACACTTCTTTGAGGGAGGGGTCCTTTCCGGCTCCCTTAAAGGAGGCACTTGTGCGCCCCCTCCTCAAGAAGCCTTCCCTGGATCCAGTAATTTTGACCAACTATCGTCCGGTCTCCAACCTTCCCTTTGTGGGGAAGGTTGTCGAGAAGGTGGTGGCGCATCAGCTCCAGCGGTCTCTGGAGGAAGCCGATTATCTGGGCCCTCTGCAGTCAGGGTTCAGGCCCGGCTACAGCTCCGAAACTGCTTTGGTCGCTCTGATGGATGATCTCTGGCAAGCCCGGGATAGAGGCCAGTCCTCTGTCCTGGTGCTTCTTGACCTCTCAGCGGCGTTCGATACCATTGACCACGGTATCCTTCTGTGCTGGCTGGAGGGATTGGGAGTGGGGGACACCGTATTGCGGTGGTTCTCCTCCTATCTCACTGGTCGGTTGCAGTCGGTGTTTGTGGGGGGCCAGAGGTCCACCTCTAGGTTACTCCCATGTGGGGTGCCTCAGGGGTCGGTTCTCTCCCCCCTACTTTTTAACATTTACATGAAGCCACTGGGTGAGATCATCCACTGCCACGGAGTGAGATACCATCAGTACGCTGATGATACTCAGCTGTACATTTCCACTCCTGGCCATATCAGTGAAGCAGTTGAGGTGATGTGCCGGTGTCTGGAGGCTGTGAGGGTTTGGATGGGTGTTAACAGTGTCGGCAGTGGCGAGGGGGGCATTTGCCCAGGTTCACCTGGTGCACCAGTTGCGTCCTTACTTGGATCGGGAGTCTCTCCTCACAGTCACACATGCCCTTGTCACCTCGAGGATCGACTACTGCAACGCTCTCTACATGGGGCTACACTTGAAGAGTGTTCGGAGACTACAATTAGTGCAAAATGCAGCTGCGCGAGCAGTTGTGGGCCTTCCTCGTTGTGCCCACATTTCATCAACTCTCCGCATGCTGCATTGGTTGCCTATTGGTCTCTGAGCCCAATTCAAGGTGTTGGTTATTACCTATAAAGCCCTTCATGGCATGGGACCAGGATACTTACGGGACCGCCTTCTGCCACATACTTCTCTACAACTGGTGAGAGCGCACAGGGTCGGCCTCCTCCGGGTCCCATCAGCGAAACAATGTCATCTGGCGGGCCCTAGGGGGAGGGCTTTCTCTGTTGTGGCGCCTGCCCTCTGGAACTAACTGCCTCCTGAAGTTCGCGTTTCTCCGACTCTCCCAGCCTTCCGAAAGAATTTAAAAACCTACCTCTGCCGGCAGGCCTGGGGATGATTGTTGATTGTGGTGTGACTGATGAGTATGTATGGGGTTTTATTTTTAATTTTTTTTGTTCGGATTTAGTTGAAATTGTTTTATATATATGTTGTGAGCCGCTCCGAGTCTTCGGAGAGGCGCGGCATACAAATCTGAATAAAATAAATAAAAATAAAGGAAAATATTTTCCCCACTCTGCTTTGTCCTGTTTTCCTCACTTGAAGTGGCTGTTAGCAACACATGGAAGGAATACTTTCCTAAGAATACCATTGTTAACTTGGATTGCCAAGAAAGTATTGTCTGTGACAAAACAGAACACAAAATTGCTTTCTGCTTTAAACTGGAGCATTTCCAACCAAATTGCCTCTTCCTTCCTTCCTTCCTTCCTTCCTTCCTTCCTTCCTTCCTCCCTCCCTCCCTCCCTCCCTCCCTCCCTCCCTTCTCTTTCCTTCTTCCATGCTCAGGAAGTAATGACAGTGTTTGCAGGATTTTTGTATTAAAGAAATCCAAATGAGACGACTTTCAGAGTTAGAAAAATAAATTCTATTTATTTTATATAAAAAAAACGGTTTGCAAAGCGTGGTGGACTCTCACCAGGAACCTCATGGTTACAAGGGGAGAAGTCACACCTATACAGAAGCATTAGCAAAATTTATAGTTAGTCAACATCCCACCCCTTTTTCAAAACATCACTACTCTCTGTGTTCCAATCATTTCTCACTATCACAACTATTCCCTTATACAGCTACATGTCTTTTTTCTATTGGCTACATCCTTTCTCCTTACTCTATGCCTGGGCGGATACTTTAGGAAGCATGGCTATGAGTTATGGAAAATTTTAAACCTTTTGAAAATACTCCATTTTGAAAATACTCTCCTCAATCCCCCATTTTTTTTAATTTGGCAATTTGTTTAATATTTTTCTGAATTTCAATCAATCTTTCTTTTTCTACGATACTCTCTTTCATTGGTCCAACTACCTCCATACCTTCCAGGAGCTGAATCTGATCTCCTATTTCTTTTAATACCATCATTGATTTTATGGATGTCTGGGTTTTCATCATTCCTTCTATTGAACTTTGTACAATGCTCCTTATTAAAGGAATTAAACAGGGTAGCATCATTAATCCAATAATTATTATACCTCCCATAAATAAGGCCTGTTTCCAATTTGAGAATATTCCTCCTAAGAAACCTTCTTTATCTAATAAACCATGCCATGTTTGTACTGGTACGTGGGCTATTTTAATCATTTCCATGGTGATTTGTTCTACTACTGTCCCAGATCCATCTATTTGTATACAACAATTTGTTAGATTAAACTTTCCACAAACCCCTCCTTCTTTAGCTAACAAATAGTCTAAAGCGAGTCGGTTCTGCATAATATAAGTTCTAGACAATACACTTTCTTTAGCTAATTTAGTTAAAGCTCGAGCAGTTTGGTTAGTAATTATTTCCACTACAGCCTGTAGGCGTATTATACGATTTAACATATATATAGGGGTTCTGTAACCCCAACTCCCATCCTGTGCCCAAGTTGCAGGACCATATTCACAAATAATTCGTTCAGGTGGCCATTCATCATATTTCCATTTCCTCTGAAGACAGGAAAAGTCATTAATCTCTCTTTTAACAATACGTCCTACAATCTCATATACTGGTATACCCAACAATTGTTTCCTTTGCATTGGTAGAAGGAAAAATGAAGGTTGGATTACTCCTAGGATACAAGATCCAAACCATCCAGCCGGAAGAATATTATATGCAAATGCCCCACAGATCCAATATAATCCATCAGGAGTAATCCATTGCAAGGTATCATTTTCTGGATCGTTTAGGAAAGATAACTGCTCAATTTGAGATAGTGAATTGTCAGGCTGAGTTTCATTTATTTGAGATGTCCAAGTGTTATTTTCCCATTCATTCAAACATCGCATATATCCCATTGGTCTTGTTCTACCACTAATATTTGCCCTTGTATAACATACATTCCCAACCAAATTAATAGATATTCTCCAAGTTTCATTAAAATTATTTCTGTATGTAAAATTCCTGTTCCATTGTTGTATTTCAGTATAGTTTGCTTCCCTTGCATGCCATGGCCATTCATCTCCCATATTTGTTCCCCCGCACACAAAGCAGTTTCTTAATATTAATTTGTTAGCCACTTCCTGTGCTAATTCAATAAACATATTTTTAGCTTTTGGGGGAACAGGGAGTTTATTTATTTTTGTAATCTCTTCTTCATATTCCCAAAACAACTTAACAGGTTGATTGCTTAATTTAGTGGATTTTACTTGTATAAGTATATATCCATAAGGGTCTCTTCCTGCTCCATCGACCCCTATGCCAAAATAATAATATTGGGTCAAAGAGGTTTGAGAAACTGATGTTTCTAGACATATTGGTGTGCACTGTCCTGATAAACAATCGGTGGATACTGCACCCAAGGATAGGTTAAATCCTGTTGGTCCCCTGCTCCATTTCTTTGGTTCCTTTTCTGTATACCAGTAGGTATGGCTAGGAGCGAAGGCAACTTGACCAGTGCTTGCTTGGGGTTTTACCATTTGAAACAAATATTTCTTTTCATTGATATATTCTCTTTCCCACTGATAACCTTTACAACTTACTCCATCCTCATCATTATGACCCGATCCTATACTTATTGCTTTACAAGTATCAAAACAGACAGATATCTTCTGTTCTCCCCTTGTCTGATTATGGGCTATATAACCACTTTGACTTTGGGCATAAGTAAATAATGTTTGTGTTCCTTCTGTTCCCCCTTTATAGCCATATACATATATACTTCCAGTTATGGGTCCCATTGCTTTAGGTTCATAACACTGAATCCCTTGTTTTGTATAACATCTGGAATATTGTGTTTGGTTTGAAATACAGGGTTCTATTAGCGTATTATTGCATTCTGGTTTGTAAGTATAATATAACAAAGTTTCCACTATTCTAGTCCCCTGTTTTGTTTTCTGAATACATTCGTTACAATTTCTCTGGGACTTAGTAGTCCTAGCATTTCTCATTCTTTTGAGAGAGAGTGAGAATGATCTAGAGCTTTGAGGTTTCCGAGTGGTTTTCTCAAAATCATTGTTCCACTCCACCCTACATTGTCCTTGCCATCCCACAGGCAACTGCTTTATTCTATCGGTCTTATTGCATACATACTCCATATCATTATAACTATTAATTGAAGTATGACAAATTCCAGACCAAAGAATATTAACAATCCTAGAGCATCTAGGGTCATTTTCTGTTATGGTTAATCTTTCTTTACATAAGCTTTCAACTCTTGCCAATTTCTGCCTAGAGTCTGAGCATTTTATAGCTTCACTCTTATTCACTAAAATCTTTTTAGTAACCTGAAATACCACATCACAATCTCCATAAGTCCCTCCCATATTAGAGGATACAAACCATTGGAATTCAGTTTGTTTGTCATAATCGTTGTTTACACATAATTGATCTGTTATTCTACTCCCCTTTCTTCTGGCCCTTTGTCCGACATACAGGTCTGCAGCAGTTCCTAGAAGCAGGGAGAAAATCAAAACATTCATTGTCTTTTGAATTTAATTTTTAAAGGGTTTCCAGATACTGGAGTCACGTGCCACTCAGCAGTTGACTTTTTCACTCTAGTGTAGTGGGTCCAGCCTTTCTCCTTGGTCCTTATAGCTGTGTCCGTCACCAATAACACCAGGAACGGGCCTTCCCAATCAGGTTTCAAAGTCTCTTTTCTCCAGGTCTTTATCCACACCTCGTCTCCCACTTCAATGGAATGTACTTTGAAGCTCAATGGGGGTGTCTGCACCAGATAGCCAATCTTTCTGAAAGAATCAAAAGTCTGGGACAGTATTTGCAAATATTGAATTAGTCCTTTATCTTTACTGGGTAATTGCCCAACTTGTATGTTGCCATCCCTCAAAGGGATACCAAACATCATTTCATATGGTGTTATTCCCATATCCCTTCTGGGTTGAGTTCTTAGTCTGAATAGGGCCAATGGTAAAGTTTTTATCCAGTTCAATCCAGTTTCCAAATATAACTTAGTTAGATTAGTTTTTATTCTTCCGTTCAAATTCTCAACTTTCCCACTAGAGGGAGCATGCCAAGGACTATGTAGGTCCCACTTAATGCCCAAATTCTCAGCCACTCCTTGTGTGATTTTTCCTGTAAAATGTTTACCTTGGTCACTATCAATCCTTTGTATAATTCCATACCTGGGGATAATGTGCTCTAATAAAATTCTTACAACAGTTCTAGCAGTTTCATCAAAACAAGGATACGCTTCCACCCATCCAGTTAAATGGTCTACTATTACTAGCAAATATTTATATCTGCCTATTTGAGGCATTTCAGTAAAATCAATTTGCACATTTTGGAAAGGATATAACGCTAGAGGGCGCCCTCCCCTCAATTTTTCTGCCACATGAGTTCTATTTGTCCTTTGACATACAACACATTTCTGGGTAACTTGCTTAGCAGCGGTGTACACCTTGAGACCAGCATACACCTTTAACACCTCATCAATCAGGGCCTGTGTACCCCAATGGCTTCCTTCATGCAATCTTTCAACAATTCTTCTCATCAATGGATAGTTTAGCACTTGTCTGCCATCCGGCAACCACCATCTCCCTTTCTCATCTTCCTGTGCTCCAATCATTTTTAACTTTTCCTTTTCTCTATCTTCAAAGATTGGTACCTCTGTGACCTTATCAACATGAGGCATTAGCACATTTATTTTAATTATCGTTTCTTCAAACCCAGCTAATTTAGCTTCTTGATCAGCCAGATTGTTTCCTTTCTTTTCTACTTCATCTCCCTTTTGATGCGCTCTAAGATGTACCACTGCAATTCTTTTAGGTAATTGTAAAGCATCCAACACTTCTTCAATCAGTTTTTGATGAATTAAGTCTTTCCCTTGACTAGACATATATCCTCTCTCCTTCCAAATCTTTCCAAAAGTTTGTACTACTCCAAAGGCATATTTTGAGTCAGTATAGATGGTCAAATTCTGTTTTTCCCCCAATTCCAAAGCCCTCTTTAAAGCATACAATTCAGCTGCTTGTGCTGACCAGTGTGGAGGTAATTTTCCACTTTCCAACAATGCCCATGCTCCTCCTTGGATAATTGCGTATCCATTTTGTCTCTTCCCTTCTACCACTCTAGAAGATCCATCAATATACCATTTTTCACCTTTCTGCAGTGGAATGTCCTGTAAATCTGATCTAACTTTGGTTTCTAAATCAACAACCTCTGTGCACCAATGTTCAATTTCTTTTTCATCCTCAGATCCTATTTTACTCAAGAACTGAGCTGGATTTAAATTTGTGTCTACAGTGATTACTAAATTGGGATGATCCAGTAACATACTTTCATATTTTAACAATCTTGAATCTGTCAACCACCTTCCTGCTTTCTGTCGTAACAAAGTCCTTACTTGGTGGGGGCTACTCACAATCAAAGCTCCCCCTAACATAATTTTCTCACTTTTCTTTACCAACAATGCTACTGCTGCTATTGCCTGAATGCAAGTAGGCCATCCCTGGGCCACTGGATCTAAGATTTCAGACAAATAGGCCACCGGTTTCTTTTGTCCTGCCCATGTTTGTGTAAGCACTCCCAAAGCAACTCCTTTTTCTATGGTCACAAACAAGTGGAAAGGTTTCTCCACATTAGGCAGACTTAATACCGGAGCTCTAGTCAGTAGATGTTTAAGCTGTTGGAAATCCTTATCTAGTTCCTTGGTCCATTTTACCTGAAAAGGTTTGTCCTGTACCAACTGCCCATACAACCCTTTCGTCCACTTAGCATAATCTTCTATCCACAACCTGCAATACCCTACCAACCCTAAAAACTTTCTCAATTCCTTCTGGGTCTTTGGTCTTGGCTGCTTCGCAATTCCTTCAATTCTTTCAATACTTATCTTTCTTGATCCTTTACTTATCACATGTCCCAAATACTTAACTTCCTCCTCCACAAACTGTAACTTGCCTTTACTCACTCTCAATCCTTGTTGCGCTAAAAAGTTCAATAACTCTATCGTTCCTGCCTCAGTTTCACTCTTTTTCTTTCCTGAAATCAACAAATCATCCACATACTGTATCAATTGGACTCCTTTCGGGGACACAAACTTTTCCAGTGTTTGTTCTAGTACCTGTCCAAACAAATTAGGAGATTCTGTAAAACCCTGTGGTAAGACTGTCCACTGATATTGTTGTTTTCTTCCCGTAAACGGGTTCTCCCACTCAAATGCAAAGAGCTTACGACTCTCCTTTTCCAATGGACAAGACCAGAATGCATCTTTTAAATCAATTACACTGAACCACTTATGTTCGACTGGAATTCGACTCATGATTGTGTATGGGTTTGGAACTACAGGATGTCTGGATTCTACTACCCGGTTCAGGAGGCGGAGATCTTGTACCATTCTAAACGACCCATCAGGTTTCTTTACAGGAAGAATAGGAGTATTGTATGGTGACATAGTTCCTTCTAAAAGGCCATCTTGTATCAGCTGATCAATTACTGGCTGTAATCCCTTTCTTCCTTCTAAAGAAATATTATACTGTTTTTGGTGAACCACTTCACTATTTGCCTTTAGATTTATCTGCAGTGGTTCTATCTCTAATCCTCCTCTATTTCCTGGCTGCACCCAGACTTTAGGGTCAATTAGAGCTAATTGTTCTTCTTGTAACACATACAATTTATGATCAGATTCAAAGGTTATTGTTAATCCCAGAGCTGACATCAAGTCGTGACCCATAATGTTAATTCCCGCTTCTGGAATATACAACATCCTGAGTGTTTTAATTTCATTTTGGCCAAATTGTATTTTTATAGGCTCCATTTGATTTACATGAAATCCTTCTCCTTTTACTCCACTCACCCTTATGTGGGTGTTTATATCCAATTTCCCTCCATGGGGTATTTCACTCATAGAAGTTCTAGATGCTCCAGTATCAACGAGAAAAACATACTCTCGGGTTCCCACCTTTAAATTTATCAAGGGCTCCTGGCGGGAACTTTTAATCAAAGGCCCCTGACATCCCTAATCTTCATATTCATCTTCCTCCATTAGTCGGTGGACTCGTTCCTCACTTGCCAAGCCTGGACAATCTCTTTTAAAATGTCCAACTTTTCCACATTGAAAACACGTCGCTTGTAATGGCAAGGAACCACGCCCCATGCTACGTCCTCTCCAAGTTCCTCGGTCACGAGGGACGAAGCCTCGCCCCCTTCCTCTTTCTGATCTCAACACCTCATGGACAGTATTAACCATTATCTTGCTATGTCTTTGTGTGTCTCTCTTCGCCTTCTCTTCCTCTCTATTCACATATATCTTTTGTGCTTCATTCAATAAGATTTCCATGGATTCAGCAATCCAATTTTCTCTTTTTTGCAATTTCCGTGAGATGTCTGGCCATGATTTTGTGACAAATTGTATTTTTACTGTTTGGGCATTTAAAGCGTTTTCAGGGTCTGCACCGGCGAACTTGCGCAAGCCATCTTTAATGCGTTGCAGAAAAGCGGCTGGTGCTTCATCCCTTTCCTGTTCAATTTGCACGGCTTTTGCCATATTTTGTGTTCGTGGAACTGCCTCTTTCATTCCTTTTATAATTATTATGCGTAGGTCGCTCATATGTTTTCTATGTACTTCATCTGCATGATCCCAATCGGGTCTCTGAAGAGGATATTTTTGGTCAGGAGGTAGGTAATCAGCACTGGGAGGGTTATTTGGATAATCCCTTTCCCATACCTTCATAGCAGCCTTCCTGATCAATCCTCTTTCCTCTGAGCTAAAGAGGATGTTTAAAATATTATTCAACTCATCCCAAGTGTAAATACTGGGTCCCAGGAGCAAATCTAGTTGTTCGCTCGCTCCCAAGGGGTCATCAATAAAATTCACCATTTCTTTCCGAAAGGCTCTGACTTCAGAAGCTTTTAACGGCTCCTGTATATACATGACTTGGGGGTGTCCTTGCGCATCAGGACCCCCAGGCATTTCTCTGAGGGGATATTGTTGGACCTCCTCCTCAACTCCCCCTTGCAGGCCGGCACCATCCGGGGTTCCATCCCAATTCATTCTCCGATTTACCGGGGTATTCTGAACGGAGGAGGGGGAAAGAGACGGAGTAGAGGGGTCTAGAAGAGGAAATGGAGGAGACGTCATGGGAGGGGTCTGAGGCAGAGATGGAGGAGGCGAAATGGGGTGAATTTGAGTCGGAGAAGGAGGAGGATGTAAGGGAGGGGGAATAGGTGGGGGAGTAGGAGCCCGTGGGTGAAGCCGGCCTGGGTTGTATGGAGGGGGAAGAAGAGTCAGAATATCCCTTTCTCTCTCCTTTTCATATGTGTGATCAGTTTCTTCATTTTTAATCATTAATATATATTCCGGTGTATTCCACAAATCAGGAACCCATATTAATGCATAAGCCAATTCATTGTCTAGACTTTTGCATTTCTTCTTTTGCACATATGTGTATAAATTATGGCATTGAAAATAATCATTTGATCCATCTCTTGGCCATTCTACATTATCGTCTTCCCACCAGATGAAACAGCAAAGGTTAACCATATCTTCTTTATTTAATCCTAATCTCAAAATCTCCCTATTGTAAGGTGGTGAGCCCCACCTAGCCAATAGTTTGCCTAAAGGGCCATTAGGGTCAATCTTGAGCTTAGGATTTTTGCGGATCTGTTTTAAACATTTCTTTTTCGAATCTCTTGAGCTAGTATTGCCTCCCATCTGTCCCACAGATGGAGTCTAGGTTAGGATATGTTCCTGTGCTCCTTCCGGTGGCCCTTCTATACACACAAACACCGTTCTCTGGATCACTTCCCAAGTGTCCCCTTCAAGCACACTGTCCTGCAGATCTCTCCCAGAGACCCCTCAAAAGGACATTCCTCCCTCCTCGGTACAGCCACCAGTCACACACATTCACTACCCTACCTGACCGCCCTGGATCTTGTGTCTTGGTGTTTGCAAACCAGTACTCACCAGGGTCCGTGCACGGATGTTACCCGGTCCTTCCCAGATTCTCCAGATATCTATTTTAATTTTCAATTATTTCTCTTTTACTTTATAATTCAACTCCTACTAGTCGTCTGTTTATGCTTTTAACGGGCATTCAAGAGCCACTAAGTCCTCTGGCTGGCTCCTCTCCGCTCTAAATAGAACGGGGTGCACCCAGAGGGGCCCCCCAGAATCCAGAAGTGGATTGAATCCCAGCGGTGCCTCCAATTTGTTTGCAGGATTTTTGTATTAAAGAAATCCAAATGAGACGACTTTCAGAGTTAGAAAAATAAATTCTATTTATTTTATATAAAAAAAACGGTTTGCAAAGCACGGTGGACTCTCACCAGGAACCTCACGGTTACAAGGGGAGAAGTCACACCTATACAGAAGCATTAGCAAAATTTATAGTTAGTCAACATCCCACCCCTTTTTCAAAACATCACTACTCTCTGTGTTCCAATCATTTCTCACTATCACAACTATTCCCTTATACAGCTACATGTCCCTTTTCTATTGGCTACATCCTTTCTCCTTACTCTATGCCTGGGCGGATACTTTAGGAAGCATGGCTATGAGTCATGGAAAATTTTAAACCTTTTGAAAATACTCCATTTTGAAAATACTCTCCTCAACAGGAGGGGGAGAGATTGCCAGGGCTGCCAGTAGCCATGCTGCCACTGGCAATAGCCGTCCCATGCAGGCAGGGGTGTTCCCGATGAAAGGAAAGCGAGGCTAGGTCAGTGAGTGGGCATGGCACTGATCTACCGGTGGGGGCCATCAAAGCCAGAATGTGCTCAGCCTTAGATCCACAAGAAGCCTTGGAACAGGTGAGGCTCCTCTGCTGTCTCTTCCCTGCCCCTGGGGTTGCACGGAGAAGGTGGCGAGTGTGTGAGAGCGCTGACAATCCGGGGGAAAAGGAAGCGCTTCTCCTATCTTTTTCCTTTCTCAGTGTTCAGCAGAGACATTCAGCAGTGATGCTGGGTGCTCGCCACCTCTTCGCAAGCCACCTCCTTTTATATCCTATCCTCTCCCCCCTCCTTTTCTCTTCCGGTCACCTCCAGCTCCCAGAAGCACCGATCAGCTGGAGCCCGGCACTGATCCTGGTGCCTCTGCAGAGTCCCGACAGCCCTGCAGCTCCAGCTGTCTCTCCCTTGGGCTTGTGCAGGGCTGCCGCCACTTCAGCTCACTCCTCTCTGCCCCGCTACCACTTTTCTAGGATGGTCGCATACCATCTGCCAGGTGGCAAAGTACCACTGTTGGTACGCGTACCACCAGTTGAAAAGCCCTGGCCTAGGCCATTCAAACACCTGTGCAGCGTGGCCTTGAAGGGAAGAGCAGGGTCTCATGACCTGCAGACAGATTCTTGGCATTCCGTTCCCACCTCATGCAATTAAACCACATCTCTCCCAACTGCTGTCAAGTTGAGAGTGGAGAAGAAACTAGATGAAAAGCAAATCACTCTTGACACTGTGACAGACTGTCTGCCTTGCTTGTTTAGATATTTATTTTTAACTTTAGGTATAAGCATATCTGTTGAATGCAGGACATTTGGGATATCATTAATGTACAGATTGAACAAATGGGAGCAAGTATCCATCCTTGTCTGGCCCCTTTATTGGTGTGAATTCTCCCTGCTAGAGAACTCTCTGCCCCATCAGCCTGAGCTTGAGCCTTCGTCAAGGAGAGCCATTTGGGTTCTCTGCCTTAGGCCATCAGTTGCTTCCCAAGAAGGTCCCTGTTCATTGAGTCAAATGGTGCTCTGCGCTCTGCAGGTGGGGTAAACAATTTGCCCCCTTAGCTGCATGTTTTTCTAGGTGACATAAAATGAAACAGTTATCAATAGTAGATGGGCCAAGCCTAAGTCCAGATTGCTCTTGGCTAACTTTTCCTTTCTTTTTTTTAAAATATGTAATTATTGCTGATGATTTTAGTGACTATAATAAAAACTAATGCAAACTGAACTCAAAGAAAGAGAAGAAAGTAAAAAGAGAGAATAAAAAGTACAAAGAAAGAAAAAAGGAAAGAGTGAGCTAAAGAAAAAGAACAGAAATGTATAAAGAAATTACTTCCAGTCTTCACCTTTTGTAAAATTATGATCAGAAGATTATCTCCTCTTCCCATAACCCACCCCTTAAGCAAATCCATCATCTTCTCAGGGAATGAATAAAACCAGGGAGGGCCTATTATGATCTCAGGGGAGGAGGGGTTGTCGAAGACTCTGAAATGCCCACAATGGAGGAATGGCTGGTGAAGATGACAGGATTAGCAGAGATGACTTAGATTAGAGAAAGGACAATAATTACAACTATTAGTGACTGGAAACCTCTTATGGACTCTTTGTTGAAACATGAAAAAATGAGCTTGTGATTTATATATTTAATAATGATTAAATGATTAAAGGGCAAATTATGGAAAGAAGGAATTTGTCAGGCAACCTTAGAAGAGAGAAGGTAAAATATAAATGTCCTTGTTATGTGCTGTTAAGATCAGAAGCCACTTCTCTATAACTTTTCTTTTCTTTCTCTTCTCTATTTTTTATTTGCATTTTTTCATTTACATATTATTTTTATTTACTTCCCTTACTTTTTTCTTTCATAATTTGTATTGTTTTTATTCTTTCAGAAATTTCTTTAATATAAATTATATATCTAATTTTCTTTCCTTAGTCCTGCACCCAGGTTGTTGTAGGCTGTAAGGACAGAATCAACATCTCTGCAAGGTGAATTAAATGCCTCTATCATGTCAAGGCTTGGTCAGAATTCATCTATTAAGTCAAAGCGATCCCATCCACTCTGGCCCATAAATACTCTATAATCACATGGTAATAATATCTTAAATATATTTAATTTTAGGATACATACATTTTGATGTTACGTGTTTTTTTTTAAAGTTAAGGCTTTTGTGCTAGACCCCGGAAGCTTCATAGGACCCAGAGTTGTTCCTGTCATGCCTGATGAAGAATCTCAGCTTTCCAGCTCCGATGGAAGGAGGGAAGCGTGCAAGGCCTTCTCCTCTGGCTGCTTTGATCCCATCAGGAGCATCTTCCCCACCCCTCTCCTCCCTCACCCTGGTGGTTTTCTTTGTACTAGCCCTACATTTGGTTTGTGCACCAAAGTCTGTCTTTGCAGGGCTTGCAGGGCTGTGGTCATAACTTGGTGCAAAGGCCATGGCTCCTGAGGGGAGAGCTGCTTTCCAGAGCAGGTAATGTGCGCCTCTTCCCCAGAGGAATCCTGTTGAGGTCTTCCGTGATGTCTAGGATGGACTTCCCCTTTGTCTCTGGAATGAAGAGGTAGGTGAAAAGTCCCATTCCGATGAGCACACCAAAGAAGATGAGAAAGCAGTAGTGACCAAGGGCCTCCTAAGGACAGAAAATCAGAGGCAAGGATGAATTTCTAGGCTGAGGTTTAGAGGAGATTGGGGTGCAACTGAGGTCTTGCCAGACTCTGGGAAGGGTAAGAATTTCCCATGGGTAAAGGTGACAGATTCACTGTCTAACCTCAATTCACTCTGGACTTTCTGAACGTAATCAAGTCACTTTCTGGTTTTCCCAGAAAGGCTCCCTTCCCAGAACCACAATCTCCCTGCATAGTTGTTTGGGACTAAGGGAAAAAGCACTGGAGAACTGAAAATCTAAGGAAATCCAAGTCACTGAGTGAATCTGATGGACAATGGGTGGAGTTGGACAATAAGAAAGTCCTTTTTATCCATCACATTGTCTCCAAGGAGTGGACAAAGTGCTCAGTGGCTCAAACTTAAAAAAGATCAGACAAATTCAAGAGAGCTCAGAAAGGTCTGGACGTGGGTGGACGTGTGGCTGAAAGTCAGGAGCAACACAGGCCCTTTCTGGAGGCAGGAGCCTAAAGGTTGAAAACTGTGGTGGCTAAAGAAAGCGTTAAAGACATTTTCAACCTTCCTACAAGCAACAAGCAGAACAGGGCATCTGAGTGTACCTGGGAAGCAGGCAGAGGAGAGAGGCAGAGTGGGAAGGTCAAGTTCTTCTGGTGGTCTTCTGCTCTCAATTCGTTAATCCACGGGAGTGATTACTCCTGGGTGTGACAATATCACCCCGGCTTTCACTTCCTCATGTCTCAAGGAAGCAGATTTTTTATTTATTTTTTTATTATAATTTTTATTTATTTTTTTACACAAACATAAGTCATTCAATAGTTGGTAAACAGTGTGGTGTTTGGGTTACATTTGTAAAAACAGTCCTTAACAATTAATTTTTATAGTCTGTATTTCATATATTAATTTTGTTTACTTTCCTCTTTCCCTAAAAACCTCCTTTTTTGCAAACATTGCGTTAATATAATTCTTATTGTTTTAATAACTGACAATTTAGTATATATTTTTTCCAATATTCCTAAAAATAATCATCATATTAATACATTTCTTTTCTTTCCATTCATTTGGATTGCCTTATCATCAATCCTGTTACAGTCCTTATTTTAGTTTATTTCTCCCACCAAATTCTGAGTATTTTTACTGGTAGCAATTAGTTACATTTACGTTGGCAGACTTGATTCTATTTTTTCCATATAAGCTATCTCACATTTTTGTGTTTCTTAAGTATTAAATATAAAAGTAAAAAGAGAGAAGAGAAAAAGAATGAGAGAAAAAAAAATAAAAAATACAAAAGAATAGAAGAAAGCAATTGTAACAGAACAAAGAAAATAACATAGTACTTAAAATATATATCTCCTAGCTTAGTAGTATTTATTTTCTTGAATTTCTAATTCTTTTTAATCATAGTTAAAAATATTTAATCTTTAAACATTCTATTCAATAAATCTAGTCATCTAATCCCTTAATTCTAATTCAAAACATTTTATATGTATTATATATATTTTTCTTGAGTTCAGTCACCTTTAAATATCTGAAATATTTCATCCTTCTTAAATGATGCTCTCTAAAGTGCCTTGGAGCTCGAAAGTTAAAATAGGAAAGAAGGAAAGGAAGACCAAAGTCTTCGTTGTGGCAAAGAAGAGTTGTGGATAGGGAAACTTCTTTGAAAATGATTGAAAGAAACAATAAAAAATGCTATATTGAGCTTCTCATTTTAAGACACTTGAATGGCAGCAGAAAGAAACCCAAGTGATATTCTTTAAAACGAACACATTTCTTTGAAATTAAGAATAAGAATGTTTTGAAATGGTTAATTGGAAATCAGCTCTAAAACCAATCACCAAGATTGTCATTACATTCCTGATTCATGTTATTATTTTAATTTATTTCTCCTCCCTTGTAGACACATGACTTTCAGTCCAACTTACCACCACAAAGGGAAAACTTATGCCGGTGATAAAGAGGCTCGCCCAACTGAACGAGCCGGCCAGGGCCAGGGCAGATGGTCTTGCATCAGGATGGAAAATCTCCACCATAACAGAGAAGATGGCACCAGCTGAAAGAAGAGACAGCCCTAGAAAGTCAAGACTCTCCCTCCAAGCTACTGAGCAGCCTTGGGTCCCTTGTGCCCCTTCCTTTAGTGCACAAAACAGCCTGCGGAGACTGCTCCTAATCTCTGTATGTCGTTCACCTAATTTAAAATATGTCATAGTTCATAGTCAGGATTCTGATCCCCACACCCTTGTGTGGACATGTTCAAGCACATAGTATTCCACTCGGCTTCTCCCCTGTCCCAAAAATCAGGGAAAGACACATCACCCCCATCACCCCTGCGTCACTATATGAGATAACAATAATTTGTTGCACAAAATCACTCCTTGGGATGGATGAGAGCAAAACTGCTTTTCCAAGATTGGTGACGGGCAGAAGCCAGGAAAAAGCCTATGTGGCAGAAAGCATGAATTCCAGGAAGAAATTAGCAGCTGGACCCCCTTTGGGGACTGAGTAGCAGCCATTTGTCATTTGCAAGATAAAGTAAGAAACAAAAAAAGTCAAGGAAATGATTGGTCACCTAGTAGAAGATGGCAAGGAGGTGATGAGCAGAAGGAAGAAAGTAGAACTGCTTAATTCATTCTTTGCATCTCTTTTTACACAAAAGGGGGGAAAACAGTCCAACCTATTAAAAACAATACTGTAAAAGTCAGAATAGGAAGGCAAGTCAAAACAGTCAAGAAGAAGATAAAGCAACACCTGTCCACCCTAGACGAGTTCATATCACCAGGACCAGTTGGATGACATCCCAGATGTCATCCAACTCGGAAGAAGGAGCTGGCAGATGTGATCTTAGAACCATTGAAAGAAATCTTTCAAAGATCCTAGACCTAGAGCATAAGAGCACTGTCAGAAAACTGGAAAAAACAGATGTGGTTCCAACATTCAAAAAAGGCAACAGTCCTTTAAACAACAGACCAGTCAGTCAGACATCAATACCTAGGAAGATCCTGGAAAAGATAATCAAGCAATGGATCTGCAACCACCTAAAAACAAGCAAGTTATTACTATAACAAGTTATTGCTAGAACATGGTTGTTAAAAACAGATCATGCCAAACAAATCTTATTGCATTCTTTGACAAACTGACTGACAAAATTAGTAGATAAGGGAAACATTATGGAACTAATATATTTGGACTTCAGTAAGCATTTGACAAAGTACACCACAGATTATATCTGGGATAGACAGTACTACCACCATATGGCTTCTAAACTGGATGACCAAATGTACTCAGCAAGTCGTCCTCAATGGAACTGCATCTACATGGAGGGAACCATGCAGTGGAATACCCCAAGGTTCTGTCTTAGGCCCACTACTCTTCAATATCTTCATAAATGCTCTAGTTGAGAGATTAGAAGGAGAACTCATTGAATATGCAGATGACACCAAACTGGGGGAAATTACTAACACTTTGGAAGACAGGCTAAAGATCCAGAAGGACCTTGAGAGATTTGAACACTGTACCAATAAGGTACATTTCAGTGGTGTGAAAAGTAAAGCCTTACACATAGGCAAGAAAAACCAAATGTAGAATAAGTGGTACCCAACTCAACAGTAGCAACTGTGAGATGGATCTAGGTGTCCTACTAGAGCACCACTGAAATATGAGCCAGTAGTATACTGCAGCTCCCCAAAAAAGCTAATGCAGTACTAGGTTGCATCAACAGAGGGATAGTTTCAAGATCACGTGAAGTGATAGTACCATTTTATACTGCACTGGTGAGACCACATTTTGAATACTGCATCAAACCACATGATGAACAACTGAGAAAACTAGGTATGTCTACTCTAACAAAAGGAAGACCTAGGGCTGATAATGAGAGCAGTTTTCCAGTACTTGAGGGGCTACAGAGAAGAGGGAGTCAACCTATTCTCCAAAGCACCAGGGCAGGACAAGATGTAATAGGTGGAAAAAGCTGTGGGTGCTCTAGTTTATCACTAGAGGTTTTCAAGAAGAGAATGAAGAGACATTTGTCCAGAATTATATAGAGTCTCCAGCCATGGGCAGGGGGTTGGACTAGAAGACTTCTAAAGTCCCTTCCAAACCTATTATTCTATGTTCTGTGTCATGGCTTCTCCGTATCTGATTTCACTATACTCACATGGACCACTTCCATAGAAAGTTATGAAGAGGAAGATGAGGGTGATGCTGCTGTATGAAATCCAGGGAGACTGATCCTAAAAGGGAGGAACAAGAGCAGGTGGGATTAAAGTGAGGGCCCACTGTCAGCAAACCAAAATTAGACCAGACATTGTCCCCTCCTGTACGATAGCTTTTGCAGCCTGTGTGTGGAGGGGACTGTTGAAATAGGAAACCCAAATTATTCAGCTTACAATGGATTTAGCTGCTGCTGTGATAGTGGTTCTAGCAATAGAAAATCTTAACAACTCTTATGGAGTATTAGCAGTCAATGTTTCTGTGAATTAGCAGACCTCCATCCCTCCCTATCATCTCATTCCTTTCAGGACAACCAACTCTGTGATTCAAAGAAAAGAAATTGCAAATATGAAGCCAGAGAAATTGCACAGCAAAAAGAAGGTATCATAATGGAAATTGTTTTCTCCTACATCAGTGGTTCTCAACCTTTCTAATGCCGTGACCCCTTAATACAGTTCCTCATGTTGTGGTGACCCCCAACCATAAAATTATTTTCGTTGCTATTTCATAACTGTAATTTTGCTACTGTTTTGAATCGTAATTTAAGAACATAATTAAAGCATTGTGATTAATTACAAAAACAATATAGCAATGCTCGCTGGAGAAGCTTACGCTTCCTTGCTCAAAAATGTTGGGAGGGAGGGAAGGAAGGAAGGAAGATTGAAGGGGAAAGGAAGGAGATGGAGAAGGAAGGAGATTGAAGGGGAAAGGAAGGAAGGAAGGAGAAAGATTGAAGGGGAAGGGATAGAGATGGATGGAAGGAAGGAGATTGAAGGGGGAAGGAAGGAAGGAAGGAAGGAAGGAAGGAAGGAAGGAAGGAGAGAGATTGAAGGGGAAGGGATGGAGATGGAGATGGAAAGAAGGAAGGAAGGAAGGAAGGAAAGAGAGATTAAAGGGGAAGGGATGGAGATGGAGATGGAAGGAAGGAAGGAAGATTGAAGGGGAAAGGAAGGAGATGGAGAAGGAAGGAGATTGAAGGGGGAAGGAGGAAAGGAAGGAAGGAAGGAAGGAGAGAGATTGAAGGGGGAAGGAAGGAAGAAAGGAAGGAGAGAGAGATTGAAGGGAAAGGGACGGAGATGGAAGGAAGGAAGATTGAAGGGGAAAGGAAGGAGATGGAGAAGGAAGGAGATTGAAGGGGGAAGGAAGGAAGGAGAGAGAGAGAGATTGAAGGGGGAAGGGATGGAGATGGAGATGGGAGGAAGGAAGATTGAAGGGGAAAGGAAGGAGATGGAGAAGGAAGGAGACTGAGGGGGAAGGAAGGAAGGAGAGATTGAAGGGGAAGAGAAGGAGATGGAAGGAAGGAAGAAGAGAGAGATTGAACAGGAAGGGATGGAGATGGAAGGAAGGAAGATTGAAGGGGAAAGGAAGGAAGGAAGGAAGGAAGGAAGGAAGGAAGGAGAGATTGAAGGGGAAGGGAAGGAGATGGATGGATGGAAGGAAGGAAGGAAGGAAGGATTGATCGATCTTTGGAGAGTCATGTTTTTCCAGATGGTGATGAACTGCAACTCCCAGCATTCCCCACTCTTCCACAATGCTTTTTAGGGCTGCTGGTGGTGGAGCACAGCCGGGCAACCAGGAGGCGTGGGGATTGGCTCGGCGCCTCAGCTCAGCTCAGCTAGCAGCAGCAGCACGTTGCCCGAGCAGGGCGGGAAGAGAGGGGGTGGTGGTGGCAAATCATGAAAGCAGCATCCACACATTCAGGGTGCAAACGCCTTGGACGGTTTGGCTCCCCCACCCCTTTATTTACTGATCTGCCACAAGCTCGTGCAAACAAGCCCCGAGGAGTTCTGAACAAGCGGTCGTTTAAAAAAAAGCTTTCAGCAATGAGGCAGAAAGGGGAACTCACTCACGGCTTTTCCCCCTTTCTCGGCGACTGGGAAGGCAGTCTCTTTCCTCTCATTTTCTCTCTTTCCTCTTTCTCTGTTTCCTCCCTCTTTCTTTCTCTCTTTCCTCTCTCTCTTTCTCTCTTTCCTGTTTCTCTTTCTCCTCCCTCTTTCTCTTTCCTCTTTCTTTTCCTCTGTTTCTCTCTCTTTCCTCTCTCTCTTTCTCTCTCTTATGGCAGTATCGTCAGAGGTCCCCACCGCCCCTGGCCTCTGCGCGTCCTCAGCTGAACGGGCAGGGAGGGGGAGCAGGATGGGAGGCAGTGGTTCTGGCAGTGGTGGCGGTAGCACGGCAGCATCATTGGGCTTCCTCACCGCTGGCCCAGCCGCCACCCCACCGCATCCTCAGCCAAAGGGGCGGGCAGGGGGGATAACTTCCGGCAAGCGAACGGGACAGATGCAGGAGGCTGGGGCTCCAGCCTCCCAGTTTGGTTTCACTTCGTCTAGCATCTCTTATAAATAAAATAAAATAAAATAAATAAATATTGGACTAAAGAGTTGATAAATAAGCCGACGAGGACATCTGCTGGCAGAAAATAAGAACTAAAGAAATTTTTAAACACAATGACCTTGAAAAAGTGTGAACAAAACAAAGTTCCGGTGTGAGATAATAAAAGTTATACTTGTTGATATTGGCTAAAGACTAAACAGATACCATTCAGGAAAATAAAAAGGAAAAGAGAACATTTTAAATATAAGAAGAGACTGGAGGAGGCAATTTTGTCTCACAATAGTGGATTCTTGATTACGCTTGGGACATAAGTCTAAGACTGTGAGCAACAAAATGAGTACATCTAATATCTCCAGACTTGCAAAGAAAACCTCTTCAGCGCCCTCTGTCGGACAAGCCAGCCTGACAACTCAGAGTTCTGTCAGCACACTGTTACAGCGTGAAAAAGCAAGTATGCCACAGGAAGAACAAACCTCTTTAAAATTAATTAACCAATTACTACAGCAAAATCATATTGAGACACAAAGCAAATTGGACAAAGTAAGCGAAGAAATTATGGATATAAAGGCACAATTAGAAGCTCAAAATAAAAAAATTACAAGAAATGAACAGAAAATCCAGGAAGTGGAACTTAAAATGCAAGACACTGATAAAAAGGTGGAGATGTTACTGCAAAAGAATGAAAGATTGGAACAATCAAATCAAGAGCTAGAACGTGCCATGGCTATAGTAGAAATGAGAGAAGCGGAATACTACTTGAGGTTTCAAAATATCCCTGAAAATACTGAAGAAAATATAGAAACGGTGATTACTGAGTTGTTGGCAGAACTTCTAAACGCAGATCAAACTGATATCCAGAATGAAATCGATCGAACCTATCGCATGAGTACAGCATATGTAAGAAAAAATAGATTATCAAGAGAAGTGCATGTGAGGTTTACAAAGAAATCAACAAGAGATGAAATATTGAGAAAAGTCAGAGAGGAACCATTACAATATAAAAATAAAGAAATTGTGATCTTAAAACAGATACCCAGGAAAGTGAGGGATACCCGGAGACACTATCATTTCTTAACTACAAAACTGATTGCTAAAAGCATAAATTTTAGATGGCTAATGCCAGAAGGCATTTTAATAAATTGGAACAATACAAGATATCGACTGGATTCAATTTGGAAAGCAGAGGACTTTGAAGAAAGAAATAGAGTAATTTTGGATGAAGGATTGCAGGAGGATAAGCAGTCAGAAGAAACAGCCCAAGGAGCAATGGCACAAACAGAACAACAGCAGGAGAAAAGTGAACAGACAGGTGAAGGAGAAGGAACTGCTAAAGAACAAAGGATTACAAGATCGACTAGGCCTAAACATAAGTAATGAAAAACAAAATGGAGGGAAAAAATGAGATTTTTTCGGTGAATGTAAATGGATTAAACTCTCCATCAAAAAGAAATAAAATTTTTAGGAAACTTCAGAAATTAAATATAGATATAATTTGTCTACAAGAGACACACATAAAAAAACAACATTATAAATTTTTGGAACACCCCAAAATGGGGAAGCTTTATTACACATCAGCACAACAAAAGAAACGAGGGGTGGCAATATACGTTAAAGAGACAATAGACTCCAAATTAATATACTCAGATGAAGAAGGAAGAATTGTTATGGTTGAAATATATCTGCATCAAAAACAAATACTGTTAGTAGCAATCTATGCTCCAAATGATAGTCAAAGACAATTTTATCAAAGATTACACAGGAAATTAATAGAAATGGAATATCAGAATATTTGTTTAATAGGAGATTTCAATGCGATAGTAGATGATATAATAGATTATAAGAGTAGTAAAACAGGAAAACTTGGAAGGAGAAAATTACCCAAGGCATTTTTTGATATGGCAGAAGAAATTGGAATTCAAGACATCTGGAGAGAAATTAACCCTCAAAATCGACAGTATACTTTTTATTCAAATAGTCACAAATCCTGGTCAAGAATTGATATGATTTGGATGACGTCTGAATTAAAGATGGATATACAGGAAATTGAGATTGAAATAGGCACATGGGCAGATCATAACCCTTTAAAAGTGACATGGAAAGGAATTAAAAAAAAAACCAAGATGGATTTTAAATCAATCTATACTAAAAGATAAAGAATTTGTAAATTTGGCCAAAAGAGAAATGGAATTTTTCTTTAAAGAAAACAAAGAAGAAGATACATCACTACAAAACGTATGGGATACAGCTAAAGCATATTTTAGAGGCATAGCTGTAATGTATATGGCAAAGAAAAACAAACAGAAAAAACAGCAATATTTATTATTAAAAGAAGAATTTAGAAAGTTAGAAATAGAATTACAAAAAAATCCACAGGAAAAGACTAGGAAAAGAGAAATGGAAATAATAAAACATAAGCTCAACCTGCTGGACTCAGAAAAATTGGCTGAACAAATAAAAAGAACAAAACAATTTTTTTTGAAAATGCCAATAAGCCAGGAAGATGGCTAGCTTATAAGCTTAAAAAGCAGAAACAGAAGAAAATAATACATAACTTAATAGATGGGAAAGGTTGTTTACAATTTAAAAAGGAAGAAATAAAAAAGATAATTAAGAATTATTATATGGAATTATATGCTAAAGAGGAGGTCGTAGAAGAGAGAATTGCTCAATATTTAGAAGAAAGTAAACTCCCAAAGATACCAGAGACATTTAAAGTTATGTTAGAAGAAAGAATAACAATGATGGAGATATTAGAGGCTATAAAGCGACAAAAGAACGGGAAAACACCAGGTCCAGACGGGCTCCCGGCGGAACTCTATAAAAATTTATAAGATATATTAAGCGAACCACTGAAAAAGGTTTGCAATGGATTATTGTTAGAGGCTAAACTTCCAAATACATGGATAGAAGCAAATATTACTTTGATACCAAAAGAAGACACAGATTTGACATATATTAAGAACTATAGACCGACTTCCGGGTGGCTCCGCTGGCGTCGCTACAGCCTCCTTGGAGGCTCCGTTCTTCTGGGTTTGTTAAGCCGCATAAACAGCGAACACCAGCCGTTTTTTGCGGTGGAAAATCCCCCCTTCGGGCAAAGAAGGGGTAAAGAGCATCAGGCTAAGGTTGAGTTCCTCTGAAATCCCCCTGGTAAAGTTATCAGGGGGCAAGAGTGAGAACTCCCTAGGAAAAAGCTTGAAGAGGCTCCTACCCAGAGACGTTCCTGTCTGTAGACAGGCTCAGACGCCGCGACCATCTCCTGCTCGAGGAAAACTTTTTAAAGAGACCTACATGCAGGCGGAGTGAATACAGGAGCCTAGTATTGCAAGTATTTCTTTATATTTTACTTCTGACCACGTATTTCTACAATCAACATAATGTATCCAAGATGGCAATCGCTTTCATTGTAAAGAGAAAGTTACCGGAAAGTGAAAGTGATTTTCCTCCCCCCCTTTTTTTTCTCTCTCAAGCGTTTGGAGCGATCGCTATGAGATGGTTCAGATTTATATTTTAAAATCTTATAAATTGTAATTAAAGAAGATAAGAGGAGTATATATTTTGGCAATATATTTTTAAAGATTTAAAAAAAAAATTCTGGATTGAACAAAATGACTACCAGACAAGCTAAGTTAGTTTCCTCAGAAATGCTTACGGTGAAAGATCTACAGGCTGCATTGTCAACAATGACTGTTAATTTGACTGAGGATTTGGAGAGAAGATTTGAAAAAAAGGTTTGATAAAATGGAGAAAAAGTTGGAGAGTAAGATTGAGGATTTGGAGAATAAGATTGAGAATCAAGGCAAAGGTGTATCTGATGAACTGGAAAAAATTAAGGCAACAATCCAGACCCATAATATGGAAATAAGAGAGGATATGGTGGAAGCTGTTAAGGGGGTCTGGGAGGGTGTTGAAGAGAAGGTTGAGGGGGTCGAGCAACAAATGAAAAGTGAATTACATGATCATGCTTTGATGGTGCAATATAATCAGATGATGTCTGCTATTAGAATTAGAGGCCTGAGGGAGGTACCTAATGAGACTCAGGATGATCTGAGAAGAATCTTTGAGGAAGCTTTGGAAAAATTTCTAAACGACGCCGTGAAAATTTTTTCGTGGCAAATTGATAGAATCCACAGAATTAATTCATGGATTGCAAGACAAAGAAATTTACCTAGAGACGTTGTTATCTATTTTGTAACAAGGAGATTCAGAAATCATGTTCTTACAATATCTTATAACAAGAAATTAAATGTTGCTGGTCAGGAGGTTGTGGTTCTGAAGGAGATTCCTCCAAAGATGTTGAGAGCTAGAAAGGAGTATGCATTTTTGGTTGCTGAGCTTAAAATACGTGTTTTACAATATAGATGGGAGGTTCCAGCTGGACTTTCATTATCTTATCAGGGTAAAAGATATTATTTGAATTCTGTTGCAAAAGCGAAAGATTTTGCTGAGAACGTGTTGAAGGCTGGTAGACCCCCATCCTCGATACCAAAAAATGCAGATTTGTCAAAAGAAGAAGGAATGGAACTTTTACAATTACAGTTTTCAGATTCACAGCCCCCTCCAGCAGCTGGAGGAGTTTCGATGCAGTTGCCCGTGCAGAGTATTGATATTTTTCAACCCCCGGAAATAGAGAAACCTAAAGATCAAAGGCAAACTAGATTAACTACCAAGCGCATGGAAGAACAAGAAAAAGAACAACAACAATTATGTACATCTGCAAGTCTGGAAGCCATGGGAGCTAGACCAAAGAAGAAAATGGCGAAAATTGATTTGGTCTTGCAAAAGCTTTCTCAATCTGGCCATGTCAAATAAATATTTGACATGGAATATTAACGGTTTAAATTCTCCTCAGAAGAGGAAAAAGATATTTCACTATTTGACTCAATGTAAAAATGATGTAATCTGCCTACAAGAAACACACATTAGATCTAGTGATCAGAAATACTTGATAAATAATAGACTAGGTTCACATTTTGTGGCAGCGGCTAAAGAGAAGAAGAATGGAATTGTTATTTATGTTAAAAATCATATAAGCGCTAAGTTAATAGAAGCAGATGTTGAAGGCAGATTTTTAGTAATTGAAATTTTAATAGATGGGAAGAAAGTTCTTCTGATGGGTATTTATGCACCAAATCAACAACAATGAAAGTTTTATAAATTAATACACAAAAAATTAACACAATTTGACTATAGGTCTTGTATTCTAATGGGAGATTGGAATGGTGTCATGGACATTAGTTTAGACAAGAGGAAAACATCTCCAATCCCTCAAACACGCTCTATGCTGCCTAAATCTTTTTTTGATATTAAGGATGATTTTGATTTGATAGATATATGGAGAGAAAGACATGGTAAAGAGCAGGAATTTACTTTCTTTTCTGATAGACATCAATCATTTTCCAGAACTGATTTTATATTAATTACAAGTGACTTTATTTCTGGGGTAAAGAAGGTAAAAATTTTGCCTAAAGTTTTATCAGATCATAACCCGGTTTTGATGGAGTTAATGGTGGGCCAGACTCCTAGAAGATCTTGGAGACTCAATGAAAACTTGTTTCAATATGACTCAAATGTGCTTGAATGTAAAAGTGCCATGAAGGAATTTTTTATGTTAAATCTTCATAAGGGTACAACAATAGAAATAGTGTGGGATGCTAGTAAAGCTTTTATGCATGGGGTTTTAATTGATATGAATAAAAGGTATAGGCGTAAACGGGAGGAAAAAAGGAAGGAATTAGAGGAGGAAATAAGAAAGAAAGAGCAACTTTTAGTAAAGAGACCAGATGATAGAAATATTAAAGAGGGGGTTAAGATTTTACAGAAACAATTTGATTTGTTGATGGCCAACCAAGTTGCCAGGAATATGCAATATGCTAAACATAACACATTTTTTAATTCTAATAAACCTGGCAGATGGTTGGCCTATACATTAAGGAAAAAACAAAAATCCCGCATTATTGATAAAATAGAATATAAAGGGAAGCTGGTATTTCAACAAGAAACTATTAAAAAAGCCTTTTTAGAATTCTACTCCAAGTTATATGCTGAAGACAAGATACAAGGGAATGAGATAGATGTTTTCTTGCAAAATGAGAATGTATTGACAATTACTAGTGAACAAAGAGATAGACTAAATAGATTAATTACATCAGATGAAATAATTTCTGTGATTAAACAATTGAAATTGGGAAAATCTCCTGGGACGAATGGCTTAACGGCAGCTTATTATAAGCATCTTCAAACGGAAATGGTGGAACCTCTTAGAGAGTTGTTTGTTAATATACAAGAGGGTGGTCAGGTTCCACCTTCATGGAAAATGGCTTATGTCTCTTTAATTCCCAAAGAGGGAAGAGATAATGTTCAACCAGAAAATTTTAGACCTATTTCATTGTTGAATACGGATTATAAGATTTTTGCAAAAATTTTGGCTAACAGATTAATGAAAGTTTTACAAACAATAATTCATTCAGATCAAACTGGTTTTTTGCAAGGGAGACAGATGAAAACTAATGTTAGACAACTTATTAATATATTAGAATATTTGGACAAGCATATCCAGGTACCTGCAGTTCTTATGTTTTTGGACGCGGAAGAAGCTTTTGATAGACTGAACTGGCTGTTTTTGGAAAAGTTAATAGTCAGGATGGGAATGGGGGATCAGTTTATTAACTCTATATTGGCTGTTTATCAGAAACAAACAGGTCAGATTATTGTGAATGGGCATTTAACAGATTCATTCAAGATAGAGAAAGGTACTAGACAGGGATGTCCTCTATCTCCATTGTTGTTTATTTTAACGTTAGAGGTTTTACTGAATAAGATAAGAGCAGTAGATGATTTAAAAGGCATACAGATTAGACAACATGATTATAAATTATGTGCTTTTGCTGATGACCTGCTTGTGACATTGTCTCAACCAAAGCAGTCAGCGCAGATTTTGACGGAGTTAATTAAAAATTATGGTAGGGTATTTGGTTTTAAATTAAACATATCTAAGACAAAGATGTTAGCTAAAAACTTAGATGGTAACTTAAAACAAGATTTGGAAAGAATAACGGGTTGTGAAATAGTTAAGAAAGTTAAATATTTAGGAATTGATATTGAAGCTTCTAACGGGAAGTTATATAAAAACAATTATGAAGTTTTGTGGAATAAGATACAAATAGAATTGGACAAATGGGCTAAATTACAATTATCTTTGTTGGGAAGGATAGCAGCAGTTAAAATGAATGTATTGCCAAAATTTTTATTTCTTTTTCAAATGCTACCTGTTGTGAGTGTCCCTAGACCAGCTTGGGAAGTGTCAGAGTATGAGGATGAGCAGCCAGGCTCCTCTGGGTGTTTTCCCCTCCCGGCAGCCGAGGAAGAGCAGCCAGGCCCCTCTGGGTATTTTCCCCTCCCGGCAGCTGAGCCAGACAGGGAGGAGATTTACAGGCAGTCTGGATCAGATTCACAAAGTGAGGGGTCAGATTTGGATCAAGAAGATAGATGGCTTGATCCGAGATTCCGAAGGTTTGATAAGCGACGGTGTCAGTTAAGTGGAAAAAGGAAGTAATGAGGGGAAGTGACGTATCGGACACTATATTAGAAGGGGACAGAGAGACTACGCCTTTGTCACGAGCAACGTTAATCAAGGAGTAGCCTGATATCTGGAACCGTGCGTTTGACTTCAGTCTTCTGATGTTTTGGAAATCTACGGGAGAATAATGAGGCCTTGGACAATGTGATAAAGAAAGAGTGAGTTAATTGGAAGGTGTGGAAGGAGCATGTGTTAATCTAAATGTAAATACATGAGACTTGGCTGTTTCTGCCAGCAAAATGCCAGCAGCGTGCTTTGAAGTGAATTCTTTTGAAATGTGTTAAATAAACCTCTTAAAGACATATTTATGTGGATTTTAATGAGCTGAGAGGGGCCAGACAGAACACTACCTATACTTAAAAAAGATGTAAATTTGGAGGAGTGGCAGAAGGGTATTAACAGATTTGTTTGGAATGGCAAGAAACCGAGGATTAAATTAAAAATTATTCAGGATATAAGGGAAAGAGGTGGTTTGAAAATGCCCAATTTTAAGTTGTATTACCATGCTGCTGTTTTAGTAGCGATAAGTGACTGGATTAATTTAACCAATGACAGAATATTGAATATTGAAGGGTACGGTTTATTATATGGTTGGCATGCATATTTGGTTTATGATAAAAAGGTGGATAGGAGCTTCAAAGAGCACCTATTGAGAAGCGCTCTGCTGCGTGTCTGGAAAAAGTATCAGTATAAATTAAATGCAAAGATTCCTCTTTGGACAGTTCCCAGACACGCAGTAGAGAATATAAATAGATCACAAGTTTTAGATGTGGTGCCTTATGAGAAACTCTTAACTAAAGAAGGGAATTTGTTAGTACTGAAATCTTTGAATATGTTAAGGGATGAAGGAATTGTTCATACTTGGTTTCTATACGTACAATTGGAGTCTAGAAGGAAAAAAGATTCTATGACGGGCCTATCTTTTACAGATGAAAATTTAATTAAACAAGTTATAGATCAAAGGCCCATGCATATCAAAAAAGTGTATAATGTATTGATAGAAATTGATTCTGAAACTGAGTTACTTAAGGATTGTATGATAAAATGGGGACAAAATTTTGGACAACCAATCATTATGGATACTTGGGAAAGGATCTGGGTGAAAAATGTAAAATTCACATAAGCGACTCATTTAAGAGAAAATTTTTATAAAATGTTTTACAGGTGGCATCTGGATCCAAAAAAATTATCATGTATGTATCCTAATTTACAAGCTAAGTGTTGGAGGTGTGATAGCACGGACGCTACTTATTTTCATGTATGGTGGACTTGTAAAAAAATTAAGGCTTTTTGGATAAAAATATGGTGGATTCTTCAAAATATCTTGAAAAAACGTATTGAATTTTTACCACAGATGTTTTTGCTTGGCATTATAAAAGACTGTACCACCATAGAGACAAACTTAATCTTGAATTTGATTACAGCAGCAAGATTGCTGGTGGGACAATATTGGAAGAAGCCAGAATTACCATCTATTGAAGAATGGATTTTGAAAGTAACAAATATGGCAGAAATGGCTAAAATCTCTGCATATTTGAAGGATTATTCAAATGAGAAATATATGTTGGACTGGAAAAGATGGATAGAATATATACAAGGGAGATACCATTTTAAGAAATTGTATTTAGCATATAATTAATTATTTATCTGTTAGGTTGTAAAATATAGTATTCTTAATAGGTTTTATATAATATTTTGGAGTAATTTCGTGGGTTTTCTTGTGTTCTTACCCTGTATTCACTCTGGGAAGTCGGGGTGGTGGTGGTTGGGGGGGGATTTATAATTTTATTATTGTAATATGTAATTCTCTTATATAAGACTAAATACGGACTGTTCTAGCGGCACCTCAGAACCACATCTGAGGAGAAGGAGGAGTTTGAGGAGTGAAGGAGAAGGGAAGTAGGGAGTTGCAGGAGGAATGAGGAGCGTGAGGGAGGTAGAGAAAGTGGGGGACAGAAGTTGAAAGGGAGGAGGTAAAGGGGGATGTGGTTGGTGGGGTGCCTTATGATACATTTATGATATATGTTCATGTTTATTATATACAATTATATTGTAATAATTATTTTTTGTTGTATTTATAATTATAAAACTAATAATAAAAAAAAATAATAAAAAAAGAACTATAGACCAATTTCTTTACTCAATGTGGATTATAAAACTTTTACTTCAATAATGGCAGAGAGACTGAAAAGATACTTAGTTGAGTTTATACACCCAGATCAAAATGGATTATACTCAGAAATAAAAGGTTATTGTATTTAGAAGGACATGATTTACAATTGGGGTGGCACGCTTTTTCATGGTATGGGAAAAATAGAGTTCATAAATATTTTCAAAATCATATTATAAGAAATGCCTTATTAACAGTATGGGAAAAAATTAAAGCTAAAATATATCTAAAAATTCCAGGGTGGTTGTCAAGGATGGAGGCATTTATACATCCAAATTTAGTGGAGTTTGAGAAAGTATGGACATATAAAGATATCTTAGATATTCATGGGAAATTAAAATCTAAACAAGAATTGGAAAATTTAGGAATTAATCTATCCTGGTGGGCACATTTACAGATATTAAATAGATACAAAAAAGATGTAAAAAGTATGGATTTTATAAGGATCAAAATGTGTTTGATAAGATTTTGTTGACCTCAGATGAGAAATTGATTAAGAAAATGTATAATTTTTTGTTAATTTTAGATATGGAAAGTGAACAAGTGAAAGAAACAATGATAAGATGGGCAAAATTTTTTGGTTATAACATAGAATTAGAAAAATGGCAAATGTTATGGGAGAGAAACTATAAATTGACAATGTCAACTTCATATAAAGAAAATCTGTATAAAATGTTTTATAGATGGCACCTTCCACCAGCAAGATTAGCAAAAATGTTTAAAAATATGTCAGATAGATGTTGGAAATGTAAGAATAATACAGGCACGTATTATCATATTTGGTGGACATGCAAGAAGGCAAAGGTTTATTGGAAAAATATACATATGTGGTTAGAAAAAATATTGGATGAACAAGTGGATTTTAAACCTGAACTTTTTTTTAGGCATTATGCCTGAAAAGACTAATAAGCAGAAATTATATTTAACTCTACATATTACCACAGCAGCAAGAATAATTTTCGCACAATATTGGAAGAATGAAGCTTTGCCATCAGAAGAAGAAATAATCAGGAAGATTTTGGAATGTGCAGAGATGGACAGATTAACCATGAGGCTGAAAGACAAAGAAGATACAGACTATTATCAAATTTGGAATTTATTTTACACTTGGTTAGAGAAAAGAAGCAAGGATTAGGAATTGAACATGTATTAGTTTAGCAAATTTCAGACAACTTGTTGATTGGAAAAATTAACATATATGGGGAAAAAATTAATAAAAAAGATTGAAAAAAAATTAAAAAAAACACAAAGGGGCGGGCAGGGGGAGCAGGACAGGAGGCAGCGGCTCCGGTGGCAGCACGGCAGCATCAATGGGGTTCCTCACCACCGCCGCTGCCGCCGCCGCCACCCCCCGGCCCGCCCGCCACATCCTCAGACAAATGGGCGGGGAGGGGAAGCAGGACGGGAGGCAGCGGGTCCGGCGGCAGCAACAGGGCAGCATTGTTAGGGTCCCTACCATCCCCGGCCCGGTCGCTGCCCCCGCTGGGACTCCGCACTGCCTGGCCTCACCCACCGCCCATCGATTGAGCTGCAGTGGAGGCAGCGCCCGCCCAAGCCGCCTGGGAGGGCAGCAGGAGAAAGGAGAGGAGGAGGACGAGGAAGTAGTCACCCTAGCTGGGACTCTGCGCTGCCCGGCCTCGCCCTTCGCCCATCCAATGGAGCCGCGGTGGGACCTGGTGCTGCATGGCCCCTACCAGCCCCTCTGCCAGCCCGACTGCTCCCCCCAGGCACCCCTCTGTTGCTTTGGGGGCAGCAAGAGGAAGAAGGGGACGAGGAAGGGGAGGACAAGGAAGCCGCCGCCAGCGCCGGGCCCCAGGAGGCGGCTCTCCTCTCCTACCTTTGCTGAATCTCCTTCTTCCTTCCCAGCAGCCTGGATTCCGGCACACCTTCCTGGCCAGCAGGTCCAATGGTCGGTCTGGCTGGGGATCGCAGGGGGAGGTCTCCCTTGGGCCGCGGCTTTCCGGAGGGCTGGCCCGCTCAGCGGAGCCTCCAGCGGGCCGCTCCCAGCAGGGATCCCGGGGCTTCCCCGGGCGGCTCCAAGCCATGAGGCCCTGGCCGCGCTTCTCCCAGGGGGTGGGGCACCCGGGCACAGAGCCAATCAGGAGCCCTGCAGGAGGTAAGTCCGCCTGAGAGAGAGAGAGAGAGAAGGGAAGCGAAAGTGCCTTTCTCTCTCTCTCTCTCTGCAAATGGCGGAGGAGGCCATGTGAAGCGGAGTCTCGGTTCCTAAGACCATCAGAAATGTGTGTTTTCTGATGGTCTTAGGTGACCCCTGTGAAAGGGTCATTCGACCCCCAAAGGGGTCACGACCCACAGGTTGAGAACCGCTGTCCTACATGCTTATGGAGATTCTCAGTTGTCCAGCTCATAGTTGTCCCAAAGTTTTTATGCTGCAGTATATGTTTCTGGGCCTTTCTCACCTTTCTTTCATCCTGTACAGACACCACCTCATTCATTGATAAGTTCAACTTTATCTCCTCTTTCTTTTTCAGAATCTCATCAACTCCATCCTAACAATCATTTTTTCAGGCTTCTCTTCATTTCTCCTTCATACAAGGGCAATTCGGAAATAAATCTCTGTTTGGTTATCAATGACAGACTTTTATTATATACATTAGAAAACTACAACATTACATTACTTTTTGACATAATCGCCATTCAAACTGAGGCACTTGTCGTAACGTCTTACAAGGTTTGAAATTCTTATCGTGAACCAACACCACACTGGAAGTCATCAGGCCCCGACACTTGTTTTAGATGGCTCATCTGAGTTTTTGTAATGCTTCACAGTAGATGTCCGAACTGATAATCAAACCACGCTCCATGAACTTCACTAACCGTACTCCTTTGGCATCTTCACATTTGGCGGGATTTTCTATGGCACTACTTCCTGTGTGGTGTTGATTCACGATAATGCTTGCTCTCACACCACTAGACATTCCCAAGAACTTTTGAAGCAGTTCTGTTTTGTCTTTGATCACCTCCCCCATACCCAGATGTGGCACTGAGTGACTACAACTAAGGAATTTCAAACCTTGTAAGACGTTATGACAAGTGCCTCAGTTTGAATGGCGATTATGTCAAAAAGTCATGTTGTAGTTTTTTAATGTGTATAATAAAAGTTCTGTATCTGCGAGTGTATGTCATTGATAACCAAACGGAGGTTTATTTCCAAATTGCCCTCATATATTTGTGTTGCAATCCAATTCCTCGTTTATCTTAACACACATTCTGTTGTATTCCACCTGATTCCTTCTACACTCATTCATGCTTGGCTGTATCTCTTCTTGTATTTCCATTATGACTGCTTTGAACTTTTTAAAAATTTTCTCCTAATATACCCGGTTCTCACCCCCTTTTAATAACATGGAGAGAACACGCTTTTATCTCACTCATCAAGCAATTCCATATTTCTGGAAAATGTACCATAATGTAAACCTAAGTCACTTTATCATATACTTCTCTAAGGTATAATAATCTTTCTGTCTCTCTGTACAAGGAGAGCTACGTTACTCTATGAAGCTAAAAAATTACATTTTCAGACTAGCAAATTTGATTGACAGACATAAGTTTTTGTAAGCTTTCTTTGTCCTATTCACACATTTTTTCAGGTCTGCATAGCCCATTCCCCAGTTTTAAGCTGCCCTCCACTCCCCAAATTTGTTTCTGGTCAGAAATCTGATGAAGGTCTTTCTGAGGACACATAACAGAGTGATTCCTTGCCATTTCTGCACTCATTTGTCTGTTTTCTCTTTCTACCAGAGAAAAGGAACTGCCAGAGAAAAGGAATTGCAGACTTCATCCATGCCAGTTGCATAAGCTATGCCATAAGTGACCCATAATCATAATTTATCTTTTCTCCAATCTTGATCTGTAGCCTTATCATTTTTCTCAGCATTTCACCACATTGATGGCTTCTTTTTCATCTATTCTTCCTTGGACGCTTCACAGCCTTTGCTTCAATTCCACTCCTCAAATAACCCCATCATTTCCAATCAGATCTGAAAAATATGCTTCCCGTCCCAAACCAGTTCCTTGCCTTTATGCACTCCTTTCACTCCTTGTTTAGTAATGAAGATACAGATCAAATATGGATACCTATTAATTCATTAATTATATACCAAAATATGGGGAAATTGCAGATTAAGGAAGCCTCCAGACTTCAGACTTGGAGTTTATGCCACTGTCAGAATCCAATTATATTTCATCTCTAGTTATCGACTATGGAAAACCCCATTTCTGCCCTCTCTGGATTCTGTCATATGACGAAGAGGAAGGTTCTTTTGGCTTAGCTGGAGACTTTCCGGATTTGCTGGCTGGAGATCTGTCTGGGCTGTGCTGGGGGGCTTTTGAGCGGCATTCTACAACCGATGCCCTTCTCTCCCGCACTTGAAACACCCCATTTGCTTCTTGGCCCTAGCCGATGGTTTCACTGGTTCGCGTGTCAACTCAGGTGGTGAGCGGCTCCCTTGTTTCCCTACTGGTTCCACTGAGAAAAGGCGCTTTATTGGTTCTCTCCCACAGCGAGCTGGATTGCCTGTTTGAACTGACCAGATGGAAGTTGGGGTGGAGTTTCAATTGTTCCTTTAACCTATTGATTCAGGTGGAAAAACCTCAGATCCTGCCTAGCTCTCCTGCTGTCTGTACCTGCCATTAAAAGTTCCTGTTTCAAGAGTTCTGCTTTCTTGGTAAGAGAAGGGAGGCAGGTCCTTACAAATCTTTTAAATTGTTAATGCATTTCCATCTATTTATTTTGATAATCAGCAGATGACAAGACTAAAAAATTAAATGGTTCCGCCCCAGATGCCTGATGGACCCTATTGGCTTTCAAAGGGTGCTTGGGGAATTGCTGGATTTGCTTGTACACAGTTCGGCGGAGTCCCTAGTGATGGCCTGGAATATGGCCACTACGTGGGCTCTAGACCGGATTGCGCCGTTGCGACCTCTCTGTGATAGCAGACCCAAGAGATCTCCTTGGTTTACCGAGGAACTCAGGGGGATAAAGCACCAGAAGAGATGTTTAGAGAAGCAATGGAGGGAAAGCAGATCCGAATCTGATCAAACCAAATTGAGAACTTATATTAAGACCTATTTGGAAGCGATCACTACGGCAAGATCTCAGTATCTTTCCGCATTGATCGCGTCTGCGGAATCTCGTCCGGCTGCCCTGTTTAGGGTGACTCGCTCTCTCCTTGATATGGGGAGGAGGGAGGAACCTTTGCAGGGCAATGCCGAAGAATTTAACACCTTTTTCGCAGACAAGGTCTCTCAGATCCGGACTGACTTGGACTCCAATTGGAATGCAGTGTCGGCTGACAATGAGTCAGTCGAGATGACAGAGGCCCGTCTTAGTCCTGTTGTATGGGATGAGTTTGACCTGGTAACTCCTGATGATGTGGACAAGGCCATTGGAGCTGTGAGTTCTGCCACCTGTTTATTGGATCCGTGCCCCTCCTGGCTGGTTTCGGCTAGCAGGGAGGTGACACGGAGCTGGGTCCAGGCTGTTGCTAACGCTTCATTGAGGGAGGGGTCCTTTCTGGCTCCCTTAAAGGAGGCACTTGTGTGCCCCCTCCTCAAGAAGCCTTCCCTGGACCCGGCAGCTTTAAATAATTATCGTCCAGTCTCCAACCTTCCCTTTTTGGGGAAGGTTGTTGAGAAGGTGGTGGCATTCCAACTCCAACGGTCCTTGAATGAAGCTGATTATCTGGGCCCTCAGCAGTCTGGGTTCAGGTCCAGTTACAGCACGGCTGTGGCGAGGGGAGCATTCGCCCAGGTTCGCCTGGTGCGCCAGTTGCAGCCCTATTTGGACCGGGAGTCACTCCTCACAGTCACCCATGCCCTTGTCACCTCGAGATTCGACTACTGTAATGCTCTCTACATGGGGCAACCTTTGAAGAATGTCCGGAGACTAAAAGTAGTCCAGAATGCGGCCGCGCGAGCTGTCTTGGGTCTCCCAAGACATGCTCATATCACTCCAGCTCTCCGTGAGCTGCACTGGCTACCAATTGGTCTTCGAACACAATTCAAAGTGTTGGTTATGACCTATAAAGCCCTTTATGGCAATGGACCAGGATACTTGCGGGACCGTCTTCTGCCTCATGAATCCCAGCGACCGGTTAGGGCGCATAGGGTTGGCCTCCTATGAGTCCCGTCTGTTAAACAATGCCATCTGGTGGGGCCTAGGGCAAGGGCCTTCTCCGTTGCTGCCCCAGCTCTCTGGAACCAGCTTCCCTCAGAGGTTCGTACTGCTTCCTCCCTCCTAGCTTTCCGGAAAGTGCTGAAGACACATCTATGCCGACAGGCTTGGGGCATATGAGCTGTGCCCTGTGCCCTAAGCTGTGCCCTAAGCTGTGCCCCCTGGGCCCTAAGAGTGTCCCTCCATCAGCGACTGCGAGCTGATTGTGTTTGTATGTGGTATGAATGTGGATAATTTTAAAATTTTTGTTGTATTCTTGCTGTGAGCCGCCCTGAATATAAATAAATAAATAAATAAATAAATAAATAAATAAAGACTATACAAACACACACACACACACACACACACACAAAACAGTGTTAGTATAATTAAAATTTAGATAAAAAATAAACATTAAAATGAAAAAACTAGTATCTGTTGAGTAAAAACCTTTGTGGCATTTTGTGGCGAGTGGGACAATAAACAGAAGCACTTCTGATACTGTGGTTAGAGAAATGTGAATTAAAATGAAAGAATTGCCCAAAAGATATTGATCCACAGAGCCAGGAATTAGCCAGGTGGGACTTGCTTACCTGGAGAGACAGAGTGAAGACGAGGAGAGCCAATGTGAGGGCCATCATCCCAAACCCGCCCCACAGCAGAACTCTCCGGCCTAGGCGGTCAATGATGGAGCTCTGAGGGCAAAAGAGATGGTCACTCCAAACAGAAGCTCACCCCAAAGGACCCTGACAGGCCATATGCGCACTTGCGCAGGAGGAGGCGAGTGAGCCTGGTCTGACTTTGTTGCCACCTTCTGCCTTGACTTCTGATTGACAGACATCCATCTGGAAGAGAGGATGCCAACCCACCAGGGCCTCAATCCAGCTGCTGCCACCTGACTTGTCTCCCTCTGTTGTAATATGTTGTGATGCATGAGGCTTGGAGAGGCTTGGGACAAAGACTGTACCATGTGACTTTACCATGCTGTTTTGGAGCAACAGGAAATGGAGGTGGAGCCAAGAGATGGAGTCCATTGCCCACAGCAGAGCCACAGGCCATGTGCTTTGGAACAAAAGACAAAGGCCATATGGCCTTGGGACAGGAAATATGGGGCTAATAGGTGGATGGACGTTGTACCAAGATTTGAATCCATTGGCCACAGGGTGGCCCTGCCAGTGTAGCCTTGTCATTGGCTGAAGAAATAACATTGTCATTGGCTGTTTGTAACCATGTGATGCATTGTGTAACCGCCCACTGTAACAGTTAATAAAAAGGGGAGGCAGCCTTTTGTCACTAGTTGCTTCACCCAGAGAAATGTGATTAGCATGTGTCTCTTAATTCGGCTATCGTGAAGGACCCCGCCATTAATTGGGGCGCAATGAGGTGCCCCAAACCTGAATTGAAGTGGCCTGCGCAGGGCCTGACTTCAAGTCACAACATATTACAACATCCCTCGGGAGGCTGCTTGCCTGGCCCTTTTTCTTTGCAACTGATGGTGCAAAATGAGTGAGCAACTCATCTGTACTTACGCACAGGAGCACAGAGGCAAATTCGCAGAGACCAATGCCCAGAGTGACATAAGGGATGACCAGCTCTTCCAGCCTGGCAGTGCGGAAAACTTCAAAAGCATAGAAGTATATCTGGAAGGCAGAGCAAGGGGAATCATGGACTGCAGGTTTTCAAGATGAAGGTTTTATATATATAGTGGACAAGAGCTGCAGACTTTCAAGCTCCATTGTTGCATTTTGTGCTTGTTTTTAGCTTTTTTTTTTTAAAAAATGTGTTATTTATAAATTGTCTTCGCAACAAGAGGCTTCCCATTGTCATTATTATCATCAAGTCTTCCCTTTAGGGTGGCAGTTGTCTCATGTTGCTGAATGGCAAAGCTTTTCCTCAGGGCTGGTTTTCCTTTTCCTTTTGGCAAACTGTTCATTACAATATAAAAGTTGAACATGCCTGAACTCAGAAGTTAGACAGTCACAGCCTACAAGCTTCCCCACCAGAGCTCTAGAAAATCAATATGTACCCCGAGAAGTCCAAATTAAGTCCTCTCTTCCTACTCACTCTGCCCCCATCTTAAATAGCTACCTATTTTTGTCTCTATCACTTAAGTGTGTATGTGGGGGTGGGATGACCTCCCCAGAACTGTCTTTCTTGGTTTTCTAACCCCTTTGGGGCCTTTTGGTCTGAGGCATTTAGTGGAATTGTCAAGCAGATGAGACCAGGCTGTGGGACAACTTCCATTGGAAAGGATTGGTCTCAACCAGCCCATCTCTTATTATAAGCACCTAATGGGTGGTGGCCAAAGTCTGGTTTATTACTCCCTAACTGTAACCCTAAACCAGCAGCATCTGTGATGCCTTTATCAACTTTGATATAGAGATACAAAAATAGTAACTCCAAAGAATATATGTACTTTTCTGAAAGTCACAGAATCTTCTCAATAATAGATAAGTTTTGGATTTATTAGGTACCAATAAAATGGAGATACTATCAAAACTTTTTTCAGGTTAATATGGAAGAGGAAGGGTAGAACTTATAGATGGAGGCTAAAAAATGTTTGGGATTAATTTAAATAAAGGCATGGAAATAAGGACACTGTGAAATGCAAGTAAGCCTTTAGGAGATGACAATTTGTACAGCAAAATGGTAAATTGAAAAGACAAAGAGAAGTATTTAAAAGGGAATAAAAATAAAATAGGAGGAATCAAAGAGGCATCCAGGAAGAAAAAGTATCTTAAAAAAAAAACCTTTCACAAACTTTCCATGTTAACAATTAAAGAAATGGAACTAAAAATGTAATTTGCAAAATTTTAAGAAAGTAAATAAGCTGGGAAAATGGCTAACTTATAAACTGAGAAAAAAGTGAGAAGAAAATTATCTTAAAATTACAAAATGGGAATGTTATGGTTATGATAATGCTATGGTTATGATAATGCAAATATGTAAACAAGGGGCTCAGTAGCTCAGCAGTTAAAGATGCTGAGCTAGTTAGCTGGGAAGCTCATAGCCCAGGTTTGAGATCTGAGCACCGCATGATGGGGGGGTCCTGTTCTTGCCCCAGCTCTTGTCCATCTAGCAGTTCAAAAGCACCCAAATGTGAGTGAATAAAAAGATACCATTTTGATAGGAAGGTAACAGCGTTCCATGTGTATAGTCATGCTGGCCACATGACCCCAAATGGGTCACCAGAAAAGGCTGACTCCCTCAGCTAAGAAACAGAGATGACCACCTCCCTTTAGAGTTGGAAATAACTGAACAAGGGAAACCTTTACCTTTACCTTTAAATATGCAAATAATGTTCTATCAGTATTACACAAAACTTTAGACAGAAGAAATTCCCCCGGCAAAAATAAATATTTAAATATTTACCAAAGTTAATGACTAAAGCAGCTGATGAATGGACCTATAATAATAATAAATGAAATCTATGAAAAAAGTCTGGGAAAGCTCCTGGCCAGAAGGATTGCCAGCTTCCTATTACAAATATTTTGAAAATCAACTATTACAATCTCTTTAAAAAATGACAAATTCAATTCTAGATAGAGGAAGGATACAAGAAACTTGGACAGATGCAAATATAGCACTAATTCTTAAAGAAGGTCAAGACCTGATCTTATTTTTTAAAAAATACCATCTTATTACCATCAATAAAGAACTAGACAACCCATGCACCTTTAGGTCATTGTTTGGTTCAAGGATTAAATATCACTATAATAAGAGTTAGGGACAAAAACTAATTTGAAAAGGATGTGTGAAAATATATTGATCTGAAATAGGTTTTGGGGGTCTTTGGTTAGAAATGGAAATACAAGAAATTTAGTAACTGTCCTTGGTCCAGTTGAATGCCAAATTGCACAATTCCTCTCTTCCTTCTTAATATCACTGTCTTTGTATGGAGCGCAAAGAGGAAGGCACAATCCTGTTGGTCTTGTCTACAAATAGCAACATCAAAAAAGGGAACGAAAAGTCACTTTCTTAGCTGATTCCAAATAGTATTCTACTCAACTGCACTCAGGCCACAGAGCTGCAAACTTGTGACCAGCAGAATGGCGATAAGCAATGGCCATCGCAAGCTGCGCTGCTTCATCACTTCCCAGATACTCAGGTTCTTGGAGCCAGCAATAGTCATCTCTTTCAGTGCCTCCTCGATTTCCATTTGCTGATGTATTTCACCCCAGAGGTCTTTCATTGCTGGGAAGGAGAGAAGAACAATTCAAATGTTCATCCCCACCACCCCAAAAAATCACATTTAGCTGAGCCAATAAGAGAAATTTCTGTACTCATTTTTCACCCAACTAGGCAACGATGCCCCCTCCCCATTAGGGAAATTTAGGGTAAGAGATGAGTAGCTGAGCTGGAGGATAGGGTTAAATGTGTCATCCATTTGGAATCATTGCACAGCCACAAGAGACCCAAGTTCAGTCCCCCCCCCCGTGAATTCCATTTATCTTTATCTAGCGCCAATTTGTCTTGGCCATTAGTAGATCAGATATTTGTGTATAGGTAGCTGAATAAACTCCTGTTTCAGGTTTCCTGTGCCTGACATTTATAGAAATTGGAATTGATTTTTGAAATAGCATCATACTGGATGATTGGATTTTTTTTAAAAAAGCACACTTTATATGCTGTTGCATTTGTTGAGATTTTGCACACCCTACAGTATTAATCAGATTAAAAACAAAACAAAACGTCAAAACCATGACAAAATTTTAAAGAAAACTTCCTTGTACTATTTGTAACTATATAATCATCTGGCAAGTAGAGCTATACATTTGATACTGTGCCAAAATGGGTTTCATGTCATTCATGATAGGCCTCTTAGTTTCCAGCAGATTCACTCGCTTATCTTAAGCAATTTTGACAAACCCTGGATAGGAAGGTCCCAAAAAACTAGAGGAGAACAAATATTGCCTCAATTTTCAAAAGGAGAAGAGAAAACTACAGAGATTGGTCAGGGAGTCATCAGGAATCAATGCTAACTTGAAGGCATCCAAAAAACAAAACAAAATCACCATCAAGCTCCGCTAAGGTCACTTTCACAATTGCAAAATCTATATTTATTTATTTATTTATTTATTTATTTATTTATTTATTTATTTATTTATTTATTTATTTATTTATTAAATTTCTATGCCGCCCTATTCCGGGAACTCAGGGCGGCTTACAGCATAAATAGAAATCCAATAAAAACTAAACTGTACATATATAAAAATATAAAAAAGAAGAACCCCTAAATTAAGAACCATTCATTCAACAAACGTACACACAGACATACACTGGCTAGGGGCAAGATGTCAACCGCCCCAGGCCTGCCGGCAGAGATGGGTCTTTAGTAGTTTACGAAAGGCGGAGAGGGTGGGGGCGATACGGATCTCCGGGGGGAGTTGATTCCAGAGGGCCGGGGCCGCAACAGAAAAGGCCCTTCCCCTAGGCCCCGCCAGGCGACACTGTCTGGCCGACGGGACCTGGAGAAGGCCGACTCTGTGGGCCCTAACCGGTCGCTGGGTTTCGTGAGGCAGCAGGCGGTCCCGTAAGTAACCTGGTCCGATGCCATGTAGGGCTTTATAGGTCATAACCAACACTTTGAATTGCGTTCGGAGACCAATAGGCAGCCAATGCAGCTCACGGAGTGATGCTGAGATGTGGGCATTTCTGGGCAGGCCCAACACTGCTCGCGCGGCTGCATTCTGCATTACCTGAAGTCTCCGAACGTTTTTCAAAGGTAGCCCCATGTAGAGAGCATTGCAGTAGTCGAGCCTCGAGGTGATAAGGGCATGAGTGACTGTGAGCAGAGACTCCCGGTCCAAATAGGGCCGCAACTGGTGCACCAGGCGAACCTGGGCAAATGTCCTCCTCGCCACAGCCGACAAATGATGTTCCAAGTTTAGCTGTGGGTCGAGGAGGACGCCCAAGTTGCGGACCTTCTCCGAGGGGGTCAAAAGCTCCCCCCCCAGGCTGATGGACGGATAGATTGAATTATCTTTGGGAGGCAGAACCCATAGCCACTCCGTCTTGTCGGGGTTGAGTTTGAGCCTGTTGGCACCCATCCAAACCCTAACAGCCTCCAGACATCGGCACATCACTTCCGCTGCTTCACTGAAATGACACGGGGTGGAGATGTAAAGCTGGGTATCATCAGCATACTGATGATATCTCACCCCGTGTTGTCGGATGATCTCACCCAGTGGTTTCATGTAGATATTAAACAGCAGAGGGGAGAGGACCGACCCCTGAGGGACCCCACAAGGGAGGAACCTAGGGGTCGACCTCTGACCCCCCGCCAACACCGACTGTGACCGACCAGTGAGGTAGGAGGTGAACCACTGCAAAACAGTGCCCCCAACCCCCAACCCCCCAGTCGGTGCAGAAGGATACCATGGTCAATGGTATCGAAAGCCGCTGAGAGGTCAAGTAGCACCAGGATAGTGGAAAATCCCCTATCCCGGGCCCGCCAGAGATCATCCGTCAGCGCGACCAAAGCAGTTTCCGTGGAGTAGCCGAGCCTGAATCCTGACTGTTGAGGGCCCAGATAATCGGCCTCATCCAAGGACCGCTGGAGCTGGAGTGACACCACCTTCTCAACAACCTTCCCTATAAAGGGAAGATTGGAGACAGGACGGTAGTTGTTTAATACAGCTGGGTCCAGGGAAGGCTTCTTGAGGAGGGGGCGCACAATTGCCTCCTTGCAGGGAGCCGGAAAGGACCCCTCCCTCAAAGAAGCGTTAACAATCTCCTGAACCCAGCCCCGCGTCACCTCCCTGCTTGCCGAAACCAGCCAGGAGGGGCACGGGTCCAATAAACAGGTGGCGGAGCTCACAGCTCCAATGGCCTTGTCGACTTCATCGGGTGCCACCGGGTCAAACTCTGTCCACACAACAGGATCAAGACGAGTCCCTGTCATCTCGACTGAATCATTATCAGCCGACACTGCATTCCAATTGGAGTCAAGGTCCATCCGAATCTGGGCGATTTTATCCGCAAAAAACTTATTAAAGTCCTCAGCACTACCCTGCAAGGGTGCATCAACCCCCCCCTGATTAAGGAGGGAGCGAGTTACCCTAAACAGGGCGGCTGGGCGGGATTCCGCAGATGCAATCAAGGCGGAATGATACGCGCATCTTGCCGCCTTGAGCGCCACCTGATAAGTCTTGATATAAGATCTTAAAAGTGTTCGGTCAGATACGGATTTACTTTTCCTCCATCGCTTCTCTAGACGTCTCTTCTGGCGCTTCATCCCCCTGAGTTCCTCAGTGAACCAAGGAGATCTCCTGGGTCTGCTACCACAGAGAGGTCACAGCGGCGCGATCCGGTCAAGAGCCCCCTTCGCAGCCATATTCCAGGCCGTAACCAGGGACTCTGCCGAACCGAGAATGAGAGAATCCGGTATTTCCCCAAGCGTCCTCTGAAAACTCTCTGGGTCCATCAGACGTCTGGGGCGGAACCACCTAATCGGTTCCGCCTCCCTGCAGGGGAGGATTGGAGCCTTGAAAACAAGCCGTAACAGAAAATGGTCTGACCATGACATAGGCAAGATATCTAAGCCCCTTAAATTCAGATCATTACTCAACTGTTCTGAGAGGAATACCATGTCGGGAGTGTGTCCCCTCTCGTGAGTCGGTCCCTGAACTACTTGAGTCAGGTTCATGGTTGCCATGGTGGCCATGAACTCCTGCGCCAACCCAGAGGATCCGCCGAGCGATGGAAGGTTTAAGTCCCCCAAGACAATAAGCCTGGGAAACTCAACCGCCAGCCCAGCAACCCCCTCAAGTAGCGCAGGCAGGGCTGTTGACACGCAGCTGGGAGGCAGGTACGTGAGCAACAAGCCCACCTGAACCCCTAGGTCCAACTTCACAAGGAGCAACTCACAACCCGCAATCTCAGAAACAGCGAGCCTGCGTAGGCTAAAAGTCTTCTTGGCTATAATAGCCACTCCTCCCCCCCTTCCCTGGGGTCGTGGCTGGTGCCATACCTGAAACCCGGCTGGACACATCTCAGAGAGAGGAACTCCTCCCTCCGTGCCCAGCCAGGTCTCGGTAACACATGCGAGGTCAGCCTCCTCATCTAGGAGAAGATCATGGATGAGGGGAGCTTTATTTACAACCGACCTGGCATTGAGCAGCAACAACCTGAGCCCAGGGTCCGGATTTCGCCCATTACCAGTACTTCGGGTTGAACTCACAGGGTCGGAGCAAGGGATCGCTTTTAGACAGCGAGCTCTTGTTCCCCGAGAATGGCCTACCCTATGGCTCCCCCCATATCTGCCTCTCCCCAGCAAGACCGGTATACTTTGGCCCTCTATCACCCCAGAGCCAGCGTCTCCCCTCCCCTCCGCCTCTGCCATGCCAGGCAGGCTAGCCAGTTCATCACATTCATTCCACTCAGCCACAACTTCATCCATAAGACCAATTTATCCCTCCCACTCTTTAAACTAAACACATTAAAAACAATAAACTAACCATCCATTCAACCCGATTCTTTCCACTAACATCAGTCCCCCCCATCATTCATAGCATCTAACAATTAATTAAAATAGTATTAAACAATTTAAATATTTAAAATTTAAAATTTATACAAACAATAGCTAACAAACAATTGCTCTGGATGGATACCCAGTCAGGATCAAGAGCTTTCTAAAACCATTATACTAACCAAAATAATTATACTAACAATAACAATGATTGTGGAACCCAACGTCCCAAAGATAGAGATAAGGCCTTCATATAAGTTCAACATAATGGCAGCAGCAACAAAGGCCTCACCCACAGGTCTTACAATTTAGGGAAAAACATCCAGCGACGGAGCAGGCCCGTTAGCCACAATAACCACTTCCACAATTCCACAACAAGTCTGGGCTTGTTGCTGGTTTACTGGCCCGGCTGCTGCTGCTGCCGCTGCTGCCGCTGCTGCCGCTGCTGCCGCTGCTGCCGCCGCTGCCGCTGCTGCCACTGCTGCCGCTGCTGCTGCTACCGGACTGCTGCCCGTTGTAAACCAGGGCTTATTGCTGGTCTACTAGCCCGGCTGCTGCTGCTGCTGCTGCCTGTTATAAGTCAGGGCTTGTTGCTGGTTTACTGGTTTACTGGTTTGCTGGTCTACTGGCCCGGCTGGTTTACTGGCCCGGCTGGTTTACTGGTTTGCTGGTTTACTGGCCCGGCTGCTGCTGCTGCCACTGCTGCCGCTGCCACTGCCGCCGCTGCCGCCGTTACAGCTTCTTTCAGTTTCCTTTCTAATCCGTTTGGTCAACATCTGTGGCAGAGATGAACCTTTTTTTCCCTTTCCTTTTTGCTGTGTCATTTCTTCATTGCCTTAAGAATCTTGGTTAAAATGCTGTAGCAGCAACAACTGCTGACCATTGGATGGCAGCAAAGAGTTAGAGTTTGCTCTCTGCTGCCATTTAGTGGTCATCTGGATTTTTGTAACTCCAAAAGATTAGCTCTAGTTCTAGCTGTGTGGCAAAAAAATCAGATTTTTTTTAGATTAATGGACTCAATCACCTTGATGTACAGAGATATAAAGAATTTGGCTTTTTGCACGGCAGTCTGTTAATGTTATTAGGACAATTCTCACAGATTTGGCCTCATGCTTTCTTTCCAGCATCTGGCAGTCCCAAACACCCCCTCCTCCTTTTTGTTTCTAGCAGAAGATGCTGTTATTTATTTCCTGCCCCCACCCTTAACCCAGGTCTCCAATTTCATTTGCAGAGCCCCATTGCTCCAAACACTGAGGCATTTTCAATACTAAAATTATTACAAAAATACAACAATCTTTCATACTTTCTATTTTATCCAAGGGGTCAGAGGGGCAAACAGGAATTGCTTTGCAGCCCCCTCTTTCTGAATCACTGGCATCCATTGCCATCAATGGGGATTTTTTCTTTCCTGAAAAGCATTCCTGACAAACACTTTCAACTTTCCTCCTTAAAAACAGTCAAGTTTGAGAAAAAAATTAAGGGAGTTGCTGTTCATAAACTACAACAGCCCCCATAGGAAAAGCAAGTTAGCAATCATCATAATTTTTGATCTCATCACCCAAATCCCAAATCCTTCCCTCTCTCTTCATGGCTTCACTGAATCATAGGTCCCTTTTGTGCTTCTTTAAAGCAATTCCTGTCTCTCTGAGTCCTTCTTGTGCCAGAACTGAAGGCAGAAGCTAAGGTGTCAGTCATGCAAAATAAAGTGAACCATTACTTTTCTTCTTCAAAACTCTTTGGATGCAACCAACAATTCTATTTGCCTTTTTACAGCATGATCACAGTGATGATTCTTAATAATTTTGATCAACAACTGTTAATTGTATTCCACAATATTTTATTAACATTATTACCAAGCAAGACATACCCCAAGACTGTGTATCTGATTTTTGTTTCCTAAGTAAAACCTATTTGTCTCTACTCAGTTTCATGCATGTTTTGTTGATTTCCATGAATAGGAAGAAATTCAAGACAATGTGTTGACAGTACAGTAATAAGCAGTCCAAGTGAGAAGAAAGCAAACATAAGGAAAGCAGGGCTGCCCGAGAGTCCTTCCAGTCAACCCACCAACTGGGGCTGCTGAAGGACCCCAATGTTCATGGTCGCCACTGAAAGGCTATAGCTCAGGGGTCTTCAAACTTGGCCCTTTTATGACTTGAGGACTTCAACTCCCAGAATTCTTCAGCCAGGCGTTACATTTCCACCCCCTTTTCCTCATGGCCGGCAGAAGGGAGACTTCAGAGAGTAGTAGATGAAAGGTGATGGGCCATATTGTTATGGTCAGTCCTCTTGGTGAGATCCACATTCAGTCCCTTTGAGGTTTTAATGAAGGAAGTGAGAGCCATAAAACCCCTTTGCTCATCCCCCTTCCCCTTTGTAGTATGACAGAATCCAGAGAGGGCAGAAATGGAGTTTTCCATAGTCGATAACTAGAAATGAAATATAATTGGATTCTGACATCCTGCCCCCTTAAAAATAAGATAGATCCACCTGAAAGAAAACAAAACAGGTATACAAGTTAGTCAGGCTTGTTAGGATACTCTGTGTATCCTTCTTTAATAGCTTCGGGGCTCTGACATGACGTTTATGGACCCACTCATTTTGTGAGGCAGGGAGGTGTTTCCATGCTACTAAATATTGAGTTGCTCCATGGTATCTCCTAGAATCTAGGATTTCCTTTATCTCAAAGTGTTGTTCACCCTCCACCATGATTGGAGGTGGTGGGGGGGATTTTTGGCCCTAAAGGTGACTGATGCTGTCTTTTCAGCAAGCTGCAATGAAAAATTGGGTGTATTTGCCTGAGATTTTTGGGTAATTCTAATTCTACTTTATGATTCTTTTAATTGGAAAAGGCCCTATATATTCTGATCCAAGTTTTTTACAGGGCTGTAGGGATTTTAGGTATTTTGTAGATAAGTATACCATTTCTCCTATAATGAATGGTGTAGGCTCAACCCTTTTTTATTGGCTTGTGCTTTGTATGCCTGCCTAGCTTCCTCTAGTGCTTTTCTAACTATTGGCCAGGTGTTTTGTAATTGTTCCATCCATTCTTTCAGTGATGGGATCGCCGGTTCATTTGGAGTTAGTTCTGGCATGGGGTTGAAACTTTGACCAGTAGCTATTTGAAAAGGAGTGTAACCTGTGCTGGAGTGGACTACATTATTGTAAGCAACTTCTGTGAAAGGTAGGTCTGTCCAATTCTTTTGCTGGAAATTAATAAAGCATCTTAAATATTGCTCAAGTACTGAGTTCGAATGTTCTGCTTGTCCATTTCCATGTGGATGATGGCTAGATGTCAGTCTCTGAGTGGTCCCTAAGAGAGATAAAAATTCCTTCCAAAATGCAGACATAAATTGCACTCCCCTATCAGAGATGATGCGTTGGGGTGCCCCATGCAATCTGTAAATATGCTGGATGAAAAGTTTCACTAAGGCTTTTGCGGTGGAAATCTTTTGGCAAGGGATAAAGTGCACCTCTTTGGAAAACGAGTCCGTGACCATCCAGTATTCCCATTGCTTTCTGGTAATCCTCTATAAAATCCATGGCTATTTCCCTCCAGGGGACTGAGGGATTTGCCACTGTTTGTAACAGTCTGGGTGATTTCCCTTGCAACCTCTTGGCAGTTGTACACTTTGGGCAGCTGGCCATGTAACTTTCTCTGTCCTTTTTTATGGATGACCACCAAAATTGCCGTTTAATTAAGTGTAATGTTTTTACAAATCCAAAATGCCCTGCTGATTTTGTGTCGTGGCAAAGCTGCATGAATGTGACTCTTTGGATTGTTGGTATATATAACTTTTTCCCCACCCAAGGCAGCCCATCTTTCATTGTGCACACGTGTTTATTTTTCTGGAACCATTAATCTGTTTCCAAACTTTTCCGGAATTCAATTCTGGTTTCGCTACCCAGCTGTGGTTTTAATTTAGCTTGGACTCTGGTGGTTACTGGCGCTGCCAGATGTGATTCTACCATCATTGGTTTAGAGTCAGTGGCTCGCGTGCTGTTATATTGGGGCATGCGAGATAGTGCATCTGCCAGGAAGTTTCCCCCCTCCCCCGGCAAATGCTTGAGCATAAAGTGGAATTGGTGAAAATGCTGGGACCAGCGGGCTTGCTTGGGATTGAGCTTCCTGGGTGTTTTCAAGACTTCCAAATATTTGTGGTCAGTCCTCACCTGGAAAGGGATTTTGTTGCCTTCAAGGAACTGGCACCACGTGAGTAATGACCAATGTATCCCATATGCCTCTTTCTCCCACATAGGCCAGCGCTGTTCCATTTCAGTGAGTTTCTTGAATGTATACGCACAGGGTTGCAATACCCCTTCATTGTTTTCTTGTAATAGTACAGCCCCCACTGCCACATCACTTGCATCCGCCTGTATTACGAAGGGCTTATCCATGTTTGGGTGCCTCAGTACTGGTTTGGCAGAAAAAAGTCTCTTTAATCTCTCAAATGCTGCTTGGCACTCCATTGTCCATGTTAGTGGCTGGTTAGGTTTTACTGAGGATGCTCCCTTCGTGAGGGGCAGGGCTATCTGGGCAAATGAGGGGATGAATTGGCGTTAAAAGTTTGCGAAGCCCAGGAAACTTTGCAGTTGCTTTCTTGTGCGGGGTGGTGCCCATTCTAATACTGCTCTCACCTTCTCTGGGTCCATTTCAATGCCCTGTGGGGATATGCAATAACCTAGGTAGTCTATCCTTTCCTGGTGGAATTCGCATTTCTAGAGTTTGGCATATAGGTGGGCGGCTCGCAGTTTCTTTAAGACCGCTCTGACTAGGTTGACATGTTCCTCTTTTGATTCGGTGAAGATAAGAATGTCGTCTAAGTAAACCAGGACCCCCTTAAATAGGTGCTCCCTTAGAACGTCATTGATTAATTGAATAAATACTGTGGGGGCCCCTTGTAATCCAAATGGCAAGACTTTGAATTGGTAGCACCCCATTGGGCAGTTAAATGCGGTCTTCCATTCATCCCCTTCCTTAATTCTCACGCAATAGTAAGCTTCCCTTAGGTCTAGTTTAGTAAAAAATTTCCCTTTCGATAGGTGTGACAACATGTCCTTCATGAGGGGCAGAGGGTATAGGTTGCTTTCACTGATTGTATTCAGGAGCCTATAATCCACGCATAAGCATAAAGAGGACCAGGGCGGCCACTTTAGGCTTGGCTGGCTCAATGAACCCCCTTTCTAGGTTTTTTTTTTATGAATCTTTCCATTTCCTCCTTCTCCTTTGGGCTCATGGAATATAATCTGGGCTTCAGGAGTTTTGCCCCAAGCTTGAATTCAATGGCACAGTCCGTGGGTCGGTGGGTGGGGGAGCTCATCCGCCCTCTCCTCACTGAAAACTTCAGCAAGATCTCTGTATTCCTCTGGTATTTCTGGTAGTCCCTTTTCCTCTCCCATGCTTTTTCTGTTCTTAATTTTGGTAGCTCCCCTTGGGATTTTAAATCCACAGGGTCCTCTTTCAGGAAAGTGATTTCTGCCGTCCTCCAATTCACCAGGAGTTCCATTTTTTTAACCATTCCATCCCTAGGATCATCGGGCATTCTATGCCTGGGGTCACCACAAACGTTATGTCTTCCTCATGTTTGCCCAGGGAGAGGTGGATTGGTAAAGTGGCTAGGGTAGCTGGCACCCCCCTTGCTATGGACCCATCTAACTGGGCAAATGAGATTGTTGTTCCAGTCTCCTCGGCGAAATGCCCAGATTCCCCACTAGCGTCGGGCTAATGAGGCAGCGGGTGCAGCCAAATTAGGGCTTTCACCTTCACAGCTTCGGGCATGGGGGGAATTAATATAGTCACTGTCTTGAGGATGGGTGCGATGGGTCCACTCTTCCTAGGGGAAGAGCCTTCTCTGTTGCGGCCCTGGCCCTCTGGAACCAACTTCCCCCGGAGATCCGTGTCGCCCCCACCCTCTCCACCTTTCGTAAATTGCTTAAAACACACTTTTGCTGGCAGGCCTGGGGCAGCTAACATCTTGCCCCTAGCTAGTGTATGTTCGTGGAATGATTGGTTTCTTTTTTTTTTTAACTTAAGGGTTTTTTTTTTTAACTTAAGGGTTTTTTATATGTATATAATGTAATTTCTATTATGCTGTGAGCCGCCCTGAGTTCTCCGGAATATGGCGGCATAGAAATTAAATAAATAAATAAATAAATAAATAAAATAACAGAGGTTCGCCCTCCGAGCTGTCATCTGAGGTGTCCACTGGCCCTGCGGTGTAGGCTGGAGTTCTTTCCCCCTGATGAACAGAGGTGGGGGGTTCCACAGCCTCCATCATTCTCATGGCAGGTTCTTTTGACTTAGCTGGAGACTTTCCGGATTTGCTGGCCGGTGATCTATCTGGGTTGTGCTGGGGGGCTTTTGAGCGGCATTCTACAGCCTGTTGCCCCTCTCTCCTGCACTTGAAACACCCCATTTGCTTCTTGGCCGTAGCCGATGGTTTCACTGGTTCACGTGTCAACTCAGGCAGTGAGCGGCTCCATTGTTTTCCTCGGCAGTGCCTCTTCAGTAGGTCGATCTCTGTTTCCTCTGCCAGCATGTACCATTCCTCAAGTTGGTGTGGGTCCCCTCGGGGCAGGCAAGCGTCATATAGGTCATAATTTAGTCCATCTTTGAAATGGCTAAGTAGGATGTCTTCTGGCCAGTTCAGTTTGCTGGCAATGGCCCGGAATTCTTGCGTATATTCAGCTACCGAGCGTTTGCCTTGCCTCATCGTTTTTATCCTTTCACGGGGTTTGCGATCAGCCAGGGGATCCTCTAATCACCTTCTCAGAGAGGACATGAAACGGATGAAGTCGTTGAGCTCTGGGGCATTGAAGTCGTGCAAGTTCACCACCCAATCTGCGGCCCGCCCGTCCAGAGCACATTGCACGATCTGGATACGGGCTTTGTCGCTGGGGATGTGCCGTCCATATTATTTATTTATTTATTTATTTTATTTTTCGGATTTGTATGCCGCTCCTCTCCGCAGACTCGGAGCAGCTCACAACATACAAATAAACAATTCAATATAAATCTGAAAAAAAAACATTAAAAATAAACCCCACCACAGTCACACCACAATCAACAATCATCCCCAGGCCTGCCGGCAGAGGTAGGTTTTTAAATTCTTTCGGAAGGCCGGGAGAATCGGAGAAACGTGGACTTCAGGAAGTAGTTGGTTCCAGAGGGTGGGCGGCACAACAGAGAAGGCCCTCCCCCTAGGGCCCGCCAGATGACATTGTTTCGCTGACGGGACCCGGAGGAGGCCGACCCTGTGCGCTCTCACCGGTCGAAGGGAAGTATATGGCAGAAGACGGTCCCGTAAGTATCTTGGTCCCATGCCATGAAGGGCTTTGTAGGTAATAACCAACACCTTGAATTGGGCTCGGAGACCAATAGGCAACCAATGCAGCATGCGGAGAGTTGATGAAATGTGGGCACATCGAGGAAGGCCCACAACTGCTCGCGCAGCTGCATTTTGCACTAATTGTAGTCTCCGAACACTCTTCAAGGGTAGCCCCATGTAGAGAGTGTTGAGTAGTCGATCCTCGAGGTGACAAGGGCATGTGTAACTGTGAGGAGAGACTCCCGATCCAAGGATGCAACTGGTGCACCAGGCGAACCTGGGCAAATGCCCCCCTCGCCACTGCCGACAAATGATGATCCAATGTCAGCTGTGGATCAAGGAGGACTCCCAAGTTGCGAACCTTCTCTGAGGGGTTTATAGATTCACCCCCCAGGGTAATCGAAGGACAGATAGAAGTGTCCTTGGGAGGCATCACCCACAGCCACTCTGTCTTATCGGGGTTGAGCCTTAATCTGTTAACACCCATCCAAACCCTCACAGCCTCCAGACACCGGCACATCACCTCAACCACTTCACTGATATGGCCAGGAGTGGAAATGTACAGCTGAGTATCATCAGCATACTGATGGTATCTCACTCCGTGGCAGTATTCCTCCATGTAGCTGAGGACTTGGGTTAGGAAAAACCCCAAGCGTGTTGGCTCCCCCTTGAATCTCACGTCCAGTGGTGGGAGTCTTTGAATGGATTGGTGCCTTCATTATCGGTGGTAGTGTCTTCCATCCAGATCACCATCTGCAGGTCTGTGGGGAGTGGGGACTACTGGATCAGCAGATGTCCCCAGGGCTGCAGGTTCCACTTCCCCCTCGGTGTCTCTCCCTTTGCGGCTCCAGGAGCTGGTGCGGCCGTAGGGCTCAGAATTCTCCTCTCCTAGGGAGCTGAGGGTTCTCTTCATCAGGTCGATAGCTTTCTCTAGGATCCAGCCCAAGTATGGTGCCCAGCTCCCTTCCTCTTCACTTGCGTACAGGGATTTCCCCACCTCCTGCTTCCGTTCTGTTTGGTTGCCCCCCTGTCTCAGGGTCACCTTTCTTGATTTCTTTTCCCACTCGCCTTTCTTTCCAACACCCATTGACCACCAAGGTTTGTGCTTCCGTGTCTCCACCACCTCTTCTCCTGAGGAATCTGACCTCTCAGATCCCGACATCTGGCAGGTTTTCAGTCGGGGCAGTGGCTCCCTTTCCGGGGAGCTTTCTCCCTTCCCTGCTCCGTCGTCTGACATGGTAAGAAGACAGAACTCTTGGAATATCTCTTCCAACAGGCATCTTTATTAAGAGAAGATGGTTGCAGGCATTCTAGACAGGATCTGAGGGGCCAACCCCTACCATTCAAGGTTTTAAGTGTTCCCAAGCAGCCCCCACCCCACCGTCCTTCCAGTGACAATCCCAGGCGTTACATTTCCACCCCCTTTTCCTCACAGCCAGCAGAAGGGAGACTTCAGAGAGTAGTAGATGAAAGCTGATGGGCCATATTGTTATGGTCAGTCCTCTTGGTGAGATCCACATTCAGTCCCTTTGAAGTTTTAATGAAGGAAGTGAGAGCCATAAAACCTTTTTGTCCACCCCCCCTTCCCCTTCATAGTATGACAGAATCCACAGAGGGGTTTTCTATAATTGATAACTAGAAATGAAATATAATTGGATTCTGACAGCTAAGCACAAAGAGGTTCTTTCCCACAGGGGAAGACATGTGTCACCTTTTCGGCAAGCGTCAGCATCCTTCCTTTGCAACAGCAGGTAGGGAGGTGATTCTGGGAAGAACGGCAGCAGCAGCAGCTGCAGCAGGGCTGGGAAGCCACACAGGGCCAGCAGGAGAGGCCACAGGGCCTCAGTGCCTAAAAGGTCTCTGAGGAGACGGGGGGGAGAGAAAAAAGAGATACCATTATTCTTTCTGAAGGGATTGGATGACTGGAGGGAGGGTGCAGCAGGGGTCAAAGTGAAGGAGACAAAGCCAGCACCATCTCTTTAACAAAAAAAAGCCAAAGTGCCCTTCCCACCATTGCAGCTTCAGTGGTGGAATTCAAATGGGTGAACAACCAGTTCTCTGTGTGGATGCCGCTTCCGGAAGTCCATTCTGGGTCTGGGCAACAAAAAATTAGCTACCAGTTCTACTGAACTGGTGCGAACTGGCTGAATCCCACCACTGCGCTGAACTGAGGACCCCTTGAGAGCCCTGAGAGGAGAACAGATTGTCCCTCAGAGGGAGTTTTCATATCAGTCTAAAAGGAAGTGAGAAGACCGGCTCTCTCCTTGGCAGAGCAGGTGGGAGAATTACAGCCCAGTACAGACAAAATTGTTGGCCTTCAATGAGAATGGAGGGGGGAAGGCAGAGCTGGAAGGGCTCCTGGGCAGTGAGCTCACCTTAAGCCCAGGATTTGCCCCAAGGCTTTTCCAAGGGAGAAAAACACTGCTGCTGTAGTGGTGGCCAAACCTCGGAACTTCTTGGGGGAAATTTCACTGAGATAGGGCCCATGGATATTCAGGCAGAGTCCTTCAAGAGAAGAATCACAGGAATCAAAAGGTCTCCCCCCATGCCCATCTCTCCTCATCCAGGGGGTGCATTTGGCTTCCCCAGGGGTCAAAGCCCAGGCCCTCCTCCCCATCCTACCTGCACTGATGCCATAAAGGAAACGGCCAATCAGGATAATTTCAAAAGACCTGGCCATCTTACTGGAACCAACAAGAAGAGCTCCCACAATTATAATACAATTGCTGCAAATGAAAGTTTTCTTTCTGAAATAAACCACAATCGGGTGTTAAACTCCAGCCACCTGAGTATTTCCCACTATTGACTGATTTCTCTGGGACTCAAGTTCATTTCAAGGCTTTCAATTCTAATTTAAAGTGAAGAGGGAGGGGAAAATGAGAACTCTCACAGTTATATAGTCACAGACTTCAACATATGTGAGAAAATCTCACACCTATGACAAGGGACCATCATGAAAACTTCCTAATGAGAAAAAGCCATACTTTCCGTATCTCATGGCCAGTGATCCACTCCATAAACAGCCCAAAAGACCCCCCAGGCAGTAGATGGAGATGATGAAGGACCACAGCACAGCCAGCATGTCTGGCGAGAGAGCCACACCGTGTCGCTGCAGCCACGTCTCATTGATAAAACTCTTGATGTCCTGGGAAAACAAGGGAGGGTGTGTTCAGCTGGTTGCAAATCTTGGAGCATAACACAACCTGAGTTAGTTTTTAATGTATTGATTTATTATATGAAACTTGATAACCTGGATAGTTCATGAATGAGTATATTGTGTCAATACGGAAAATGGCTTAATTCAATAACAGGTTTTTTATTTTTTATTTATTGGTGACTTACAATAGCCCTAACAAATATAAGATACATTTGAGATTATACAATGTAAAACACATTTCTTTGGAATGAGAAGTTCAAGCAATATTTTTCTATATGGTCTATATTGTTTCTTGTCCTTCCATCTGGTGCTTTGGTGAACAACCTGGCCACCTCTGCCTTGTGGCAGCCCCTCAAATATTTGAACACTGCTATCATGTCTCCCCTATTTCTGAAATACTAGAATACCTGGAATACTGCAGCCAATTTTGGTCACCATATCACAAAAAAGATATTGAGAGTTTGGAAAAAATCAGAGAAGAGCAACTAAGGCCTGAAGAATGGCTGCAGGACTTGAGTTTGGCTAGTCTAAAGAATAGAACAGAACAGAACAGAACAGAACAGAATAGAGCTGGAAGGGACCTAGTCCCCTATTTCTTCTTTTCTTTAGATTAGCCAAACCCAAGTCCTGCAGCCGTTCTTTAGATGATGAGTTCCCCTTCAATTCCCTCATCGAAGTCATTGATGAAGATATTGAAGAGTCCTGGGCCTAAGATGGAATCTTGTGGTACCCCACTGCTTACTTCTCTCCATGTGGGTGTAGTTCCATTGAGGACTACTCGTTGAGTACAGTTTGCCAGCCAGCTACAGTTCTATCTGGTAGTGATGTTATCAATTCCACCTTTTTCTAGCCATCTTTTTCCCTTTCGCTTTTAGAGTTAGATGATGCTGGGAGGGGAGGGGATGTGAATGAGAGTCTAGCTAGACATAACAATCCTAAACATAGTGTGAGAATCAAGGTTATTCAGCCCAGAGCTGATAAAGAATTAGCGGGCTGGTGAACTGGAGAGGAAGCCCACACTTCAAGCTAATTGGGGAATGTGATTTATGATTGTTAATTGGAGGAGGGAATTATGCTTTGATACTATGTGCCCAGGGAAGGGGAATTCAGTTTTTGGCTTCAATTATGTAAGTGCTGATATTATGCTACTCGAATAAAAGATTCTTTAGGTAAACAATGCCTCGAAGTTCTTTTGAAGAGTTTCATCTGTCGGAACCATGACATTGCGGGTACTTAGTCTATCATTACATTTTCTCAGCAATTTATTTATCTGTGCAAAATGTAGGAACTGATGTTCAATACTGAGGTGATGACAGGTCTGCCGTGGGAGGCGGACTTATCATATCATATCCAGAGACCAGGTCAACACCAAGACTTGGTCTCTGGAGCTTCAGAGGCCCTGACTCCTCCTGTTGCTGCTTAAAGCTGCGTCAGCTGCTATAAAGCTTATCTCATCCATGACTTCATTGACCCTACTGACACATGGTTCATGGTTCCTCTTTTGGAAACGTGCTTTTCTGGATAGCTCAAGTGTGGCATCAGCCATTATTCTGGAGTAGGGATAGGAGTGTAGCTAAGGGTCAATCATCTCTGGGGCTTTTAGGAGTGCTGCCTAGACATAGCTGTTTGTGAAATTGGATCATAAGGATCAACTGGGGCTGCTGCATAGTTCCTTCCCTTCCTGTGGGTAACAAAACCCCTCCCCAAATATTCTGGACTTTGGTGATGGAGGCATTCCCTAGAGTTATGGTGCTGGGAAAGTTCAACTTGGCTTCTCTGGGCCCAGAGCTGGAGGGAGCTTGGGATCATGGCAATCATGGACCTGATCCAAATTAATGGATCCAGCTCAAAGCAGTGGTCCCAAATTAGAGCTGGTCTTTATCCTTGGGCAGTGGCAAAATTATTTAGAATTGGCCTCTGTCATGGACACATAATTCTCTCTTACCCCTACAGTTCTTTGTGGATACCCCTGTTGCAGAAAGCAGCAGTCTATCTGATTATTCTGCCCCAGGCACCTGATGGGACCTAGTGGGACTTCTGAGAGAGATTGCGATTATTATGCAGTTTGGCTGAGGCTGAGACCCTGATGATGGATTGGAATGACCACATCTCCTGCTTGAAGGGTTTCAACTAGAAGACCTCCAAGGTCCCTTTCAACTCTGTTATTCTGTATTCTACATGGCAAGGGCCTTTGACCAAATTGCCCCTGAGCATACTATACATAGACATCAACATACAAACTATGAGGAATAAACAGGGTGAATTAGAAATTCAAGTAAATGAGGGCAGATATGTCATTGTTGCCATTACGGAAACTTGGTGAGATGAAACCCATGAATGGAATATACAGTTAGAGGGATTTAAATTATTTAAAAGAAACAGACCAAATAAAGGAGGTGGAGTTGCACTATATATAAGAAATAACTACATCTCTACAGAAATAGAGCAGAACAATGATAAAAACCATCTTGAATGCATTTGGGTCAATATAAAAGGGGGGAAATGACATTGCCATAGGCCACCCAACCAAACAGAGGAAATAGATGCACTTTTTGCTAGTCAGCTAACTAAGGTATGTAGGAAGCACATCACAATAGTAATGGGGGATTTTAACTACCACAACATCAACTGGGAGACAAACTCTGTACCAAGTGGAAGATGAAACAGGTTCCTGACAAACCTAGCAGACAACTTTATCTCCCCAAAAGTAGAGAAGGGAACTGGGGGGGGGGTCAGCCATGTTGGACTTAATTCTCACTAACAGGGATGAAATGATAGAAAGTATCAAAGCTACAGGAACCTTGGGGGGGAGTGATCATGCAATATTGGAGTACAACATTATACAAGCACAAGCAGTAGAACCAAGTCAAACTAGAGTCTTGGACTTTAAGAGAGCTGATTTCAATAAACATAGAGAGAGCTTAGAGAGATCCATGGATGAGAATCCTCAAGGGGAAAACAATTCAAGAAGCCTGGGAAATTTTTGAAAAGTGAGATTATAAAAGCCCAGTCTACTACAATACCAACGAAGAAGAAAAATAACAGCTCTCAAAAGAAACCAGCATGGCTGCACAAAGAACTCTCTGATAAACTGAAAGACAAAGGACAAGTATAAAAAGTGATAAAGGGGGCACATAGCTAAGCCAGAATATCATCTCTAAACATAGAATTCTGAACTACATCAACACTCGCTTTAATATATTTCCTGGCTATAAGAGTCACAAATATATGAAGTCACTACAGGTAGTCCTCAACTTACAACAACAATTCGGATCAGAATTTCAGTTGCTAAGCAATTGGTGGCAAAGTATAAATACATCCCTTAATGACAACAGTGTCTGCAGTGTGAGTTCAGGAGAGTGCATGACGCTGCAAGGGAGTGTGAGTTGAAAAGAGGAGGGAGGGGCTGCATGAGAGGTGCTGCACAATTTGTGTTTGTGTGTGAGAATATGAGGGCTTGCACAAGAGGTGCTGTGTGGGTCAAATAAGGTGCACAGGGGTGCATGAGAGTGCACAGGGTTACGTAAGAGGTCCTGCATGGGTTGAAGAAGGGTGTGCAAGAATGTGTGGGGATGTATAGGTGTGCATGAGAGGTGCTATGCAGATCAGAGAGAGAGAGCACAAGTGTGCAAGGGTGTGTGTGTGAGGTGCCACATGTGCCTTGGAGGGTGGATAGGAATGCACAGGAGGCACCATGCAGTTTGGGGAGGTTGAACAAGGGTGCAATGAGGAAGGTGTGTGTGGGATGTGCAAATGTCCAAGCTAGCACAGAAAGGCTAGGAGAGGTTGCACAGGTGGGGGTTATTTACCCCAGCAACTTGCAAGCTTCCCTGCTGGCTTCCTCACTGATTTTCTGGGGAAGCCAACCAGAAAGTTTGCAGACGGATTGCGGGGTGCTTGGCAACCAGTTGAAAGTGCACAAGGATTGCCAAGCACCCAGATCATGATATGAGATTATGGGGTTGTTGGAATGGTGAGACCTCTAAGGCCTGTAACTGCCATTTGTTCAGCACTGTCATAACCTGGAAGGGTTGCTGACTAAATGGTTGTAAGTCAAGGATTGCCTGTAGATACCAGGTAGGGATGAAATATGGCTGTCTCATCTCAGAATCTGTTGTTCTGTTACCAAATGCATCGTGGTGAAGATGCTATTTATAAAATCAAAGGGAACTCATGGGTTTTGTGTCACCAGTCCTTCAGCATCTCTGAACTCATCAGATGCCCATGAAGAGGGAAGATTCTAGTAACAATTCAGTCACATTGACCCCCCAGGAAGGCATCCTGTCACCAGCTGCAGACTTATTGGGAATTCTCAGAGAGGTGATTGGTCAGCTGTTATTCTATGGGGTTCTCACCAGTGGTTGGATTCAGCCAGTTCGCACCACTTCGGCAGAACAGGTAGCTAATTTTTTGTTGCCCAGGCCCAGAATGGACTTCCAGAAACAGCATCCACACAGAGAACTGGTTGTTCACATATTTGAATCCCACCACTGGTTTACACTCTCCACCACACAGGATATTCATTGTATATAAAAAAAGGGAAATTTCTACACACACACCCCAGATAGAAGTCATGTGAGGATGGATGGCATATATTGTGCTGATAGAGCTGCCAACGAGAGGTGATCTTTGGCCCAGCAGAGTAGCCCAGGTAAATGACTCGGGCAGCAGAGTGAAGCTGGAGAAGAACACCAAGAGGAGAGGAGAGTGTGCACTAGGATTTGTGTGTTCAGCTGCGTAGATTGAAAACCTTGTCTGCTAATAGAGGCCTTCCCAGCTCTCTCAAGGCCATATTGTGCTTTGGGACTGTAGATACTGAGTTGCAAAAGCTTTTATGGCTTACCTGGGATGGATAGGTGATCACAGAAACCTGGAAGCCAATAAGGAGGGTTCCACTCATTCCTAATACAATCACCATTTGGAACAGCTGCCGGTACTGCACCTGGAAAGACAAGACCCCATCTATATAGAGAAAAGTAAAGTCTTACACTTAGGCAAGAAAAACCAAAAGGACTCATATAGATTGGGTGAAACCAGTCTTAATACCAGCAACTGTGAGAGGGATCTTGGACTCTTAGTGGACAATCAATTAAATATGAGCCAAATGTGCAGCGGCAGCCAAAAAAGCCAATGCAATCTTAAGTTGCATTAACAGAGGGGTTCAATCAAAATCACGTTAGGTACTAATACCACTCTATAAAGCTTTAGTAAAACCACACCTAGAATACTACAACCAATTTTGGTCCCCACACTATAAAAAAGATGTTGAGACTCTAGAAAAAGTGCAGAGAAGGCGCCAAATAGTCTCTAATGTTCCTTTTATTTCAGGAATGCCAGCAGTTTCACATAGCCTCCAAACAATGGAGCTTGCTCCCTTTTCTCTTGTAGGGATCTCCCAATACCCAGAGTTATTCTCAGTCTCACCACGCTTGCAACCAAAAGTCCTTCAAGCAAGCTGGCTATTGTTTAACATAAGACACACCCACGTTCAAAAGGCACACTGACGTCTAGCGCCACAGGATCTGTGGAAAAACTCTGGCAAAAATTCCAAGGAGAAGTGTCAGGAGTTCCAAATACAAGTGGCTGACCAAGCAGGAAGATGAATAGTTGTCTACCACACCTCTTCGTCTCCGCCCCTGCCTTTAATCCACAACGGAGGATGGGAATACATTAGCAGCGGTGACTCTTCCACCCCATAACCTCTCACTGTTCTCCTCTTCTCAGCTTCCGCCGTGCCCGTGCATCAATCACTGGCCCTCCTCTCCTAACTCAACCTTTCCATCTGGGGGCTGGCAGACGGCCCAGGCTCTGCCTCTGTTCCTGGCTGTGACAGCTCCATTCCTTTGTCACCCGGCGCCCATTCCTGTGCTTCCTCATCTGAATCGGCCACTGAGTTCTCCAGCGGCCGACAGGCCACAACAAAAAGACTGGACTGCTATCTGTCAGAAATGCTTTAGGGTCTCTTGCTTGGGCTGGAGTAGATGACTGCAAGGTCCCTTCCAGCTATTCTGTTGTATTCTGTTCTATTCTGTCATTTAGAAGTTCCATTTCATACTCCTTGAAGCAGCAGAGGAAGAAGCTCCGCAGGTGCAGAGGTGCAGAGTGGATGCAGCAGAGGATGAGATGGAAGCATGAGAGCCAGGCACAAGTCTTCAGATCAACAGAAGGCAGTCAGGATGTCCTCCAACTAAAATGTCTGTTCATGGCCTAGGCGAAGTCATTTGCAGAGAAAGCAGGATTTGTGCTACAAAGTGAGCATCCACACCCACACCCACCCACACTCACACCCACACAGTGCAGCAGGAAACCCACACCAGCCTGCAAGGTCTCTCTTTTTGATCTCCAGCCTCCCATGCTATCTGCTATAAATAGGGAATTCCACGAATGTGGGTGGTTAAAAGAAAATCAACATGATGGTCACAATGATACAATCAAGGGTCTGGCCACTTTTGAATGTATGACACACATTAAAAAAGGAGTGGAGCTTTAATTGCACTATCACAACCACCATATTGACTTTTTGGACCATGCCCTGTGGTCATCTAAAACATACATGATACAATGTTAGAGTACAGATAATGAAACACAATCATAGGTTTCTGTTCTACAAGCACCCCCACAAGCACCATTCATGGGCACCCAAGACACATTCCAGAAAGGTGGGCAACGAGCGAGAATTCAGGGGCACCCTTTCCCCACATGTCAGGGTGTTTGGGGAGGGAGTTTTGCTATCATGGCTCATTCTTGAATGGGGAGGAAATGCCTCCCACAACTGGGCTAGGAGTGGGGTAGAACAGGGCATTGGCCAAGGATAGGTTTTAAAACAAATAACTCCCATTTCTTCCTTTTAAGCAGTCTTCTTTGGCCCAGGAGATTTTAGAGCATGTGATGCTCACTTACAGATCCTGGCGAAAGAGGCCATTCTGGATAGACATGGAGTCACAGAAGCCCTGAAGGAAAATAGGAGCATGTGCAGGAAGAGGAAGGAGGGGAATGGATCTGGGAAGGATGCAAGGTCATCTGCAGAAGCCCTGGGCATTTGGTTAAGAAGAAAAGGAACTCTCAGAGGCTAAAAAAAGAAAAGTCAAAGCAGGCTGGGTTCAATGTTGGGATAAAGTGAGGAAGAAATAATGGGCGAGGACCTTCCATTTTGCACCAGTCCCCTCCCAGAAGAAGATGGAGCCCTGGCTGGTCATGATCTGTCCCTGGGAGAAGAAGGAACGGCTGCAGTGGCTAGGCAAGGAGGGGCCCAAGGGAGCTTAGTGAGAGGAATGCAGGTCCTGTGACCAGATCAGTTATATTCCAGGACATCAAAGAAACTACAGAGCTGTGCTCAGAAATCGCTGAGAACTCCTAGAGGACTGGAAGGCCCCAGGCAGCAAATCCCCATCTTTCACAATGGGATACAGGAAACTACAGGCTTCTCAGCTTGAAGTTGTTCTGTTACAGAAAGGGGTGAGACAACCTATTCTCCAAAGCATTTGATTGCAGGATAAGAAGTAACGGGCAGAAGATACAGAATTACTACAAAAAAAGAACACAATCATTAAAATATGAAGCCAGAAACCAGTTTACAGATAGTTCAGAGAATGAAAAGTTCTTTACTGAACAATATAGAACACAGTGTCTCAATCATGGATAATAAAATCTGTGCCAAATATGAAATTCTTTAATATAGAATAACAGAGTTGGAAGGGCCTTGGAGGTTTTCAGGTCCAACCCCCTGCTCATGCAGGAGACCCTATACCATTCTGGACAAGTGGTTGTCCAATCCCTTCTCCAGTCTCTTATCCAGTCATTAAAGAAAGATCCAGCCTAGAACTAAGGAGAAATTTCCTGACAGTGAGAAAATTGGTCAGAAGAATAGCTTGCCTCCAGAAGTTGTGGGTGCTCCATCATTGGAAGTTTTTAGAAGAGACTGGACAGGCATTTGTCCAGAATGGTTTAGGACAACCATGGGCAGGGGTTGGACTAGAAGACCTCCAAGGTCCCTTCCAATTCTATTATTCTACATTCTAAGACACTGCAGGAGTAATGCCCTTGGATAAATTAACAAGTTGTATATTTGTGAGCACTTGACAGTGGTATTATAATAAATGGGAGCCAGTATGACTTGTATTATGCAACACTAAGATTTTCTCCGTCTTTGATGGAGTGATTAGCTTGGTCGATGAAGGGAATGCCTCACAGATGTTTTCCCAAGACTCCAGTAAAATCTTCAACAGAGTGCCTCGTATCATTCTCTTTCATAAATTTGGTAAAACATGGGGTAGATGATAGTAGATGGACTCGCAGTTGACTAAATGATTACACATGCTCCTTCATGGCACCTCTGCAGCTTGGAGGTGAGTACGTAGTGGTGGTCCTGTCCTGAGCCCTGGGCTCTTCAACATTTTTATCAAGGACTTGGATGAGGAAATTGAGGGGACACTTAGAAAGACACTGTCAACTCTGCTAACATCGGATGTTCTTGGTTTGACAACAGATGGAGATGCAGCCATTTTCCTTTATTTTATGTTTTACTCTTAGAGTTAGAATTAGAAGATACTGGGGGGGGGAGAAGGAATATACATGGAAGTTTAGTTAGACATAACAATACTGTATGAGGGTGAGAACCAAGGTTTTTTGTAATAAGAGATGATAAGAAATGGTAGGTTGAAGAACTGGGGGGAAAGCCAACATTTCAAACTAATTGGAGAATGTGATTTATGACTGTTAACTAGAGGATGGAATTGTGCTTTGATACTATGTGCTCAGGGGAGGAGAATTCAGATTTTGGCTTAGCCTATTATTATTTATTTATTTATTTATTATTTATTAATTAGATTTTATGCCGCTCCTCTCCAAAGGACTCGGAGCGGCTAACAACATGAACAAAAAACAACATCACAGCGGACTTCCGGTTTCCGGTCGCGCCGTACGGAGCCGTTCCTAGAGAGCTCCGAGACGGCGATCGGTTTTTCGGCGGTTTCTCAGCCGCCTGGAGTGTCGGAGGCCGGGAGAGACTCTCAGACGGCAGTGGAATCCCCGATGAACTGGAAGAGGCAAGAATCGCAGCAAAAAAGCCAGAGGGGATGCAAGCAGGAGGCAGAGAGGCCGGCTGCGGCCGGCCCGAAGACACGAGGAGCTGGCACAAGCAATGGAGGCGAGGGAAGAAGAAACACAGATACAGTAAGGAAGGAGACGGCAGGGGAAGACCCAAGACCCAAGAAAGAAGTACCCTGGACGGCTGAGGGACTTGGTGAGTGAACTGGAGCCCCAGGGGTACAGCAGCGGCCAGAACTTAATAGGGAGGAAGGAGGGAGAAGGAGAGAAAGGAGAGCAATGGAGGGGAGACGGAAGACAGGAGAACGACCGGGGAAGCAGTAAGGGGAAGGCTGAAGGGATTTGGAACCAAAAGCGGACAGAATACAGCAGAACGTGGTCTGGGAAAGAAAGTAAAGAAGGGCAAGAAGGAGCCAGCAGAGTGCGAAGGGAAGAGATAGACTGGCAGATGATAGCGTGGAGGAAGCCAAGGCAAAGCTACTGAACTGGCTCCCTGACCACAGAACTGCCTGAATATTGGCTCTTAGCCCTGAACTGCTTGAACCCTGAGCCTTCCCCCTGAAAGATCAGAATACTGGATCATCATCAGAACACAGTCTGGTGATTAATTTGGTTTAATTTAAAAATCAAAGAAAAGCCTGGCCAACAGGAGGCTAAGCTCAAGATGGCCACCAAGCAGACTAAACTGATACCCCCAAAGTCAGCTGCACCCTCCCCTGCTCAGCTCTCCAAAACACCAGGGACTAATCTATCTGCCCTCCCATCCTCCCACATACCTACAGGCCCCCAGACCCCCTCATCAACCCAGGCCTCTCCAGTATCACACATGATGGAAAAACTAAAAGAGATGATAGAGGCATTGGGAAAAAAGATGGAGGGAATGGATAAAAAGTTGGAGGAAGTGGGCACAAGGATGGAGAGATGGTGCAATGATATAGAACAGAAGCTGGAGGAACAAGGCAGAGATTTAGAGAGAAAGTGGGAAGAACAACGCAGAGCTGTGACTGCAGACCTGGATCAAATCAAGGAAACAATCCAAACACACAATAAGAGAATGAGGGATGAAATTGGAAAAATTTTTAAGGAGATCTGGGAGAGGATGGAAGAGATGGAGAGTCACATGGAGGGACAAATAGCAGAGATGAAAAGTGTGGCTCAGGACCAATCCACTATGATGCAATATTGGCAGATGGCGACTGCAATCAGATTTAGAGGATTGAGAGAGAGAACAAACGAAACCCAACAGGACCTGAAAAGAATCTTTGTAAGGGCCCTGGAAAAATTTCTGGGAAAGGAAGCCGAAGATATTTTGTGGCAATTCGACAGAGTCCGCAGAGTTAACACATGGATGGCAGCAAACAGGCACCTACCAAGGGACGTGGTCATTCATTTTGCAACAAAGGGGTTCCGAGACCTTATCTCCACAACGTCCTACAACAAGAAATTATATGTAGAGGAGCAAGAGGTGGCGGTACTGAAAGAGATCCCCCCGACGATGTTACGAGACAGAAAAGAGTACAAGTTCCTGGTCAATGAACTGAGATCACGCGCTCTACAATATCGATGGGAAGCCCCAACTGGAATGTCACTACTCTATAAAAGCAAAAGATACCATCTGAACTCAATCCAGAAAGCCAAAGAATTTCTTGAAAAGGAACTGAAGGCGGAAGGACATCACCCCACAACGAGGGACAACGTAGATGGGCCACATGAAAGCGGAAGGGACTTAGAACAACGAGCGAACTACTCAGAAGCACAGACCGTTGCAGCAGCAGGAGAAGTGAAAGGAACACCTCGGGAAGCGACGGCACAGAGAACAGAGGGCAATAAAAACAAGGAAGCATGGCAGATTACAGAGTCAAGGCAATTAAGGTCCACTACCAAACGCACAGACCAGCATGAAAAGATCCCACAAAATAACATGAACACCAACCCAGATACCATGGGAGCGAGACCAAGGAAGAAAGCGGGGGATAAAGCAGAAGCGGTCTGGCAGGAGTATCCTGAAGCCGATAATGGCAAGTAAATATTTGACTTGGAACGTTAACGGGTTAAACTCCCCACAGAAAAGGAGGAAAATATTTCATTACCTGAATCAAGGTAAAAAAGATATAATTTGCCTACAAGAAACACACATCAGAGCGGCAGACCAGAAATATTTAATCAACAACAAACTAGGCATACAATTTGTTGCAGCAGCAGCAGAAAAGAAGAATGGGATTGTTATATATGTAAAGAAACATGTAAGAGCTAAGCTAATAGAGTCGGACTCCCAAGGTAGATACCTAGCAATCGAAATAATACAGGAGGATAAGAAGATTCTGGTGATGGGCATATACGCACCAAATCAACAACAAGGAAAATTCTACAAAAAGATACACAAGAAGTTAACTCAACTCAACTCAACTACAGATCATGTATTATAATGGGAGACTGGAACGGTGTCATAGAGACCGCCATGGATAAAAAGAAGACTGCACCTAACCCGCAAAAACACTCCAAGTTGCCTAAATCCTTCTTCGACATGAAGGAGGACCTTGAACTGACAGACGTTTGGAGGGAAAGACACGGCAAAGAGCAAGAATTCACATTTTCTCAAACAGACATCAATCATTCTCTAGAATTGACTTTATATTAACAGCTAGCGACTTGCTGGTTAGCCTAAAAATGGTGAAAATCCTACCCAAAGTACTATCAGACCATAACCCAGTAGGGATGGAATTAAGTCATGGTCGGAAACCTAGGAGATCCTGGAGAATTAATGAAAACCTATTTAAATATGAAGAAAAGGTGGCTGAATGCAAAAGTGCTATGAAGGAATTCTTTAGCATAAATATGAAAAATGGGACACCTATAGAAATGATATGGGACGCCAGCAAGGCATATATGCGTGGGATTCTTATGGACATGAATAAAAGGCACCGTCGTAAACAAGAACAAAAAAGAAAGGAGTTAGAAGATGAGATAAGTAAGAAAGAGCAGCTATTAATAAAAAGACCAGAGGACAAAGTCACCAAAGAAGGAATCAAGATTCTAAGGAAACAATTTGACTTGTTGTTGGCAGACCAAGTGGCAAGGAATATACAATACGCAAAACACAAGACATTCTGTAACTCCAACAAACCTGGTCGATGGCTTGCTTATATCTTAAGAAAGAAGCAGAAATCCCGCATAATTGACAAGATAGAGTACAAAGGCAAGGAAGAATTTCAACAGGGAGCTGTCAAGAAAGCTTTTACTGAGTTCTACTCAAAGCTATACGCCGAGGAGAAGACACATGACAAGGAGATAGATAAGTTTCTACAAAATGAAAAGTTATTGATACTCACCGATGAACAAAGAGGTGCCCTGAATGCACGCACTGATCACAAAAGAGGAAATACATTCAGTGATCAACCAATTGAAAAAGGGAAAATCGCCTGGGACGGATGGGATAACAGCAACCTACTACAAGCATCTCCTAGAGGAAATGTTGGAACCCCTCAGAAAGCTATTTGTCAACATACAAGAAGGAGGCCAAGTCCCACCGTCATGGAAAACTGCTTACATCTCGCTAATCCCCAAAGAGGGAAAAGATAACGCACAACCTGAAAATTACAGACCCATCTCACTACTGAACACAAACTACAAAATCTTCGCAAAAATTTTGGCCAACAGATTAATGACTGTGTTACAAAAAATAATTCACCCGGATCAAACTGGATTTATACAAGGACGTCAGATGAAAACCAATGTAAGACAACTGCTGAACATAATAGAATACTTGGAAAGGCACAACCAGGTGCCCGCCACTCTCATGTTTGTGGATGCAGAAAAAGCCTTCGACAGACTGAATTGGCTGTTTCTGACAAAACTGGTCAGGGGGATGAAAATGGGAAAACAGTTTCTTAACTCCATAATGGCAATTTACCAGAAACAAACAGGCCAGATCATTGTGAATGGTGACCTAATGGACTCATTTAACATAGAAAGAGGCACGAGACAGGGATGCCCGCTATCACCCTTGCTATTTGTTCTAACGTTAGAGATTCTACTGAACAAGATAAGAGCAGCAGAGGACATAAAGGGCATACGGATTAGACAACAAGACTATAGACTATGTGCCTTCGCAGACGACCTGCTGGTGACAGTGTCGCAACCAGCATAATCAGCTAGGAGATTGATGGAGATAATGAAGGACTATGGTAGGGTATCAGGCTTCAAAGTAAATACATCTAAGACGAAGATGCTAGTTAAAAATCTAGACAACAAAGCAAAACAGGACTTGGAAAGAATAACGGGTTGTGAAATAGTTAAGAAAGTTAAATACTTAGGAGTGGAGATAGAAGCAACAAATGCGAAATTATACAAAAATAACTACGAGGTGCTGTGGAACAAGATACAAACAGATCTGGACAGGTGGAAAACACTACAATTGTCCCTGCTGGACAGGATAGCGGCAGTAAAAATGAACGTATTGCCAAAATTTCTATTTCTCTTCCAAATGCTACCCATACTCAAAAAGGATGTGGACTTGGACGAATGGCAGAAGGGCATCAACAAATTTATTTGGGATGACAAGAAGCCGAGGGTTAAATTTTATTTATTTTTTTTATTTTATTTTACGATTTTTATACCGCCCCCCTCCCGAAGGACTCGGGGCGGTGTACAGCCCAATTAAAAACATTAAGATACAAAAGGTAAAATTATTACCGGTAAAAATAAATTAAATAATTTGGCCCAATCATTTAAAAACCCAATTACCTAAAAGTAATTTGGTCCAATCATTTAAAACCAATGCTATCTTAAAACTCAATCCCCTAAAAAACAATTATGGCCTTGTTGGAACCGGAGCTACTATCCCAGGCCGGCTTGTCGAAATAAATATGTCTTTAATTCTCGACGGAAGGAACGCAATTCCATCAACATACGGAGTTCGGGGGGGAGCTCGTTCCAAAGCGTTGGAGCTCCCACAGAGAAGGCCCTCCCCCTGGGGGTTGCCAGCCGACATTGTCTGGCCGACGGCACCCTGAGGAGACCCACTCTGTGGGAGCGTACCGGACGGCGGGAGGTATTTGCTGGCAGAAGGCGGTCCTGTAAATATCCGGGTCCGATGCCATGGAGCGTTTTAAAGATGGTCACTAACACCTTGAAACGCACCTGGAAGGCCACCGGCAACCAGTGCAGCTCGCGCAGGAGCGATGTTACATGGGCGCGCCATGGCGCTCTGGTCACTACCCGCGCGGCCGCATTCTGGGCCAGCTGAAGCCTCCGGGTGCACCTCAAGGGGAGCCCCATGTAGAGAGCATTACAATAGTCCAGCCTGGAAGTGACGAAGGCATGAGTAACTGTGCATAGCGAGTCCCGGTCTAGGAAGGGACGCAACTGGCGTACCAGGTGAACCTGATAGAACATCCTCCCGGCCACGGCCGCCAGATGGTCCTCTAAAGACAGCCGTGAATCCAGGAGGACTCCCAAATTGCGAACCCTTTCCGCGGGGGCCACTGTTTCACCCCCAACAGACAACAAAGGAGTCAATTGACTAAACCGGGACGACAGTAGCCACAGCCACTCGGTCTTGGAAGGGTTGAGCTTGAGTCCGTTCTTCCCCATCCAGACCCGCACGGCCTCCAGGCATTGGGTCAGCACGGCAAGAGCATCGTTGGGGTGGTTCGGCGTGGAAACGTACAGCTGAGTATCATCAGCGTACAGATGGTACTCCACACCAAAACCACGGACGATCTCACCCAGCGGTTCTACATAAATGTTGAAAAGTAGGGGCGAGAGGACTGACCCCTGAGGTACCCCACATACAAGGGGTCTCGGGGTCGACCTCTGACCCCCTGTCAAAACAGACTGCATCCGGCCGGAGAGGAAGGAGGCGAACCACCGCAAAACAGTGCCCCCTATACCTAACCCCTCCAACCGTTGCAGCATGATACCATGATCGATGGTATCAAAAGCCGCCGAGAGGTCCAATAGCACCAGAGCAGAGGAACAACCTCTGTCCCGGGCCCGCCAGAGGTCATCCACCAACGCGACCAATGCTGTTTCCGTGCTGTAGCCAGGCCTGAAGCCCGACTGGTGTGGATCCAAGTATAACGATTCCTCCAGGTGTTGTGGGAACTGTCTGGCAACCACGCTCTCGACAACCTTCGCAAGAAAGCGAAGGTTGGAGACAGGACGATAATTTGATAAAACAGCTGGATCCAGGGTAGGCTTCTTAAGGAGGGGCCTCACTACCGCCTCTTTCAGGGTCGCAGGGAAGACACCCTCGCTTAAAGAAGCATTAATAATTACCTGGAACCAGCCTCGTACCACCTCCCGGGATGCCAGCACCAACCAGGAGGGGCACGGGTCCAATGAACAAGTGGCCGCCCTAAGTCCCCCGAACAACCTGTCCACGTCCTTGGAAGTCACGGGGTCAAACTCAGATTAAAAATCATCCAGGATACAAGGAAGAGAGGGGGATTAAAAATGCCCAATCTAAAGCTATATTACTACGCCGCGGCGCTGGTGGCGCTGAGTGACTGGATCAACATGACGAACGAAAGAATATTGAATGTTGAAGGGCATGGTCTACTATTTGGCTGGCACGCATATCTGGTGTATGACAAAAAGGCTGACAAGAACTTCAGGGAGAACCCACTACGAACCCCGTTGTTGTGGGTCTGGAGGAAATATAGGTACCTTCTACACGATAAGATCCCCATCTGGACGATCCCCGGACACGCAATAGGGGACATAAATGTATCCCAAGGACAGGATATGGTGCCCTATAGTAAACTTGTACTGGAAGAAGAAAATGGGTTTTCATTAAAGCCACCAAATACGCTAGCAGCTGAAGGAATATTTGCAACTGCAGTCTAGGTGGCAAAAAGACATGAAGAAGGGCTTATCCCCGACAGATGAGAATTTAATCGAACAGATTAGAGCACAGGGGATCATGCATATCAAACGAGTGTACGGTGTTCTGATAGAAATGGACTCTGAAACTGTGCTAGTCAAGAACTGTATGGTAAAGTGGGAACAAGATTTTGGGCATCCTATCACGATGGAAACGTGGGAGGGAATCTGGGTGAGAAATGTAGAATTTACGAAAGCGCAACATTTAAGGGAAAACTTCTATAAGATGTTCTATAGGTGGCATCTAGATCCGAAAAAATTATCATATATCTATCCAGACACCCAACCTAAATGTTGGCGGTGTGGCAATGGGGAGGCTACATATTTTCATGTATGGTGGACATGTAGAAAAATTAAAGCCTTCTGGAGGAAAATATGGTGAACACTCCAAACCATTCTGAAAAAGCGTATTGAATTTCTACCTCAGGTTTTTTTGTTAGGGATCATAAAAGACTGTACCACCACAGAGACGAACTTGATTCTAAACTTGATCACAGCGGCAAGACTGCTGGTGGGACAATACTGGAAGAGGCCAGAAATACCACCTATTGAAGAATGGACTTTGAAAGTAATAAATTTGGCAGAAATGGCGAAAATATCAGCATACTTGAAGGATTGCTCAAATGAACAATATATGACAGACTGGAAACAGTGGATAGACTACATACAAGAGAAACACCAATCAAATAAAATGTATCTGGCGTATAGTTGAGGCTAGACGTGAGGAGTGAAGAATGTTTACCAAATTTGACGTATACAAAGACTAATACTTACTGATGTATTTTATGATCTATGATGAATGCTTCTTAATAAAAAAATTAAAAAAAAAGAAAAGAAATGCAGCTTTGGTAATTCATTCAGGGAAACTGGGGCAGGAAGGCTGGAGCTGAGGGAATTAGAAAAACAAATACTCCAAGGACAGGAACATGACCTTTAGGACATAATAGGATTAACCCACCATCATTAGAATACCAAAAGGGCTACTCAAGCTCAGGTCAAAGTACATTGCACAGGAATAGGAATAGCCTCAAATACACCCACTCCCAACTCCATTTTGTCAGTTGTCCCAGAACTGAATGCTGTTGCTGTTCTGCTCTTCAATAAACAAACCTTCTTTCAAAAAAAAACAACAACAACATCACAGCATTTAAAAACCAAAAACCGAGTCGACAAAGCATTTAAAAGACCCCCCAAACACATTCATCATACAGACACAATCACAATCATCCCCAGGCCTGCCGGCATAGATAAGTTTTCAAATTCTTCCGGAAGGCCGGGAGAGTGGGGGAAACGCGGACTTCAGGGGGCAGATGGTTCCAGAGGGTGGGCGCCACAACAGAGAAGGCCCTCCCCCTAGGACCCGCCAGACAGCATTGTTTCGCTGACGGGACCCGGAGGAGGCCAACCCTGTGCGCTCTCACCGGTCGAAGGGAAGTATGTGGCAGAAGACAGTCCCGTAAGTATCCTGGTCCAATGCCATAAAGGGCTTTATAGGTAATAACCAACACTTTGAATTGCGCTCAGAGACTAATAGGCAGCCAATGCAGCATGCGGAGAGTTGACGAAATGTGGGCACGACGGGGCAGGCCCACAACCGCTCGCGCAGCTGCATTTTGCACTAATTGTAGTCTCCGAACACTCTTCAAGGGTAGCCCCATGTAGAGAGCATTGCAGTAGTCGATCCTCGAGGTGACAAGGGCATGTGTGACTGTGAGTAGAGACTCCCAATCCAAATAAGGGCGCAACTGGTGAACCAGGCGAACCTGGGCAAATGCCCCCCTCGCCACAGCCAACAAATGATGTTCCAATGTCAGCCGTGGATCGAGGAGGACTCCCAAGTTGCGCACCTTCTCCGAGGGGTCTATAACTTTACCCCCCAGGGTAATAGAGGGACAGATTGAAATGTCCGTGGGAGGCATCACCCACAGCCACTCTGTCTTGTCAGGGTTGAGCCTCAATCTGTTGGCACCCATCCAGACCCTCACAGCCTCCAGACACCGGCACATCACCTCAAACGCTTCACTATGTACGTGCCGATGTTATGCTACTCAAATAAAGATTCTTTAAGGTAAACAATGCCTCGAAATTCTTTGATGAGTTTCATCTGTTGGAACCATGACAGACACCGTTAATATAAAGCGACAGCCAGCACACTGGTGGAGAAAGAGCTTTTGCAGGCCTCCCAGCTGGGGGCAAAACCCAAGCTGCTGAGACAGCTAATCTGGTCGTTGGATTGGGCCCAGCCCAGCAGAGACTCCAGATGCTTCGAGACAGCCTTGCCACCCTTAAGGGCTTCAAAGGCAGATGAGGCTGGGCTACCACAAAAGGATTCCGACATATCGTATTCCCCAGACCGGGGGAGAGTTACCAGATGGTCTGCCACTGAGGATTCAGGTGAGTGGAAATATCTGTCTGCAGCTCTCAGTCAGTCAGTGGAGAAATTGGTGGAGAAATTTGAGGGGCTAGAAATGAGAAGCGGAGAGCAACCTTCCCATTCCCCATACACCAGCGATCAGGACAATCAACTCCTACTGAGAGGAGCCCAAAGCCCCTCCTTCTCAGAGCAGGCAGCCTTCCTGCTCCTGAAGCCCCCGGCCAGGGCCTCCAGTCCCACGGAGAGAGACAGCACCAGTCGCCACCCCTCCAGAAGCCCCAACTGCTGCCGACAAGATGAGGGTCCGGGCAGTCCCTGGAACAGCCAATCCCCAGAGTGATGTGCATATCGATTACTCAGTCTGGGCCCCCTGAAGCAATGGGGAGTATGGCAGCCCCCGCAGGTGGGAGTGCTGACCAGGATTTAGGGAATAGTATCAATATACAGATGGCCCCTCTATCTCTGGTCACTTGTAGTCCTGGATGCAGAGTCATGAAAGGACAGCAAGGACAACACCCAATGTCCTAACCCACCCAAGAATATATGATATCTTTAGGGAAACACCTGAATGGGAACATGTTTAGCTACTTCTGCTTTCTCCTTTCTTATCTACAGTGTGCCAGACTTACTGGGTGAAATCTTTATCTCATGTGTGTCAGCTTTGCTGGATGGTTTGCTTATGTAATTATACAGAATAAATACAAGAAATTTCTTGTCATTTGTTGCTCCCCTCATTTAGAGAAGTCCATCTCTATTCAACTGAATAAAATGTAAAACCTAAAGGCACCTTTTTGGTGGGGGAAGAGAAGCTTATAAAAAGAAATTAAATTTATTTTTTATTTATTTTTTTATTGGTTGATTTTATTTTTGGATATTTGGGAGCCCCAAGAAATTTCAATCTTTTGGTGAAACTACTCATCGCAATTGTTATTTTTTTTTTCTTTTGGAGTCTGGCTTATAAAGGAAAAAGATAAAGAAGCCGTATAGCTGGGTGGGGTGGATATTGACTGATTTCTTCTGAAAGGACAATGGCTTTAAATATGATAGAAATGGAAGAAACTTGTTTAAATTTCACTTATAAGTATATATTGGATAAAATCCTAGAAAACACTGAGATGATAGTTGCTTACACAAAAGAGATTTCACTTCAATGACAAAATAAAGCACAAGATGTAAATAAGCACTTTGAAAGCCAAGAAACAGCAGAGGGGGCTTATATCGAAGAGATTTCTTTTCAACCTTGTCTTCAGCCCACTGAGATGGATGAATCAAATTTCCATTTGGATTATCAACCTATATTGGAAAAGACTCTTGATGTTAAAGGAGCAAATGATTTACAATGAGGTGATGGAGGATTTTACCCCAGAAGGACAAGCTGACTTACAGACGCCATCTGACTTTTTGACAGAGAAAAAACTAACAGAAGAAGAGCAATACCTGATCAAAGATGATTATACATTATCTTATCTACAACCTACTAAGAAAATGGTGCCAATTAAATTCTATGCAACTTTTAAAAAGATGGGAAACAATGTTCAGCTACGAGTTATTGAGAACAGCTACAATTTCTATATCAGCTTAATAAAATGGATAATGGGAGACTCACTTTTGGTGCACATGTTATGGCAAGAGATAATGGGAGATCTATTTGAGGAATTAGAGACTCTATTATGGAAACCCATTTGGAATAGAAAGAAACCCAGAATAAGATATAAATATTGAATTTAAGATTATAGTGATGGGTGGTAAAGGATTTATAGCGACTTAGACTGACTTGGATGTGGATTTTGTCAAAAGGGAGGTTATTACAAAAAGATTTAGAATTTAATATTGAAATATAGTAAGAATATGTTTCTTGGAATGATAGATCTTTTTTTCTCTCTCCCTTTTTTCTTTTTCTTTCCTTTTTCTTCCTTTGTTTCATCTCTTTGGCTTATCTATATTCCTATTTTTCTTTCTTAGTATTTTTTATGTGTTTTTAATAATAGGGGTGGTATAATGAGAAAAAGATTGAAATAATGGAAGAGATTAAATTAATAATTGGAGAATTATTGAATAAGAATAGAAAATAGTTGAGATATGTAAGAATTTAGTTATGGAAATAATATGTTTAAATAAAAGAAACTTGGGGTATCTGAATAGTATATAAATGTGATAGTTTAAGTTTAAAGGTTTGAAAAATTAATAAAGTGTAAAACAGGATCTTATGGGATAGATAATGAGCTGTTGGAAATTTTTTATTCATTAATGGAATTTATATGTATGAATATTCTAAATAGAGAGAGAGGGGAATTTCAAGGAATATTGTGTGAGCTGTATATTTATAATGTTATTGTTTTTAATTGATAACCCTATCTCCATGTTGGTTCTTAAGCTTTGTTAGTGTAAAATGGAAAACTAATAAAATTGTTTTTTAAAAAAAGATTCTTTAAGGTAAACAATGCCTCGAAGTTCTTTGAAGTTTCATGACAGACACCGTTAATATAAAGCTGACACTTTAGAAAAGAAAGAAAATTCAGAAGGTTGTAGACAGTCTTAAATAGGACATTTTTTTTACAGAAAGAAAGACAGTCCTGTACCTGGGGGGGGGGGAGGAAGACATATATGATATGAGAGTAGCATATGGGAAAAGCATCTGGGAGTTCTAGTATACTCCAAGTTGAAGGTAAAAAAAAAAAGCAAAAAAATTGCTAAAAAGAGCAGACTGGGGAACATCAGGAAGACACAGAGTAGAGATCATATCAAGCTAGAATTCCACTCCTAGTCAGATCCTAACTGGTCCCATGACAGTGAATTCAAAGGAAGGATATCGCAATGGTGATGGATCTGAAAACCAAGTCTAAAGTGGAATGGTTCGTGGCCCTTTGCTGTTTAACCTATAGAAAAGACAACTGTACAATGATAGGACAGCTATCTTCAAATGGTTGAAAGTTCATCAAATAGAAGAGGGAGTAGATTTATTCCCTTTTGCCCCAGAAGCAGGAGTTAAGTTACAAAGAAGCAAGTTCAAGGTGGTAGGAATTTCCCGACTGAACAAACCATCAGCCAGTGCAAAAGGCAGCCACTTGAAGTGAGGAGTTCTCCTCTGCTGGAAATCCTCAAACAGAAACTGGACAGCCATAGTCAGAGATGCTTTAATAGATTCTGCACGGAGCAGGGGTGGCACTAAATGACTTTTTGATCCTTTCCAACTCTGATAGTCAGTCCCACTACAGAGACCTGACCAGGAAATCAGTTCCACAGAAAGACTAGAATTACATTGATTGAGCTTGGTTGTAATAATAAAATCTTGCTACTCTTCCCCCCCCCTACTCCGTATACCGCAGTGAGTCAGGGAGGCATCTGCCCAAGCTGTTTCTGAATAGCATCTTGTTTTTTAGAACTTTAAAAAAATATTTCAGCCCTGTTGCCTAAGAAACAGTTTTTGCCTATTTCCATCAAGGATGAGGGTTAGGGTTAGCTTTCCAAGTGAGGACTGAGCGGCAGTTTAAGGATTAATCCCCAACATGCAGGATACTCACAAATTCCAAGAGGAAACTGGCTGTCATTTTCTGGAGGGGATTCTGCTGGTCTCCAGCTGGCAGTTGTCAGGCTGATCTAGTTTCATTAACTGAATCTGAATATTTAGGAGAACTATGACCCAGTGATTTCTGCTCTTTCTGGCTATTGGAGAATGGAGGTAATGTTGGGTTAACAATTTCAAGAAGCCGATGAATCTGCTTGAGGTCACCATTTCCCCCACCCCTCCCTCCTCTCCAGCATGCTGCCAGCAACTGACCTGAAGCCAGGAGATGGATGATTTCCCCCTCTGGACTTTAGTAGTCCTTCGGGCTGATCAGTAACAGGGAGCTGCTGATACTGCTGCTCAAGGGAGAAATGTGAAAAAGGGCAACTAACGGAGGAGTAGGATGCAACACCCAGATTATGTCCTTCCGTAGTATGAGGGAAAATACTTGAAGATCAAGTACTGATCATGGTTGCAACACTTGAGATTGGCCGTTCACCTAGAAGTCCCCAAATCCCATTAATGGGAAGGAGAAAAGGCTGGTTCAGAGTGATTGAGAGCAGGTCCTAAGCCTCCCAGTGTCAGATCCGCCATAGTAAATGATTCAGCCTGCTTTGCTTCACTTTGCCCCCTGGGAGATACCATAGTGTGAAGTTGAATCAGGTAAAGTGTTTCAGAAACAATTTTTGTTTTTAAAGCTTCCAGGTTCTTATGGCTTGTCCATATTTTGAAAGGGGTTTCCCCCCCTTCTAAGAAATGAGACCAAGTGAAGAGTGCCCAATGCACTGCATATGCCTCTTTTCCCCATATTGACGATCTCCACAGTTTTTGGAGGTATAAGCACAAGGTTGCAAGACCCCTTGGTCATTCTTCTGGAGTAAAACAGCTCCGACTGCCACATCAGTGGCATCAGCTTGAATAACAAACGGGGTGTTTGGGTCTGGCTGTTTTAGTATGGGTTCAGCAGCAAACATGAGCTTCTCGAATCCCACTTCCATTATCCATTATTGGTTTGGTTTGGGTTTCCCATCCCTTTTAGACTTTAGAAGATTGGTGATGGGCAGTGCTATTTGGGCGAATGATGGGATAAATTGCCGATAGAAATGGGCAAATCCAAGGAATCTTTGGAGCTGCTTTCGTGTGCCAGATATAGCCCACTCTAGTATAGCTCATCTCAGGACCATCTCTACATCCTCGTGTGAGAAGCAATAACCCAGATAATGGATTTTATGCTGTGGAACTCACATTTGGAAAGTTTGGCATATAACTGGGTGGCATGGAGTTTTTTCAGTACTGTTCTGACCAGCTGCAAGTGCTCTGCCATAGTTTTGGTGTAAATTAGAATGTCATTCAGGTAGTAAATTTTCATGCAGGACTGCATTAATCAGCTGCATGAAGTCCATGGGTGCTTCCTGTAGGCCATAAGGGAGTACTCTTTTGCAACTGGCAAAACAGCTTTCAGTTGCTCCTTCCAGTTCCGAGTACTTGCTTATGGCCTACAGGGACATAAGGGTGTCTGTGGGAGAGACACTCTTCATCTGGGTCCTCTGATAGGACTTGTCCAGTATGTTTGAACTGCTGGCATAGCTCTCATCTTCCTCAGAGCATACAAGCCCTATAACCATATCAAGGTAGTCTCTTATTAAGATTTGTTGCCCTGTCAGCTGGATGTTTAGAGTGGATTTGGCTTATTTATCCACTCTATTGACTCCTTCCCAAGGACCTGAGATAGGCAGATGTTGTCTGACTGTGTTAAAGGTATTGCCACAAGATGTAAGCAATTCCAAGTAAAGCTGCTTTTAGTAATTGACTGATGGTGATTCTGTCAATGCTAATGGTGTTAAGATGGTTCTCCAAATGTTTTGGGATTCCTTTCTTTTGCTACAGCTGTTCAACTTCTATTTATAGGTCTTTATGTTTTGTGATTTTCTCTAGTTCTTTCTCTTCTATTCTCCCCAAATTCTTCAGTGCATTGTGATTGTTATTCATCAAAGGCCTGGATCCATGCAAAAAGTACCAGTGTCCTTGAGCTGAGGTCCATGAGTCATGACTCATAGTCATGCCATTTTCTTGCAACATGACAGAAGTGCTTTCGCATTGCTTCATTCCAGAACTTTTAAAATGTTAGATCATTTCTCAGCTGGCATGATCAGCACTCAACCGGTGACTCAGCATAAGTGCAAAGTGCTCCCAAATCCACATCTGGATGACCCTTTATTAAGACAAATCTAAACACTCCTTGTTTTAGTTGGCCTGACATCCATTCAATTGTGGGAAAGGAGTCAGTGCAGGCAATGCCTACAGAAAATGCTGCTATGCTGACTCCTTCCTTGCCAATCTCCTCGGCAGAGAGCCCCCTGTGCTGATTCACCCATTGGCACCTGGTCACTCCAGCTGCCTGATCACTTGGCCTGGCCAATCTCTAGCAGCTGGAACAAAAGGCTGCACTGGGGGGTGGGGAGGCCAGGACTAGCTCTCAGGGAAGCAGTTCATGTCATTGAGTGCAACTTGGAAGCCTGCAGTGAAGCTCTGCCACTCAGCCAGGGCCTCTCCTCTCTAGAAGGAGGAATCCGTGGTAGGTGGAGGAATCCTCCCCCAAATCTTCCACAACCCCCCAGGATCATCAAATAAAGTAGAAAAGACCAAAGCTTTCATCCCCAGCACAGAAAGAAGAAACAATCACATGAAACCATCTCTTTTCAGAAATAGCAAAAGGCTAGCCACATCCCAACCTTAATCTCATTCAAGGACAGGTATACATTAACTTACACAGGTATTTCTTACAAAGGAGACAACTTGCTGCAAACTCTTCTCTTTGAAAGCAATGGAATCTGTTTAGAAAACAAAGTTTATGAAGAAGCTTATTGACACTGCTTTGATGTGCTCTTCTGTGGATATGTCTTCTAGCTCAGGGCTTTTCAACCTTTTCAGAGACTGTACCACTTTTAGGATATGGCAATATTTGAGTGCCACCAGTCGCCTAGCAGGTGGGCGTGGCCTGCTCGATGCCACTCACTGCACACAGCTGATTCGAGACAACTGGGTCGGAACGAAACAAGTCACACTGGCTAACTCGATGTGGGGACAACTGTGTGTCCCACAAACTCCTTACCTCCCCAAACTGCTAGCAGCCAAGCTCACACACATGCACACACATACTGCATTCCAGGTTTGGAGACTTTTATCCACAGAGCAAGGAGAGGGCCTTCTCCCCAAGCTCAGACATGATTGGCAATTTGCTAGCTCAGATGTGAATACAAGTCTCCAAGCTTGGTGTGTGTGTGTGTTTGTGTGTGTGTGTGGATAGCATGCTAAAGAGATGTTGTTTTCACAATCTCAGACATCATTGGTGTTTCCCTGTCTAGTGCTCCCTCCCGGCAAAGCAGGAGGTGGAGGACGTTTGCAGGAAGCAACTTCTATCTTGACAGATCTCTGAAGAACAAGAAAAGGTAGCAGGGCAGCAGTGCTCCCAGGTCCTGCACAAGGGAGGCTGGCCCTTCTCGAAAGGGAATTCCCATTTCCAATCATGTGTGGTAAGGATGCTGGCTTGCTGGGGCAGCCTTCCCTCACACAGTTTCCGCTGCCACCCACTCCTTTTCTCCAGAGATCTGCAGGGGAGACAGAGATCTGGAGGGCAAGGTGCAGCCTCCATATTGGCCACTTCTACCTCTCCAAGCCCTCGATAAAACATACATTATATATAAATTAAAACACAGCCAAAAAGAAATCATAGTTAAATCGTTAATTACAGCTCTTCACATATTTTCTGGAAAAACCACCTTTATGGATGTTAGGAAGGAAGAGCAAACCTTATTAAGGAAAACAGGAAGGGAATTGAAGACCCCCAAAAGTCTTGTTCTTTCTAATCTGCCTTTCCTTTAGTTCTCATTATTTTATTATAATTTATTTAATAATACATAGTAGCTCAGGATATTCACCTTAAAATCAGAACCCAGAAAAATTTAGTTAATCCACAATACCGTCCTATGAAGAATGAAGATAAACTTTGGGCCCTGAGAGCATGCAGGTGTCAGTCAGATTAATAGTGGCACACCTGTCAGCAACTGGAAGTGCATAAGTCCATGTACTTCCCTTCTCTGTCTCATAACTCAATCCATATATCCTTTAATTTTCAGACACTTTTTTTCTCATAAGCTCCTTAAAAAACTCACATGGTATAGTGTAATTAACAGGAAAAATAAATCTAGCACTCCTGAATTCTTTCCCCAAGGGAAAAAGGAAAGTTCACAGCCTGCAGGTTGTTAGCAAAGTCATCAAACAACGTACTTTTTGCTGCTAAAGGCAAGAATAAATAACGAATCAATTTTGCAGCTCTCTCCTGTTATTATATCCTCTTTCCTCCAGAATGTGGCCTGAGATTGCACAAGGGGCTAGGCTAAAATCCGGTTGAGTAGTTTGTAGCTAGGTGTTCAGTACAGACCTTGCCAATGTGATTTTAATAGCCCAGGAAAGGATAGGAAAACTGAAGAAAAACTTTGCAATCAATAAACCGTGGTGGATTTCACTTGTTTTGCCCTATTTTGATTCCTCTCCCCAGCAGCAGCCCATTGATTTCAGAACTGCATGGCCCAAAGGTAGAGGACTCCAGGCTCCCAAATCCTTAGAAAGGGATTTGCATTTCGCCCAGGGTCAGGCCATATGCCCCCAATCAAAGGAAAATCCCAAATCCAGCGGGCCAGAAGGCAGCCCAGACACCATGCCCCTCCGGTTCCTTCTCTTTGCCCCCGGGCACAGACTCAGCCACTGTTCCTCTCCATAGCTGGGGCAGGACTTGCAAGAACCTCCATCATGCAAAGCGGCACTCCCCCGGCAACCCCAACTAAAGGCTGCATATGCGGCCTCACCCAGCCAAGGAAGGGGGCGGCAGCTGAGGCTACAGCAGATCTGCAGCTTGTCAGGGGCACTCAGAGGCTGCCAAACTTTACTCTGCAATTTTGGGCTTGGAAAGCGGAGGGGCAGCATCACGTTTGCAGGCCTGGTGACACCTGCTGGAAAGCTTCCTGTTTCCCCACCCCTGGAGCTATCTCCTTTGGAGCCATCCTGATCCTGACAGGCCTGCTGGCATAGATCCACCAGCTTCATCCTGCAAAGCACGGCTCACCCAGTGCTCTTGCCCACCGCCATACTGGCAGGCTTGTCAGAATCAGGACAGCTCCGAAATTGCAGAGTAAAGTTGGGCACCTCTGAGTGCCCCTGACAAGCTGCAGATCTGCTGTAGCCTCGGCTGCTGCCCCCTTCCTTGGCTGAGTGAGGCTGCATACGAGGCCTTTAGTCGGAGCTGCTGGCATGGTGGTGGCCGGGAGCACCAGGGGAGTGCTGCTTTGCAGGACGGTGTGTTCTGTTTTCTGCTGGGCTCAGCATTTAAATTAAATTAAATAAATAAAATAAATAAATACAATTGAAAAGGCAGGAGTAGTCAACAGGTACTTCTTTATTGAAGACAAAACATAACTCAAACAAAGATGGCTCCACCCCTATTTATACATTCAGCTTGGGGCGGTGTAAGCCAATGAATACACCGTATTCTCCCGCTTAAATGCATACTAATCAGCCTTGTAGACAGCAAGTCTGGCTAGCAGGCCATGTGGTCTGCCAACAGTTCCAGTGCAGCTTCCTGCACCTGTTCCATAATTTAAGCTCAGTACATTACACGCCTCCCCTCCTGGTTTTTAAACACATACACAATATTTCTTGTTCAATATTACACACGTCTCACAAGACACACAAAGACATTCAATGGTACAAGAGCCTTACAATTCAGTATCAATATTCAAAATACATAACATTACAGGTCATAAAAAGACACAACATTAAAGTACTTAGGCATTCAAAGTTCCAAGAACTTACATAAGCATTTTAGTTTGCAATAAAAATACATAAGCATTTTAGGTTTGCAGTGACAAAAACCTCACATAGTCCTTTAGAAACTTGGTGGGCCTTTCGCCCGCTCCGAACGTCTTGGAGGTGCTGCTAGCTCCCGATCTGCAAGCTCGCCTGCCAGGCTCAGCAGACCGGGGCCGTGTGACTCGTTCAATATGGGTGAAGCCGGTTCGTGAAGGCTGGCCTGTTCTGGTAGGTCTGAGCCAGAGTTCCGTGGCAGTAAAGAATCCACAGGTTCACCGTGAAAAGCTGATTGAGAGCAATGTCCCGTTGGCGCAGTGCCTGAGTTAGGAGCAGCCTTGTTGGCAAAACACCCATTGTTCCGCCTTTGCTAAGAGAATCAGATTCATGATCACGATCGTGATCCTCCTCCCCCCCAAGAGCAGAGTCAGGAGTGGAAGAGTGGCATGGTAACCTTCAACGCAGCTGGTCAATGTGCCTGCGGAGCACCCTACCATCTTCCAGGGCCACTTCATATGAGAGTGGCCCTGACACCTTGCAAACCACAGTTACCACCCACATTGCCCCACACCCAAACCGGATCACCCACTTGCAAGTGTCTCGGTGTCTTAGGCTGCTGCACTTGTGATGCAACCCTGTCAGGGTGTAAGCGATCCAGCTTTGTGATCAGACGGCAACCCCATCTGAGCTCAGCTGGGCTTTTACCCATAGACATGCAAGGCATTGTGCGTTGGCAAAGGAGGAAATCTGCCAACCTGTGATGCCAGTTTCCATGGGTTATCCTTTTCAAGGATTCCTTTGTTGTGTGAACCATGCGTTCCACTTGGCCATTAGAGGCCAGGTGAAAAGGAGCTGATGTGGCATGCCTAATCATATTTGCCTTTAAAAAGGACTGAAACTCCGAGGAAGTAAATTGAGTTTCATTGTCGGAGACAATGACATCTGGGAGGCCATGCGTTGCAAAGATGCCCCTCAAAACCTGGATGGTCCTGGCAGTCATCGTAGTGGACACTGGAACGTCCTCCAGCCACTTAGAATGACTGTCCACAACAATGAGGAAGAGTTGCCCCTGAAAGGGGCCAGTGAAGTCAATGTGAATTCTCGACCAAGGGGCTTACATGCAAGCGCCTTCATCCGGACTATTCCCGGATGTCCCTCATGCAGAGAGTCAAGGACTCTAGTCCTCAGTGAGGTCGGGATTACTACCCTGCTGCCCCACAGGGTACAACCCTTAAAGGTGGATAACTCATGCTTCCTTTTCCAGAAACTCTGGAAGTTATGACCAGGACACATGTCTGGCCATCTAGTAAGCACCCATTTCAACACACGAATTAACGTGTTGTCAGTAGCCGTTTCTGCAGCAACATCCCCTGCATTGAGGGGAGACTCTGGCAAATCCTGGATAGATAGGATGTGGTTAGCTGATGCAGGATCTGGCTCTAATTGCTTTAAAGGCAACCTACTGAGGCCATCTGCATGGCCCATTTCTCTACCCAGTTTGTGAACCAGGCAATAATAAACAGATAGGAATATTGATCACCTCAACATTCTAGGGGAGATGATTTGGGCTGTCTGTTTGTTGGTAGTGAACAACCCCAGAAGCTGCTTGTAGTCAGTGAAGACCGTGAAATGGAGGCCATACAAAAAATCGTGAAACCTCTTGATGCCAGCCACAATGGCCAATGCCTCCCTATCTATTTGCGTGTAATTGCGTTCAGCAGCAGAAAGAGTCCTGGAATAATAAGCTATAGGGACTTGTGTCCCATCAGCACTGAGGTGACTTAAGACAGCCCCAATCCCGTATGGGGATGTGTCGCATGCTATGCTGACTGGCAACTGCTCATTAAAATGAGCCAACACTGCATTAGAAGACAACAATGCTTTAACTGCAGCAAAACCCCTCTTGTGGATACTTGTCCACTTCCATGGAGCCTGTTTGTCCAAGAGCCAGTGTAACGGCCCTGCCACTGTGGCCTTGTGGGGGAGGAAAGCATGGTAGAAATTAAGGAGTCCCAGGAAGGCTTGAAGCTCTCCCTTCGTTTTGGGACTGGGTGCCTGCTGAATTGCTTTGAGTTTGGATTTCGCAGAATGGATGCCTTCGGCATTTATACGAAACTCCAGGAATTCTGTGGAAGTGACTCCAATTTTGCATTTCTCCTGTTTGAGCTTCAGCTCCACTTCACAGAAACACCATAACACGGCCCAGAGCCTGTCAGACAGGTTTCCGACTGATTCCCCGGCTATGAGGACTTCATCAAAATATGGGCATATACCTGGAATGTTGCGGAGCGTGCGTTCCATCACACTCTGAAAGATACCAGGGGCTACATTCACCCCGAACTGTAGCCTTCACACTTTGAAGGCTCCCCAGTGAGTCACAATGGTTTGGGCCTCAGCTGTGGCGTCGTCCACCGGCAGCTGCTGATAGGCCTGAACCAAATCTAATTTGGCAAAAATGCGACTTCCCTGTAGAGACGTTAGAATATGGCTGACTACAGGCACCGGACAGGAGTGCTGCTGGAGAGCTTTGTTTAATGTGCATTTATAGTCAGCACAAATGCAAACTTCCACGTTGGCCTTAAGTGGCGTGACAATGGGAGTTTCCCATGGACTGCTATCCACCAGTTCCAAAATGCCTTGCTCCAACAATTTCTCCAGCTCAGCATTTATTCTCAGTTTAAGAGCAAAGGGCACCTGACGAGGCTTAATCCTGATTGGTGCTATGGAGGGATCTAACCTTAGAGCAATTGGAGGCCCTTTGTATGCCCCTAGCTCTGGGCTAAAAACATCAGCAAACTCTTTACACACCTCTGAAAGGCTCACCGTTTGCAAACTGTTTAACCCAGTCACCTGAATTCCTAAAGCATCAAGCCAATTGAGTCCAATCAGACTCATATGGTTGCCCTCAACAACTATGACGTCCAAGGGGCCCTTGAAATCCCTGAACTGCACCCCAAGTGTGGCCTCCCCTTTGACGCTGACCCGGGAATTCTGGAAGTTGGTTAAGATGAGATTCGATGGCCTGAGCTTAACTCTTTGGCTGCTTCTACAACAAATCTGCTTAAGTGTTCTCTGGGAGATTACTGATAGAGCTGAACCCGTGTCCAGCTCCATGTCTGAAGGAACCCCTTGCAGCTTGACTTTGAGGTGTAATTTCTTCTTGAGTGGGCAATGGGTGCCTGTCCTAAATACACTCCTTCTACTCGTGCAAAAACCCACCCTGTTCTGACTGGGGACCCCGGTACCTTTCCGAGGCAACTCTTCCAATGGCTGCTCTTTTCTGCAACCCAAACAAACGGTGGCGATGTGGCCTTGCCTGCCACATGCCCGGAAAGTTACAGTGCGGAACCAGCAGTCAGCCCGTTTGTGGTGGCCTCCACACCCGAAACACCGAGAGAAGGGAACTGCCTTGTCAGGTTGCCTTTGAGGCCTTCTTTCTGGAGGTTGCTGCAACCGATCGACTTTGTGATCCGATTCGGAGTCTTCAACCCTCTCGGCATCCTCTTGGTGGACTGTGTCTGAGCAAGGAGGGTTCTTGGAGAGCCACAAGGCCTTAACAGCTCCGCCTGCTACTGCTTCGGCCATTATCTCCCTCAACGTGTCTTGAAAAGAGACAGTTTCTTTAGCAAAGATCTTTTGTTGAAGTTTTCGGCTCCTCAGACCACAAACTAAGCAGTCCCGTAACCGTTCTTTAAGGTCCTTGAATTTGCATGGCCTTGCAGCTTGGCAAAGAGCAGCAATAAAATCTGCAGCAGACTCCCTGGGATGCTGGGCCTCCTGTTCAAAGGCGTGTCACCAAGCAATGACTGAAAGCTTTGGCTCAAAATGTTCCTTGAGCATTTTTTTTAGTTCAGCATAAGCAATAGACTCCAATGGCGCTGGTGCAACCAAGTTCTCTGCTATGTTGAATGTTGCTTGACCGCAAACACACAGCAGCGTCATGGCCTTCAATCCATCTTCCTGCACTTGGTTGACTCTCAGATAGTTCTCAACCCTCGCGACATAGGAGCTCTACCTCCCTGGATGAGTGACATTGAATTCTGAGAGTTGACCTATCTTCGCCATGGTGAGTCTTTGGTGGTCTTTTCAATGCCTCATGCTGTGCAGGCTTCTGGAGGGGTTCCAGGGCGGTTCCTTGAAGCACTCTCATCCAGTGTGTTTGTACTGGCAGGAAGAGTGAGAAAAAGGTTGGAACGCCGTTCCTCCAGGTGCTTGCTAGGCCTTTTCCCCATGGTGAGTCAGCCTTTTGATTTGCGGCAGCACGATCTCACCTTCGTCGCCAATGTTCTGTTTTCTGCTGGGTTCAGCATTGAAGAGGCAGGAGTAGTCAACAGGTACTTCTTTATTGAAGACAAAACAGAACTCAAACAAAGATGGCTCCGCCCCTATTTATACATTCAGCTTGGGGCAGTGTCAGCCAATGAATGCACTGTATTCTCCCACTCAAATGCATACTAATCAGCCTTGTAGACAGCAAGTCTGGCTAGCAGGCCACGTGGTCTGCTAACGGTTCCAGTGCAGCAGCTGCCCAGGGGGCGAGGAGAAGGAACTGGAGCGGCACAGTGGCTGGGCTGCTTTCTGGCCCACTAGATTCAGGGTTTTCCTTTGATTGGGGGCTGGGGTAGGCCATCCCCTCGCTTTCTCCAGGGTAGCCCCGGGCCAAATGTACATGCCCTGCGGGCATGTCTATCCCCTCCTTCTCCTTTTGTCTTTGGTGTAGCTGCAACTGATTCCTTTCCCCAGGCTGCCCGCAGCTTCTGGAAGCACCAGTTAGCTGGAGCCCAGCATGAATCCCAGGCATTCAGCAGAGCTTTGGCAACACCGTGGCTCCAGCTGGCTCTCCCACAGCCTGTGACTTTTTCTTTATGTCTGGGGCACTTTGGGTAATAAATCTTTCAATTAGGAGTGGGCGATTTTGTGCCACCTCCATACCAAGACCTGTGTTTACTTTATAAGCTTCTATCAGTCAGCTGAGAAAAACAGTTGGTGACTTATTTTTATCTTGCCATATACTAGTTACTGCAGCATAATTAACTGGACAAATTGTGGCTTCTCTCAGGGCTTCTAAACACAAAAGCCGATAATTTTGCAACAAAGTTTGGTGTTGTGCATCATTAGCATTCCAGTCTGGTCTTACTTCTACTGCTTCGGTATTTCTGTTTGCCTGATAATTTGCTCCCCCATCGGGGTGTTGGCGGGCAAGTACTTTTAATTTTCCAAACCTATATTTCTCTTTCCCTTCCATATCCAGTATGGTAGAAATAAGTTGTTGCATATCATCCCAAGTGGGATTATGCGTCTGAATAATGGTGGAGAATAGGTCTATTACTTCTTGAGATTTTTCTGAAAATGGTCCATATTGCTGACGCCAATTGAGTAAATCAGTGGTTGTAAAGGGGACATACTGAAGCATCAGAATATTGGTGTTGTTTGCTTCAGGGACCAAAACTTCTCTTAGAGTGGCTATCATTTCTTCTGTTTTCACCCTCGTTTTACTTCTAGTTCGACTAGAAACTGATGTTTTGCTGTCATCGCTATCCAAGTCCTAATCTTTCTTCTGAATGGTTCTATCTTTTTTTTATCTTTCTTTTCACACCGGCTTCTGGTTGAAGGTGGATTTCATTTCTTTCAACCAGAGGGGGTGGCATTTGCTGATATATCCCCCCTTCTTCTCTTCTAGGAACATAGGGCGGGGGCCTGGCAACTTCCTCCCTTTCTTCCTGGCTCAAAATCTTAGCTTTTGTCTAAGGTTTGGCTTTTTGGTTTGCCAAATATATTTTAGCACATTCTATCTGACACTTTGCTAACCATCGAGGCTTTTCTTCAATATTGATCTGCCATTGGTCTATATAGGGATATTGGTCCCAATGACCACTTCCAGTTACAATTTGATGAACCCGTGCCACAAGTTTGGGATTCGCCGATCCCTCTTTTGGTCACCCTATGCCAAAGGTGGTCCGTTCAGATTCACAGAATCTTTTTAACATGGCTGGATTTGGTCGTGGGTCCCCATAATCCCTAGAAAAACCCTTTTTGAAATTTTTTAACATACACTGAAGCGGCATCTGACCAACACCCTTCTTAGTCTGGTTTCCTCCCATTTCTTCCTAACACACTACCACCGACCTGGAGTGCCGGATGTTCCAACAGTCACTCTTCAGGAAATGTGATGGTTTAACCACCCACACAATCCTACCTATTGAAGACTTAATGACGCTGCCTTGTCTTCCGATCCAAACGGGATCAGGTATCCCCTTTTATAATACTTGCCTGCAGGCGTTCCAGACCCTTTCGTGGATTAAAGACCCGTCTGCTACCCTTGGTGGATCCTTGACTGGAGTGCTTCGCTGGCGAGTGAGTTCCCCTCCCGTCCCGTCAAGGTCTCCCCATAGACAAAGGCCACGGAGCCGGCTTGGAGGAGTCGTCGTTAGGAGAGGGGCTACCCACCAGGGCAGTCCATCTGGAAGATCAATGGCCTCTTCCTAAGAGTGCCATCTGGGGTGCCAGAAATCTTGTGGAAAACGAAAGGACTCTTATGAATTCCAGAGGGTTTTAGCAGAGAGATTTATTGTACAGGTTCAGAAGCAATAGCAACAAGCAATTCTGAACCCTGAGGGTGGGTTCAGACTTCAGTTTTATATTTTCCTTTTCTCAGGAATAAAGGAATACACATTGTAATACATAGGCTTGTTTCTCATGGGTATTCAATGGAAAGTTTGCTACATACATTGTATCCAAGTACAATGCGCATTAGGTTAGTCACAAACTACTAACACAGCATTATTCCAGTAATTATGCAGACACATCATTATTCTAATGATTTTTCATCATTCCACATTAAAACGAAGACTCAAGGAGCACTTCGAATCTAGACTGTCCATTATCGCATTCAGACACGCTTTCGAGTAGAGAGAACAGAAGCCAGGTGAAACTGTTGCTGAATTTGTGGCTGCCCTATGCCAAGAATCCTGGCTCTGCAAATTTCCTGACCTAGAGGACCAGCACCAGGACCGACTGGTATGTGCCTGAGGAGCAGAGACTTATAGTAGAGGCTGTTTGCTAAAGAAACCCTGACATTCCAGGAAGCACTGAAAGAAGTGATGGCAGAAGAGGCCACAGGTGAAGCCGTCAAGAATTTCCCCAGCCAGATGGCTGTGCATCATGAAGAGTCAGAGAGAACAGAAGACCCAGACGTAGACATTGAGATCGAGTGGGTGCAGAAGATCCCAGAAAGAAAGCAGTGGCCGCTTGACAAGGGAGCTGTCAAACGCTGCTAATATTGAATATTCTTGCTTTGACAAAATATGCAGAACTGTCTGGCACTTTTAGAGTTAACTCAGATGAGAATGGAGAGAGAGCAATTCGCGTGGCTTCAGAAGGAAGTAAACCTTTCCCCCCCCCCAGGCTGGTTGGAGAACATGACTCATGACAGCAAAAGAGGGAGGGAAAATGCTAGCAAAAATAACTGCTTTAGGGTGGAGACTTCAGATCTTGGCATCCATCCATGATGTGCCGACAATCTGTTATACTATTAATAAAGGCTTTTAGGATAAACAATGCCTGGAAGTTCTTTGAAGTGTTTCATTAGTCAGAACCTTGACAACATGCCAAGATCTACAAATCTTTTAAACCAATTAAGGGGCCCCGGGCCCCGGTCACTATTCCTAAACTAAAGGGATAGACTGACAAAGATTCAGGGAAGATCTCATTATGGAAGGAAAAAGATTGCCTGAGGCCAGCACCCTGGCAGCAACAGTTCCCTTGGGGGGGGGCAACAGCCGGCAAACCAGGGGAGGGAGAACTCTGGCAGATCTCCCAGCTGGAAGCAGAGACTTCAAAAGCCCAATGGTGGACAGCTAATGAATTGCCTGCCACTCAAGCCTTGGGTGAATCACTGGAAAGATTTCAAAACCCAGAGGTGAAAAGCAGAAATCAATTCCTGCAGAGAGGAGCCAATTCCTGCCCTTCCATTGCAGATTAGAAAGCCTTTCAGATCCTGTCTTCCCCTGCCAGAGACTCCAGCCCTGAAGAGAGCGGGAAGCCCAGTCTGAGACCTCTGCAGCAATGGGGAGTTTGGCAAGCCCAGCAGGTAGATGTTCCACGACCTCTGAACTTGCCACAGCTAATAGCGGCCTTGCAACATTTTGGGGTGGTACAGAAGCCAGGAGATCAGCAGCTGGTGGGAGAATGGTCACAGCAAGGAGATTGGCCACAGCCCCCAAATGTGCAACCCTTGGGCATAAATCTGCAGCCAGGATGGGGCCAGCAGCAACAGCCATTGTGGGGGCCCCAACAGCCTATAATTGCACCACTTTTCAGAGCAACCTTCGATGGGGACCCAGAGAAGCTGGTTTTTTTTCCTCAACCAATGCGTGCTCATTTGAATTGCTGGGCCTATCTCTACCCAGACCCGGGGCCATGGTGGATGTGATTGCGTCCAGCCTAGAGGGAGAAGCATCTGAATGGCTGAACAATTTATACAATGAGCAAGCCCCCGAATTGGAGGACCCCCACCTCTTCCTCCTATCTATTGGTCTTAAAGCAAGAGGACAAATCCACAAAATAAAACAAGCCGGCAGGCCTGCCCTGGAGTATGTGCGGGAATTTTGCAAAATAGCAGGTTGAATAGAGGGGTGGCCTGAACAATCCCTAATCTATCACTTCGTCGAAGGATTAGACCAGGGGTAGGCAACCCAAAACACTCAAAGAGCCACTTGGACCCGTTTCCCACCAAAAACAAAACACCAGGAGCTGCAAAACCCTTTTGATATCTAAAATGAAGATAACACTGCATATATCCTTTTTTACCTTTATTATAGGTGTGTGTGTGTCTGTGTCTGTGTCTGTGTGTATGTAAGTGTGTGTGTATGTATATGTATGTATATATATGTATGTATACATACATACATACATACTGTTATGTCTGGCCTCTCTCAGCTCATTAAAATCCACGTAAATATGTCTTTAAGAGGTTTATTTAACACATTTCAAAAGGATTCATTTCAAAGCAAGCTGCTGGCATTATGTTGGCCTGAACGGCCAAATCAGATCTATGTACATTTAGATTAAACATGCTCTCCTCCCACATTCCAATTACTCACTCTTTCTTTATCACATTGTCCAAGACCTCATTATTCTTCGGTAGGTTTTCAAAACACCAGAAAACTGAGTTCCAAAGCACTGCCAAAGTTTTCAGCCCACTCCTTGATTAACGTTGCTCGTGACAAAGGCGTAGTCTTTCTTTCCCCTTCTAATATAGTGTCCGATACGTCACTTCCCCAATTACTTCCTTTTTCCAGTTAACTGACACCTTCGCTTATCAAACCTTCGGAACCTCGGATCAATCCATTTATCCTCTTGTTCTAAATCTGACTCATCATTTTGAGAGTCTGATTCAGAATGCATACAAAGCTCCTCATTGTCTATCTCAGCTGCCGGGAGGGGAAACCACCCAGAGGGGCCTGGCTGCTGATCCTCGGCTGCCGGGAGGGGAAAACACCCAGAGGGGCCTGGCTGCTGATCCTCGGCTGCCGGGAGGGAAAAACACCCAGAGGGACCTGGCTGCTGATCCTCATCCTCTGATACTTCCCAAGCTGGTCTAGGGACACTCACAACACTATCCCCCCCCGCAGGCCCCTCCCCCCGGGGCCATCGCAGGGGATGTGGTTTGTAGGGAAACGCAGAATGAAAATCCCAAATTAACCGAGGAGCCTCAATATCACGAGCATCGACCCAACAGCCAGCGGCTGGCCCACCCCCGGTCCAATCAACCAAATATTGGAAGCGGTCGTTGAGCCATCGGGAATCTCGGATGCCGGACACATCCAACCGGGAAACGGGAACGTGAGCACGGCGAGCTGTCGGGCCCGGATCAGGAGGTCGAAGCGGAGAATCAGGGTTAACAGGAACAAGCAAGGAGCGATGAAACACGGGATGTACACGAAGAGACCTAGGTAAAGTCAAACGATAGGTCACCGGATTGATGACCGTCTCCACAGGAAAAGGACCCAGGAAACGTTGGTCAAGCTTGCGGTGAATTCTCCCTGGAAACAAGTACTTGGTGGAGAGCCAAACCCGATCTCCAACAGCTAACGGCGGCGTGTCGCGACGAGAGCGGTCTGCAACCCTCTTGTAGTCTGCCTTGGCCTTAGTCAAATGGTGCTTAACCATCTCTTGGACAGACTGGAGTTCGGTTAAGTAGTCTTCTGCAACTGGAACTGGAGAATCGAGGAGCGTGAGCAGGAAAAACCTGGGATGATAGCCGTAGTTGGCAAAAAACGGAGTGGTCTGAGTGGAAGTGTGCTGAGAGTTGTTGAAAGCGAATTCGGCCACGGAGAGATATTTGGACCAATCGTTCTGTTGGTCGTTGATGAAACAATGCAAATACTGTTCCAGGATGCCAATCACTTTCTCTGTACCCCCATCAGTCTCTGGGTGATGCGTGGAGGCTAGATTAACTTGGACTTGAAGCGTAGACATGAGTTCTCTCCAGAACTCCGAGGTGAACTGGGTTCCTCGGTCGGACACTATTTTGTCAGGCAACCCATGTAGTCGGAAGATATGTTGAATGAACAGCTGAGCAGTGACCTTGGCTGTCGGTATTCTTCGGCAAGGAATGAAATGTGCCATTTTGGTCAGCATGTCCACCACTACAAAGACAACGGTGTAGCCGGCAGAAACAGGTAGACAAGTCAAGAAGTCCATGGAAATAGCTCCCCAGGGTCTCTCCGGCGTGGGTAAAGGCTGTAATAATCCCGGAGGGGCTCCTGTGGCATGTTTTGCCTGACGGCACCGTACACAGGAATTCACATAGGATTGCACATCATGGCGAAGCCTGGGCCACCAAAAAGTCCGAGACACTAAGTGAAGAGTCTTAAAGAAACCAAAATGACCTGCCGCAGGGTTATCATGGCATTGAGTCAGGATGAGACCCCGGAGTGGGCCTGCTGGAACATATAACAGGTTGCGGAAGCGTAATAGTCCCTCGGACAAGGTCCAAGGTGAGTCGGGACCCACCTCTTGTCTCTTCCGTATCGCAAAGTCATCTAGTTGTTGCGCTTCCCGAATCTGTCGTCGTAGATCTACCGGATCGTGCACGGCTGCGATCGATTCGAGAGGCAGAATGGTTCGAAGCGGTAAGGGATCCTTGATCTGTAGATACTCAGGTTTATGGGACAGGGCATCTGCTCTTTTGTTGTACCCTTTCGGAATGTAGGTGACTTTGAAGTTGAATCGAGCGAAGAATAAAGACCAACGGATCTGACGTTGATTCAATTTCCTGGCAGATTGCAAAAATTCCAAGTTTTTATGGTCAGTCCGAACTTCAACTTGGTAGCGGGCTCCTTCCAGGTGGTGTCTCCAGGTCTCAAAAGCAGTCTTGATGGCCAATAATTCCTTTTCCCAAATGGTATAATGGCGTTCGGAGGGAGTTAGTTTCCTGGAGTAATAAGCACACGGGAACAGGAGGCCGCCATCTTGGCGTGTTTGAAGTAGCACGGCCCCTACCGCAACATCTGAGGCATCAGCCTCCACTACAAAGGGATGACAAGGATCTGGATACTTGAGAATGGGTTCCTGAACAAAAGCCTTTTTGAGGGTCTAAAACGCCTGTTGCTCGGCATCGCCCCACTGGAACTTAATGCCTTTTCGTAACAGTCGAGTAAGGGGCGCAGTCAAGGCAGAAAATCTCGGAATAAATATCCTGTAATAGTTCGCAAATCCCAAAAGTCTTTGGACATCTTTTGCTTTACATGGTGGTTGCCAGGTTTGCAAGGCCTCAACCTTGCCAGGGTCCATGGCGATGCCTTGTGGAGAAATCACATGTCCCAGAAACTCAATGGTGGTTTGATAGAATTGACATTTCTCTAACTTGGCGTAAAGGTGATGCTCTCTCAAGCGTTGCAAAACTCGCCGGAGATGCTGAAGATGAGTTGCTCGTGACGGGGAATAAATCAGGATGTCATCAAGGTAAACCACCACAAATTGATCTAATAAATCCCGGAAGATGTCATTCATGAAATGTTGAAAGACGGCCGGAGCATTGGTGAGTCCAAAGGGCATAACGGTATACTCAAAATGACCATACCTGGTTCCAAACGCGGTCTTCCACTCGTCCCCCTCTCGAATGCGAACCAGGTTGTAAGCACCCCTTAAATCTATCTTGGTGAAGATGGTCGCTGATCGGAGACGGTCCATGAGATCAGGAATCAAAGGCAGAGGGTACCGGTTGCGCACCGTGATGGCATTGAGCTTGCGATAGTCACAGCATAGGCGTAAATCTCCGGTTTTCTTCTTCACGAATAACACAGGAGCTGACAAAGGCGAGGAAGAGGGACGAATGAAACCCCTGGCCAGGTTTTTGTCCACAAAGTCTTTCAATGCGGCCAACTCGGGTTCTGACATGGAGTAAAGGCGTCCCCTTGGAAGCTTGGCATTTGGTAGCAAATCAATGGCACAGTCATATGGTCTATGCGGAGGCAATTGGTCTGCCTCTTTCTCATTGAATATATCTGCAAAGTCCGCTAGATCGGCCGGCAAGGTGATGTCAGGGTGGGATGGTAGCTGGGCTGCACAAACTTGGCGTACGTGGTCTACGCATTGCAAACTGGGAAATGAAACAAAGTTCTGGGACCACACCACACAAGGATCATGGGTTCTCAACCAGGCTAGGCCGAGAACTAAGGGGAAATGAAGTCCCTTGGTAACATAGAATTGGATGGCTTCTTCATGTTGTCCTATGACCAGGCGTATGGGCTGGGTCATAAACTTGATCGGTCCAGACAACAACTCACGACCATCGATTGTCTCAACCAACATAGGCGGCTACACGGAGCACAAAGGTATGGCATGCTGACGAGCGAAAGCTTCATTCATGAAATTGGTGGTGGCTCCAGAATCAAACAAGGCATGGGCCGGAATGCCCTGGGCATGATTTCCCAGAAGTATATTGGTTGCTAGGATCAGATGTCTCGGAGGACCGGGGTCGTCGTCTGCGGAACTGGAACTGGGTTTGGCGCCTGCCCGACCCAATGTTTCCATTAGGCCAGGCTCTGGCCGTTTCCCGGCAAGGTGGCTTGAAACTGCTGAGTGGGAGGCCGAGCTGGAACAGGAGTAGGACCTGCCGTACCACGTCTTTTCTGGGGGCAGGCCATGACGAAGTGACCCATCTCTCCACAGTACAGGCACAAGCCCTCAGCTCTCCGTCTTGTCTTCTCAGCCTCGGTCAAGCGAGATCTGGCTGCCCCAAGATCCATGGGCTCCTCTCTGGCCATGGGTACGGGACGCCTCTCAGTGTAAGCCGGCAATGATTGGAAAATACGTCTGGGGGCCGGGACGGGTGGAGCGATAGGTAGGGTCTGGAATCCTCTGCGTGGTGCAGGAACTGGCTTGGCACTTCCGGTGACTGGAACCATCTGTTTGACCAGGCGGGCATCCATGGCTTGCGTTCGCGCTTCAATAGCCAAACAATGTTGGTATAATGCATCCAGGGTTGCGGGTATTTCAGTAACTTTCAATCCATTCAAGATCTGGGAAGACAGACCATCTAGAAAGATTTCCATGAGAGCCTCATCATTCCAATTAATTTCTTGAGCTAGGCGGCGAAAATCTGAGATATATTCCGCTACGCAGCGCGATCCTTGACGTAGCTCTCGTATCCGCCGGGTGGCATTTTGTCTACGAAGGGGGTCAACAAATTCTCTTTCCATCAGCTGGCAGAACCCTGCATAATTGCTCAGGACAGGATCTTGTCCGTCTATCAGAGAAGACGACCAATCAGCAGCTGGCCCAGAGAGTAAACTTAAAATGAACGCTACTTTCGTTTCATCAAGCTGGAAATCTGCTGGAGTTGAGGCAATGAATGTTTTGCATTGGTTTAAAAAAGCTGGAAATTTACTACGCTCTCCAGTAAACTTATCAGGCAATGCTAAATAACATCTGCTTCGTCTGGGAGGGGGGGCTGGAGCTGGGGCTCCTGCGGCCTGAATCTGCTGTTGCAAATGTCCAATTTGTTGCTGGAGAGTTTGAACTAATTGATGCAGAGCCGGGTTATCAGCGAGGAGTTGCTCCATGACGTCACTGAAAGCTCGGACTAATTTTCGTCTTTTCTGTTTTTGGGTCACGAGCAATCTGTTATGTCTGGCCTCTCTCAGCTCATTAAAATCCACGTAAATATGTCTTTAAGAGGTTTATTTAACACATTTCAAAAGGATTCATTTCAAAGCAAGCTGCTGGCATTATGTTGGCCTGAACGGCCAAATCAGATCTATGTACATTTAGATTAAACATGCTCTCCTCCCACATTCCAATTACTCACTCTTTCTTTATCACATTGTCCAAGACCTCATTATTCTTCGGTAGGTTTTCAAAACACCAGAAAACTGAGTTCCAAAGCACTGCCAAAGTTTTCAGCCCACTCCTTGATTAACGTTGCTCGTGACAAAGGCGTAGTCTTTCTTTCCCCTTCTAATATAGTGTCCGATACGTCACTTCCCCAATTACTTCCTTTTTCCAGTTAACTGACACCTTCGCTTATCAAACCTTCGGAACCTCAGATCAATCCATTTATCCTCTTGTTCTAAATCTGACTCATCATTTTGAGAGTCTGATTCAGAATGCATACAAAGCTCCTCATTGTCTATCTCAGCTGCCGGGAGGGGAAACCACCCAGAGGGGCCTGGCTGCTGATCCTCGGCTGCCGGGAGGGGAAAACACCCAGAGGGGCCTGGCTGCTGATCCTCGGCTGCCGGGAGGGAAAAACACCCAGAGGGACCTGGCTGCTGATCCTCATCCTCTGATACTTCCCAAGCTGGTCTAGGGACACTCACAACACATACTTATATACATACATACATACATACATACACACATACACACATACACACACACACAGGTAAAAAAGGATATATGCAGTGTTATCTTCATTTTAGATGTCAAAAGGGTCTCTCTCTCTCTCTCTGTCTATCTCTCTCCCTCCCTCTCTCTCTATCTATCCTTGGTCTGCCAGTCCTCTTCCCCCACTCTCTTTCTTTCTCTCTCTCTCTCTCTCTTTCCTCTCTCTCTCCCTCCCCCCTCTCTTTCTCTCTCTCTCTTTCTCTCCCCCCCTATCTGCTGCTCACCTGGCAAGCTGGCTTCAAACTGTTCTCCAACAAGCTCAGGGGTAGGCAACCTCGGCTCTTTTATGACTCATGGACTTCAACTCCCAGAATTCCTGAGTCAGCATAGCTGGGCTAGCTAGCTCTCTCCTGCCCTTCCTGCTTCCTGCTTTGACGCAGCAAAGGGAGGAGCTCTGCCCAATAAGCTTTTCAGCTCCTCAGAGAACACTGTGAGTGCACTCTCCTTTACACACACACACACACACACACACACACAAACACAAACACAAACACACACACACACAGAGAGAGAGAGAGAGAGAGAGAGAGAGAGAAGCAGGGAAGCGCAATTGCCTCTCTCTGTCTCTGTCTCTCTCTGCAAAAGGCAGAGGAGGCTGGCAGCCACAGGGGAAGGCTCAAAGAGCTGCATGCGGCTCCAGAGCCACAGGTTGCCGACCTGTGGATTAGACGATCACCTCTCTCAGGCCTGCATCTATTGAGCAGTACCTGATCAGCTGCAAGAATGGTACCAGACAGCGGTGAAGCTAGATGTTCAGCTCACCCGCTATAAGAAGCCTCCCCCTTTTGAATCTGAGCAGCCGCCAGAGCAACCTGGACAGCAATCACCCCCACGAAAACCCCCAACTTCTGCGATGGCTGAGAGACTCAAGCCACCTGCAGGCCCGTCAATTAAGTGTTTTTGGTGTGGACAAGAGGGACATCGAGCAGCTATCTGTCCAGTCCCCTACCCCCGACTGCAGAGCAGACTGGAACCAGCAACGAGAAGGAAACCTGATCAGCGGCTAACGAGAGAAAAATCCAACCAGGTCATGCAAGAACCTGTTGCCCAGATTACACCCCCCCCCCAGGAGGATGCCGGGACTCCGGGTGGACCTGCCCCTGCTCTACCCTCCTTTGACAGCGATGATAAAGGAGGGAATGACCCGATGGTGAGTCGACAAATCCCGCCTTTTTCACTGGCCACCAAACTTATAATCCCTAAGTCTGGGGCACAAATGGACTTAAATGTGCTAATTGATTCTGGATGCACCCGCCTGCTCTTTGCCATGAAAATGGGCACACAGGCAAAACAGCTTTCCAAACCTGTGAGGTTTGAGAAAGCTGATGGCTCCCTGATGGCAGGGACTCTTGTCACACAATTAACTGAGCCCTTACTTCTAGAAATAGGTGCACACTGGGAGTTTATTCGCTTCCTAGTGGTTCCAAAAATGACTGAGACTGTGATCCTAGGGCTAGCCTGGTTGGACAAATGGAAGCCGTTTATCTGGTGGGAGAAATAAATGAGAACTGTAAGACTACCTATAGGGCCTAAACCTCCCACTGATTCAACCGATGTTGCGGGACAGCTTAGGCGAGCGGACATGGCTGCCTCACCGCCGCCAGGCGAACCACTCATCCTGAATGAATACTGGGACCTGGCAGAGGCATTTAGTGAAAAAGAATGAGATGCCCTGCCCCCTCACAGACCCAATGACTGCTCTATCGAACTGATGCCAGGAGCCAAACTCCCATGCCCGAGAATGTATGCTATGTCCCCCCTCAAAATGGAGGAGATGCAGCAATACATGAACAAAAACCTAGAGAGGGGGTTCATCGAACAGGCCAAATCTACCGTTGGAGCCCCTGTGTTGTTCAAAGAGGAAAAAGATGGGTCTCTTTGTCTCTGCATAGACTATAAGGGTCCCAATCCTGTGAGTGTGGAAAATAAATACTCCCTCCTAAAGGACTTATTAACCCATCTGGCTAAGGGGAGTGTCTTCACTAAATTAGACCTGAGAGAGGCATATTACCAGGTGAGAATAAAAGAGGGAGACGAGTGGAAAACTGCCTTCAACTGTCCTATACAGAGCTATCAGTTCAAAGTCATGCCATTTGGACTACAGGGGGGCCCAGCCGTATTCATGCAGTTGATTAATGAGGTCCTACATGATCACTTGTACAAAGGGGTTCTGGTGTATCTTGATGATATCCTGATATACAGCACAAACATGACTGATCACATAAAGCTGGTGAGAGAGGTGCTAAAGAAACTATTGAATGCCAAGCTTTATGCCAAATTGTCAAAATGTGAATTTCACCAGACCCAATTAGATTATCTTGGCTACAGAATTTCCAATGAGGGTATTGAAATGGATCCAGCCAAGGTGAAAGCTATAATCGAATGGCAGCCCCAAAAAACTCGCAAACAGCTCCAGAGCTTCCTAGGTTTTGCCAACTTTTATCATCAATTCATCCCCTCTTTTGCTGAGATTACCCTACCCCTTACAGAACTACTCAAAACAGGCAAAGGAGGAAGGAAGCCATGAACGGGTCAACCACTAGCATGGACGATGGGCTGTCAAACAGCTTTTGAGAATTTAAAGAGACTATTTGTTGCTGAATCGGTCCTAAAGCACCCCTGCCCAGGGGAGCCCTTTGTGATTCAAGCCAATGCCAGCGATGTGGTAATTGGAACTGTATTACTGCAAAAGAACAAAAGTCTGGTCCTGCAACCCTGTGCCTACACCTCTAAGAAATTTAGTGAGAGCGAGCGGAGATGGGCAATCTGGGAGAAAGAGGCCTTCGCGATCAGGTGGACACTATTAAACTGGCGACACTATCTAGAAGGGAGCAAGGTGCCATTTGAAGTATGGACAGATCACAAAAATCTAGAAGCACTGAAAACTCCCCGCAAATTGTCCCCAAAGCAAGCGCGGTGGGCACAGTACTTTAACCACTTCAACTTCACCCTAAAGTACATACCAGGAGGAAAAAACTTCCTAGTTGATGCGCTATCCTAGTTACCCCAATACAAAAGCAAACAGGAGGAGGTTAACGAGCCAATTAACCCCAATCCACAAACTGCCGCTCAACTTATGCCTCGCAGGGTCCCCAATCCTAATGACCCCGGGGTAAAGAAAATAAAATGAGAGCTCCTCACCGATCAATGGTTCAAAGATAATCAAACCTCCCTAACGTGCAGGGATGGCTTGGCTTACAAAGGGGGGAAACTATATTTGTCCAAAGCCCTCCGTCTTAATGCTCTCAAACACAGCCATGATGTAAAACAGCCTGGACACTTTGGATATTTGAAAACCCTACACCTCACCCGCCGGCAATTTTGGTGGCTGGGGGCTGAAATGGGATGTGGAAAACTATGTAAAAAGTTGTACTGTATGTGCCACAATGAAAAGAATCCAAGGGAAAACCCTTGGATGACTGCAGCTGGTGGCAGACCCTTCTCAACCCTGGGAAGAAATAGCTATGGACTTTATAGTAGACCTACCTGAAAGTAGAGGAAATATTGTCATCTGGACTGTGATAGACCTATTCTCGAAGCAGACTCATTTCATCGCCTGCAAAGGACTCCCATCTGCCCAACGACTGACCAAATTGTTCCTGAAACATATCTACCGGCTGCATGGTGCCCCTAAGTGAATAGTTTCAGACAGGGAGGTGCAGTTCACAGTGAAGTTTTGGAGGAGTTTTCTTAAATTAATTGGATCATCTCAAGGTTTATCATCTGCTTTTCATCCGGTGACCAGTGGGGCTGCAGAATCCGCTCACAAAATAGTGGAGCAATACCTTAGATGCTACCAACAGATGAACTGGACTGACCTCCTCCCTTTTGCGGAGGTGCCGTACAATAATTCTGTGCACAGCAGCACTGGCTACACGCTTTCAGAGTGGCCACAGGAAGAGTTCAGCCCAATACCTGAATACCCTCAGGTGCCCTCCGTTTCCCAGACACTCAAGCAATGGGTGAGGGGGTGGGAGGAAGTTTGGAGAAACACAAAAACTGCTTTAAAAAAGACTTTTGAAATCTATAAAAAGCAGGGTGATCGAAAGAGGGCTCCCCAAAGAACATTCCAAGTTGGGGAAAAGGTTTATCTGTCAACTAAATATTTACACCTCAAATTGCCCAGCAAGAAATTGGGACCAAAATTCTTGGGGCCTTTCCCCATAGTAAGGATCATCAATCTGGTCACCATAAAACTAAAACTCCCTAGATTTTTAGGGAGAATTTACTCAGTTTTCCATTGCAGCTTGTTGCAACCTTATCAGGGCTCCACTTTAAGACCTCCCCCTAAGAAGGCACCTGGGCCTCTCATAGTTGTGGGACAGACCCACTATGAAGTGAAATGTATTCTTGACTCTAGAATTTTTAAAGGGAAATTGCAGTACCTAGTACAATGGAAGGGATACCCGCTGTCTGAAGCCACCTGGGTGAAATCCAGTGAGGTGAAAGCTGACAGACTCATCAAAAGATTTCATGCAAAACACCCCAACAAACCAAGAAATAATCCCTGACATATGCTTTTGTTCGTATACAGGGCCTATCCTTTTTGTAAGGGGGGCTGGATGTCAAATGCTGCTAATATTGAATATTCTTGCTTTGACAAAATATGCAGAACTGTCTGGCACTTTTAGAGTTAACTCAGATGAGAATGGAGAGAGAGCAATTCGCGCGGGCTTCAGAAGGAAGTGAACCTTTGCCCCCCAGGTTGGTTGGAGAACATGACTCATGACAGCAAAAGAGGGAGGGAAAATGCTAGCAAAAATAACTGCTTTAGGGTGGAGACTTCAGATCTTGGCATCCATCCATGATATGCCGACAATCTGTTATACTATTAATAAAGTTCTTTGAAGTGTTTCATTATTCGGAACCTTGACAGCAGCCTTCTTCCCTAGCTGTCAGGGCTGCAGAGGACACCACCAGCACTCAGAATGCCGGTTTCACGCAGCTGTGTGCCGAGCATGTGGCAAACAAGGCCACATCACTATCGTCTGTAAAGGACGCCAGAGGGAATTGCCACACAAAGACTTCCCCAGGAGAGGTAATGGGGCCCCAGGCAGAATAGAATAGGATTTTGCTCCGGAAGAAGGAGCATCCTCAGAACTGGACCCCATCGCCCCCTAAAAGAAAAGCTTAGACTAAAAGTCAAGCTGCAAGGAGTTCCATGCTCCGTGGAACTGGACATTGGATCAGTTATGTCTATTATTTCCTATAAGACTTTTAATTTCATCTGCAGACATGGTGGGAAACGAGTCAGACTCAAGCCGTCAGATTTAGTTTTAACAGATTTTCAAAACTCCCGCATAGTGGTTAAAACAGAAGCTACGATAAAAGTGACATTCAAAGAGTTTGAGGGTCCCCTCAGTGTCGTGGTGAAAGGCCAGCAAACAAGCCTAATCGGCTTAGACTGGTTTGATGCCCTGGGCATCCATGTGACTGGCATCAACAGAATCCAAACAGCCGATTTGGCAGCTATCTGCCAGGAGTTTGCAGACGTATTCAGTCCCAAGTTAGGAAAGTACAAAGGAGCACCAATTGCTCTCCACCTTGACACAACTGTAGCCCCAATCAGAGTAAAGCCTCGTAGAGTGCCTTTTGCCCTTAAGCCCAAGACTGATGCAGAGTTAGATAAGCTCGTTCAACAGGGAGTCTTGCAACCCGTTGACAGCTGTGTGTGGGAAACCACCATAGTTACACCGGTCAAGCCTAATGGAGAGGTGCACATTTGCACTGATTATAATTATAATTATCTGGTACCTGTAGTTAGCCACATTCTAGCATCCGTACAAGGAAGTCGTTTATTTGCAAAGCTGGACCTGGCACAGATTTATCAGAAACTGCCTGTGGATGACGCCTCCGCTCAAACAATAGTTACCCATAGAGGGGCATTCAAGGTTCATCGCCTGCAGTTTGGAGTCAGTGTAGCCCCAGGGCTCTTTCAGAATATGATGGAACACATGTTAAAAAACATTCCTGGTGTGTGTCCTTATTTTGACGATGTTTTAATTGCTGGGGAGTTAGCAGAGATACTTGCAGAATGTTTAAAGGGCTGTTCTTCAGCATTTCCGTGAAACAGGGCTGAAGTTCAAAAGAGAAAAATGTCAAATAGGAGTCAACTCCACAGAATTTCTGGAATTCTGGATCGATGCTGCCGGAATACACCCAGCTGATTCAAAGCTCAAGGCTATTTTGCAGGCTCCCAGACCAAAGTCAAAGGGAGAGCTGCAGGCATTTCTGGGGTTACTTAACTTTTATCATGCTTTCCTTCCTCACAAGGCTGCATTAGCAGAGCCTCTACACAGGCTCTTAGATAAAAGGGCACCATGGCAATGGACTAGCGCCCACAAAAACAATTTCAAAGCAGTCGAATCACTGCTGTTGTCAGACTCTGTGTTAACACACTTTAACGAAAAGCTGCCTATCAGTATTGCATGTGATGCGTCATCATACGGGATAGAAGCAATTTTGAGCCATATAATGGCAAATGGGCAACAAGTTCCCATAGCTTATTATTCAAGGACACTTTCCCTTGTGGAAAGAAATTATGCTCAAATCAATAAGGAGGCTTTAGCCATAGTTGCAGGAATAAAGAAATTCCATGATTTCCTTTATGGTCGCCCATTTACAGTCTTTACAGACCACAAGCCACTTCTAGGTCTGTTTACTGTAAACCCCTCAGATCCTGTCTCCAAGGATGCTGAGGTGGTCAATCTTTAAGGCAGTCTACAATTACAGGCTATAAGCCTGGTAAGGAAATGGGTCATGCTGACACACTCAGCAGACTGCCCCTGCCTGATTTAGAACCAGACCCCACACCTGCTGCATGCATCCTGTCAATTCAGAATTTGCCTGAATCTCCCCTTCACTCTGGGGATGTGGCTGCTGAGACAGCCTCCGACAAAACTCTCAGCCAAGTTTTGAACTGGATGCTGAGGAGGTGGCCAGGAACTAGTCCTGGAACAGAGTTTCAGAGTTTTATTAGAAGACACACAAAGGATGTATTCTATGGGGGAGTGGGGTTGTAGTCCCACACACGCTAAGAGAAAGAGTCTTAGAATCTCTGCATGAGGGACATCCTGGAATAGTCAGGATGAAGGCACTCATGAGAAGCTACCTATGGTGGCCAGGGTTGGATAGGGATATTGAGGCTCAAGTTAAAGGATGCCAACAGTCCAGACCTGAAATGCCTCAAGCCCCAGTACATCACTGGGAAACCACGCAAACTCCCTGGTCTAGAATTCATATAGACTATGGAGGACCCTTCCAGGACAGGTGTTTCTCATTGTAGTGGACAGTCATTCAAAGTGGCCTGAGGTAGCACCTGTCCCTTCTATGACTACTGCCAGGACCATCCAGGAACTGTGCAGAATCTTTGCCACACATGGCTTACCCGATGTAATCATATCAGATAATGGGGCACAATTTACTGCTGCAGAATTTCAGTCACTTCTAAGGTCTAATATGATTAGACACGCCACCTCTGCCCCGTTTCACCCGGCCTTTAACGGCCAAGTGGAAAGGATGGTCAAGACGACCAAAGAAGCACTTAAAAGACTAACAATGGGCGATTGGCATCACAGGTTGGCAGACTTTTTGCTCTGTCAACACACAACTCCATGCACCTCAACGGGTCGTAGCCCAGGGGAGTTGAGATGGGGACATCAGCTGACCATGAAGCTGGACCGTCTCCATCCAGACCGAGCTGCAACAGAGACAGCGCAGCCCAAACCCCCAAGCAATTTGCGAGTCGGTGACTGAGTTTGAGTAAGAAACTATGGTCAAGGGGCACTGTGGGTGGTAGCTGTGGTTTGTAAGGTGTCAGGACCACTCTCTTACGAAGTGGTCCTGGAAGATGGGCACATTTTGCGCCACCACATCGATCAGCTCTGTCAGTGGCAGGCTAATCCAACCCTCACCACTGATCAAGAGGAGAGCCGAGGACTGCCTGACAGCTGCGGCATGTTTGAACCACCAGAGTCCAGTGCGGCTCAAGGAGATATACTGGACGACTCAGTCGTGTTTGAGTCATTACTGTCATGCCTCCATCCAAGCCTGACTCCGAGGAAGACATGAAGTTCTCTGTTGAGGCCCAGGAGGGGGTGTCTGTGGCTTTGGAGGACTGTAGGGAGGAGCAAGCTGAGGCAGGCCAGGGCCCTTCAGGTTTAGAACAGGGAAGGCAGAGTTCAGGCGAGGAGCAAGGCCCCTCCCCACCTGATCCTAAAGCAAGGAGAGCAGAGAGGAGGAGAGAACAACGGAGGCAGGCTCACTTGCTCGGGAGGAGAGCGTCCCACCACAAGACACACCTGGGGATTAGGATTTAAGGAGATGCTATGAGGATGTTTGCCGGGAACAAACGTGGGATCTTGAGATTGTTGTGACTTGTGCTCTTGTAACCTGGACACTTTGTATTTTCTTTTTTCTCTTCAGTAAAATAAGGAATCTCCAGACAGAAAGAAGCTCCTTGCACATTCCTATTCAGCACTCTTGTTTCCGTGTTTCGTTGCCTCTTCAGGAGCATAATACAACTGACTGGGAAAATCCCCAAGTACCTGATAAAATTGGTGGGTCAGGTCATCTGTGTTCGCATCTATTAAGACCCAGCATTTCTCCCCAGCATTAGGATTTGTGCAATTGTGATACAGGGAGTACTCAGGCCCAGTGGCATTGGGACTGCAATTGCCATCCCTAAATAATGCGGTAGTAAAGCACAAAGTCACATGATCACATCACCTCACAGTGGCAAGCCCCAGCATTCCCAGTTGCTGTGATGACCCCAGGACTGCAGGGATATTAACCAAGGAGGTCCTGTGACCATCCCATGGGACAAGGCAGGAGTCCCAAACAAGCAGGCTGGTGGATGAGAGCTGCAGGTGAGAACTACCGAGGGGTGAGTTAGAGGTGCTGAAGGCAAGCCTGAGGGAGCCCAAGAGGGTGACACGGGCAGGCACCATGGAGTACAAGCAGGTGGGTGGCTGTTATGGCCAGTGGGTGAAAAAGCAATGGGAGCTTCACAGGAAACCAGCAGGGAAGGTCACAAAGGATGGTCAGGTGGGTGCTGCAACCATTGTAACCATTGCCTGACAGTTGCCAAGCACCTGAATTGTGCTTGGCACAATTGCTTGTTCAGCCCTATCATAACTGTGAATGGTTGCTGAATGAGTGCCTGTAACCTTAGGAACACCTATTGGGGGTCCTGGTTTTCTTTTCTTTTTGCATTATTTAACCTCTCTTTGTTAAATTTGGGGATGCTTTTAAATTCTTTTTCTTATACATTCATTAGCTGCCCAGAATTATGTATTTAAGTTGGGTATCTTGTAAAAATCTGTATAATCCTTATTATTATTATTATTATTATTATTATTATTATTATTATTATTATTATTATTATTATTATTATATTAAATTTCTATACCGCCCCTTTCCTGTAGGACTCGGGGCGGTTCACAACCCAATAAAAACATAAAAACAATAAATATTTAAAAATAAATTAAATTAAATTAATATTAATACAAGGCTGTTGCTAAAAACCTGTTAAAAACCCAATTCTAAAACCCAAACAGCCTTGTTTAAAAATTTTAAAACCCGAGATCTAGGCCAGGCCAGCTTGATTGAAGAAATGGGTCTTCAATTCTCTTCTGAAGGTGCGGAGATCATGACACATCCGGAGTTCTGGGGGGAGCTCGTTCCACATCGTCGGTGCCCCCACAGAAAAGGCTCTCCCCCTGGGCGCCACCAGCCGACACTGCTTAGCTGATGGCACCCTGAGGAGGCCCTCTCTGTGGGAGCGAACTGGTCGATGGGAGGTATTTACTGGCAGAAGGCGGTCTTGTAAATAGCTGGGTCCTATGCCATGGAGTGCTTTAAAAGTGGTAACCAGTACCTTGAAGCGCACCCGGAAAGCCACCGGCAACCAATGCAGCTCGCGCAGGATGGGGGCCATTCGTGCCCGCCAGGGTGCCCCCACTACCACCCGCGCAGCCGCATTCTGCGCCAGTTGAAGCCTCCGCGTGCACTTCAATGGAAGCCCCATGTAGAGAGCATTACAATAGTCCAGTCTGAAGGTGACGAAGGCATGGGTGACCGTGTGTAGCGCGTCCCTATCTAGGAAGGGGCGCAACTGGCGTACCAGACGAATCTGGTAAAACATCCTCCCAGCCATGGCTGTCAGATGGTCTTCAAGGGACAGCCGTGAATCTAGGAGGACTCTGAAGTTGCGAGCCCTTCCCGTGGGGGCCACTGACTCGCCCCCAATAGACAGCGATGGAGTCAGCAGGTTGTACCGGGATGACGGTAACCACAGCCACTCGGTCTTGGAGGGGTTGAGCTTGAGACCGTTCTTCCCCATCCAGATCTGCACGGCCTCCAGGCACTGGGTCAGCACGTCAAGAGCTTCATTTGGGTGGTTCGGGGTGGAAATGTACAGCTGCGTGTCATCAGCGTACTGATGGAATTCTACCCCAAAACCTCGGATGATCTCACCCAGCGGCTTCACATAAATGTTGAACAAGGGCGAGAGGACCGACCCCTGAGGTACCCCATAATCAAGGGGCCTTGGGGTCGACCTCTGACCCCCTGTCAACACAAACTGCATCCGGCCAGAGAGGAAGGAAGAGAACCACCGAAGCACAGTGCCCCCTATACCCAGCCCCGCCAGCCGGCGCAGCATGATACCATGGTCGATGGTATCAAAAGCCGCTGAGAGGTCCAATAGCACCAGGACAGAGGAGCAACCCCTGTCCTGGGCCCGCCAGAGATCATCCACCAATGCGACCAAAGCTGTTTCCGTGCTGTAACCCGGCCTGAAGCCCGACTGGAACGGGTCCAGGTACGACGATTCCTCCAGGTGCTGAGGGAACTGTCGAGCAACCTTAATCTCTTCCCCGTCTTGTGGAGTCAGAGGTGCCAGTTATTTGCATATGGACAGTAAATTTTTGTGTGTTTGAGTATGTGTATGTGTGTGTTTGTCTATACCAGTGGAGGCTCTCTCATCCCTCTGCTGTGGCTCCCAGTCCTTCGCCACCATGTGCAGTCTCACAAACAAAAGAAGTGGGACTAAAAAAGTTCAATCAATTCCAACTTCTTGTGGGGGAAAAAAAGATCTTGCAAAGTTGGAATTGATTGATTGAACTTTTTTAGTCCCACTTCTTTTTTTTTGTGGGACTGCATGTGGTGGAAGAGGAAGTAATGGAGGACCGCGGTGGAGCTGGAAAGAAAGTGCCACGGGTCCGATTGGGGCACGGGGAACAGGGTTTCTGTCAAACATCTTTTATGGAGCCAGGGAAATGGGCTGGGTGGGGGAGCTGCCAATGCTGCTGCCGTGAGGCTTAGTAGATCCCCCCAAGTGGCCATGATTCCCCCTTCCCCAGCCAGCTAGTCACCATCACCCGACCTACTCTTCACCTGGCCAGCCAGCTGGCACAAAACCTCACCACTCTCCTCCTCCTCCTTGTCCTCCCCACTCAACTGGCTGCCAGCAGCTTGGTGGCTCTGCTCCATCTGAGCTGAAGAAAGTGGAGGTGCAGCAGTGAGATTGCTCTCAAACAATAAGAGCTGGGTGCACTGCTCCCTTGTGTGCACCCACTTTATTGAGTGTAATCCCACTGCTGTGCCTCCGCTTTCTTCAACTTGGATGGAACAAGGCACCCAAGCCACTGCTGTCTGCTTGAGTGGGGAGGACAAGGAGGAGGAGGAGAGCGGTGAGATTTTGTGCCAGCTGGCCGGCCAGACAAAGAGTAGGTTGGGTGAGGAAGAGATGGAGAACCGCGGTGGAGCTGGAAAGAAGGTGCCATGTGGGTCCGATCAGGGGAGTGGGATGGGGGTTTCTGCCAAGCTGGGGAAATGGGCCGGATGGGGGGAGATGCCAATGCCACTGCCATGAGGCTTGACTGATCCCCCCCTCCCCAGCCAGCCACCATCGCCCTACCTACTCTTCACCTGGCCGGCCAGCCTCACGCTCTCCTCCTCATTCTCCCCACTCAATTGGCCACCAGCAGCTTGGGTGGCTCTGCTCCATCCAAGTTGAAGAAAGTAGAGGTGCAGCAACAGGATTGCTTTCAAAAAATAATAGCTGGGTGTGCTGCTTGCTCGTGTGCGCCCAGTTTATTGAGAACAATCCTGCTGCTGCACCTCTGCTTTCTTCAACTCAGACAGAACAGAGGCACCCAAACCACTGGTGGCTGCTTGAGTTGGGAGGATGAGCTTTGCTGCTACTTCTGGGCCACACCTAGGCTATGCCCTGCTGCTGCCTCCCAAACTCCACCTTCACCACTGGTTGAATCAGCGGTGGAGTGCTCTGTCCTGGGGGGGAAGCAGCAGTGGCGGTGGAGTGCTACATCAGGGGGTGGGGGAAGCAGTGGCGGTGGGGCACTTCATGCAGGAGGGGAAGCCACAGGGCTTTGTGGCTCCCAGTGTTTTCTTTTCTGTGGGAAACATGTCCAAATAGCTCTTTGAGTGTTTAAGGTTGCCAACCCATGGTCTACACAAATCTTTGAGTCAGCATTGATTTCTGTTGACTGCCTGGACCAATCACTGTAGTGTCAAACTCCAAAGAAACCCCATGATGCTTCAACCATTTCTATTTCTTGGCTTGCCCACAAATCCATGGGGGAGGGGGGATGAATGGAATGTGTATTTGCAGGTGTGAGCTGTGAAGTCTGAGAATCAAGGTCATTCAGATTATTTACGAAGCAACAAAAGATTTCTCTCATAACAATTGTCTGGTGTTTAATTGGGGAATGTGACTGGCACTGTCAGGGGAAAGGGGAGTTTCTATACTTTTAATTTACTGTTCTGGTACCAATTTAGCCAGAGCTGGTTTTCTATTCATCAGTGCCAATATGATGTGCTCAATAAAGTTTTGCATTTAGAGATTGGAATGTCTCACCTATGCTTACTTCGTTGGGATCATCAGTCAGAACTTTGACACTAGTTTTCTTGACAAGATTTTGGAAATGGTTTGCCCTTGCCTTCATTCTAGGGCTGAGAGAGAGTGGTCCAAAGTCATCCAACTGGCTTAGAACCTAAGGCAGGACTAGAATTCATGGTCACCTAGTTTCTAGCCTACAACCACTACAACAAACTGGCTGTATTCCAAATCTGACTACGGCAAATAATTAATCACAATTTTCTCCCCTTACAGAACATAAACCATCTACTATTTGGTGAAACTAGATTCAGCATTGGACCATTAAAAAACCAAGTGCATAAGATCCACAGTGGACATAAGATCCAACTTAACGGGTATTTCCTCCCTGTGGAAGTTGGTGGCACCTTAAAGCTCATAGGTTCTCTTTGGCCTTTGATGCAGTTCCTGGACTGGGGTCTTTTAGTGTGTTATCTCTTAGGGATGACTCCCTTTGGTGGCCCATAGTACCATGGGGATGCTCTTTCTTATATTCTGCCCACCACTATCATCCAGCCTTGTAGAATTGCTGCTGACCATAAGTCAGGGCTGGCTCCTCTGCCACACATGGACAGCACTGAATCAGAAGCCTTCAAGTAACTCCTTGATCCCTCAGCTTCACGCAGCCTCAACCTCTCTCTCAAGTGGTCTCCTTTCAAACAGAGCCTTAGTTCTCTTTCAGCAGCTGATAGGTGGGGTTGGCGAGGGTGAATTCCTTGCTCATTCCTTGTCCTCCCTTCCTCGGGCAACATGACAGCTACTGAAATGCCATTGAAGCATCCATCTGAATTTGTCTGTCCTGGTTTGAGGGAGAATTTCAGCAGGATATCTTTGGAGAGGCAATGGAGCTGGGGAAATCCATCAGCCCTGTCCTTAAGTTGACCTCCAATAAATCATAGAAACATAGGGCTGGAACGGACCTTGGAGGTCTTCTAGTCCAACTTCCTGCTCAAGGTAGGAGCCTTATACTATCCCAGTCAAATGATTGTCCAGTCTATTTTTAAAAGTCTCCAGTGATAGAGCACCCACAACCCCAGGAGGTAAGCTATTCCACTGACTGATTTCTATCACTGTCAGAAAATTTCTCCTTACTTCAGGTTGCACCTCTCTTTGACAAGCTTTGGCATACAGAAGAAAGCTCTCTTTTCCATAGAAGAAACAAGACTGGTATTGGAAGGGTACATTTAGCTCAGGGTACTTCCCTTCTGAGCCTGGATTGGCAGATAGCACTTCCTCCAGCCCTGGGAGGACACTTTTCATACCTAGGTTTAATAAAGGGAAGAGGAAATGAGGATTTTTACACCATGAAGAAGAATCCCATGTTATCCTCACAAAAAAAAGAACGCCATTATTATGTCTTCTTTGTGAGCTGTTCTCTCTCTCTTTTGAAGCTACAACATAGTGGATATAATTTCTTCTGGATACACCCAAGCATTGTCACAGGGCTGACCTCCAACATTACGCTTAACAAACTCTTCTGAGATTTCTAGGAAGCTCTTTCCTTTTGTCTCCGGGAGGAAAAACCATACATAGAGAGTGGTTCCAACACATATGGTGAAGAATGGTAGGTAGCAGTAATAGCCAAGATTTTCCTGAGAGGAGGAGGAGAGAAGAAAGGGATCAGCACATAAAACATATGTTGACAGGCACATGCAAGCAGAGCCAAAGCTTTGCTGCAAAGTGGTCCTCAGAGTGGCCTGCTTCCTGCTGCCCCCCTCCAGTAATGTGTGATTTTTATTGGCAGATCTTCTTTCCATGTTGACTTACTGTTCCTAAATGCAAGAGATGGAGGCCCTTAAAGAAGAGGGTGCTGTCATCTCCTTGTTTGACTCCTTCAACTGCTGCTGCTTTTGACATGTCCCAGTTGTACCTCCAGAACTGCCTTCGATTCCAGTTCCCCACTCCTGGTCCCCACCATCCTGCTCCCCCACACCATACCCCTTGGCCTGTATGCTAAAGATCCAAAGATCTATGCCAGGTCTGGCATGCTGTTCTCTTCCGTTGATTTATGCATCCAGGACTGTTTCATGATTAACTGAGATTTCTTACTAACAGAAATGGAATGAGGGAGAGTGACCATGTCATATTCGAATTCAACATTATGCAGAACAAAGTGAAACTAATGACTTAGACACTGAAGACCTTTAGACTAGAAAGAGCTGTTTTCAATAAACCTAGAGAGGGCTTGGGAAGGATTCCATGGATGAAAACATTTAAGAGTAAAAAACTCAAGAAACATGGAAAACTCTGAAAAATTGGGTTATTAAAAGCCCAGTCTAGCACAATACCATTCAGAAAGAAAAATGAGACACCAGAAGAAACCAAAATGATTTATTCAGATGAAGAAGGCAGAATTGTGATGGTAGAAATACGTTTACATAAAAAACAAACACTTTTGGTAGTAATATATGTACCAAATAATAAACAAGAAGAATTTTATTAAAATCTTCATAGAAAAATACTAGAAATGGAGTATCAAAATATTTGTCTAGTAGGAGATTTTAACGCAACAGTACTTGGGACATTAAACTATAAAAGTAGCAAAACAGGAAAAAGTGGAAGAAAAAGACTTTTTTTAATATGATAGAGGAAATTGGGGTATAAGGTACCTGGAAAGAAACTAATCCTGGAAAATTACAATACACACTCTATTTGAATAGCCATAAAATCTTGGTCCAGAATTGACATGATTTGGATAACGCCTGAATTAAGGACCAATATGCAGGAGATTGAGATAGAATTAGGTACTTGGGCATATCACAACCCTTTAAAAATGACAAAGAAAGGAATACAAAAAATCAAGATGGACCTTGAACCAATCCATATTAAAAGAAAAAGAATTTATAGAACTAGCAACAAGAGAAATGGAGTTCTTCTTTAAAGAAAACAAAGAAGATACAACATTACAAAATGTATGGGATGCAGCCAAAGCATATTTTAGAGGTGTAGCTATAACATATATGGCAAAAAAACCAAAGAAAAAAGACAACAACACATACTGTTAAGGGAAGAATTAAAAAAACTAGAATTAGAACTACAAATAAATCCACAAAAGAAAATACTGAAAAAACAAATGGAAATAATAAAACATAAATTAATTTTAATGGATCAGAAAAATTGGCACAGCAAATTAAAAGAGCAAAACAAAAAAATTTTGAAAACGCAAATAAACCAGGAAGATGATTAGCCTATAAACTTAAAAAACAGGAGAAAAAAATTGATAAATAATCTAGTAAACAAAAAAGGCTGTTTACAATTTAAAAAGATAATTAAAGAATACTATGAGAAACTGTATGATATAGAAAAAATTTCATGGGAGAAAACGATTTAATATATGGAAAAAATAACTTACCAAAAATTTCAGAAAATTTTAAAATTGTGTTAAATGAAAAAATAACAAGATGAAATTGACAGAGGCTATAAATGAAAAAACACGGGGACCAGATGGGCTACCAGCAGAGTTGTATAAATGCCTACAAGGTACAGTGCACCATTGAAAGATGTGTGTAATGAACTTTTGTTGGAGGCTAAACTAAATACATGGACAGAAGCAAATATTAATTTAATACCAAAAGAAGACACAGATTTGACACAGATTAAAAATTACAGACCGATATCATTACTAATTGTGGATTATAAAATTTTTACCTCAATAATAGCGAAGAGACTGAAAAGATTTCTAACTGAATTTATACATCCAGACCAAAATGGATTCCTACCAAAGAGACAAATCAAAAATAACCTAAAAGTTATAATGGACATATTGGAATATTATGAAATGAATCAAGGAAAACAACTGGCACTAGCATTTTTAGATGTTCAAAAGGCGTTTGATAATGTTTCCTGGCAATTTATGACTCAACAACTAAAAACAATGGACTTTGGACAAAACTTTATAAATATGATTGAAACAATATACCACAAATAAACAGCAAAAGTGATTGTAAACGGAGATTACACAGAGAACTTTGAGATAAGAAAAAGTACAAGACAAGGATGTCTTGATTTATATTCATCAAGGTCAGACAGGTGTTCTCTTACCTTTTTCTTGCTTATTTTAATTTTTATTTCTAGTCTGTCTTTTACAGTTAGGTTTTTGATAGGCTGGGCTATAGTTTCTTTTTGCGTGAAGACTGATACAAAGAATGAGTTAAGTACTCTGTTTTCTCTCTACTGCTTGTTACTTCTTCGCCATCTTCTCTCTTGACTTTTTTCTTTTTATTTGTATGTTGAAAGAAACTTATTATCTTTGACTTTTGTTGCAAGTCTTTGTTCATTCTGAGCCTTTGCTTTCCTGACATCATCTTTGCAGATTTGGGCTATATGCTGATATTTTGCCTTAGTTATGTGTCCCTCTTTCCATTGTTTTGTTTGTACTTATCCTTTTTATTTATCAGAGAGATCATTGTGCAACCATGTTGGTTTCTTCTTGGATTTCTTGTTTTTCTTTTTTTAGTGGTATTATGCTGAACTGGGCTTTTATGATAATATTTTTCATATTTTCCCATGCTTCTTGAGTTATTTTCCCCTTTAGGATTTTTATCCATGAAAATTTGCTTAGGCTTTCTCTAAGTTTGTTAAAATCAGCTCTTTTAAAGTTTAAGACACTGGTTGGATTATAGTCTATTGCTTATGTTTGCATTATATTGAATTTCAATATGACATGGTATCAGAATCCAGCTACATTTCATTTCTATCTATCTTCTCTGATATAAAACCAATTCTTACTCTCTCCTAGATCCTGTCATACTACTAAGGGGGAGGGCGATATGCATTGTTTTTTTATTACTTTCATTTCCTCTATGCACTACAAAGTAACCTTTTGTTGATTCACTTTGGGTTTGCTAACCATAACAATGTAACTATTTTCCTTTCATCCTATGCCCCTCTGAACTTCTTACCGGCCAGCGAGAGAAAGGAGAGGGGGAGATGCAGCGTCTGGGAATTATGTGAGGAGATGTTGAATGATCATGCCAACAGAGCCGGATTGATGTTATCTCTCCTGGAGTTAACACCTAGAAATCTGCTGGTTTGAATCGCCCGGAAGAACTGTGGGGTGGGGGGCTGCTTAGGGACAATTTAAAAACATTGAATTGTAAGGGAATCCCTCAGATCCTGTCTATCATGCCCGCTATCAGTTTCTTTTAATAAAAGTTCCTGTTGGAAGAAACCGTTTCCAAGAGTTCTGCTTTCTTAAGATGTGGATTGAAGTGGGTCCTTACACATGGTCACTCTCACCCAAGGTTCTGGCAATTTCAACTCCCTTTATCACTCTTCTACTGAAATTAGGTCCAGTATAGGCTTTTCCTCTGGTTCCCTCCTCTATCTTTTGGATGACAAAGTTGTCAACTAAGTTGGTTAGGAATCTGTTTGATCTCCCGACTTCCAGTTTGCTGACGTAGCCGCCATTGACGCTAGGAAGACAAGTTCTATCTTACTTGTCCAGTTTCGTATCACTGGGGGGCCCTAAAAGTTTGGAAAGTCGCCCCAAAGAGCGTGACCAGCAAGGAAGGGCTTTTGCTGGATCGCAGGAGAGCAGTAGCTCTCCCATTAGAGCCAGCATTCCCTCCGAACTGGCGGACAAAAGACCGGCCTAGACTGTGGACAGCCGAAGTCACACCTACCATCAGGCAACATTAAAGCAGTGTGGAAGAGACTGGGTGAGATCTACCTCTCTGATATTCCAACTTCTTTTTTTTTACCTATGGAAGCTGCTAAAGTACTTTCCCCCCTGTGGAGAGGGAAGGGGATTTCAGTCCTCCCTCCAGAAATAGTGGCGAATGACTGTTCACGGGAGTTTAAAAAGTTGAAAAAATAATTGGATCCCAACTGGAACTTTATTTCCTAAAATTTGTGGGCTAAAAGATTTTCTATTATCTAATTTTTTTTACTTTCTGTTTTTATTGAAGATTGGGGGTTTTCCTCATAAAATAGAAGAAAAACTGAAAGGATTAAAATAACTTTGAGATTTAAAGGAAATTCTTAAACAGTGGGGTGACATCTTGTGGCTAAACCTGAAACTGCAATCTATTATTCTTTAAGAGACTTGGCTGACAGCCTAGAAAATAAGATAAGATTCATGCAACCTTGAACACCAGCTGTGAGAGACCTAGCTGTGCTTTTTATCTACTCAAAAAAAACAACCGTGTAAAAACTTCTAATTTAATTCATCATTATGGAAGAAGACCAGGAACAGACTTTTCTTATAAAGGAAAATTTGACACAAATTCTTGATACACTAAAAGCAACTTATCAAATCCTTCTTACAGCTGGTAATGAAATGAGAGCTTTTAGAGAAAAACGAGAAAACAGCTCAGATACACAAACTCAAAATTTTGATTATAACTAAAGAATCAACTATACAGAATACTACAGAAAAAGTGGAACAATTAAATATTACGACAGAAATTTAACTGGCCAACAAGTGTAGACAATGAAAAATTCAGAAAAGAAATCTGACAACATGGATGGAGGAAAAAGCCTGCTACATAAATCAGAAGGAATCTGAGGATCAAGATGAGGAACAGATGGAAGAAAAGATAAATATTTCAGGACAACTACGTCAAGAGGGGAAAATAAAGAGGCAACCTGTTAGATTTGCCAGACCTGTTAGATTTGCCAGAAATCTAGCCAGACCTGCTAGATTTCTCAAAAAAAAAATAGCGACTGGATGGTCTTATCAACATCACACAATACATATAATAAAACAAGAAGAATTGTTTGATGATGCAGAAGCACGGACATGGAAGATGATCTGGCAAAGAAAGAAAGCTAGAATGCGACTGAAAAAGAATGGGGTCTTGACCTACTTATGAGATTTAAAATAGAATATAAAGAATATTCAAATAGATAAGATGTGTATTATGAATATAAGATATTGTCATGAAATGAAGAAAAGAAATTTTTTGGCTATTTAAAATCTAGAAGTATAAATGTTAACAGTTAAATTTGAATATTGAGTTGCTTATAAAGGTTAGATAAAGGTGATTAAGACATATATATGCTATGTATCCTGAACACCAGATATTGTGGCGATTGGGACAAAGGGAATTGGGGTAATTTAAAACTTGGAAATGATAAATATTAAATGTTAAACTTAAATATTAATGAAAAATTAAAACTGGGAAAATTTATTAGGTTATTGATGGTCCAAAAGTTGGAATGTTAAAACAATTAAGACATATATAAACTAAAAGTTATTGATAAATGTAAGAAAGTTAATTTGTATCTTATGGATAGAATAACAAGTATACTAATAAGAGACAGAACATATTAAGGGGAAAAGAGAGGAAATATTGGCTTAAATATTTTTAAAAATTAAGGAAATAAATTAAAAAGAGGAAAAAAGATTTTTTTTTAAAAATTGAAAAATTAAATTGAAAAAATGAACAAAGAATTAGAAAATTGAAAAAAGGATTTTTTTTGAAAAAAGTAGAATTCAGAAATGTTAAAAATTTAAGAATTTACAAGAGTTCTTCGCTCTTTATTAAGTAATATGCACCTCTTTTTTTGTTGGAAATCTCAGGTTGTTTTCTAGGAGATGCTATGCTCTTAAACCTCTACGTCAGGGGTGTCAAACTCAATTTCATTGAGGGCAGCATCAGCATTGCGGTTGCCCTCAGGGGGCTAGGTGGGTGTGGCCAGGGTGGGTGCGGCCTACTGGGTGGGCGTGGATAGAGTGGGTGTGGCCTACTGGGTGAGCATGGCCAGCTCTACATCGTTCGCGTCAAGGGTGCCTGTTGGGGCCTGGGCAGGAGTGGGACAGATCTGAGGGTCTCTGGCAGAAGGGGGGTGAGACAGAGGCAAGTGCCAAGGCATGGTCCATTTCTTCATTCCTCACAAAGGGTGACACCTCCCCAGCATGCACCCAGAGGGCGGGGCCGACGCGGCAGGGTCTGGTTCCTCGCTGTTTCCAGACGGTCTTGTGGAGCTAAGACTGAATGCGTTTCAGCATAGATGGCCACCACAAAATTGTACATTGACTCCCGGCTGGCCTGGGCCAGGGCCAAGGCAGCAAGGGCCGTTCCCTCACTGATTCCAGGATGGCTTCATGGGCCACATGAAACCCGTGGGCCGCATCTGGCCCCCGGGCCCTGTGTTTGACATGTCTGCTCTACTTCATGTTTTGAAAGTTTATCCCTTTCCTCCCTATCCTCAAGTGTTTTGTAGTTATCCTTTTCTTCCCTGCTTTCTTGCCCTTCAGTTGCCTGGTCACTGCTGGGGTTTTCAGGTACCATGTGCTGATGTGGGCACTAAGCTTCACTTAGCTGGTTTGCAGTGCTGCTCTCAGCTGCTGCAGGTCCACTGCGCTGCTCTCAGTTGCTACTATGGGTGCCACTGCTCAGTTGGTTCTCTGCACTGCTTTCAGCTGCTGCTAGTTCACCATGCTGCTCTTAGTTGCTGGTCTGGGCGGTTCACTCCTCTGCCATTTAGCTTTGCATCGCTACTGTTTAAGGTCTGCCGTGTGCTCACAGCCACTGGTCTGCTGCCACAGTTCCATTTCACCACTGCTCAATGGTCTCTGCTCAGGTTTCAGGCTGTGTTGCTGGGCTGCCTTTCTGTCTTTCAGCTCATCTCTCTCTCCTTTTCTCAGATGGGTTGCCAGGCCACCTTGCAGCTGGGTCATCTCTCACCTAGGAGTTCAAGTTCTCTTTTTGTTCCCTCCTGTGGCTAATCTTGATGTTGTCCTCTGGATATAGTTTTAAATCCATATATGTATTGAAAATGATAGATGAATAAAATTTGGAAAGTAAAACAAAATCTCTGCTTAAAAGAAAAGAATAGTATCTCAGCTGAGAGTAAAAATAGGGTACGTATATGTATAGTATAGTATAGTATAGTAGAGTAGAGTAGAGTAGAGTAGAGTAGAGTAGAGTAGAGTAGAGTAGAATAGAGTATAAAAAGATAGTACATGGTAGTCCACAAAAACCCACAAAGTATTTAAAAGTGTTTAAAAATATTGTAAAAAAAATATTGCAGTCTCTATTTGTAATCCACAAAAAAAAAGGTAGAATGATAATTGCAGTTCAGGGCAATAAAAGTTTACCATTTCTAGGACTTCTGGTTTTGTATCATGGCAGGATGGGATGCAGGAAGGCAGGGCTCTGCATTCTGTTCCTGATTTCGCCCTGCTGGGAGCCCTAAAAAAGGCCTAAAGTTGCCCCAAAGAGGCGATGAAGAGGAGGGGTGCCTTATTGATCATGGAGAGATGGTGGTCTTTCCATTCAATCCAAGGAAAGCCCTCCAACCAGCAGGGGAAAGAAAGACTGGCTACATTCCTGTGGCCAGCTATTAGCTACTGGCAACCAAAGAAGAAAAAGCACCAATTAACACATTGTAAACAGCATGTTTGGAACTTGGTGAGAATATTGATCTTTTCTTTACTATTTTACAACTGAATTTCCTGGGAAAGACTCCCAAAAAGCTAAAAACCTGTCAGAATCCAATGATATTTCATTTCTATCTACCTACATTGATGAAAAAACAATTCTTACTCTATTCTGGATTCTGTCATACTTCGAAAGGGGAGGAGGGTAAGCATGGGGGGTTTATGACTCTCACTTCCTTCATTAAACTACAAAGTGACCATTTGTGGATTCTCATCGAGAAAACTAACCATAACAATGTGGCCATCGCCTTTCATCTCACTCCCCTTTGCCGGCAGTGAGGAAAAGGGGGTGGAAAATTCAAAGCCTGGGAAAAGAGAGGATGAGTGATCGTGCCGATGGAGCGGACTAACGGATTGAATCGCCTGGAAGAACTGTAGGGTGGGGGCTGCTTGGAAATACTTTAAAACATTGAATGGTGGGAGAGGATTCCCCAGATCCTGTCTAGCATGCCTACAATCAGCTTCTCTTAATAAAGATCCCTGTTGGAAGAGACATTCCAAGAGTTCTGTCTTCTTAAAATGTAAAATTGAGATGGGTCCTTACAAAACCTCTGAATGTAAATGGAAGCAGCATTTTAATTTTATAAAGGACAGAAACATACAATACTGAAGTAGAAGTAACATAAAGCTACAGTTTTAATACATTTAAGAACTGAGATAACTGTTAAGACTTTCTCTTTGAAAAAAATAACAACACTTAGGCGAAATATAAGAAATCAATCCTTTGTTTTAAGAATGGAAAATGGACTTTGAATGATATCTAGTGGTGGATTTGTATATAGCACTATAATTTGCTTCCTGGCTGCTTGGTGACTCCTAGCTTGGGAGAACAGCTGGCAATAAAGGAAAATATTTTGGCATATTTATCACCCTGACATTCTTGGATTATAAATACTTACTGAGCTTGGACTTTTAACCTCAAGAGCTAGCGGGAGAGAAAGAAAAATTTGACCTTGGGCTATGCCTGGCTGGAAGAGACTTTTGAGCTGTTTTCAGGGAGGTTAAACATTTTGAACACTTTGAACATTGTTGATTACAACCTTGCCTGATTTATTTTTGGATACTTGAGACAAAGGATCACTATAAAATATTGCTTTCAGGACTGAACCTATACTCTGGACTCTATTGGATTATAAAGGATTATAAAGGATACATACAAAGACCAAAAAACTAGAGAAAACTTTGATCTACTCTTACTGAGACTGATGATATTAGAGGATCTCCAGGAACGATGCCTCAAGAAAGAACAAACACTTTTCAGAAGGAAATATATTCTATGTTACTGTTGTGAGTCTTCGCCAGCAGATCTGGCAGCCAAGTCAGATGAATTGGATGAGGGGGAAAGGTTGCCTGGGGTCACATCGGAGTCTGTGGAAGGCTCTGAGTAGCATGATGATGATTCAGAGCTAGATGTGACACTGGGCAGAGAGCTGGGTTGGGGGCCTGATCTGAGTGAAGACCTGTGGCCTGTTCCAGATGCATGGATGCACAGGGAGGAAAGGCATGCAGGACAGTGGGGCAGTTCTCCCGGAAAAGTAAAAGACTCTAAGAAGTCATGCTCTGGATGGACTATAAAGAGGAGAGGCGTGGGAGGGGCTAGTTGCCGAAGGCAACTGTTCGTGCTACGGCTTTGTGCTTCTGTCATTGGATTTCTTGCCTCAAGATTCTCAGATATTTAACCAGGTTTGTTGGCTTTATGTGTGTTAGAGTGATTCATACTTGAGCATTCCAACTGAGAACTCAGAGACTGAATCTTGTTCATTTCAATAGCTAAAGGAATGGTTGGAGTTTTTTTCCATAAAAGCTGTGTAAAAATAAAAGGGGTTTATTTTACCAAGTCTTGCCTTATTCAAGGCAAAGGGGTTTTTCCAGGTGAGTAAGTGGTTTGAGCAGTATTCATGTAGGCTGGGACAGAACAGTTTGCCTTCGGCCCTTTACCCCATACTACCTTGGAGCAGTTACATGCAGAGAATGCCCAGCTCTCCCAACAGCTGGTTTGGCTGGCAGCCCAAGTTGCTCAGCTTCAAGCTCCTGCTGTTTCACAACCCCGGTGGAAGTGTCCAGTAACAGTGCCTGATAAATTCGATGGCACTCCGGATATATTTCCAGCTTTTTTGGGATAATGCCAGCTCTTTATCAGCCTGAGAGTGGCGGACTTCCCTACTGATCGAGATAAAGTGGGATTTATGATCAGCCTCCTGATAGGCCACATCCCTGCTGGTCCAGCCTAGTCCGTTGTTGGATAACTTTGGGGGACTTTGTGACTACATGCATCTCATGTACAAGGACCCCATTAAGACACAGACCACTACCAGGTGCCTGAAAGCTCTGAAGCAGGGCCGACACCCTTTACAGCGATATATCAGTGAGTTTAGGCTGCTTAGCCAGGATTCAGCCTGGAATGAAGCTGCACTCATGGACACTTTCCAGGATGGCTTGTCCGAGGAGCTGTTGCACAAGCTGACCCGTGTCAATGTTCCCCTGGACCTCAGTTGGTTGATCCATCTCTGTTTGTGGATTGACACTTGGCTGCAGCAGCGTAGGAGTCATCATGTTCCCCCAGGCGACTCTGGTTATGCATGAGTCTCCGGTTTTGCATTTTGCCAGAAATGAATAGATAACGTTCAGGGGGGTTGTGTTTCTACTGTGGGGAACCTGGACATTTGGCCACATCCTACCCCAAGAAGTGACGAGGGGCGTTCGGCTACTGGGTCTGCCCTGCGAAAGCAACCTCATCTGTTGGGAAACACCCTGAGCCCAACCTAAAAGGTGTTTTGGGTTGGGCTTCCCCCAACACCGAGTGATGTCCATCAGATGTGGCATTCAGACCCCTGCGGCACTTGATATTGGCAGCATGTTTGATCCTCCCCAGTAGGCCCCAGGGGATTCAGTACATGCCTTAGTTAGGATCCAGTCCAGTGATGAATGGAAGACAGCGTTTGGCACTCGGTACGGCCACTTTAAGTATACAGTGATGCTGTTCGGGCTGACCCCGCAGTCTTTCAACACTTCATGAATGACATATTCTGGGACCTGTTAGATCAGTTTGTCGTGATCTATTGGGACAGCATTCTGATCTACTTCTCTTTGCGGGAGAGGCATCAGCAGCATCTCTGTCAGTTCCTGCAGCAGCTCTGAGATCACTGTTTGTATGCCAAACTGGAGAAATGCTAATTATGTTAAATGACCATTGATTTCTTAAGTCATTGCATTTCTCCTGAGGCATAGCCATGAAGCCGAGCAAGATTGAGTCGCTTTGTAGTTGGCAACCCCCACATTGCATTAAGGCTGTCCAGCAACCCCTTGTGTTCGCCAACTACTATAGAACCTTCATTCCCAGTTTTGCTTCCATGACCATGCCCCTCACCTGGCTCCTTGAGAAAAAGACCCCATTTCACTGGAGCACCCCAGAGCAACAAGCTTTCCAGGCTTTGAAGCAAGCTTTTATGAAGGAACCCATCCTGAACCACCCTGACCCACAATGGCCATTTGTTGTGGAAGCAGATGCGTCTGACATTGCCATTGGAGTGCTGTTACTCCAGCTCACGTGCCTGGCGGTGCCCTCTTCCCTTATGCCCACTATTCATGGAAACTTAATCCGACTGAGCACAACTACACCATCTGGGGAAAGAAGCTAGTGACCATTAAGGTGGTGTATGAGGCCTGGAGACATCATTTGGAAGGAGCTCAGCATCAAATTGAAATCTGGACAGATCATAAGAATCTGGAAAGTTTGCAAACTGCCTGGAAATTGAACCAACAACAGATTGGGTGGTCTCTCTTCTTCACAAGGTTCAATTTCCATGTTACATACATACCAAGCAGTCACAACCAAAGAGTGAGTGCTCTTTCAAGGAAACCAGAATACTCCCATATGGAAGACAAGCTTCTGCCCAGGACAGTTCTGCCTGTAGAGTCTTTCTCTGCAGTTTGGGAGCCAATAGATTTACGGGCTTGGATTTGGGAGGCAGAACAACATGATGCATGCGTGACTCAACAAAGAGAGGAGTTGGAGCCAGACTCATCATGGACCATCATGGATGGACTCCTGAAATATCGCAATCGGCTCTATGTTCTGGAAGGGCCACTCAGAGGGCTCATTCTCAATCAATGTCATGATAATCCTGCGGCAGAGCATTTTGGCCTTTTCAAGATGCTGAATCTAGTCTCCCATACATTCTGGTGGCCCTGAGTATGACACAATGTCCAGGCCTACATCACGTCTTGTGTACGGTATAGGCAGGCCAAGTCAGTGACAGGCGCCCCACCAGTCTACTTCAGCCCTTGCTGATGCCCAAGAGACCCTGGGGAGCACTGTCCATGGACTTCTTGACAGACGTGCCCCTGTCTTCTGGCTTCATGATGGTGTTTGTGGTGGTGACATGCTGACCAAGATGGCACATTTCATTCCTTGCTGTGGCTTGCCGTCAGCCTGCGCCACCACTCACATGTTCATCCAGCATGTTTTCTGGCTGCACGGCCTCCCTGTTAGGGTTGTTTCTGATAGAGGGGCTCAATTTACAGCCCATGTCTGGAAAGAGTTGATGAAGACATACAAATCTGCCTGTCATTGACACATCATCCATAAATGGATGGTAGGACCGAGAAAGTAATCAGAATCCTAGAACAATATTTGCGCTGTTTAATGAATCAGCAACAGGATAATTAGGTAGACTATCTTGCAGTAGCTCAGTTTGCTTTTAACAACTCACAGCACACCTCCACATGTACGACACCATTCCTGACCAATGTGAGGTATCATCCCTGGCTTTTTCCCCTCTCGCAGCTCAGTGTGCCAGTTCCCACAGCTAACAAATATCTGACCAAGTTACAGGCTATCCGTCAATTGCTGCAGTGGCAATTAGATACGGCCAAGGCAGATTACAAGAAAGTTGCCGATCGGTCATGGCATGATATGCCTGTGTTAACTGTGGGCGATCGGGTATGGCTGTCATCCAGGCACCTTCTGTCAGACCGGCCTGCCAAGAAACTGGACCACCAATACCTAGGCTCTTTCCTATTGAAGCCATCTGGTCGCTTATTGGTCAACATTGCCACATTCGTTACGAGTACCATCTGGTCTTTCACCAGTCCCTCTTGGTCTCAGAACAATGGGCATGTCTGCTCTGACGATCAGAATGTCTCCCACCAGAACAGCGGGATGAAGACATGTTGTTTACCAATTACTAAGGATTGTCATTCTTAAAAATTAATACAACTTTTATATATAACAAAATTACCATCTAGGTAATAAAAATTTGTGATCGGGCAGTAAAACTTTACAGTATTTGTAAACAACTTTTTAAAAATAATCACTCAGTTTTCTCAGGATCATTCAATATATTTAAAAAAATGTATTGTTCAATCATGATTATTTAGTTAGTAAAGACAGGAATCCTTATAAAAACTTATAAATATGCAGGGAGAAAAAGAAAAAGAAAAAACACTCTTGCAAAGAGATCTGCACTTAATTCATTAGAGAAAGAGAGATGGAAAAAGAACACTCATGCAAACAGATATGTCATTTTGTAATTATGTCTGTGTAAGTATGATCTGTTAATGGCAAAAAGAATGCCATCAATACTGAAGAAAACAGTTCAGTCTATAGAAAGAAAATTTTCTCAATGCTGGATGATCAGTGCAGTCTGATCATGCTACACAGCAGGACTCATCAGAATAAACTTTGCATCCAAATAAATGTTTGATTTCCAAGATTTCTCTTCTCTCCAAGTCCAGTCATTTCTTCCATTCATTTTTTTCCCCTGTGGCTGCAATTCTGTGCATGTATAGGTTTTTAATTTTTTTAAGTCAGGAAAGCTAAGGCTCAGAATGAACTAAGACTTGCACAAATGTCAAAAATAGTTTTAAAAGTTTCAACATGTAAAAAGAAAAAGAAAAAAGTCAAAGAAACAATTGGTCCACTAATAGCAGAAGATTGCAAGGAAGTGACGGGCAGCAGGGGGAAAGAGTTGCTTAATTCACTCTTTGCATCTGTCTTCACACAAAAGGAAAAAATAGCTCAATCTACTAAAAACAGAACTATAAAAGACAGACTAGGAATACAAACTAAAATAGGCCAGACAATGGTAAGACAACACTTTGTTGTGATTCCTCCCCAGCCAGTGGATCCGGCAGCTGAGTCTGAGGAATCAGAGGAGGAGGAGGAGGAGGGGCCTGGAGTGACATCAGACTCAGAGGAAGGCTCTGAGGAGCTCCAAGACTTTCAGTCTGACGAGGAGCCTGGCCCCTCTACTAGCGCTCAGGCTGAGACACAGCTGTATTGGGAGCCTGAGTTGGACAATGATGACTCACAGCTGGGAGCTATCCATGCATAAATGCCGATAAGAAAAAAGAGTTGGACAGAGGAATGCAATTGGGCAGCTCCAAAGGCAAAGGAGAAGGCATTAGGAAGCCACACATAATAAAAGGGAAGGTGTGGGAGGTGCTGGTTGCTGAAGGCAACAATTTGTGCTGAGGATTGAGTTTCAGTGAACTGTATTTTGTTTGCCTTGGATATTGACTCAGGTCTGTGAATAATAAAAGGGGATTGATTTTTTCCTGTGGTTCCAGCCTCCTTGTCGGAAGAGGGGTTTCTCTTTGTGAGCTTAACAAGGACTCACATAGGCTGGGACAGAACACATTTATTCACTCTAGATCAGGGCTTTTCAACCAGTGATATGGGTACCACCTGTGGTACATTGGCACCTGGCAGGTGGGATGCGAGCATCCTAGAAAAGTGGTAGCGTGGGAGGGGAATGAGCCGAACTGGTGGCAGCACCACACAAACCTGAGCGAGAGATGGCTGGAGCTGCAGGGCTGTCAGGGCTCAGCGGAAGCACCAGGATCAGTGCCACTTTCTGGCTGATCGGTGCTTCTTTGGCACTGTCAGGGCTCAGTGGAAGCGCCAGGATCAGTTCCAGGCTCCAGCTGGAGCTCGGCACTGATCCTGGCACTTCTGCTGAGCCCAGAAGAAGCGCTGATCAGCTGGAATGTTGCAGTATCTCCAGGGTCTTTTGATGCTTGGCAACTGATTCATATTTATGACAGTCACAGTGTCTCAGAGTCATGTGAAGTGACCAAAACCTGCTGCAATCACCCAGCAGATGGGGGGGGGGGGAATAAAAACCAAACACCACCCCACCCCACCCCCGCTGCCAATCCTCAACAGAAATGCTCACAACAATGAAAACCTTGGACAGGAGGAAGAGCGTGACTGGGTGGGCAAGCAGGTGTCTTGTCTTGGGGTGCACTTTTTTCAGTGCCATTGTAACTTTGAACAGTCACTAAGCGAACTGTTGTAAGTCGAGGACTACCTGTACTTTATCACTTTTTCCCTTTTTTTTTGGTCATCAAGTTTTTGACATCTTGCTAGGCGACTGGTGGTACTTGGATGTTGCCATATCCTAAAATTGCTACAATGAGTGAAAAGGTTGAAAAGCCCTGCCCTAAATGAGTTCATATCACCAGGCCCAGATGGATTACACCCCAAGATTCTGAAGGCATTAGCAGATATGATTTCAGAATCATTGAACCATATCTTTCAAAAATATTGGAGCCCTGTTGGGGAACTTCCGGTGGCTCCGCTGGCGTCGCCTTAGTCTCCTTTGGAGGCTTCGTTCTCTAGGGTTTGTTAAGCCGCAAGAACAGCGAACACCAGCTGTTTTTTGCCGTGGAAAATCCCCCCTTCGAGCAAAGAAGGGGTGAAGAGCATTGAGCGTGGGTTGAGCTCCTCTAATAATCCCCTGGAAAAGTTTTCAGGGGTTTAGAGTGAGAGCTCCCCAGGTGCTTGAAATGCTCCTGCCCAGAGACGCTTCTGTCGGCAGACAGAGAAAGACGCCGCGACCACCCCTGCTTCAGAAAACATTCCAAGAAAGACCTGCATGCAGGCGGAGTGAATACAGGAGTTCTTTATTGCAAGTATTTTTTTTTTACTTCTGACCACGTACTTTTGTAATCAACATAATGTATCCAAGATGGCGATTGTTCTCATTGTAAAGAGAAGTGTTTGAAAGTGAAAGTGAACTTTTTTTTCTTTGAAGCAAAGCTAGAGTGACTATTTAGATTTGAGCTTTAAAACTACAATTACTGAACTGTGATTTGAAAGAAGATAAGAACAAGGGGAAATTTTGGCAATATATTTTAAAGGATTTCATTTTTTTTATTTTAAGAACTTTTTAAAAGTGGATTGACTTTAATATGGCCACTAGGCAGACAAAAAACACTACTGCGAAGGTGGCTGTATCTTCTCCGGCTCAGCCCTCTAAATTACAATCAAGTAGCCTTTCTGCTCCCCCAGCCTCTCTAACATCTACAAAATCTCAAGCCCCCCTGCCTACTCAATCTTCTCCAGAAATGTTTACCATGAAAGATTTACAGGATGCATTATCTACAATGACTGAAAAGCTGGAGAGAAAGATTGAGGAACAAGTTAAAGGTTTAACTGATGAATTGGAGACAATAAAAGACACAATTGCGACACACAATATTGTGATAAGAGAAGATATTGTGGATGCTATTAAGGGGGTTTGGGAGTATACCCTGAGAGTTGAAGAGAAGGTGGAGGGTATTGAGCAGCAATTTGAGGAAAAACTTGATGAAGTTAAAAGTGATATTCAAGATCAAACAGTTATGGCTCAATATAACCAGATGTTAAGAACATAAGAACATAAGAAGAGCCATGCTGAATCAGGCCAAAGCCCATCGAGTCCAGCATTCTGTGTCACACAGTGGCCCACCAATTGTACATGGGGATCTTGAGCAGAAAGAGAAGGCAAAACCCTCCCTTTCCCTTGACCCCCAACAAATGATACCCAAAGGAATCCTGCCTGCCTCAACCAACATGGACATCCGTTTTAATAACCACCGATACACTTTGCATCCATGAATCTATCTAGCCCTGCCTTGAAGCTGTCAAGGCTGACAGCTGTCACGACCCCTTCAGGAAGTGAATTCCATAAATCAACGACCCTCTGGGTGAAGAAATATTTCCCTTTATTTGTCTTCACTTTCTTAGCTATGAGCTTTAGGGAGTGCCCCCTTGTCCTGGTATTGTGTGATAGAGAAAAGAATTTTTCTCTATCCACCTTTTCTATCCCATGCATGATTTTATACACTTCTATCAAGTCACCCCTTAAACGCCGTCTTTCAAGGCTGAAGAGACCAAGGCGTTGCAATCTGGTTTCATAAGGGAGGCGCTCCATTTCCTTGATCATTCTTGTTTCCCTTCTTTGCACCTTTTCCAGTTCCATTATATCCTTCTTGAGGTGCGGTGACCAGAACTGTACACAGTACTCCATGTGTGGTCTCACCATCGATTTGTACAGAGGCAATACAACACTTGCTGACTTATTTTCGATTCCCTTCCTAATCATGCCAAGCATGGAATTTGCTTTTTTTACTGCTGCTGCGCATTGGGTTGACATCTTCATCGAGCTGTCCACCAAAACCCCAAGATCCCTTTCTTGGGTTGTCTCAGAAAGTTTGGTCCCCATCAGTTGGTAAGTATAATTGGGGTTCTTTGCCCCGATGTGCATAACTTTGCACTTGTTTAGGTTAAAATAATTGGGGTTCTTTGCACTTGTATATCATTGTACACTTGCATCAACGATCTGGATGTAGAAGTTAATAGTGAGGTAGCCAAGTTTGCTGATGACACTAAATTGTTCCGGGTTGTGAAAAGTGAAACTGATTGTTGGGAGCTCCAGAAGGATCTCTCGAAATTGTGTGAGTGGGCAGCAAAGTGGCAAATGCATTTTAACCTAAACAAGTGCAAAGTTATGCACATCGGGGCAAAGAACCCCAATTATTTTAACCTAAACAAGTGCAATTGCACTCTCTTCCTTGTGGGCCAGAGAGGCAGTTGCTTTTGCTTTTGCTTGGGCAGAGCTCTTTCAAATAAGGAATTAAAACAGGAAATAAAAGGGGACTAGAGAACTTGGCAGGAACCTTGGGAAGAATTACCTGCTGAGCCCTGGTAAGTTTGTGGGGTTTCTTGTTTAATTACAAACTCACCTTTTTTTTCTTTTTTTAGAAGCCATAAAAGGGGTTTCTCCTTCCCCTTTCTTCTAAAGTTTGCCCTCAGCACAGGTTTGGAGGGGGTGGAGCTTTCTGCTGCAGCCCCCCTGCTGGCTAATCCCTGGCAGCTGGGAGCAAGCAGCTCATTCTTCCTTGTGGAGCAAGGAACCTGCTGAGCCCTGGTAAGTTTGTGGGGTTTCTTGTTTAATTACAAATTCACCTTTTTTTTAGCAGCCATCGCACCCCTGACGGCGCGTGATAAAATCCTAAAACAAGTAAGAAAAAAAATCCAAAAAGTAAACTGAGACCAAAACAAAAAATTTGAACAACCCAAAAAAGCTGTGTGTTTTTTTAAAAAAATAACTAGTATAATAATAACAGCAAACATATAATAACAAGAAATGGAGATAGATAGCCAGCAGACGGAGGGGAGCTTCCCAGTGTTTTGTATTGAGTGTCACATGTATGACTATCTGTCTGCTGGACAGAAGTCTTGGGTGTGTGATCGGTGCAATGAGCTCCTGGCTCTCATGGAACAGGTTCTTTCCCTTGAAGCCAAGGTAGCAGACCTGGAGAAGCAGAGAGAGATAGCGAGGCAGGAGAAGATCTTCAGGGATGCAGCAGGAGTGTCCCACTCCATGCTGAGCAGCTCTCCAGCTGCTTTGGAGAATGGAGATCTTGGGCAGGGAGGACATCAATCTGTGGAAGAGGGACAGGCTCCCTTAGTTGAGACCCCTTCCCTGGAGGATGTGCCCATATCCTCTTGCACCGAGGATACTTCTCCGCGGGTGGTGGGAGGGGGGCTTCTTGTAGTGGGTGATTCAATTGTTAGAAATATAGAGAGACGGGTATGTGATGGAAGCGTTGACCGCATGGTAAACTGCCTGCCGGGTGCAAAGGTTGCGGACATCACGAGGCATCTAGACAGGCTGATAGACAGTGCTGGGGTGGATGTTGTTGACTGTTAGAATCAGAGGGCTGAAGGAGATTGCAAATGAGAATCAGGAAGACTTAAGAAGAATTTTTGAAGAATCTTTGGCAAAATTTCTAGAAGATGGAGTACAAAACGTATCCTGGCAGATGGATCGGATTTTTAGAGTTAATTCATGGATTGCAAAACAAAGAAAATTGCCTAGTGATATTGTGATTTATTTTGTTACAAGGAAATTCAGAAATTATGTTCTTACTACATCTTATAATAAACAATTAATTGTTGCCGGTCAAGAGGTTGTGGTTCTGAAGGAGATTCCCCCTAATGTTAAGAGCAAGGAAAGAGTATGCATTTTTGGCGGATGAACTTAAAAAACGTGCTATACGATTTAGATGGGAGGCTCCAACTGGACTTTCACTATTTTTTCAGGGTGATAGAAACCACCGGACTTCGGTTGGTAAGGCGAAAGATTTTTTTGAGAATATTTTGAAGGCTGGTAAACCTCCATCTCCAAGACTAAAAAGGGCAGATTTTCCAAAGGAGAGAGATATGGAGTTAAAACAACAAATACAATCTTTGGAATCACAATCCCTGACAGCATCAGGAATTGGTAAAGGAGCATTGGTGGAGCTGCCAGCGCAAGGTGTCGATATTTTTCAGCCTTTGGAGGTAGAGAAGTCTAAAGAGCAAAGGCAAACACGTGCAGCTACTAAACGCATGGAACAACGAGAAAAAAAACAACCAGTTCGTACAAAGCAAGTTGTACCCACAACTCCGGAAGCCATGGGAGCAAGACCAAAGAAGAAAATGGTTGAAGATGTTAATTTGGCCTTGCAAAACCTTTCTCAAACTGGTCATGTCAAATAAATATTTGACATGGAATGTTAATGGTTTAAATTCTCCACAGAAAAGGAAGAAGATATTTCATTATTTGAAGCAATGTAAAAATGATGTAATTTGTCTACAAGAAACACATATTAGAACTTCTGATCAGAAATATTTGATAAACAATAAATTAGGTACACATTTTGTTGCAGCGGCTGCTGAGAAGAAGAATGGAATTGTTATTTATGTTAAAAATCATATAAGAGCCAAATTAATAGAATCAGATATCCAAGGTAGATTTTTAGCTATTGAAATTTTAATAGATGGGAAGAAAGTTATCTTGATGGGTATATATGCACCAAATCAACAACAAGGAATATTTTACAAGTTATTACATAAAATATTAATACAATTTGATTATAGGTCTTGTATTTTAATGGGAGATTGGAATGGTGTTATAGATATTGGTTTAGATAAGAAAAAGATTTCATTTTCTAGAATTGACTTTATATTAACTCCAATGATTTTATTTTTAGACTAAAGAAGGTGAAAATCCTACCCAATGTTTTGTCAGATCATAATCTGGTTTGGATGGAACTAATGGTTGGTCAGACTCCTAGAAGATCTTGGAGAATTAATGAAAATTTGTTTAAATATGATACAAATGTGAATGAATGTAAAAATGTTATGAAGGAATTTTTTATGTTAAATTTGCATAAGGATACGACAATAGAAATGGTCTGGGATGCTAGTAAAGCTTATATGCGGGGGATTTTAATTGATATGAATAAAAGGTATAGACGTAAACAAGAGGAAAAAAGGAAGGAATTAGAAGAGGAAATAAGGAACAAAGAGTTATTACTAATAAAGAGACCAGATGATAGAAAAAATAAAGAGGGGATTAAGATTTTACGGAAACAATTTGATTTGTTGATGACGGACCAAGTCGCCAGGAATATACAATATGCAAAACATAATACATTTTATAATTCCAATAAACCTGGCAGATGGTTGGCTTATATATTAAGGAAAAAACAAAAATCCCATATAATTGAGAAAATAGAATATAAGGGAAGGAAGTGTTTCAGCAAGAAATTATTAAAAAAAGCTTTTTTAGAATTTTACTCCAAGTTGTATTCTGAAGAGAAGGTACAAGAGAACGAGATAGATTTTTTTTGCAAGATGAAAATGTATTGACAATTACTGAGGAACAAAGAGATAGATTAAATGCATTGATTACATCAGAAGAAATCATTTCAGTGATTAAACAATTGAAAGTGGGAAAATCTCCTGGGACTGATGGGTTAACGGCGACCTATTACAAGTATCTTCAAGAGGAGATGGTGGAACCTCTTAGAGAGTTATTTGTAAATATACAAGAGGGTGGTCAGGTTCCACCTTCATGGAAAACAGCCTATGTTTCTTTAATTCCCAAAGAGGGAAGAGATAATGTCCAGGTAGAAAATTTTAGACCTATCTCATTGTTAAATACGGATTATAAGATTTTCACAAACATTTTGGCTAATAGATTAATGACAGTTTTAAGACAAATAATTCATTCTGACCAAACTGGTTTTTTACAAGGGAGACAGATGAAAACCAATGTTAGACAACTCATTAATATAATGGAATATTTGGATAAGCATATTCAGGTGCCTGCAGTTCTTATGTTTTTGGATGCGGAGAAAGCTTTTGATAGACTGAATTGGTTGTTTTTGAAAAAAATAATTGTTAGGATGGGAATGGGTGATCAATTTATTAATTCTATATTAGCAGTTTATCAGAAACAAAAAGGGCAGATTATTGTGAATGGGCATTTAACAGATTTATTTAATATAGAGAAAGGTACTAGACAGGGATGTCCTTTATCCCCCTTATTGTTTGTTTTAACCTTAGAAGTTTTATTGAATAGGATTAGAGCTTCAGATGATTTAAAAGGTATACAGATTAGATAACATGATTATAGATTATGTGCTTTTGCTGATGATTTGCTGGTGACATTGACTCAACCAATACAGTCGGCCCAGAGTTTGATGCAGATAATTCAAAATTATGGTAGGGTATCAGGTTTTAAATTAAATATATCTAAGACAAAGATGTTAGTTAAAAATTTAGATAATAATTCAAAACAAGATTTGGAAAGAATAACGGGTTGTGAGATAGTTAAGAAAGTTAAATACCTAGGAATTTATATTGAAGCTTCTAATGGGAAGCTATATAAGAATAATTATGAAGTTTTGTGGAATAAGACACAAATAGAATTAGATAAATGGAAAAAATTACAATTATCTATGTTGGGTAGGATAGCTGTAGTTAAAATGAATGTATTGCCAAAATTTTTATTTCTGTTTCAAATGTTACCTATACTTAAAAAGGATGCGAATTTGGAGGAGTGGCAGAAAGGTATTAATAGATTTGTTTGGAACGGCAAGAAACCGAGGGTTAAATTGAAAATTATTCAGGATACAAGGAAAAGAGGTGGTTTGAAAATGCCCAATTTCAAGTTATACTACTATGCTGCTGTTTTAGTAGCGATAAGTGACTGGGTTAATTTAACTAAGGATAGAATATTGAATATAGAAGGGTACGGTTTACTATATGGTTTCCATGCATATTTAGTTTATGACAAAAAGGTGGATAGGAGTTTCAAAGAGCACCTACTGAGAAGTGCTCTGCTACGTGTCTGGAAAAAGTTTTACTACAAGTTAAACGAAAAGATTCCTCTTTGGACAGTTCCCAGGCACGCAATAGAGAGCATAAATAGACAACAAATTCAAGATGTGGTGTCTTATGAGAAACTCCTAATTAAAGAAGGGAATTTGTTTTTATTGAAATCATCGAATACGTTAAAGCAAGAAGGAATAGTTTATTTTATTTATTTATTTATTTATTTATTTATTTATTTATTTATTTATTTATTTATTTATTCGATTTCTATGCCGCCCTATTCCGGAGAACTCAGGGCGGCTCACAACACAGTAGAAATCAACATAAAAATACATATAAATATAAAACCTCTTAATTTTTTTTTAAAAAAACCCAATCATTCAGCATACACACAGACATACACTGGCTTGGGGCAAGATGTTAACTACCCCAGGCCTGCCGGCAGAGGTGTGTTTTGAGTAATTTACGAAAGGCGGAGAGGGTGGGGGCGACACGGATCTCCGTGGGAAGTTGGTTCCAGAGGGCTGGGGCCGCAACAGAGAAGGCTCTTCCCCTAGGCCCTGCCAGGCGACACTGTCTGGCTGACGGGACCTGGAGAAGGCCGACTCTGTGGGCCCTAACTGGCCGCTGGGATTCATGGGGCAGCAGACGGTCCCGTAAGTAACCTGGTCCAATGCCATGTAGGGCTTTATAGGTGATAACCAACACTTTGAATTGGGTTCAGAGACCAATTGGCAGCCAATGCAGCTCGCGGAGTGATGCCAAAATGTGGGCATTTCTGGGCAAGCCCAACACTGCTCGCGCGGCTGCATTCTGCATTACCTGAAGTCTCCGAACATTTTTCAAAGGTAGCCCCATGTAGAGAGCATTGCAGTTAAGTTTTTATGTTTTGTTCTTGTGATTGAAAAAGTCGTAAATGTTTTTATTCAGTTGAGTTGTTTTAATGTGATTTTTTTTCCTCTTTTGTTATTTATAATTATAAAAATTAATAAAATTTTATTTAAAAAAATTGGAGCCCTGGGGAATTACCAGATGACTGGAAAAGAGCCAATGTGGTTCCCATCTTTTAAAAAAAGGGGGGGGGAATGGATCCATGAAACTAGAGACCATTCAGCCTGACATCAATACCTGGGAAGATCCCGAAAAAGATAATCAAGCAACAGATCTGTGAATACTTTGAAACAAGAAAAACTATTACTAGAAGCCAACATGGGTTTATCAAAAACAGATAATGCCAGACAAACTTTATGGCATGCTTTAACAAAGTGACTGTTAGTGGGTCAGTGAAATGCTGTGGATGTAGTATACTTGGACTTCAGTAAAGCCTTTGACAAAGTAGACCACAACCTACTTCTCAGTAAAACAGAAAAATGTGGGATAGAGTGCATCACCACCACCAGGTGGATTCATAAGTAGCCACTTATGAATCCACCTGGTGGTGGTGATGCACTCCCAACCTCATTCAACTGCTAGTTCTCAATGGAACTACATCTATAATGGTGGAAGCATGCAGTGGAGCACCTAAGGTTCTGTCTTGGGCCTAATGCTCTTCAATATCATCATAAATTATCTAGATGAGGAGATAGAAGGGAAACTCATCAAATTTGCAGACAACACAAAGTTTTGGTCATCATAATACAAAAAAGATGTTGAAACCCTAGAAAGAATGCAGAGAAGAGCAATAAAAATGATAAGAGGGCTAGAGGCTAAAACATATGGTGAATGATTATAAGCTGGCTGTGGAATTCTGGAAGTTGAAGTCTACATGCCTTGTCAAGGTTGAGAAACACTGGTCTAGTCTAACAAAGAGAAGGACTAGGGGTGACATAAAAGCAATCTTCCAATATTTGAGGGGCTGCCACAAAGAGGAGGTCAATTTATTCTCCAAAGTACCTGAGGGCAGGACAAGAAGCAATGGGTGGAAACTAATCAAGGAGAAAATCAAGAAATAAGAAGAAATTTTCTGACAATGAGAATAATTAGCCAGTGGAATGGCTTTCTTCCAGAAGTTGTGGGTACACCATCACTGGAGGCTTCCAAGAAATCAGATAGCCATTTGTCTGGAATGGTATAGAGTCTCCTGTTTGAGCAGGAGGTTGGACTAAAATATCCCCAAGGTCCCTTCCAAATCTGTTCTGTATTCTCTTCCTATTGACCAGGAAAGAAAAAGATGCCAAGGACTGCAAGGAAACCTCTGCACAGCAATGGTCATTGTCTAGAAACTAGGATTCTAACCATGGACATGGCTGGATCTGTTCCATTCTCCCATCCAGCCCACCCAACTCTGGCAAGATGGAGTGATTTTGGGTCTTTGGCTGCACAGACTGGATGATTCTTTATCTTTGCCTTTGGATTGGGTGGCCCTTTCCCAGGCTGAGTTAGTATGCAGTTTGGAGGGGGGACTAGACCCATTGTTCCTGCTTGACAAGCAGGTGGCAACCATGACTAGGGAGGGCTTTGCACAGATTCATCTGGTACGCTAGTTGCGTCCTTTCTTGGAGGTGGAGGCCTTACTCACAGTCACTCATGTCTTGGGCATCTCCTGTCTGATTACTGTAATGTGGTATGCTTGAGGCAGCCTTTGAGGCACCCAGAAACTTCAGTTGGTCCAGAATGCAGCAACTTGGGACCGTCCTATCTGTGAGACTACCTCAGCAGATTTACCCATTCTACCAGGTCAGAGAGGGTGGATATGTTCTGGTCCCTTCCTCCTAATATTGCCATCTGATGGAGTTAGGAAGCATACATTTTCCATGGCAGCCCCTGCCCTGTAGCATATCTTGCCCCTGAAGTTTGGCAGGCCTCCCTTCCATAAGGCTTTAAAGACCTGGCTCCTTCCCCAGTACTGGAAGAACTTTAGATGATGGAGCTTTATCATGGATTGGCATCGGGGTTTTTTTGTTTTTAACATTTTATGTTTTAACTGGTTGAGTGTTATAGTTTTTTAAAAAATATTTTATGTCTGGGAGCTGCCCAAAGTTGCCTGAAAGATAGGTGGCTATATAAATGCTTTAAATAAAATAAGGAAAGTTAGGGCTCCAGGAATACTTGAGCAAGGCCTCCTTGTACTGACCACCTGGAGGAGAAAACAGCAACAACCTGCTAGGAGAGGAGATCCTTGGTCATGTGACTCCTCATGGGAGGGGTCACAACTGGATCTAGAACAGGAGGAACACCTAGTCTTGAGTGCATGGGGGCTCCATCTCCTTGAATCCACAGCTAGGACAATGCTTTTCATTGATGGACAGAAAGGATGTCTGCCTCAAAACCACTTGCTCCTATTTCCCGTGTCCCTCATGAACTGATACTTTGCAGAATATAAACAGAGCTTACCACCACAAAAGGAAATGCTAGGCCGACCACAAATAAGTTGATCCAGAGTAGAGAACCGCTGATTGTGTAAGCAGCCGGGCGGGCGACCTGATCAAAAATCTCCGTGGGTATAATTCCTGTCACACCAGCTAGAGAAACCAGGCAAATTAAATGTTACTTTCTAAGAAGGAAGATAAAAATATGGCAATATCAGCCCAGTTTCTGACCTTTCCTAGATTGAGGTGCACAGTGTGTTTTGCCCAGGCATGCCAAAGTGATAAGCAGTCTTGGTGAATCTTGGAAAGCAGAAAAGCTGCCTGTAGCTGGAAACAACCACAAAGCCCCAAATATGGATGTGAATAAATATGGAATTTCTCCTGGGGAGCAGTCAAAGTCAGGATGTTCCACCCACAGACTGTTTTTCTGCTTGATGCCACTTTACTGCATATTATCCTCAGTATCCTGAAATAATTAGAAGAATTGGAAAGTTTTCAAAGAAGTAGATACTAAAATGCTAGCATGACCCTCATCTACCACAGAAACCCCACAAAGATCCCCGGTCTCTAAATCGCCTGGACATGAATGAATGTGTGGTGGTGGCACTTTTTTCATGCCCCTGTTGAGACCCTCAATGCTCTTGTAACTCACCCGGTCCAATGCCAAAGCTCAGGATGTAGGCAAAGATGCAGGCCATGCTGAGATAAGGCATCCAGCTGAATTGTTCCTGTAAGGCCAAAAGAGTGGTGGGGCAAATGAGGGGAGGGAGGGGAATGGGCAAATTAGGAAGTCCCCAGCATGTGACTCTTGCTGAATTGGAAGATCTGGGGTCCTTCAACCCAAAGAAACAAAGAGCGACACTTACCTGTAGAGATAACACTACTGTGAACAGGATGGCCCAGGTGGCCATGAGGCTGTATCCCCCTATGAGCAGCATCCGTCGCCCGACGCACTCGATGAGGAGGTTCTGGAAGCATCACAGGGAATCCCCTTAATGGGTGGCCAACCCAGGCCTTCCACAGAGAGGCCTCCCCCTCCCCATTGAACAGATCAACCTCCTCCCCTTTACCATTGAACAGATACAATAGGGGAGATCAATAGACTGGTACTTTCTAGAGACTGACTGAGTGATCATCTCATCTTGATTTCAGTCTGTACATTTTGGGATTAGAACAGCTCCAAAAAGTGTCATTTACTGAGAGGGATTCAGTTTTTACATGCCATATGGATAATATGATACTTCACCTGATTAAAAAAAAAAGGAACCGCACAATACACCTAAATAACTTTTGCAGTCCTTTAAAGAAGACAGTATCCCAGTCATGTGATGTTCCAAGAGGCGTTTCAGACAGGAGAAGCTTTTCACACTATTAGCATACTATAAATAAATGGCCAAAATGGAAAGTGGAAGGACCCTTTTCTTATAATGAAAACATAAAAAGTTTCACAGCTGCCTCCATGCATGCAACCCTTTGTGAATCCCAGGGCCCGACTATTCAAGATCCTCCACAAAGGATTTTGGGTCTGCAGTCCTCAGAAATGCTGGTCCTGTGATGCACATGCAAAGCCCAGTGGCCAGCGATTCTCTGTCAGGGAGCTTACTTGAGGGGACTGGCAGGCATAGCACTCCAGAGAAGAAGGCCTTACCTTGCCCAAAGAGCTGCCCCTGCAGCTCTTATGGATGCTTTGCAAAGAGTAGCCCATGAATTATGCAGATGTTCCTGATAAGGCAGAGAAGGGGCACAGAATAGCCTTTATCTCCACCCGGAGCTGAAAAGCTTACAAGCCATTGATACCCCACCTTTAGTTTTTGCAAGACAAGGTGGTGTACAATACGCCCTATGCGTATCTATGTTGTTTTCCCCACAACAACAACCTTATGAGATGGGTTGAACAGAGAGAATGACTGGCCCCATATCACCCAGCCAAATTTTTTGCACAAGAGGAACAATTAACCCAACTGGTGGCAGGGAGGAGAAGCCCTCTGGGGGCAGGTAGGGAAGCCACCTCATTGTTCAGTGGCCAATGATCAGCCCAAAATGGTTAGTACTTGTATGATATCACACCAAGCAACCTGAAATGAAAGTTAGTGAGCTGATCAGGTCAGAAAAAATATGGGAAGAAGCTGTCTTGAGATAGAAGCAAGACCAAAGCAATTTTCAGAAATCTGGGACCATTTTGTTTTAGAGGCAGATCAGATAAAACTGATTTACCTGCAAGTCAAAGAATTCACTGGTCATGACTGCAAAGCAGAAACATGGCTAAGGTGAATCAGAAGGCAGGGATTCAACTTCAGACATAATGGATGGATGCCTGCAGAATGGACTGTAACAGGAAATCGTTTCATACCTACTGGTGTGATATTAAAGCCTTAAGTGTGCATGCCCAAATCTGGGGTTTATCAATCCTAATCACGAGCAGTGCTGCTCCTGATACAAACTGTGAATGTGAATCTGTCTTTGGGATCTCATTCAAAGTTGCTTTTCTGAGGGGCAATTACTGGTGTCTTGTCAGGGTACACCTCCAGTGATGAAGTGTCCTTGATGCACTTTGAGCTTAGTTCTTTTCTTGCAGCCATTTTATTAAGCAAACTATGCAACATCATCAGTGTTAGTAAGGAGTGTGGTTTGCTCTCAGATTATATTCTAGCATCTTGCCCTGTCAGTTTTAGTTGGGATGGTCTGAGGTTCCTTGGTTGGGCTGTTTACTGTTGGCTTTTTTGGCAGTTTCTTGATTGGGGTATTGTTTACTTTTTGATTGTTGGTATGATGCTAATCTATCAATCTATGCTCATCTGGGTCCTGATTGCTGGTGGGAAGGTGTTTTGGTCTTTTTATTCCCTTTTTGGGGGTGTCAATTGTCTTTTTTGCATAGTATGTACAAGTTGCAAAACCCAATCTGAGTTGGTCATTGGGACCAAAGGTTTATTCTTCCAAGCTTTAGCAAGAGTTTATTCTTCCAAGTTTATATAGATGCTGTTTATGCCTATGCATCTATAGAGGGCTAAATTGTTAGACTGCCAGTGTAAGGACCCACCCCACGTTGCATCTTAAGAAGACAAGAACTCTTGGAATATTTCTTCCAACAGGCATCTTTATTAAGAAAAAATAGTTGCAGGTGTTCTAGACAGGACTTGGGGGCCAAGCCCTATGGTTCAAGGTTTTAAGGGGTTCCCAGCAACCCCACCCCACCCCACCATCCTTCCAGTGACAATCCCAGGCGTTACATTTCCACCCCCTTTTTCCTCACTACCAGCGGAAGGGAGACTTCAGAGGGGAGTAGATGAAAGCTGATGGCCCCATTGTTGTGGTTAGTCCTTTTGATGGTATCCACATTCAATCCCTTTTGAAGTTGTTCCTTTATTTCAACGTGTTGTTCGCCCTCCACCATGATTGAAGGTGGTAGTGGGGGGATTTTTGGCCGTAATGATGACTGATGCTCTCTTTTCAGCAAGCTGCAATGAAAAATTGGGTGTATTTGCCTGAGATTTTTGGGTAATTCTAATTCTACTGTTACTGGGTTTATGATTCTTTTAATTGGAAAAGGCCCTATATATTTTGGTCCAAGTTTTTTACAGGGTTGTAGGGACTTTAGGTATTTTGTAGATAAGTACACCATTTCTCCTATAATGACTGGTGTAGGCTCAACCCTTTTTTATCGGCTTGTGCTTTGTATGCCTGCCTAGCTTCTTTTCTAACTATTGGCCAGGTGTTTTGTAATTGTTCCATCCATTTTTTCAGTGATGGGATCGCCGGTTCGTTTGGGGTTAATTCTGGCATGGGGTTGAAACTCTGACCGATGGCTATTTGAAAAGGAGTGTAACCTGTGCTGGATTGGACTGCTTTATTGTAGGCAACTTCTGCGAAAGGGAGTATGTCCGTCCAATTTGTTTGCAGAAAATTAATAAAGTATCTTAAATATTGCTCAAGTACTGAGTGACAGCATTCTGTTTGTCCATCCCCTTGTGGATGATAGCTAGATATCAGTCCCTGAATGGTCCCTAAGAGGGATAAAAATTCCTTCCAAAATGCAGACGTAAATTGCACTCCCCTATCAGAGATGATGCGTTGGGGTGTAAATGTGCTGGATGAAAAGTTTCGCTAAGGCTTTTGCGGTGGGAATCTTTTGGCAAGGGATAAAGTGCACCTGTTTGGCAAACAAGTCCGTGACCGTCCAGACAACAGTATTCCCATTGCTTTCTGGTAATTCTACTATAAAATCCATGGCTATTTCCCTCCAGGGGGCGGAGGGATTTGCCACTGTTTGTAACAGTCCAGGCGATTTCCCTTGCAACCTCTTTTCAGTTGCACACTTTGGGCAGCTGGCCACGTAACTTTCTATGTCCTTTTTTATGGATGGCCACCAAAATTGCCGTTTAATTAAGTGTAATGTTTTTACAAATCCAAAGTGCCCTGCTGATTTTGTGGTGTGGCAAAGCTGCATGAATGTGACTCTTTGGGTTGTTGGTATATATAACTTTTCCTCCACCCAAGTCTTTCATTGTGCACACATTATTATTTTTCTGGAACCATTCATCTGTTTCCAAACTTTTCCAAAATTCAATTCCGGTTTGGCTGCCCAGGTGTGGTTTTAATTTAGCGTGGGCTTTGGTGGTTACTGGCACTGATTGTACCATCATCGGTTTGGAGCTGTTATATTGGGGCATTCGAGATGCCAGGAAGTTCTTTCCCCCGGCAAATGCTTGAGCATAAATGGGAACTGGTGAAAATGCTGGGACCAGCGGGCTTGCTTGGGGTTGAGCTCCTGGGTGTTTTCAGGGCTTCCAAATTTTTGTGGTCAATCCACACCTGGAAAGGGATTTTGTTGCCTTCAAGGAACTGGCGCCATGTGAGTAATGACCAACGTATCCTGTATGCCTCTTTCTCCCATACGGGCTAGCACTGTTCTGTTTCTGTTAGTTTCTTGGATGCATATGCACAGGATTGCAATACCTCTTCATCGTTTTCTTGTAATAGTACAGCCCCCACTGCCACATCATTGGCATCCACCTGTATTAAGAAGGGCTTATCCATGTTTGGGTGCCTCAATACTGGTTTGGCAGAAAAAAGTCTCTTTAATCTCTCAAACGCCGCTTGGCATTCCATTGCCCATGTTAGTGGCTGGCTAAGTTTTACTGAGGATGCTCCCTTCATTTTTAGTAAGTTCGTGAGGGGCAGGGCTATCTGGGCAAATGAGGGGATGAATTGGGAGTAAAAGTTTGCGAAGCCCAGGAAACTTTGCAGTTGCTTTCTTGTGCGGGGTGGTGCCCATTCTAATACTGCTCTGACCTTCTCAGGGTCCATTTCAATGCCCTGTGGGGATATGTGATAACCTAGGTAGTCTATCCTTTCCTGGTGGAATTCGCATTTCAAGAGTTTGGCATATAGGTGGGCAGCTCGCAGTTTCTTTAAAATCGCTCTGACTAGGTTGACATGTTCCTCTTTTGTTTCGGTGAAGATAAGAATGTTGTCTAAGTAAACCAGGACCCCCTTAAATAGATGTTCCCTTAGAATGTCATTGATTAATTGCATAAATACTGCGGGGGCCCCTTGTAATCCAAATGGCAAGACTTTGAATTGATAGCACCCATTGGGACAGTTAAATGCGGTCTTCCATTCATCCCCTTCCTTAATTCTCACGCGATAGTAAGCTTCCCTTAGGTCTAGTTTAGTAAAAAAAAAAATCCCTTTTGAGAGGTGTGACAATATGTCCTTCATGAGGGGCAGAGGGTATAGGTTGCTTTCACTGATTGTATTCAGGAGCCTATAATCCACGCATAAGCATAAAGAGCTGTCCTTCTTCTCTCTAAAGAGGACCGGGGCAGCCACTTTAGGCTTGGCTGATTCAATGAACCCCCTTTCTAGGTTTTTCTTTATGAATCTTTCCATTTCCTCCTTCTCCTTTGGGCTCATGGAGTATAATCTGGGCTTCGGGAATTTTGCCCCAGGCTTGAATTCAATGGCACCGTCCTTTGGTCGGTGTGGAGGGGAGCTCATCCACCCTCTCCTTACTGAAAACTTCAGCAAGGTCTCTGTATTCCTCTGGTATTTCTGGTAGTCCCTTTTCCTCTCCCATGGATGCTTTTTCTATTCTTGATTCTGGTAGCCCCCCTTGAGATTTTAAGTCCTTAGGGTCCTCCTTCAGGAATTTGATTTCTGCCGTCTTCCAATTCACCCAGGGGTTCCTTTTTTTTAACCATTCCATCCCTAGAAATCATCGGGCATTCCATGCCTGGGGTCACTACAAACGTTATGTCTTCCTCATGTTTGCCCAGGGTGAGATGTATTGGTAAAGTGCCTAGGGTAGCTGGCACCCCCCCTGCTATGGACCCATCTAACTGGGCAAATGAGATTGGTTGTTCCAGCCTCCTTGACGGAATGCCCAGATTCCCCACTACCGTCGGGCTAATGAGACAGCGGGTGCAGCCAGAGTCTATTAAGGCTTTCACCTTCACGGCTTTGGGCATGGGGGGAATTAATATAGTCACTGTCTTGAGGATGGGAGCGATGCGTCTACTTACCAGGGGTTTGCCTTCCAAGCTGTCGTCTGAGGTGTCCACCAGCCCTGTGGTATAGGCTGGAGTTCTTTCCCCCTGATGGGCAGAGGTGGAGGATTCCACAGCCTCCATCATTCTCATGGCAGGTTCTTTTGGCTTTGCTGGAGACTTCCCGGATTTGCTGGCTGGTGATCTGTCTGGGTTGTGCTGGGGGGCTTTTGAGTGGCATTCTACAGCCTGATGCCCTTCTCTCCCACACTTGAAACACCCCATTTGCTTCTTGGCCATAGCCAATGGTTTCACTGGTTCGCGTGTCAACTCAGGCGGTGAGCGGCTCCCTTGTTTTCCTCGGCGGTGCCTCTTCAGTATGTTGATTTCTGCTTCCTCTGCCAAGACATACCATTCCTCAAGTTGGTGTGGGTCCCCTCGGGGCAGGCAAGCGTCATATAGGTCACAATTTAGTCCATCTTTGAAATGGCTAAAGAAGGATGTCTTCCGGCCAGTTCAGTTTGCTGGCAATGGCCCAGAATTCTTGCGTATATTTGGCTACCAGGTGTTTGCCTTGCCTCGTCGTTTTTATCCTTTTGCGGGCTTTGCGATCAGCCAGGGGGTCCTCAAATTACCTTCTCAGAGAGGACATGAAACGGTTGAAGTCATTGAGCTCTGGGGTATTGGAGTCATGCAAGTTCACCACCCAATCTGCAGCCGGCCCATCCAGGGCAGATTGCACGATCCGGATACGGGCTTTGTCGCTGGGGATGTGCTTGCCCGTATTCCTCCATGTAGCTGAGGACTTGGGTTAGGAAAAATCCCAAGCGTGTTGGCCTCCCCCTTGAATCTCATGTCCAGCGGCAGGAGTCTTTGAATGGATTGGTGCCTTCATTGTCGGTGGTAGTGTCTTCCATCCAGATCACCATCTGTGGGTTGGCGGGGACTGGGGGCTACTGGATCAGCAGATGTCCCCAGGGCTGCAGGTTCTACTTCCCCCTCAGTGTCTCTCTCTTTGCAGCTCCAGGAGCTGGTGCGGCCATAGGGCTCAGAATTCTCCTCTCCTAGAGAGCTGAGAGTTCTCTTCATCAGGTTGACAGCTTTCTCTAGGATTCAGTCCGAGTACATGCCCAGCTCCCTTCCTCTTCACTTGCATGCAGGGATTTCTCCATCTCCTGCTTCCATTCTGGTTGGTTGGCTCCCCGTCTCAGGGTCACCTTTCTTGATTTCTTTTCCCATTCGCTTTTCTTTTCAATGCCCATTGACCACCGAGGTTTGTGGTCCCATGTCTCCACCACCTCTTTTCCTGAGGAATCTGACCTCTCAGATCCCGACATCTGGCAGGATTTCAGTCGGGGCAGCGGCCCCCTTCCCGGGAGTTTTCTCCCTTCCCTGCTCCGTCGTCTGACATGGTAATCTTTGCAAAGTCCCCCGGCAAGGTTCTCCCTTCCAGGTGGACTAATTCTGCAAGTCCTGTCTAATGTAAGGACCCACCCCACTTTGCATCTTAAGAAGACAGAACTCTTGGAATATTTCTTCCAACAGGCATCTTTATTAAGAGAAAATGGTTGCAGGAGTTCTAGACAGGACTTGGGGGCCAAGCCCTATGGTTCAAGATTTTAAGGGGTTCCTAGCAACCCCATCCCACCCCACCATCCTTCCAATGACAATCCCAGGCGTTACATTTCCACCCCCTTTTTCCTCACTACCGGTGGAAGGGAGACTTCAGAGGGGAGTAGATGAAAGCTGATGGCCCCATTGTTATGGTTAGTCCTTTTGGTGGTATCCACATTAAGTCCCTTTTGAAGTTGTACCGAAGGAAGTGAGGCCCATAAAACCCCTTTGTTCACCCCCCCTTCCCCTTCATCGTATGACAGAATCCAGAGAGGGCAGAAATGGGGTTTTCCATAGTCGATAACTAGAGATGAAATATAATTGGATTCTGACAGCCAGGCTTCCAGGAATTCTCTATAATTTTGGGACTTGGCTTAGTCTAAGTTGGTCACTGTTTCCCAGTTGAAATTATGGTTAAGTCTGTTGTGAAATTAAATAGTTTTCATCATGTCTTCTGACTACTAGTTGGTGTTCATGGATGTGTTCTGCTAGTCTTCTGCCTGTTTGTCCTACACATTTCAATCCTGAGCTACAAATATTCTCCTTTATCAGTACCTTCAGTGGTACCAGGGCTGAGTCTTTTTATACAACAGTGGCAGTGGGGTTAGGATTGATTTCATCAATTTAATTTTAAATCTTCACTCTTTGAGCAGAAGGATACACAGCACTTACAGCTGGAAACTACAGGGCATAGATGTAGAGGTCTCATTCCCTAGTAGCCCTAGGACTTGGAGATCTGTTGTTGGGACTGCAGTTTATCCCACCCTGCCACTCCCATTCTGATCACATCTACACAGACCACTCATGACCTGGTTAAGGGCCTCATCATGAGACACATTACATGAAACCCCCAACTGTCCAAGATACTTTCCTACACAGTGAGTGACCCATAAAGTTAGGATCCTTGAGAGGAATCAAGTTTACCCTAATCACAGGGTTGACCAATGTGGTGAAGCCTACAGGGACCTTATCTGACAAGAACAGAGTTCCAATGCACCAGTCCACCATCTGAAAGTCTTTCCAGATTTAGCATCAGTGTCAACAACTATACACATAATTCTCTGGGCTGTCATGGTGGAAGGAGTTCCTGCAGGGAACAAGAGCTGAGGTGAGAATCACTAGAAGAAGGTGGAAAATTACAAGTAACACAAGAGAAGGGAGGATGATCCAAAGCAGACCCATGATTACTGTGCTATGACAAAAGTGTCCTGGATACTACTCAGAAATAGAAGGTAGCTCTGCAAAGGAGCAAAACTCGTGATTGTCTAGAAGACTGTACTGGGTAGGAAGAAAGGAAGATAAAATTCTCACAGAAGTCATGGACATGATAAGTTCACAACTCCCAGTGCCAATAACGCTGTACTGGATCTTGTCATATGGAATCCCTGCCTCTTGGAAAACATACGAAGCGTAGAAGTACATCTGCAGGAATAAAGAAAAAGTATCACGTTCTCCCTGGGCTATTGAACCTCTATTTTTCATTGCTATGTAAAGGAGGGGAAGTTAATCTGATAATTACATTACATGAAAATGGTAATGTAAAACCATATCACAATTTAAACAGAAAAAAAAATAACTCCCAACTCCCTTGAAACTCAACTCAAAAAGCGATTACAGAGGATGCCAACACCACACATTTTAGCATGCTGCCTGGATTGTGCCAGCAGTCTCCTAAAGGAGAAGCCGCCTTTCCAGATGTCAACCCCTTTTCAGTTCCCAGGTCTATTGGGAAAAGGGCATGCAGGATAGCAGTGGGCAACCCCCTGGCCAGGCCACTGAACTTACGGAATCATTGCCACAGAGCTGCATGGCACTGCTGAGCACCACCACAGTGATAAGCTGCCACCGCACCGCCCGGTTGCTCCACAGCTCCCAGGGTGCCTTGGTTGCCTGTCCCTGTAGGGCTGCCTGCTCCGCCAGGATTTCTTTCATCTCAATGTTCAGGTCGCTGCTGCCCCTCAGTTGCCGCAAGGCTGAAAGAAGCCAAAAGTGAGCCTGATGTTGTTGGGCATTGTGGACGCCTCCGATTCATGGGTTGCCTTAGAACTTCTCAACATGTTCCAACCCCCTTCCAGAAAAGCAGAACACGTGCAACAACATATCATGGCAGAAACATCATTTGGATGGATTTGAATGTCTGGACACAGATTCCATTGCTTACTCCAGATGGGACCAGATTCCTCACATAAAGTTCCCTTTGGGAGAAAACATTACTTCTATGGGGTACAAGAATTGCTGTAATCCCCACAGGATCTAAAATGGCATCATGTAATAAGCCAATTTTTCCTCACAGCTCTATTGCCTCCCAAGCCCCTATAATGATTTGCTCTCTGGGCTGATCACAGGACAGGCCGCCCTTGCTTACCAGAGATGCATGAATCTTGATCTCCTCGGTCGATCAAGAGGTAGCGGGGGCTTTCTGGAGCCCAGGGCAGAAGCACCAACTGGACCAGCCCAGGCACCACATTGCTGGCTAGAAGGACAGGCCAGCTCTCTTCTGCTCCCAAGATTTCCCTACATTAAAATCCAGAGTCACTTATGGAAACAGACAAATGGTTCAGGGTCTCATTTAACAGACTATTTCTTTAACTTACTTGCTGATTGTCATCATAGCAACACCTCTCCATAAATCCATACAAAAAAGAGACAACAGGACCTTTTACTGAATGCTGACTGGGCTTGGGCAGGAGATTTCAAGGCAGGGCACCTGTCTTCCTGACATCTTTCTATTTCTAGAGTTTTACTTAAGGTGCAGCCCATAGCCCAGCCCTGGGTAAAATACAGCAGGGTTCTAGCAAAGGGAAGTGTGCCTTCTGGATGACACACTTCCCAGGATTTCCCAGAGCTTTGCATCTTACCTGAGTCCAGCTACCTGGCCAATCACCAAGCCAAGGGCTGCAAAGGATGCCGAAGTCATGGCTACAGCTCCTCGGAGCTCTTTGGGCGCACTTTCCCCCAAGTACATGGGCTGGATGCTCATGGCCACTCCTGTGCAGACAAGTCCCCAGTCTCAGAAAAGAAATATGTTTATTTTATGGCATTTATTGGCTTCTGGTGACAGAGATTGGTCAGCCACAGCTTTTCATGCTAAATGAGTGAAAGTTTCCCAGCCAAGGTTTTATTCTGTGAATGTTCTAATCATTCCCTTCTCTGCATCTAAATGAGGCTTTCTGTTTGGACTTCCTTGGCCTCACCCAAACAGGTACCATAGTATATAGGGAGTCCCTTAAAAAAAACCAAGCCCTATACCACATAGAGTTTCTAGCACCTCAATTGCACCTGAAAAAAAATTGGCAATCAATGCAGCCTGTAGATTAGAGGAATCCCAAGGGCATATCAAGGCATGCCCATCACTGCCCATGCCACTGCATCCTGAACCAGCTAAAGCTTCTAAGTGGTCTTTGCGTGCATTGCAAGAGTGGACTCTAGAGCATAACTGACTGTCTGAAGAAAAAGACACAGCTGGTACAGTAGATGCTGCTGTGCAAAGACCTTCCTATCCACACCTATCAGCTGCATATTAAGCAGGAGCTGTGAAGATCACCAGGAGGTGTTACTTCATCCAAGGTTAAAGATGGAGTATCCTCAGATCTAGTGGCCCTCACATAGAAACATACAATCATAGGACTGGAAGAGACCTTGGAGGTCTTCTAGTCCAACAGTCTGTCCAAGGCAGGAGACCTTATATCTGCAGCCATTGATAGAATTGAGTCAGAGATGGTTTCTCCCCTTCCAAACTAACCTTGACAGCCTCATCTGGCCACTCTGATGTTAAAAGACACAATTAGATATCATCAATGTATCCTGGTCAATAATAGTGGAACCAGCCCCAAAAGAAGAGAACCACTCCAAAGTGCTGTTTTCCCATTCCCAGTCCCCAGAGCCAGCCCAGAAGGATGGTCAATAGTATTGAAAGCAACTGAGAGATCAAGAACCTCCACCCCAATTGGAAGGCAAAGACAGAGGAAGAAAAGCAGATTTTGATGGATACTTGGCTCATGTTATGGTGAGGGTACATAACCTATCTTCAAGGAACAAACCCTGGTCAGATAGCATAGATTGCTTTTCCAAATGCTACAGATGCCATGTATCTGCTCATATCTTGGACCTACCAGAATTGATGCCAGCAAAAAATCTGCTCAGCAAGATCATTTCAAAGGATTTCGCCACCCGGCTGAACCCCACCAGCAGTGAAGCAAGGGCCACAAATGCGTTGTTCAGCAACAAAGATTTCTTCCTTCAGGGAAACCAAGGGAGAAAAGTTTCAAAGGCTTATTTCACTCTGTGTGTCTCTCTTTCCTGGGCCTCTCTTGGCCATCATTCAGCATCACGACTACTCCTGCTGGCTCCTTGCGTGGCTAGAGTGGCAGACAGCTTGGGTTCCAGTGCCAAGACCTTCAACAGGGTGTGGCATGTTAGTGGCCTTTTTTCCCAAGAGGTGACATGCCAAACCCTGAGAGAGCAGGGAAAATCTGGGCATGGAAAGCCTCAAATGCATCCCTGAATGCAAATGAAACTGGGGGGGGTCTCTGCTTACAGGGGCTCCTCCTGGGACCCTGATCTGCCTTTTGTGGGCTGCTTGGCTGAGCAAAAGGGAAGGCAGTCTCCAAGCAGCCCACAAGGGAGGAAAGAGATGGTTGTTCCTGTCCTTGTCTGGCCCCCACCCTTGTTAGTTTGCAGCCCTCTGAAGAAAGAATGCTTGTACAGCTAGACTACAATCCTGGCTCCAACTCCATCTGGCAGTGTATGGAGCACTCAGGTTTCTTGCCCCTCACTAGTGGAGCAGGCTGCACTAGTGATCAGGATCATCCAACTGGAACCTGTCAATATGGAGAAAATAGCAGGTTACTATGAATTAATCAGATAGAGTTAAGCTGGCAAAAAGTAGCTTCAATTACATTCCATTTGGTGTCATTATATGTAGCTGATAAAGAGAGCTATCTGAAGTCCGGTATTCAAATGCTCCTGGCTGAATCCGGTTCTAGAAGACACTAAAAGATATTCCTCCTGCTGAGAGGCTGACCTAGCCCAGCACAGGCTTCCCAAGCCCCTCACCTGCCCATCTTCACAGCCATGGGAGCAGCAATTAATGCTCCAACCAGGCCCCCCAAAGGATACACAGCAACAATGAAGGACCAGACCAGTGTGATCATCTTTCCCTCCAAGGCAGCTCCAGTGCGATCCAGCCAGGTTTCATTAATGAAGGACTGGATGAACTACAAGGTGGAGAAAAAAATATTGTGTGGGAGAAATCAGAGCTGGATCACACATAGCCCCCACCCACTGAAAACCAGCTGCTCTGTGGTCTGCTGGTGTGGCAGTGGGTGGGAGCCATAAAACTCACTACAGGAATCTGAGATTAGTTACTCCACAAGCTACGACTCCTCAAAAAATGCAGGAAGATCTGGGAAACATCCAGAAGGCCAGTGCCTTACTGGAAGGGCAGCCATCCCCGAGGTCATCTGCAATTTCTGAACCCTCTGCACAAGAGGAGACTGCTACCATACCTGTCAGAGGAGTTTGGGGATATTGTTACGGTAGGTTTCTCCTGATAGAGGCCCAAGGCCTGTCCTGTCCTCCACCTTGATAAGTGAGGAGGAGCTCATGAGATGAGATGAGATGAGCCCAAAATCTAGGGTGGGGGCTGAGAGGCTGTCCTCCCTTAGGGGCTTCTTCCAATGAGAGATGGTCAAGGACTATGGTAAGAAAAGGGTGCCTTACTGCAGTGGGGGCGTTGATGATCGTGAGATTGTAGCCATACTGGAAAGTGCCGCCAATCCCAGCCGCGCAGACTGTCAGGATCAGGATCTTACCTCGAAGCTGGGGAAGAATCACAAGCAAAGTGTCGGCAAGCACAGCACCTGTGGTGGGAAGTGATCAGACCATCCTGGAGAGCAGTGCCAAGAGCAGCCACCACAGGCAGAAGACTCCCAAGGGCCCCTGGCTGGGCTGCAGACCCCCCAAGGGAAGATAGGGAGGGGAGAGAGAGCACAGCTGCCCCTGTCCAGCTTGCTCCTGTGCAGTTTTTTGGAAAGACCTTGTTGCATCTTCGCAGACCTCTTGCATTTGTTCAATTATTTCAGAATGTCAAAATAGTGGATGACTTTTTCCATCTTTTACTTTCTGAGTAACAACTTATGCCAGTATATCCAGAAGTAATAATGGCTTGTTTCACTATTACAAAATGCAGAAAAATTGCAGAACTGTTGAAGTTCAGAAACTCCAGTATAAAAAAAATAAACACAGAATACTATAACTGTTTCATTCAGGAGCATGAAGAGAGGCTGGGGTGTGAGGGCCGAAGTCATTATTTTGAGTTCTGCACCCTCTCCCTGCCCCTTTTAGGTGTATATGTGGGTGGTGGGCTGCATGGAGCATTTCTTAAGTCCAGAAAAACAATGTGACATTATGGACACATTTCCTCTCCTTCGTTCAGCTGTGGAAGGACGAGGCAGCATAGCACAAGCTGACTCACAAGAGGCTGCCATTAGAGCAAATCTCAATAAAAGGAGTTCTAGCTTTTCTAGCCATTGACTTCCTGGACTGATCTACCTAGTGAGGCTGACCCTCAAAAGAAGGCACTGCATGATTAATGGCTTGGGAGGATCTAGTTTATTTATTTTATTTATTTATTTTTCGGACTTATATGCCGCTCCTCTCCAAAGACTCGGAGCGGCTCACAACATAAATAAAACAATATTTCAAAAACTAAGTCCAAATCTAAAAGCATTAATAAAACCCCAGACACATTCATCATTCATTCACGAACCACAGTCAACCCCAGGCCTGCCGGCAAAGATAGGTTTTAAGATTCTTTTGGAAGGCCAGGAGAGTGGGGGAAGCGCGGACTTCAGGGGGCAGTTGGTTCCAGAGGGTGGGCGCCACAACAGAGAAGGCCCTCCCTAGGACCCGCCAGACGGCATTGTTTCGCTGACGGGACCCGGAGAAGGCCGACCCTGTGCGCTCTCACCGGTCGAAGGGAAGTATGTGGCAGAAGACGGTCCCATAAGTATCCTGGTCCAGTGCCATGAAGGGCTTTATAGGTAATAACCAACACTTTGAATTTGCTGATTGTCAGGATTAATGGCTTGGGAGGGTCTAGGGTGGGTTGTCTGCCCTTGTCCCAGTCCCCATGTTTAAATAGTGTGGAAGTAAGAAATCAGGGAAGATGTGGTTCCCCAGAGGAAAGAGTCCGATCCTGCCAGGATACACAGCAGGATGTCAGAAGCTGACTAGCAGCTGGGTAACCAGGTTGGTCAAGCAAGCAATCAGATGTAATAAGTGCAGGGAGGCTGGCAACACAGCCCTCCATCGTTGCTCTCTAGACCCTGCAACAAGGTCAAGCAAGGCTGCTATGCCTCAAGCCAAGGTTTCATTTCAGAACATGGTAGAAAGGAATTCACACAAATTTGCCTCTTTTCCATCTTTGGCGTGTTAATTTTTTCTGCGCTGTGTTTTAACGTTGCTTACCTTGAAAGGGAATAGGATGGTGGAGACACATTTATGTATGGTGGTAGTTCTCGACTTACAACAGTTCATTTAATGACCAAAGTTACAATGGTACTGAAAAAAGTGACTAATTGTTTTTCACATAACCATTGCAGCATCCCCATGAGTCACATGATCAAAATTCAGATGTTTGGCAACTGGTTCATATTTATGACAGTTGTGGTCATGTGATCCCCTTTTGCAACCTTCTGATAAGCAAAGTCAATGGGGAAGCCAGATTCACTTAACAATCATGTTACTAATCCCTGCAGTGATTCACTTAACAACTGTGGCAAGAAAGGTCGTAAAATGGGGCAAAACCCACTTAGCAAAAGTCTCACTTAACAGCAGAACTTTCAGGCTTAGTTGTGGCTGTAAGTCAAGGACTACCTGTATATGTTCTTTGGGAACAGTTTCACTTAGCAATAGAAATTTGGGGGTCAATTGTGGTCATAACTTGAGGACTACCTGTATATAAATGTTAAGCACAGAGAAATATTAGGTATATTGGCTGCTCTGAGTTATTTATAAAAATAATAAAGGCAAGATAAAAATATAATGAATAAATAAATGGAATACATGCAACCCTCTCTCTCTCTCTCTCTCTCATTCTGGGAACAAGTCCAGGTCTTGGGACCAAGGGGGACTTTGTATGACCAGGCCTTGATGGCGAATGCAAGAGGAGAGTAGCACAGTTGACATTTCACCCACAGCTCAGCTGCCTAAGCCACTGGTGGTGAACCTATGGCATGCATGCCAAAGGAGGCACACAGAGCCCTCTATGTGGGCATGCATGCGATCGCTCCAGCCCCGCCTCCCCTGCAGGCCCCTCCTCACCAGCAACCCCCTCAGAGAAGAGTCGCCGCCAGACATGGCCCACATGGAGCAGTGCAGACAAGGACATGGCAGCCGAACAGCAGGGACAAGACTCCGCCTTCGCGCCCCATCGCGTGCAAATGATGCTGTAGAGTGCGGGTGGAGGGCGTGGCTGCCATGGCATTGCAGGGCCGCTTGGGCAATCTGCTGCGGTGGGCCATAGAGGCGGTAGGTGGTCCTGCGGGTGGGTGGGATGGGGTAGGGGGTGGGGCAAAGGTGAGGGCGGAGCAGGGGGATAGAGCAGGGGTGGGGATAAAGTGGGCAGGGGGCGGGGCACTCGGTGTCTAAAAGGTTCACCATCACTGGTCTAAGCGCAGCCCCCCTACCCCCTGTCAGCCATCAGCCACATGGCTCCCCTCTAACTTCTCACCCTTTAGAGACAAACAGATGGAGTGTGGCATACTGTAAGCACTGGGGCCGCCATAGAAAATAGCACAGTCCAAGGGAAATGCTGTATCTCTGGAGTTTTTCATAGATTGCTTATTTTTTGCCCAGAATATAGTTTAATATTTAATTCTTAGCTGTCAATAAAATACCTGGGGCATAGCCCCTATGTCTAAGCAATAAGGACAAGTTCATAGTAAATAATATTATTCTCTGGGGACCTGTCCAATCCAGTCCAGCACTTTGGGTCCTGCCAGCTAATCCTGGTGCAGTGGTTAGAATGCAGTACTGCAGGCTACTTCTGCTGCCTGCTGGCTGTGTGCAGTTTGGCAGTTTAAGTCTCACTGACTCAAGATTGACTCAGCCTTCTGTCCTTCCGAGGTTGGTAAAATGAGGACCTAGATTGTTGGGGACAAGATGTTGACTCTGTAAACTGCTTAGAAAGGGCTGTGAAACACTGTGAAGCAGGATATGAGTCTTAAGTGCTATTGCTAGTGCTACTTGGGGTGCCCAGAAAATACTTTTCTGCCTTCACGTCCCCCTACGGAACATTCTCCCTCCAGAGATCAGGATGGCTCCCCCAACCTGCTGGCCTTTCGTAAATCCTAAAGACCTGGCTCTGTGCCAAGCCAGGGGTCTGAACATGACGAGTCCCATTTCCTGGCTGCATTGGCATAGTTTAATTTTTGTTCTTATGGTTGTCATTGCTTTTATTTTTATTTAATACTGTTTACCACCCAGAGTCACTTGTTGAGATGGGCAGCTTAACAAATTTATTGTATAAACAGATAAATAAATTTTGATTTATGCTTTGTCCAACTCTCAGGGATTCTGTGAGTGGCCTGTTGAAGTGCCTGTCCTAAGGAAAGCAGCTGGTCTGTGCCAAGGCCAGGGCTTTTAAGGAAAACAGATGATGCCTCAAGACTACAAGCATCCAGGCACAAAGGGGGAAAATACTGGAAGCTCCCTGGGCTAGGAGAAGCAAGAAAAGCAGAGAAAAGGGGCAGATGCTGCATGGCAGATGCTGCAGAACATCTGCTGGACAGGAACTCACCAGGAAAGTGGACTGACTGGGAATGAAATCCTGGGGTGGTTTATGAAGAGGAGGGTAATGGCACTGAAAGAGTTTCAGGTGGTGGAATGGGAGTTTGCAGCAAAACAGCTGGGAGAAGTTACTCCAGCATCAGCCATGGACTTTTGTGAATTGTATTTCACTTGCATGTAGAAGTTGACACCCTTTTGTTTGCATATCTCAGTGTTTAGAATCAGTTCCTTTTGTTTAAGTGCTCTCTGTCTCTCTGTCTCTCTGTCTCTCTGTCTCTCTGTCTCTCTCTCTGTGTGTCTCTCTGTCTCTCTGTCTCTCTCTCTCTCTCTCTCTCTCTCTCTCTCTCTCTCTCTCTCTCTCTGTGTGTGTGTGTGTGTGTGTGTGTGTGATCGCTCATCTTGACCCACCCTCTGACACCAGGTGATTTATAACTGGTTAAAACATTAACAATAAACAAAAAGAATCCAACAAAGGACACGAATGAAGAACAAAGATGACAAGGAGGACCAGTCGCTTGGGAACAAAAGGAAACAATCCACCCCATCTAGAGGATGGTTGGAAAGTGGTTACTGTGTTTCCTGAATAAAATGTTCTTTAAGGAAGAATTTTGCCTCAAAGTTCTTTTGATGGGTTTCATCTATCAGAACCATGATATTAACCCAGAAACTACACTTTCTACCCTAACCACCTTGGGGTCTTGAGCTCATCACTGTCCCTAAGTCGAGGGAAAGGCTGACAAAGACATGGAGAAGGAAGAAGCACCTGAAACCAGCACCCCGGCCATGGCTGCCGCCTCAGCGGAGGGAGCGCAAGCCAGCGTGCCAAAGGAGAAGGAATCTTTTCAGCCCTTACAGCTGGGGGCAAGATTCAAAATGCAAGAGCTGATCTGGACCCTTCCCAGTGGAGACTCTAAGCACCTCAAGGCAACCCTGCCCAAAGCAAGTTCTTCTAAAGCAGCCGAAGTTGACTTCCAAGAAGCAGTTTCTTGAGAGTCACATTCCCCAGACCATTGGAGAGTCAAGAGATTGGCAACTACTGAGGACTCCGGAGATTGGAAGTACCTGTCTGCAGTCCGTAGCCAATTGGTGGAGAAGTTGGTGGAGAGATTCAAGGGGCTAGGGGTGAGGAGTGGGGAGCAACCCTCTCACTCTTTGCATGCAAGCGATCACGATGATTGGCAGAGCAGACACCAATCCATGCCTAAGAGAAGCCCGAGCCCCACTTATGGCTTCCCCATCCTTGAAGCCAGCAACATTAACCTCCAGCCCCATGAGGAGGGACAGTCCCAGCTGCCACTCTGGACATGGCAGTCCGAGACATTGTCGTGCCTCCAGAACTCCAGAGTGCCACTCACAACACAAGAGCCCGAGCCACCACTGGGGCAGCCGAAGTCCAGATCATCACAGGTACTGTGAGAGCCCTGACCGTCGCAACTATCAGTCACATAGCCTTTGTGCATCACCGCTGGCACCACCCAAGCCCAAGGCCTATGCAGGAGAGAGACTCAGATACGAGTGTCCAACAAGGTATAATGCAGCAGCTATGCGATCTGTTGGCCAGGCAGCAACAGGTGGGAGCGCCGCAACCATTGAGGCCCCTGCAGCAATTGGGGATGCTGCAGCCACCACAGCTGGGAGGTCAGCAACAGGTGGGAGTGCAGCAGCAGTGGGGCTGGCACCAGCCCCTGAATGTGCAGCAACCACTGGGGGGTCTGCAGTAACTGGGGATGCCACAGCAGCCGCTGCTGGAAGGTCAGCTACAGTTGGGAGTGCAGCAGCAGTGGGGTTGGCAGCCACCCCTGAACATGCAACAACCGCTGGGGGGCCTGCAGCAACTGGGGATGACGCAGCCACCATTGGGAAATCAGCAGCCATTGGGGGTGCAACAACCATAGCTGGGAGGCCAGCAACTGCTGAGAATGCAGCCACACGGGGTGGGGGCAGTAGCCCATGATGGCGACTTTTGATGGTGACCCAGAGAAACTGATCTTTCTCAATCAAGTACGCTCCCAGATGAATTGCAATGCTAATTTCTACCCGAATCCAGCTGCTATGGTTGATGTGATCACAGCCAATTTGGAAGGGGAAGCATCTGAGTGGCTAAACAATTTGTACAATGCACAAGTGCCTGAGCTGGGGAACCTCCACCTCTTTCTCCTTGGGTTAAGAGCCAGGTTCAAGGATCCATCCATAGCCCTCAAAGCGGAGAAACAAATTCACAAGATAAAACAAGATGGCAGGCCTACATTGGAATATGTGCGAGAATTTTGCAAGGTAGCCAGCTGAATTGAAAGGTGGCCTGAGCAGTGCCTAGTTCATCACTTCAAGGAGGGGCTAGATGATCACCTTTCCCAAGCCTGTGTCTATCAAGCTGTCCCTAATCAAATGCAGGAGTGGTATCAGGCAGCAGTAAGGTTGGACGTCGAGCTTGGTTGTTAAAGAAGCCACCAACTCAAGAAGCCGGGCAGAGACCAGACCAGACCAGATGGCCACCCCCCACAAAAGTCTCCAGCCATTGCAGCCACAGAACCCCCTAAACCACCAATCAAATGCTTCAGATGTGAGCAACAGGGACATCGAGCAGCGAGTTGCCCAGTCCCATATCCCCAACAGCAAAGTAGACCGGGACCACCAGTGAGAAAGAAACCAGCCTAGCAGCTTGCAAAAGAGAAATCAAACTGGATCACGCAGGAACCCGTTGCCCAAGTCACGTTGACCATGCAGGAGAGCACCGAGGCCCAAACTGGACTTGCCACCACTCTGCCCTCCTACGACAGCAATGACAAAGGGGAGAATGACCCGATGGTGAGTCGACCCATTCCATCTTTTTCTCTAGCTGCCAAACTCATAGTCCCTAAGACGGGCACACGAGTAGATTTGAAAGTGCTAGTGGTGCTCCCGGTGCACTTGCCCTTAAAATGGGCATATGAGCAAGGTTGCTCTCCAAACCCATGAGATTTGAGCAAGCTGATGGCTCTTTAGTGGGAGGAGCTTTAGTCACACAATTGACTGAGCTGATATGCTTAGAAATAGGTGAACATTGGGAATTCATTTGCTTCATTGTGGCTCTGAAGATGACTGAGGCTGTGAGTCTAGGGCTATCCTGGTTGGACAAATGGAAACCGTTTATCTGGTGGGAAAAGGGGATGAGGACTGTGAGATTACCTATAGGGCCCAAGCCCCCCTTAATTCAGCCAACATTACTGGGGAGCCCAGGCCATCTACTGAGTTAGCAAAGATAGCTACCCTGTCTCAGTCAGGTGAGCCACTTATCCCCAGCAAATATCAAGATCTACGGAGGTGTTTAGTGTGAAAGAGTGTGACATCCTGCCTCCACATTGGCCCAATGACTGCACCATTGACCTGTTACCGGGAGGTAAACTCCCATGGCCGAGGATGTACGCCATGACCCCCCTCAAAATGGATGAACTGCAGCAGTATATGAACAAGAACCTAGCAAGAGGCTTTATTGAGCCGGCCAAATCTCAAGTGGGAGCTCCGGTGCTATTTTAAAAAGAAAAAAGATGGGTCACTTCATCTCTGCATTGACTATAAAGGATTAAATGCTGTGATCATAGAAAACAAGTACCCCCTCCCCCTCCTAAAGGACCTGCTAACCCACCTGGCAAGGGGGAGCGTGTTCACTAAATTGGACCTAAGAGAAGCTTATTACCAAGTAAGAATAAGAGAAGAAGATGAATGGAAAAATGCTTTTAACTGTCCCATGGAGAGCTATCAATTTAAAGACTACAGGAGGCTCCAGCTGTCTTCATGCAGCTTATCAACCAGGTACTACATGATCATTTGTACAAAGGTGTTTTGGTGTATCTTAATGATATCCTGATATATAGCATGAATATGGCTGACCATGTGAAACTAGTGTGAGAAGTGTTAAAGAAACTGCTGAATGCCAAACTGTATGTCAAACTATCAAAATGTGAGTTCCATCAGACCCAACTGGATTACCTCGGCTACAGAATTTCCAGTGAGGGCATTGAAATGGACCCTGCTAAAGTGAAAGCCATAATCGAATGGCAACCCCCAAACCCCACAAACAGCTGCAAAGTTTTCTGGGGTTCGCCAACTTTTATTGACAATTCATCCCCTCATTTTCTGAAATTGGTTTGCCCCTCACGGATTTGTTGAAAACAGGCAAAGATAGGGGAAAGCCGCTACCCGGCCAGCCGCTAACATGGACTATAAACTGTCAAACTGCTTTTGACAATTTGAAAAGACTATTTGTGGTTGAGCCAGTCTTAAAGCATCCTTGCCCGGAAAAACCCTTTGTGATTCAGGCCGATGCCAGCAACATGGCTGCCGGAGCTGTACTATTGCAAAAGAATCATGAGGGAGTCCTACAACCCTGTGCCTACACCTCAAAAAAGTTCACCGACTTTGAGAGAAGGTGGGCAGTGTGGGAGAAGGAAGCCTTTGCAATTTGTTGGGCTCTATTAAACTGGCAACACTACCTAGAAAGGAGCAAAGTGCCTTTTGAGGTATGGCCTGATCACAAAAACCTAGAGGCACTGAAAACTCCCTGCAAGCTGTCTCCAAAACAAGTACACTGGGTGCAATACTTTAACCAATTTAACTTCACCCTGAAGTACATATCGGGGGGGGGACTTTTTAGCTGATGCTTTATCCAGATTCCTCAATACAAAAGCCAGCATGAAGAGGTTAATGAAGCAATTATGTCTACACCGCAAGCTGCTTCTCAACTAATGCCATGAAGAGCCCCATCTTTGAGAGTTCCAAACCCCATGACCCTGGGGTGAGGAAGTTAAAATAGGAACTCCTCACGATTGATGGTTCAAGGAAAATCAAACCTCCTTGACATGCAGGGATGGTTTGGCTTACAAAGGGGGGAAGTTGTATTTGCCCGAAACCCTCCACCTTAAGGCTCTCCAGCATGGTCACAATGTGAAACAAGCTGGACACTTTGGATATTTAAAAACACTGCATCTGGTTGGTCGACAATTTTGGTGGCCAGGTTTGAAACAGGGTGTGGAAAACTATGTCAAGAGCTGTGCTGTATGTGCCACCATGAAAAGAATTCTGGGAAAAACGCCTGAACTGTTACAACCAGCTACAGACCCTTCCCAGCCATGGGAAGAAATTGCTATGGGTTTTATAGTGCAATTACCTGAAAGTAGGGAGAATATGGTGATTTGGACTGTGATAGATCTATTTTCAAAGCAGGCTCATTTCATTGCCTGCAAAGGACTCCCCTCAGCCCAAAGACTAACCAAGATGTTTCTGAAGTGGATAAAAGTGGATAATCTCAAACTGAGGGTACAGTTTACGGCCAGATTCTGGAGGTGTTTCCTCAAGTTAATTGGCTCATCACAAGGACTGTCATCAGCTTTTCACCTGTCTTTGAATGGGGCAGCTGAAAAAGTGAACTCAATGATGCAGCAGTATCACAAATGCTATGTGGATTATCAGCAAACAAACTGGACTGACCTCATCACCTTTGCAGAGGTGGCTTACAATAACTTTCTTCACAGCAGCACCGGTTTTATGCCTTTTAAAGTTGCCACAGGAAAGAAGTTTAACCCAATACCTGAATATCCTCAGGGACCTTCTGCTTCCCAAACACTTGACCAGTGAATGAAGGGGTGGGAGGAGGTTTGGAAAGAAACGAAAATCACTCTGAAAAAGGCTTCTGAGATATATAAAAAGCAAGCAGATAAAAAGAGGGCTCCCCAAAGATCATTCCAGGTTGGGGAAAAATTTTGCCTATCTACAAAATATTTACAACTTAAATTGCCTAGTAAGAAGTTGGGACTGAAATACCTAGGTCTCTTCCCCATAGTAAGAATCATTAACCCAGTCACAGTGGAGTTAAAGCTTCCCAGACTCTTAGGGAAAGTCCACCCTGTGTTCCATTGTAGCCTACTGAAACCTTTTCGGGGTTCTACCTTGTGACCTGCCCCTAAGAAAGCACCTAGGTCTCTCATGGTAGCTGGACAGACTCATTATGAGGTGAAACGTTTTCTTGATTCTAGACTTTTGAAGGGAAAGCTACAATATTTAGTGCAGTGGAAAGCATATCCATATCCATATCCACATGGGTAACATCTAGTATGTAAAAGCCGACAGGCTCATTAGTAAATTCTATGAGAAACACCCTAATAAGCCAATGGGCAACCCCTTAACCTATGATTTTGTTTGAATTGCAGGATTTGTCCTTTTTGTAAGGGGGGGGCGGATGTCAACGCTGCTAACATTGGATGTTCCCGCTCTGACAACTGATTAAAATGCAGCCATTTTCTCTTCCCCTTTAACATGCTTTCTTGCTTTTAGAAATTAGGTGCAGCAACCATAATAATAACGCTGCCATGGGAACCCAAGGACAAGCTGATAACATTTTGGTAGGCTGAGAAGCTAAGGAGAAAGCCCGCGCTTTAAGCTAATTGGGGGAATGTGCTTTATGACAGTTTATTGGGGGTGGGAATTGCACTTTGCTACTTTGTATCTAGGGGAAGGGAATTGAGTTTCTGGGTTCAACTATGTAGTGCCGATACTTTGTTTCCCAAATAAAATGTTCTTTAAGGAAGAATTTTGCCTCGAAGTTCCTTTGATGAGTTTCATCTATCAGAACCATGACACATGGATAGTAAAAAAAGATGGCTGGTGCAAGAATGCTTGTAGCTTAGGCTACATGATGCTTCATGTGGTCTAGGTGCAATTCATTGTTTAAAAATTAAATCACAACATTGAAATGATAGAACAATGCTAAATAACTGACAATTTGGTGACTTCCTTTCTTTAAATACATTTGTAGGAAGAGATATGGAATAAGTATTTTGATTTTTAATGACTTTTTTTCCCTCCTAGGGTTTTTTCTGTTTTCTAGGTAGTTTAGTAAAGTTTTTCTTCTCCTCACCTGTGTGATCCAGTACACATAGATTCTTCACCTCTTCACACAATATACAGTGGATATAAAAAGTCTACACATCCCTGTTAAAATGCCAAAATTTTGAGATGTAAAAAAATCAGACTAAAATAAATCACTTCAGATTTTTTCCAATTTTAATATAACATATAAGTTATAAAATTCAATTAAAAAATACTGAAGTTGTTTAATGGGGGAAAAGTAAAATAAAAAAATAGGAGTATATCCAGAAGTTTCGGACCATTGCTAGCAAGCTGAACTGGCCAGAAGACATCTTGCTCAGCCATTTGAAGGACGGCCTGAACTATGATCTCTATGATGTCTGCCTTCCCTGAGGGGATCTGCACTGACTGCACGACTGATACATCCCGGCCTAAGAAGCTGAGATCAGACAGACTTGAACATTGGGCACTATCCAACAAAATGAAATTCAATGGTGAAAAAAGTAAGGTTCTACATTTAGGCAAGAAAAACCAAATGCACAGGTATAGTATAGGGGGTATCTTGCTCAATAGTAGTAACTGTGAGAGGGACCTCGGAGTCCTAGTGGACAATCATTTAAATATGAGCCAGCAGTGTGCTGCAGCTGCCAAAAAGGCCAACACAGTGCTAGCCTGCATTAACACAGGAATAGAATCAAGATCACGTGAAGTATTAATATTTTACAATGCCTTGGTAAGGCCACACTTGGAATACTGCATCTAGTTTTGGTTACCATGATGTAAAAAAGATGTTGAGACTCTAGAAAGAGTACAGAGAAGAGCAACAAAGATGATTAGGGGACTGAAGGCTAAAACATATAAGGAAAGGTTGCTGGAATTGGGTATGTCTAGTTTAATGAGGAAAAGGATGAGAGGGGACCTGATAGCAATCTTCCAATATCTCAGGGGCTGCCACAAAGAAGAGGGAGTCAAGCTATTTTCCAAAGCGCCTGAAGGCAGGACAAGAAGCAACGGATGGAAACTAATCAAGGAGAGAAGCAACCTAGAACTAAGGAGAAACTTCCTGACAGTTAGAACAATTAACCAGTGGATTAACCTGCCCCTAGAAGCGGTGAATGCTCCAACACTGGAAGTTTTTAAGAAGAGACTGGACAGCCATTTGTCTGAAATGCTATAGGGTTTCCTGCCTGAGCAGGGGGTTGGACTAGATGACCTCCAATGTCCCTTTCAACTTTATATTATTATTATTATTATTATTATTATTATTATTATTATTATTATTATTATTATTATTATTATTATTATTATTATTATTATTATTATTATTATTAATCAACTTGGCAAAGAGACACCAAAGAGGGAAGACCTGGGGGAAGCCACCACCTGAAATCCTCCGTGAGACCGGGAAACAGCAACCTACCGCAAAGAAGCCCACCAGCTGCTTCAGATGCAGAAAAGAAGGACACTGCGTCACAGACTGCCACTCACACACCCTACTCGAGAAACCAGAATGGGAAGTCCAGGAGATCACCAGTCAGGTGATCTCAGCTGGGAAGTCCAGGAGATCACCAGCCAAGCCCCATGAACCTGCTGTGAAGGGCACCGAGGCTGTTGAGTTCCCCCGACCGCTCAAAGAGGGAAGGAACTCCAGCCTACACTGCAGGAGCGTCCAACTCGTCAGACGACAACTCCAAAGATGAACCCCTGGTAAGTGGACCCATTGCACCCCTCACCTGGACAGTGACTATACTAGCCCCCTCCATGCCCGAAACTGTAGAAGTAAAGGCACTGATTGACTCTGGGTGCACGTGTTGCCTCATCAGTCCTACACTAGTAGGAAACCTGGGCATTCCGATGAGGAGGCTGAAAAAAACGATTACTTTTTTTAAAAAACAAGTTTTATTAATTTTCCAGTTTTACAAAAATCCAAATATTAAGGAAGAGCTTGGTGATTGGGTAATCAATAGTCCAATAACAATATCTTTCGTACCTATCTCAGGTTGCATCATCAAAAATTCCCTCTCTATTTCCCTTGATTATTATATCACATTCAGATTCATACATTGCTAATTATATTTATCAATATATTTTAACATACATATCCATATCTTGTTTTAAACTTTTACCTAATTTCAATTACAGTGTTCCAATTTAGCTTAATATTCATAGTATTTAGATTTCAGGTAACCCAAATTTCCCTTATTTCATTACAAAATAGTTGTCATAACAAATACACATAATGTTTACTTAAGTAGATTCTTACTTTATTTCACAAATATATTCTATTTCTCATCCTAGTACCTCATTACTTACTAATAAAGTATTGTAAATCTAAATCCTAAATATTAAATCAATATCTTTTAAAGTCTCCATAGCCCATTAAGTAAGATTTTAGGCTCTTCCATTGTAAGACCAAAAAAATCCCATTTTTTAAATCTGACTCTAGCTAAGCAGGCTTCCATACCAGTGCCTTTAAATCCTCAGGTGGATCTTCCTTCATTTCCACACATGTTATTTGAATCAAGGGAGACCATCCAATTATCAATTTTTCAAAGGAACTGGCCCCTTTGTAATTATTGGATTGTTGGCCTAATAGTTCAAATCTCCATGTTTGGTTTAGTATATTTGTCGTTAGCTCGGTGGATCGCTCAGTTAAGAAATACCTGGCTGGTAGTTAGAAAAGCACTAGACAATGCTAGACAAGCTTACAAAGCACAAGCAGACAAGAAAAGAACTGAACTGGAGCCATTCAAAATACCGTAGGAGAAATGGTTTATCTCTCAACCAAATACCTAAAATCCCTACACCCAAAGAAACTGGGACCGAAATACATAGGACCATTCCCAATCATTAGAATCATAAACCCAGTAACAGTGGAATTGAAACTCCCAAAATCACTCAGGCAAATCAACCCCATTTTCCACTGCAGCCTCCTCAAGCGAGAGCAACAGTCGCCTTTAAGACCAGCTGTTGCTCCGTCTCCCCCTCCCATTATGCTAGAGGGAGAACAACATTTTGAAATAAAAGACATTCTAGATTCCAGAAAATATCACGGCTCAACCCAATACTTAGTAGTCTGGAAACACCTTCCCTCTTCCCAAAATGAGTGGGTGTACAAATGCCACATTAACACTCCAAAGTTACTGAAAAAGTTTCACACAGAATACCCAAACAAACCTGACTAACTTATGTGCCTTTATCTCTCCACAGATAGACCTCTCTTTTTTTAAGAGAGGCAGGATATCAGAACCCATATCAATAGGTTCCCCCCGTTCCCGCTTTTGCTATTTTCTCTTCTTTCATCCTGACCCGAATCTCACTCTCTTCTCATCCTGGGTTCTGCCATACTCCTAGGGACACTTTTACCTATCGATCTGAGTGGGAAATCCTCAGATCCTGTCTAGTACGCCTACTATCAGCTTCTCCTATTAAAAGTTCCTTTTGGAAGAAACTGCTTCCACAAGTTCTGCTTTCTTGGGATGAGGTTTTGAAGTGGGCCCTGACAGAAGATGAACTGGAGCTGGGGCCTGCAGAAAGGGGCAACGTGGGGCATCCAGAGACTGCAGAGAGCATGTTTGATAGGGATACAGTTCTGGGAATATCAGGGAGTGGGGTGAGCAATTGCCTGGACAAGCACTGCCCTTGCAAGCACAAGAAGGAGAAGCCATGGAGGCACAGCAGCAGTGAGTAATTCGGATGGGAAACAGTTGCCTCCTCCACCTGACCCATGGATAAGGAAAGCAAAGCACTGTGAAGCACAGCAGAGGTTGGCAATGCTACTCTCAAGAAAACAGACAGAAATCTCTTGCTACTAAATTTAGCAAAGGGGTTGTCTTTGGTGTAAATTAAAGGGTAAATGCTATGAATTTGTTAACTTAGGAAGTAGAGCTAATGAAAAGAGTTTCCATGTTTTAATGATTTTTGAGAAGTAGATTTCCAGAATAAATAAAATAACATTGACATGAAAAAAAGAAAAGAAAAAGAAAGCAGCCTCACGCTTCCTAATGAGAAACATTGGATGAGGAGTGATTTAAGGGAGTGGAGCAGTTGGTTATCAGATAACCACTTGTTTTTTTCCAGTGTGACATCTTCAGCTGCTTGTTTTGCCTCTTGCTTCATTCCCATTTTCATTTTCATTTCATTTATTTCGACTTATATGCCGCCCTTCTCCCCAGACTCAGGGCGGCTCACAACAGAAATATAAGTACAAAATACATAGGTCACTTAAAAAATGGTACAATATAAAGCTATGAAACTATAAAATCTATACTCACTCATACAACATACACTCCCAATAAAAGGCCCAGGGGCAGAGCACAGCTCACATGCCCCAGGCCTGTCTGCAAAAATGTGTTTTTAAAAGTTTACGGAAAGCTAGGAGGGAAGGAGCAGTAGGAACCTCTGAGGGAAGTTGATTCTAGAGGGCTGGGGCAGCAACAGAGAAGGCCCTAACCCTAGGTCCCGTCAGATGGCACTGTCTAGCAGACGGGACCCGTAGGAGGCCAACCCTATGTGCCCTAACCGGTCGCTGGGATTCATGAGGCAGAAGACGGTCCCGCAAGTATCCTGGCCCATTGCCATATAGAGCTTTATAGGTCATAACCAACACTTTGAATTGTGTTCAGAGACCAATTGGCAGCCAGTGCAGCTCACGGAGGGCTGGAGTGACATGAGCATGTCTTGGGAGACCCAAGACGGCTTGCGTGGCTGCATTCTGAACCACCTGCAGTCTCCGGACATTCTTCAAAGGTTGCCCCATGTAGAGAGCATTACAGTAGTCGAATCTCGAGGTGACAAGGGCATGGGTGACTGTGAGGAGTGATTCCCGGTCCAAATAGGGCCGCAACTGACGCACCAGGAGAACCTGGGCGAATGCCCCCCTCGCCACAGCCAAAAGATGGTATTCTAAACTTAGCTGTGGATCGAGGAGGACACCCAAGTTGCGAACCCTCTCCGACGGGGACAAGACTTCCCCGCCCAGGGTAATGGATGGACAGATGGAATTGTCCTTGGGAGGCAGAACCCACAGCCACTCCGTCTTGTTGGGATTGAGTCTGAGCCTGTTAGCACCCATCCAGACCCCAACAGCCTCCAGGCACCGGTTCATCACTTCCACTGCTTCACTGTAATGATGCGGGGTAAAGATATAGAGCTGAGTGTCATCAGCATACTGATGACAACTCACCCCATGTTGACGGATGATCTCACCCAATGGCTTCATGTATATGTTGAAAAGCAGAGGTGAGAGAACAGACCCCTGAGGGACTCCACACGGAAGAGACCTCGGAGCCGATCTCTGACCTCCTGCAAACACCGACTGTGACCGGCCAGAGAGGTAGGAGGTGAACCACCACAGAACGGTGCCCCGCACTCCAAGCCCCTCCAACCGGCGCAGTAGGATACCATGGTCGATGGTATCAAAAGCTGCTGAGAGGTCAAGAAGCACCAGGATAGTGGAATAACCTCTATCCTGGGCCCGCCAGAGATCATCGGTCAGCGCGACCAAAGCAGTTTCCGTGCTGTAACCGGACCTGAACCGGGACTGCTGAGGGCCCAGATAATAAGCTTCATTCAAGGATCGTTGGAGTTGGAGTGCCACCACCTTCTCAACAACCTTCCCTAAAAAGGGAAGGTTGGAGACTGGACGATAATTATTTAAAACTGCCAGGTCCAGGGAAGGCTTCTTCAGGAGGGGGCACACAAGTGCCTCCTTTAAGGGAGCCAGAAAGGACCCCTCCCTCAGTGAAGCGTTAACAACAGCCTGGACCCAGCTCCGTGTCACCGCCCTGCTAGCCGAAACCAGCCAGGAGGGGCACGGGTCCAGTAAACAGGTGGCAGAACTCACAGCTCCAATGGCCTTGTCCACGTCATCAGGAGTTACCAGATCAAACTTCTCCCATTCAACAGGACTAAGACGGGCCTCTGTCATCTCGACTGACTCATTGTCAGCTGACACTGTATTCCAATTGGAGTCCAAGTCAGCCCGGATCTGAGCGAACTTGTCTGCAAAAAAGCTGTTAAATTCTTCAGCATTGCCCTGCAAAGGTTCCTCTCTCCTCCCCGTATCAAGGAGAGAGCGAGTCACCCTAAACAGGGCAGCCGGGCAAGATTCCGCAGACGCAATCAATGCAGAAAGATGCTGAGATCTTGCCGTAGTGATTGCTTCCAAATAGGTCTTAATATAAGCTCCCAATTTGGTTCAATCAGATTCGGATCTGCTTTCCCTCCATTGCTTCTCTAAACGTCTCTTCTGGCGCTTCATCCCCCTGAGTTCCTCGGTGAACCAAGGAGATCTCCTGGGTCTGCTACCACAGAGAGGTCGCAACGGTGCAATCTGGTCTAGAGCCCCGTGGCGGCCATATTCCAGGCCATCACTAGGGACTCCGCTGAACTGTGTACGAGCGAATCCGGCAATTCCCCAAGCGCCCTTTGAAAACCAATAGGATCCATCAGGTGTCTGGGGCGGAACCATTTAATCGGTTCCGGCTCCCTGCGAGAGAGGATTGGTGTCGTAAACTCAAGCCGCAGCAGAAAATGATCTGTCCATGACATGGGCAAAACTTCTAATTCCCTTAATATCAGATCATTCCTCAACTGTTCCGAGAGAAAAACCAAGTCAGGTGTGTGTCCCTTCTCATGGGTTGGGCCCTCAATTACTTGTGTCAGGTCCATGGTTGCCATGGAAGCCATGAACTCCCGCGCCAACCCAGAGGACTCACCGAGTGACGGCACATTAAAGTCCCCCAAGACAATAAGTCTGGGGAACTCAACCGCCAACCCGGCTACCTCCTCGAGTAGCTTGGGCAGGGCTGTAGAAACGCAGCTGGGAGGCAGGTACGTAAGCAACAGACCCACCTGTACACCTAGGTCCAACCTCATAAGGAGGGAGTCACAACCTGATATCTCAGTAGCAGCGAGTCTGCACAGCCCGAGTGACTCCTTAGCTATAATCGCCACTCCTCCCCCCCCTTCCCTGGGGTCGCGGCTGATGCCATACCTGAAACCCAGCTGGGCACATCTCAGAGAGGGGAACTCCTCCCTCTGGTGTCAGCCAGGTCTCAGTCACGCATGCCAGGTCGGCCTCCCCCTCCAGAATTAGATCCCGGATGAGGAGAGCTTTATTTGCCACCGACCTGGCATTAAGCAGCAGCAGCCTGAGTCCAGGGTCCGGATTTCGCTCATTACCAGTACTTCGGGAGAGGTTCCGGGGGCCAGAACAAGAGATCGCTTTCAAGCAGCGGGGCCTTGTTCCCCGAGAGCGGCCTACCCCAGGCCTCCCATCATATCTGCCTCTTCCCCATAGGACCGGTACAGCCTGGCCCTCTGGTCCCTCAGAGCAAGGCTCCTCCACCTCACTAGCTTCCACAATTGCAGACAGGCCGGCCCTTCCATTCATCATACAACCGCCCATCCATTCAACCCGATTCACTCCACAATCAGTCAATCCCCCCCACATCATTCATAACATCCAACAAAAATAAGTTAAAACAGTATTAAACAACTTGAATTATTTAAAAATTTAAACAAATAGTAATTAAAACAATTTAAAAACATAGTAATAAAAACAGGCGTGCCAGATGTTAATCCTGCCGCAACAACTATAGCTGTGCCTGTATTAGTCCCTCCTAAGATAAAACCTGTAGTAGAGTCCAAAACAGAACCCACAGGAGGAATAATTATACTAACAATAACAATAATTGTGGAACCCAACGTCCCAAAGATAAGGCCTTCGGATAAGTTCAACATAATGGCGGCAGCAACAAAGGCCTCACCCACAGGTCTTACAATTTAGCGGAAAACACCCAGCGATGGAGCAGGCCCGTTAGCCACAATAACCGCTTCCATGCCTTGCCTTGATTCAAGTTCAAGGAAACCTTCATTCCTTCAGCCTTTTTCCTGGATTTTGTTGGTGTTCAACTTTCGTAATGAGACCTGTAATGAGATACCTCATGGCATCTCTGGACTTTTGAGGTCTCTCAAGTGTGCTGGCCATGTGCTTAGGATGGTCTTCCTCTATTCTATGCTCAAGCATTACTGTTTGATGGCTAGCCATTCGCCTCCCTGTTGCCTGTGTCTCTGGTGTTGGACTGCCACTCTTAGCCAAGCCCCATCAGCAAGCCCACTTGTTGGGCGGGATAGTGTCCAGTCATGGAAGTCACTCCTTTGAGCTCCATGAATTGCATGGAAACTAACTGAGTGTTCTTGGGAAATGTTTGAAAGGATGTAGTGAAATATATGAAATCCTTCTGAAGTGTTAATTGCATGAACTGGAACAGAACAAAGTATGTTGGACCCAAAAACAAACTTGTGCATCATCAAAAGTACACCATACCCAGAGTGAAGTAATGTTGGTAGCATTATGTTTGGAGCTGTTTTTCTTCACCTGGAACTGGTACTTTAGTCAAGGAGGAGGAACAGTTGGCACAAAACTTTCAAGCCTCTATTAGAATGATGAAGAAGAATATCAGGGCTGCCATTCTGCTATTCTATGCATTGCCTGCTGACAGCCTGCCATATGCAACCAAAGGGGAAGGTCACTGGGATAAAGGGAGGGTTAGTATGAGGAATCAAAACTATGCATCTTGCCATCCCATGAGAACCGCCAGCCATTCCAAGGTCACGTAAAGGAATGCAGAACCAACTAGCCCTCAAAGACAGGAACGGTTACCCAAACAATTTGTTAGCACCCAACTGGACTCTCTGATAACCAGGTGGGTGGATGGAACTAAGAGGAAGTTAACTAAGTTAAGAATGCCCAAAGTATAACAACCCTGGATCCAGCTTTGCTTCTTCTGTAACCACTTGGCTTTAATAAAGTGTATATTTGGCTAACCATGGGCCTGAGAGTCTTTCTTTTGTAACTGACCAAATTAGGGCAGCTGACAAGGAATGTCATCTTTCAGCATGACAATGACCCAAAGCATACCGCCAAATCAGCAAAATAATGGCTTTATCAGAAGAAGATCAAAGTTTTGGAATGGCCCAACCAGAGGCCAGACTTGAATCTACTTGAAAATCTGAGATGATCTGAAGAGGGCTGTTCACAAAAGACGCCCTTGCGATCAGACCAATCTGGAGCTCTTTGGCAAGGAAGAGCGGGCTGATTCCCAAGGCAAGACATGCTACGCTGAGACGGTCCTACCCCAAAAGACTGAATGCTCTCGTAAAATCAAAAGGTTCTTCAGCAAAGTATTAGTTTATTGGTATCAACTTTATGCAACCACATTATTGTAAATTTTTTTATTGTTGTTTTTACCCTAAAATATTGCAGTTTGTTCTTCAATTGTAGTTTATATTATATTAAAAGTGAAAAATATTCTGAGGTGATATATCTTGGTCTGATTTTTTTTACATCTCAAAAACCTGGCATTTTAACAGGGGTGTGTAGACTTTCTATATCCACTGTATATAGAGGTATTTCTAACTATGTAAATTATATACAAAGAGACTCACTATTATGGGTTTAAAGCAATGTTAATTGTATTAAACGTAATAAAGTTTAATAGGGAAACAAATAAAAAATGACCCCCTCCTCCTTTGGCTGGGAGCCTCCTAAAACAGCTGCCCAATTCTTTGCGGTGGGTGAAACAGCTTTATCTCAAAGGCTGGGGGGGGGGACTCTGGGGAGCAATCTGCCACATTTGAATGGGTCAAAGGGAAGTTTGCTGCCCCTGTTGAGGGACTGGCAGCTTCCTACTAACTTTGTTCTGCAGGGGCTTCCTTTGAAAGGAATTTGTTATGGAATGTTAAATCTCTGAATCTGCTCACTGACCTCCAAGTCTTGCTACAAGGACCATTTCCCAACAGCCGTCAGAAGAATGAAACCTCTGCCATTTTTTGTCTTGGAGCAACCAGCATTGGCATTACTGCAGCAAAGCATATGCTTAGCCAACCTTTAAAAATTAGAACTGCAGTGCTGTTTATTTCCCTTGAAGAGCAACCCTTCCCCCCCCTCCCCAGCAGACTGTGGCTGTCTTGTTGCTTTGGGGAGGAGCTCCCATCGCTCAGGACAGCATGGCAAAGTCCCCCCCCCCGCAACCCCTGGGCTTCCTCAGAAAAGAGAGGAGTGACCACCCACCTATGTCCCATGGATTTCAAGAAGAATAGCTAAGTCAACCTGCTGATCCAAAAAATAAAACTTAAAACTGTACCACTTGCTGAAGTGGGCTCATTCTGCTTGAGATTTGTGCCTGGCCAGTCTGTTGAATCCTTTGGGAAGAATGCTGGATGACTGTCTGAATCTCTAAGTTAGGAATGTGTGTTTAGTCACCCATTACACCATGATGCAAACGTTTAGCTTGGCAGGTGGAAAGCTGCTCTAAAAGTTTCCACTGAACTGGGAGGTGGTGGCAGCAAGGGGTATGTGGACCAGATGCTTACAGACTGGGAGATGTTCTGAAGTCCCTCCACTTTTGCTGTGAATAACCAGGTTTGCCAATCAGCTGAAGTGCAAGCATGGTCTGCTAGTGATGATGTCAGAATCAGTGGGGTTAATTCCTGAGGGGCTCTTAATAGGACTGATGCCCTCCAAGGCAGCCCTGCCTTGCATGTGTGGATTTTGCTGCTCACATGCTCTTCCACAGCGTACCATGAAACAAAGGCAGAGGGTCTGTGGGGGCTTCTGCTAGAATGTGAGCCTTGCCTATATCAGTGGTGGTGGTGGCGAACCTTTTAGAGACCGAGTGCCCAAACTGCAACCCAAAACCCACTTATGTATTGCCGGGTGCTGGGTGGGCATGGCCCGCTGGGTGGGCATGGCCTCTGCCACCTGGATCTATGCCTCCAGAGAGATTTCGTCCCCCCCCATGGCCAAGAGAAAGCAAGCGCGCAGGCGAATGTGGAGAGGCAGAGGGGAACAGCCTGGCCCCGCCTCCCTCTGGGGCAATGGTGCACGTGCCCACAGGGACGGATCCGCGTGCTGCTTGTGGCACCAGTGCCATAAGTTCACCACCACAAGGCTATATCGTCTTCCAGCTCATAATTAACTTACAACCTGCCTTTCATATAGAGCATTCCCACAACCCTGTAAGGCAGATTTGGCTGAAAGTCCCCAAAACTTTCATGACTAAAAGTGGTCTTGAACGGGGCTTCTTTCCACAGGTCTGTTGTTCCATTACCTATCGGTACTAGAGGTTTGCAATTGCTGGACATGATGAAAGTAAGTTGCAATTTAGATAATACATGACGAATTGAAATTGGGGAGAGAGAGCGAGTGTCAAATATTAACCTCTCTACCATGCTGCATCTCCGTTTGGGATAGTAAGTCCATAGCCCACAGGAACAATTTGTAAGCAGATTTTGTAAAATCCTGTTGACCTTTCTGTATTTTAAGCTGTAAATTTTACACTCCAGTTTCCTGTCCTGTGAGTTACACATCATTAACCATACACCTTTGTCTAGAGGGCTCTTTTCCTAGGCCAGAGAAGGAGATGTTACAAACATGCACAGTAACTCATGCTTCTGAGGAAGTTAAATACAGAGCAGAACAATAAAATAACAAGGTTGGAAGGGACATGGAGTCTTTCAGTCCAACCTCCTGCCCATGGCAGAAGACACCATATAATTCTGGACAAATGGCTCTTCATTCTCTTCTTGAAAACTTCCAGTGATGGTGTGCCCACAGCTTCTTCTACCCATTACTTCTTGTCTTGCCTCTGGTGCTTTGGAGAAGAGGTTGAGCCCCTCTTCTCTGTGAGAACCCCTTGAGTACCGCAAGGCTGCTATCATGTTGCCCCCAGTCCGTCTCTTCAGTATTTTTCATAGCCAGATCAAAATCATAACAGATGAGACTTTTAGAAAGGAGAAACAAACATTACTGGGGATTCTGGTTCAAGCACCATGCGCTCTCTGATAAAACATGCTTTTTGCTCTTTAAACTACATTTAATTCAAGAATAGAAATAACTACAATGGATATTTGCCCACTTTTTCTGCCTTTTATTAGCAGAAACAGAAAAGCAGATAGCTTTGTAAACCTTTCATTTCCTACCATGCAGTTCTTCCCTAGGGAAAAGGTACATATTTTCTGCTCTTCCCTACTAGGTCAGTGTAGCCATTTGCAGAGAGGAATGCCTGGCAACCCCTTTGCTTTTCAGTCAACAACTGGCTGGGTTCATGAATAATAAGAAGCTACAATTCTTGGTTTACCAATGACAACATCTCAAGACAAAGCATTAGGGTTCTGTGGGATCAATGAACCCAATGGAGCATCAGAAGCAGCAAGAGAAGTCCCTCCACCCATGTTCTACATACCCAAATTCCAAAAGCAGCCTCAACACAGAACAGTCCATCCAAAGTCCCTTCCGCAGCAAATGATCATGCCAGCTGGACATGGGCAGAAAAGGGTAAATGAGGGAAATCACAAGAGGTAATTATCTACAAATGTCTCACCTTTATTGTTTTATAAAATAACTCAAGGTGGTGAACATATCTAAAACTCCTCCCTCTCTCCTATTTTCTCCACAACTATTTGCCTCTGGGGTGAGTTTTGGGTTGAGAGAAACTGGCCCAAAGTCACCCAGCCAGCTTTGCTGCCTAAGACGGAACTGGAGCTTTAACCACTAGATCAATTAAATTAATCTGTATTAAAAGAAAAAAAGAATGAAACATGTAACAATGAAAATCAGAAGACTGCTGCAGAGGTATCAAAATATAACAAACATAAATGAGCATTCAATATAATCAATAAGGCATGACTTCCTAACATTTAGCCAAATATGGAGAGATGCTACCAGTCATTGAAGAAGAGCAATAGCCATTAAGTGAGGTTTTATTTAATTTTTTTTTACTAAACACTTCTTTACCAACATAACTTTTCCTCTATTTTATTTTTATATGCTGCCCATCTCACCTAGAGGAGATTCTGGACAGTTTACAATCAAATAAAAGCACCACAGTAAATCATTATTCCTATTTATCCTATTCTTATTTCCTGGAAACCGTTTCACTGATTTAATCTCCAAGTTCCTCCTCCTTTCATAGCTTAAATTCTGATTTATTTATTTTTTGTTATTTACAACTCTAGAATCTCAGGGGCCGGACTTTATAATCCACAATTCAATGTGTTAATTTGTTTTTATTTCTATAAACTCCTTTAAAAAATGGTTCCCTGTCCTGAATCTGGCCATTCTGATCTGACCTGGAGGGGTCTTGTTCCCCCCATTTGTGCTGCCTCTCAGTCTCCTGCCCAGCTTCCTGGTGATGGGGTGGGTGGTGGAAAGGGAGTTGGGCAGCTAGATTTGCTTGGCAGATTATAACCAGACTTCTAAAACTGAAGTTCAGTGACTACAGAGGTCAGAGTAAAACTCCCCTTGACTATACCTCCTTTCCCACTTCTTGTCAAACTGCTTAAGGAATCGGGGCAGGACCTAAATGCTCTCTAGGGCTTCTGTCTTTTTCCTAATATTAGAATAGAATAGAGCTGGAAGGGACCTTGGAGGTCTTCTAGTCCAGCTGCCTGCTCAAGCAGGAGAACCTATACCTCTTCTTAAAAATCTCGTGATGGAGCACCCACAATTTCTGGAGGCAAGCTGTTCCACTGATTGATTGTCCTCAGTGTCAGGAAGTTTCTCCTTAATTCCAGGTTGCTTCTCTCCTTGATCAGTTTCCAACCAGTTTCTTGTCCTTCCCTCGGGTGCTTTGGAGAATAATGTGACCCCCTCTTCTTTGTGGCAGCCCCTCAAATACTGGAATACTGCTGTCATGCCTCCCGTTTCTTCTTTTCTTTAGACTAGCCAAACCCAAGGCCCGCAGTCATTCTTCATATGTTTTAGTCTCCAGGCCTTTGATTATTTTAGTTGCTTTCTCTGAATTTGATTCAGTGCAGGCAAGTCCAACCTGAGATTTCAGGAGGGACACAGAGGAGTTGCCCTAACTGTATGCCCCAACCTAAACCCTCATATCAATTTTACCACATGGCAAAAAGCCTGGGAAGCCTTATTGGGCAGGGAGGGGGGGGACAGAGATTATAAAGGGAGTCTCTCTCATTTATACAAGTCAGTAAGTGAGAGACCACTTGTTGTGTCCAGAGCCTGCAAATGCAGGCTCGGGACGTTGCATTAGTTCCGGGCAATTGCAAAAGCTGCCCGGGACCAGACGGAGTAGTGCCAGCCTTGCGCACATGCGCAAGGCGGGAAAAGAGCACCTTTCTGCCGCCATTGGTCCAGAGATCCGGACATATAAAAGGAGGCTTGCATGCCTCTGCTCGTTGTTGTTTTGGCTGAGAACAAATAAAGACTGTTACTGTGTGAAACATGCATCTTCATCACTGGCCATTTTGGAAGGACTTAACACCACTGTGTTCCCTTTTATGGGGGTGGGGTGGGGAGTTGTTTCAAGTCAGACTGGGCTCCTGGTGACTATTAGACACACTTTTTGAGAAAGTCGCACTGATGTAGCTTCGCCCTGCCTCTTTTACTCATTTAGCCAACCCTAATGCTGGGATTTCCTGGTGCTCTCTCACCCCACCCCTCCTAACCTTTAGGAGAGCAAACAAACCAAAGGCAGATCTACTCAGCCACTATCTTATATTGAGGCCCTATATAGAAACATAGAAAACTTGGTGGTAAAAAAGACCTGGTGGTCCATCACCAGGAACTGTGGTGGAGCGGTGCAGGCATTGCAGGCTGACTCTGCATTCCCATTGTCAACTATTCGATTCTGACCAGCTCAAAAGCAGCAATAGCACTTAGACTTATATACTGCTTCACAGTGCTTTACAACCCTCTCTGGGTGTTTTACAGAGTCAGCATGTTGCCCCCAATAAGCTGGGTCCTCATTTTACCGACTCTGGAAGGATGGAAGGCTGAATCAACCTTGAGCGAATGAGAATCAAATTGCTGGCAGTTGGCAGAATTAGCCTGCAATCTGCATTCTAACCACTGTGTATATAACCACTAGGGTGCTTATATAGTAGGGCTTTTCAACCGGTGGTATGCGTACCACATGTGGTACGTTAACGAGTGGCAAGTGGTACGCAGCCCTGCCTAGCCAAGTGTAGTGGGGGAGGACATCGGCACATCACTTCCGCTGCTTCACTGAAATGACACGGGGTGGAGATGTAAAGCTGGGTATCATCAGCATACTGATGATATCTCACCCCGTGTTGTCGGATGATCTCGCCCAGCGGTTTCATGTAGATATTAAACAGCAGAGGGGAGAGGACCGATCCCTGAGGGACCCCACAAGGGAGGAACCTAGGGGTCGACCTCTGACCCCCTGCCAACACCGACTGCGACCGACCAGTGAGGTAGGAGGTGAACCACTGCAAAACAGTGCCCCCAACCCCTCCAGTCGGTGCAGAAGGATACCATGGTCAATGGTATCGAAAGCCGCTGAGAGGTCAAGTAGCACCAGGATAGTGGATAATCCCTTATCCCGGGCCCGCCAGAGATCATCCGTCAGCGCGACCAAAGCAGTTTCCGTGGAGTAGCCGAGCCTGAATCCTGACTGTTGAGGGCCCAGATAATTGGCCTCATCAAAGGACCGTTGGAGCTGGAGTGACACCACCTATAAAGGGAAGATTGGAGACAGGACGGTAGTTGTTTAAGACAGCTGGGTCCAGGGAAGGCTTCTTGAGGAGGGGGCACACAATTGCCTCCTTGCAGGGAGCCGGAAAGGACCCCTCCCTCAAAGAAGCGTTGACAATCTCCTGAACCCAGCCCCGTGTCACCTCCCTGCTGGCCGAAACCAGCCAGGAGGGGCATGGGTCCAATAAACAGGTGGCGGAGCTCACAGCTCCAATGGCCTTGTCGACTTCATCAGGTGCTACCGGGTCAAACTCCTCCCACACAACAAGATCAAGATGAGTCCCTGTCATCTCGACTGAATCATTATCAGCCGATACTGCATTCCAATTGGAGTCAAGGTCCATCCGAATCTGGGCGATTTTATCCGCGAAAAACTTATTAAACTCCTCAGCACTACCCTGCATCAACCCCCCCCCCCGATTAAGGAGGGAGCGAGTTACCCTGAACAGGGCGGCTGGGCGGGATTCCACAGATGCAATCAAGGCGGAATGATACGCGCATCTTGCCGCCTTGAGCGCCACCTGATAAGTCTTGATATAAGATCTTAAAAGTGTTCGGTCAGATACGGATTTACTTTTCCTCCATCGCTTCTCTAGGCGTCTCTTCTGGCACTTCATCCCCCTGAGTTCCTCAGTAAACTAAGGAGATCTCCTGGGTCTGCTACCACAGAGAGGTCGCAGCGGCGCAATCTGGTCAAGATCCCCCTTCGCAGCCATATTCCAGGCCATAACCAGGGACTCTGCCGAACTGTGAATGAGAGAATCCGGTATTTCCCTAAGCGTCCTCTGAAAACTCTCTGGATCCATCAGACGTCTGGGGCGGAACAAACCTAATCGGTTCCGCCTCCCTGCAGGGGAGGATTGAAGCCTTAAAAACAAGCCGTAGCAGAAAATGATCTGACCATGACATAGTCAAAATATCTAAGCCCCTTAAATTCAGATCATTGCTCAACTGTTCTGAGAGGAATACCATGTCGGGAGTGTGTCCCCTCTCATGAGTCAGACCCTGAACTACCTGAGTCAGGTTCATGGTTGACATGGTGGCCATGAACTCCTGCGCCAACCCAGAGGATTTGCCAAGCGATGGAAGATTTAAGTCCCCCAAGACAATGAGCCTGGGGAACTCAACCGCCAGCCCAGCAACCTCCTCAAGTAGCGCAGGCAGGACTGTTGACACGCAGCTGGGAGGCAGGTACGCGAGCAACAAGCCCACCTGAACCCCTAGGTCCAACTTCACAAGGAGCAACTCACAACCCGCAATCTCAGAAACAGCAAGCCTGCGTAGGCTAAAGGTCTTCTTGGCTATAATAGCCACTCCTCCCCCCCTTCCCTGGGGTCGTGGCTGATGCCATACCTGAAACCCGGCTGGACACATCTCAGAGAGAGGAACTCCTCCCTCCGGGCCCAGCCAGGTCTCGGTCACACATGCGAGGTCGGCCTCCTCATCCAGGAGAAGATCATGGATGAGGGGAGCTTTATTTACAACCGACCTGGCATTGAGCAGCAGCAGCCTGAGCCCAGGGTCCGGATTTCCTCCATCACCAGTACTTCGGGCTGACACAAAATCGCCCACTCCTAATTGAAAGATTTATTACATAAGGCCCCTTCTGTGCGTGGCCTTAGGAAAACGTAAATCAGATCAGAAAGAGAAAAAGAAAGCTGAAATGTTAGCAGTGGCATTGGGAGGAATGCGTATTGGACCCAACCAATGTGCCATCTGTAAACAGGAAGGACACTGGCAAAGGGAGTGCCCCCAGAGGAATGGCCAACCTAGGGGACAATCCCACCAGTATGGAAGAGGAAGAGGATTTAGAAGGACTTTCCAGAGAAGCTACAGGAAAAGCTTCCAGGGAAGAGGGCATCCAGCCTATCCCAGTCAGGCAGAAGAAAGAGAAGAAAAGATGATCAGCTTAGCCGACATGGAATGGGAAGACTGAAGAGGACAGGGTTCTAGGGCCCCACCCCCCAGAGCCCATTGTTAAAATACAGGTGGGAGGAGACTGTCCCGATGTTAGTTGACACGGGAGCCACCAGATCTGTCCTAAATAAATCTATTGGCAAGCCACAAAACAAAGATGATTGCTTTGAAAACACATCCAGACTGCTCCAATTGTTACAAGACTACAGAGCGTCCAAAAAGAAAGCACAATTAGTTCAAAAGACTGTAATGTATTTAGGCTATGAACTATCACAAGGACAAAGAACTTTGGGCCCCCAGAGAAAGCACGCTGTGTTACAGATTCCCATTCCCAAAACAAAACAGGAAGTTAGAGCCTTTTTGGGAATTACAGGCTTCTGTAGAATTTGGATTCCTAACTTTGCTCTCACAGCTAAACCATTGTACCAAGTTTTAAAAGGACCAGAAAAAGAACCTCTTTTGTGGCAACAAGAACAAACCCAGGCGATGAAACAACTCCAACAGGCTCTAACCACAGCACCGGCTCTAGGACTACCTGATATATCTAGGTCATTCTCACTTTATGTCGATGTGAGACAGAATGTGGCTTTAGGAGTTCTTACCCAAAAGCAGGGAAATTGGAACCGACCAGTCACTTATCTGTCAAAACAGCTAGATATGGCCTCGCAAGGTTGGCCACAATGTTTAAAAATTCTAGCAGCAGTTATTCTGTTACTGCAGGAGACAAACAAGTTAATCTTTTCAGCTACAGTAGTTGTTTATACTAGTCATGCCCTGCAGACAATTATTAACAATAAGGAACATTTATGGATCAGCACTCAAAGGATGCATAAGATACAGGCCCTTTTATTAGACAATTCATGCACATGCAGCAATCTACAAAGAGAGGATATTTGGACTCCACAGGCAAGATTATCCAATATGCAACTTTTATTAGAAGACTTATCAAGGCAGCAAAGTTGCCATCTAAAGTTGCAATCATCCATTATCCTGGACATCAAAAAGACTTAAGCCTTATTACCCAGGGCAATAGGAAAGCAGACAAAGAAGCCAAAAGAGCTGCATTGAAAGGCCCCCCTCTCCACTCAGATGTCACTAGGTTCATGTATTTAGACCAGCGGTTCTCAACCTGTGGGTCGCGACCCCATTTGGGGTCGAACGACCATTTCACGGGGGTCGCCAAACGCAGTCCGCCATTTTTTCCCCTTTTCCTTAGCTGTGCTACTCCCTCTTATTCTATTGGCTTTTGAAAGCCAATAGAATAGACTCTCTTAAATAGAGTCTAATTCTATTGGCTTTCAAAAGCCAATAGGAATTGTCCAGGCTGTCTCTGCCCTGCTGAGCCCGCCAACAGTCCCAGTCTGCAAACGGGGCTGCAAGTTGTCTGCAGCGAAGGCAAGCGGTCCAGAACTTTCCACCCCTCCCTGCTGAGCAACTACTAAAAATGTAAGTAAAAGAGGGCCAGGGGTGGGAGGTGGGAGGCCGGCGGGTGCAGGGAGGGCAGCTGGCGCGTGTGGGGCCCTACAGGTGCCTTACCTCACTTGGGTTGGGCCAGCTGGTGGCCCAGCCAATGGTCACCCTACGCTGTCGCTGCTGCTTGCCGCGGCCGCCCAGGAGCGCCTGGGCCTGCCTGCCACCACCCTGAACGGGCAGCAGCGAAGGTAAGGCTAGCTGGGCAGCGGCAGGCGCAGGGAGAGTTTTTGGCGCGCGTGGGGCCCAGCGGGTTGCTTACCTCACTTGGACTGGGCCAGCTGGTGTCCCAGCCCATGGTTGCCCTGCGCCGTCGCTGCTGCGGCCACCCAGGAGCGCCTGGGCCTGCCTGCCGCCACCTCGAACGGGCAGCGGCCTACGCCTCGGCCGGCACAGGGGGCAGCACCACGCATGCGCGACGCAGGAGGCAGCACTGCGCATGCGCGGAGCTTGACAGATTGGGGGTCGCAACCTAAAAAAGGTTGAGAACCGCTGATTTAGACACCTACTTAGGGAATAATTCGACCAGGATTTTTCCTGTTACCATTAAAAACTAAGCAAATTCTTGGAGTTCCTATCTATGATGAAATTGGCAATATAAGACAAAAAAGGGAACCAAGTGCATACACCCAATGCTCAGGAATCACTTGGCAAAAAAATGAATGGCCACCTTGCCACATCATCCTAGTTTATGGCCCGGCTATTTGGGCTGAGGATGGAATGTATGGCTACCATGCCCCTTTTTATATGCTCATCAGGCTCATTAGGTTACAAGCAGTGGTAGAGTTAATCACTAATGAGACTGTGAAGAGACTAACTGAATTGGCCAAAGAAAATGTGAAATCCAGAACATATATCATGCAAAATAGGTTAGCCTTGGACTACCTGTTGGCCAAAGAAGGAGGGGTATGTAGAAAGTTCAACCTAACAAACCGTTGCATCAAAATAGATGAAAGTGGAAAAGTATTAAAAGGCATAACTGACAAAATGATCAAATTAGCACATGTTCCGGTGCAAACCTGGAAAGGTTTTAATTGAGAAGACGTATTTTCAGGATGGTGGCCAAAGTTACCAGGCCTACAAACCATCATAGTTATAGCAGTCTTGTTAATTCTAGGATATATTTTTGATTCCTTGCTTAATCCCCCTGTCTTATAGCAATGATTCGAAGGATCTCAGAAAGTACAGCCCAATTAACTGCAAAACATGAAACAATGTTAGCCTTATGGGAATATAAGATGGTGCCCACTAAAGAACCTGAATCAGAGGTAGAATAATGAAAATTTAAGCTGGAAAACTTCCAAAGGGGGGAATAAAGTAAGAATAAAGTAAGAATAATGAAGAATGTATTCTAAATGTAGAATAATGATAATGAAAAATCACTAAAGCAAAATGATGTGTCTGCACAATTACTGGAATAAAGCTGTGTTAGCAAATACATGACTAACCCAAAAGCACATTGCATTCAGAAACAATGTATCAAATACTCTCTTCATTGTATGCCTGTGAGAAACTAACCTGATGAAATACAATGTAGATTTCTATGTGTGCTTCTTTGTTCCTGAGAAAGGAAAGCTATAAAACTGTATTTTGGACCCCCCCTCGGGGTTCAGAATTGCTTGTTCTTACTGCTTCTGAACCTTGCGCAAATAAACCTCTCTGCACCCTTTGGAATTCGTAAAAGTTCCTTTCGTTTTCCACAAGACCACCACAGCTTTTCAAGGAGGACTCAGGCTTCCGTCCTTCTGAGGCCAGTAAAACGAGGACCCAGATTGTTGGGGGCAAAATACTGACATTGTAAATTACTCAGAGAGGGCTGTGAAGCACTGTGAAGCGCTATATAAGTCTAAGTGCAATTGCTATCAAGTCTGCCCTTTCAAGATTTTTGTTTTCTATTTATATTAATTTTAAAAATTTTATTGTTAGTTTTTGTCAGATTGACATGTGCTTATCCCAAGCATGTTTAAATTAAGTTACTTATGATCGACCTACAACCTCTGCTGGAAGCTGGTTCCAAGCTTCCACTATTCTTTCTGTGAAGAATATGTATTTTGAACTTTCCTCCTGTCAGTTTACATCTTAAGAAGACAGAACTCTTGGAATATCTCTTCCAACAGGCATCTTTATTAAGAGAAAATGATTGCAGGCATTGTAGACAGGATCTGAGGGATCAACCCCTACCATTCAATGTTTTAAGTGTTCCCAAGCAGCCACCACCCCACAATCCTTCCAGGCGACGATCACTCATCCTCTTTTCCCAGATCCCAGGCGTTACATTGTTCCACCCCTTTTCCCTCACTGCCAGCAAAAGGGAGACTTCAGAGAGAGTAGATGAAAGGCGATGGCCATATTGTTATGGTCAGTCCTCTTGATGAGAATCAACATTTAGTCCTTTGTAGTTTAAATGAAGGAAGTGAGAGTAATAAAACCCTCTTGCTTCCTCCTCCCCGTTCCTAGTATGACAGAATCCACAGAGAGTAAAAAATGGGTTTTTTTCCAGAGTAGGTAGCTAGAAATTAAATATAATTGGATTCTGACATCCTGCCCCCCTAAAAAAATAAGAGAGATCCACCTGAAAAGAAAACAAAACAGGTATAAAAGTTAGTCTGGCTTGTTATGATACTCTGTATGAAACTTCTTTAATAACTTCGGGGCTCTGACATGACATTTATGGACCCACACATTTTGTGAGGCGGGGAGGTATTTCCATGCTACTAGGTATTGAATTGCCCCACGATATCTCCTAAAATCTAGGATTTCCTTTATCTTGAAGTGTTCTCCTTCCACCATGATTTGGGGGGGGTTGGCCATAACGGTGACTGATGTTCTCTTTTCAGCAAACTGCAATGAAAAATTGGGTTTATTTGCCTAATATTTTTGGGTAATTCTAATTCTACTGTTACTGGGTTCATGATTCTCTTAATTGGAAAAGGCCTATATATTTTGGTCCAAGTTTTTTACAGGGTTGTAGGGATTTTAGGTATTTTGTAGATAAGTACACCATTTCTCCGATAATGAATGGTGTAGGCACAACCCTTTTTTATCGGCTTGTGCTTTGTATGCATGCCTAGCTTCATCTAGTGCTTTTCTAACTATTGGCCAGGTGTTTTGTAATTGTTCCATCCATTCTTTCAGTGATGGGATCGCCGGTTCATTTGGGGTTAATTCTGGCATGAAACTTTGACCGGTAGCTATTTGAAAAGGAGTGTAACCTGTGCTGGAGTGGACTGCATTATTGTAAGCAACTTCTGCGAAAGGGAGTAAGTTCGTCCAATCGGACTGTTGGAAATTAAGAAAGCATCTTAAATATTGCTCAAGTACTGAGTTCAATTTTTCCGATTGACCATTCCCCTGCGAGTGATGGGTAGATGTCAGTCCCTGAGTGGTCCTTAAGAAAGATAAAAATTCTTTCCAAAATGCAGATGTAAATTGCACTAATCAGATATGATGCGTTGGGGTGCCCCATGCAATCTGTAAATATGCTGCACAAAGGTTTTCGCTAAGACTTTTGCAGTGGGAATCTTTTGGCAAGGGATAAAGTGCACCTGTTTGGAAAACAAGTCTGTGACTGTCCAGACGACAGTATTCCCATTGCTTTCTGGTAATTCCACTATAAAATCCATGGCTAGTTCCCTCCAGGGGGCTGAGGGATTTGCCACTGTTTTTAACAGTCCAGGCAACTTCCCTTGCAACCTGTTGGCAGTTGCACCCTTTGGGCAGCTGGCCACGTAACTTTCTCTGTCCCTTTTCATGGATGGCCACCAAAATTGCCGTTTAATTAAGTGTAATGTTTTTACAAATCCAAAATGCCCTGCTGATTTTGTGTCATGGCAAAGCTGCATGAATGTGACTCTTTGGGTTGTTGGTATATATAACCTTTCTCCCACCCAAGGCAGCCCGTCTTTCATTGTGCACACATTATGATTTTTCTGGAACCATTCATCTGTTACCAAACTTTTCTGGAATTCAATTCCTGTTTGGCTACCCAGCTGTGGTTTTAATTTAGCTTGGGCTCTGGTGGTTACTGGCACTGCCAGTTGTGATTCTACCATCATCGGTTTAGAGCCGGTAGCTTGCGTGCTGTTATATTGTGTGCTGCATCTGCCAGGAAGTTCTTTCCCGCCAGCAAATGCTTCAGCATAAAGTGGAATTAGTGAAAATGCTGGGACCGGCGGGCTTGCTTGGGGTTGAGGTTCCTGGGTGTTTTCAAGGCTTCCCAATTTTTGTGGTCTATCCACACTTGGAAAGAGATTTTATTGCCTTCAAGAAACTGGTGCCACGTGAGTAATGACCAATGTATCCCATATGCCTCTTTCTCCCACAGGCCAGCGCTGTTCCGTTTTGATGTTTCTGGGATGTATACCCACAGGGTTGCAATACCCCTTCATTGTTTTCTTGTAATAGTACAGCTCCCACTGCCACATCACTTGCATCCACCTGTATTACGAAGGGCTTATCCATGTTTGGGTGCCTCAGTATTGGTTTGGCAGAAAAAAGTCTCTTTAATCTCTCAAACGCTGCTTGGCACTCCATTGTCCATGTTAGTGGCTGGCTAGGTTTTACTGAGGATGCTCCCTTCATTTTTAGTAAGTTTGTGAGGGGCAAGGCTATCTGGGCAAATGAGGGGATGAATTGGCGGTAAAAGTTTGCGACACCCAGGAAACTTTGCAGTTGCTTTCTTGTGTGTGGGGATGCCCATTCTAATACTGCTCTGGCCTTCTCTGGGTCCATTTCAATGCCCTGTGGGGATATGCGATAACCTAGGTAGTCTATCCTTTCCTGGTGGAATTCGCATTTCAAGAGTTTGGCACATAGGTGGGCCACTCGCAGTTTCTTTAAAACCGCTCTGACTGAATCTTTCCATTTCCTCCTTTTCCTTTGGGCTCATGGAGTATAGCCTGGGCTTTCGGAGTTTTGCCCCAGGCTTGAATTCAATGGAACAGACCGTGGGTCAGTGGGGGGGGGATCTCATCCGCCCTCTCCTTGCTGAACACTTCAGCAAGATCTCGGTATTCCTCTGGTATTTCTGGTTTTAAGTCCATAGGATCCCCGTTCGGGAAATTGATTTTTGCCATCCTCCAATTCACCCAGTGGTTCAATTTCTTTAACCATTCCATCCCTAGGATCATCAGGCATTCCATGCCTGGGGTCACTACAAACATTATGTCTTCCTCATGTTTGCCCAGAGAGAGGTGGATTGATAAAGTGGCTAGGGTAGCTGGAACCCCCCCCCCACTATGGACCTATCTAACTGGGCAAATGAGATTGGCTGTTCCAGTCTCCTTGACGGAATGCCCAGGTTTCCCACTAGCATTGAGCTAATGAGGCAGCGGGTGCAGCCAGAGTCTATTAAGACTTTCACCTTCACAGCTTTGGGCATGGGGGAATTAATATAGTCACTGTCTTGAGGATGGGTGCGATGGGTCCACTTACCAGGGGTTCACCCTCCGAGCTGTCTGAGGCATCCACTGCTCCCTGCAGTGTAGGCTGGAGTTTTTTCCCCACGATGGGCAGAAGGTAGGGGATTCCACAGCCTCCATCACTCTCATGGCAGGTTCTTTTGGCTTAGTTGGAGACTTCCCGGATTTGCTGGCTGGTGATCTCTCTGGGTTGTGCTGGGGGGCTTTCGATAGCCGATGGTTTCACTGGTTCATGTATCAACTCAGGCGGCGAGCGGCTCCATTGTTTTCCTTGGCGGTGCCTCTTCAGTAGGTTGATCTCTGCTTCCTCTGCCAGGACGTACTATTCGTCAAGTTGGTGTGGGTCCCCTCGGGGCAGGCAAGAGTCATATAGGTCGTAGTTTAGTCCATCTTTGAAATGGCTAAGGAGGATGTCTTCTGGCCAGTTCAGTTTGCTGGCAATGACCCAGAATTCTTGCGTATATTCAGCCACTGGGCGTTTGCGTTGCCTCATTGTTTTTATCCTTTTGCGGGCTTTGCGATCAGCCAGGGGGTCCTCAAATTGCCTTTTTAGAGAGGACATGAAACGGTTGAAGTCGTTGAGTTCTGGGGCATTGGACTTGTGCAAGTTCACCACCCAATTTGCGGCCGGCCCATCCAGAACAGATTGCACGATCCGGATACGGGCTTTGTTGCTGGGGATCTGCCGCCCGTATTCCTCCATTTAGCTGAGGACTTGGGTTAGGAAAAACCCCAAGTGTGTCAGCTCCCCCTTGAATCTCACATCCAGCGGTGGGAGTCTTTGAATGGATCGGTGTCTTCGTTGTCAGTGGTATTGTCTTCCATCCAGATCGCCATCTGTGGGTCGGTGGGGAGTGGGGACTACTGGATCAGCGGACGTCCCCGGGGCAGAATTCTCTTCTAGGGAGCTGAGGGTTCTCTTCATCAGGTCGATAGCTTTGTCTAGGATCCAGGTTGAGTGCGGTGCCCAGCTCCCTTCCTCTTTGCTTGTGTACAAGGATTTCCCCATCTCCTGCTTCCATTCTGGTTGGTTGCCCCCCCCCCGTCTCAGGGTCACCTTTCTTGATTTTTCCCACTCGCCTTTCTTTCCAACGCCCATTCACCACCGAGGTTTGTGGTTATGTGTCTCCACCACCTCTTCTCCTGAGGAATCTGACCTCTGATCCCGACATCTGGCAGGTTTTCAGTTGGGGCAGTGGCTCCCTCTCCGGGGGGGGGGTTCTCCCTTCCCTGTTCCGTCGTCTGATATGGTAATTTTTGCAAAATCCCCCGGCAAGTTTCTTTCAGGTGGACTAATTTTGCAGATCCTGTCTAATGTAAGGACCCACCCCACTTTGCATCTTAAGAAGACAGAACTCTTGGAATATCTCTTCCAACAGGCATCTTTATTAAGGGAAGATTGTTGCAGGTGTTCTAGACAGGATCGGAGGGATCAACCCCTACCATTCAATGTTTTAAGTGTTCCCAAGCAGCCACCACCCCACAGTCCTTCCGGGCGACGATCACTCATCCTCTCTTTTCCCAGATCCCAGGCATTACATTGTTCCACCCCTTTTTCCTCACTGCCGGCAAAAGGGAGACTTCAGAGAGAGAGTAGATGAAAGGCGATGGCCATATTGTTATGGTCAGTCCTCTTGATGAGAATCAACATCCAGTCCTTTGTAGTTTAAGTGAAGGAAGTGAGTCATAAAACCCCCCTTGCTTCCTCCTCCCCTTTCGTAGTATGACAGAATCCACAGAGAGTAAGAAATGGGTTTTTTTTTCCAGAGTAGGTAGCTAGAAATGAAATATAATTGGATTCTGACAGCTTTGCTTAATATTGAAAATGCTGCCTTCTAGAACATGGGTCCCCAACCCCCGGGCCATGGCTGGAAAGGTTGGGGAAGTCTGTTCTAGAACCTTATTCACACCCTTAATATATTTAAAGGTTTAAATCATGTCCTCTCTCTCTTTCCCTTCTGTCTTCCAAACTACACGTATTCAGTTCCTCCAATCTCTCTGGATGTTTTATCCCTCGAAGCTTGCATTTTTGTTGCCCATCTCTGGACCCGCTCAGTCTTATATCTTTTTTAAAGTGGGGTCTCCAGAACTGAACACAGTGTTCCAAATGGGGTCTGACTAAAGCTCTTTTAGGACCTCTGTTTCCTGCTAGTGATCCTTCTAGTGGTGCATCCCAGAATTTTGTTGGCCTTCACAGCTGCCTGGCCACACTGTTTGCTCATTTTGCAATCATCTGCTATGAACACAACTACATCTTTTTCTTCTGCTGTTCAACACTGGACCCCCAATACTGTACCCTGCCAGAGAATTCTTTCCCCCCAAGTGCATGATCTTACATTTAAAAACCCTGAACTGCAGTCTGTATTTTGACCAATTTTCCAACCATGCCAAATCATTTTCCATGTTACGAATATCCCCAAGAACATCAACTCTATTACACATTTTTGTGTCATCAGCAAAAAGACAAATCTTACCTAGCAACCTTTCTATTATATCACTTAAATGCTGAACAGAAGGGGACCTAGAATTGAGCTTGGGAGTAGGCTGCTTGTGACAGATCTCAGACAGTGGCCCATTAGCAATCATACCCTGGGCTCTATCCTTGAGCCAATTCTCTACCCACTGAACCACACAGTGGTTAAGCCATAGCCTATAAAACTTTTCATGAGTTTGTTACGTGCAACTGTATTAAACGCTTTGCTAAAATCCAGATAGGCTGTCCACAGCACAGTTTATAAATATATTATATTTATAATATAAAAATATAAACCTTTTTAAATCCAGCATTATAAAGCTTCTAAAATATTCCCATAGTATTTCAATATTTGTTATGTCAGACTGGAAATTTTTATTAAAATATAATCAGGAGAAGTAACAGGTGTTGCTTAAAAGAGACTCATGTGCAGTCAGAATAGAAAAATCAGGAAGGACATTTTGTTAACTTAAGCACGTCAGAGTAACTGTCATATGGACAGGCAACAGTGGAAGAAACATACTTCTAAAACAAGCCATTGAGTTCCTAGATCATACTGATTTGCTTAACCAATGTTTACTAAAGAAATGAGCTGAGATCATACAACAAGCTACACCAAAACCAAATGCACCACATTGTGGCTTAGTTATTCTCCCCCCCCCCTTCCCCAAATATCACAAAGAAAAAATGACTGCTAGGCACACGGACAGAGAAAAAAGGGAAAAGAAAAAGTTGTTTGGGCATGGGAAAAAGAAGCTTCAGACAGCTGCCACAATTTGTCTTTACTGGACCCCGAGAGGTAGAGACTGGGGAAAGAAGGGACCCCCTGGTTTGCCCAGCTGGTCCAGGGAGGGCTGCAGGCCTCAAGCAGGAGACCAGTCCTTCACAGCGTCAGTCTAGTGGCCGATGGTCCTCTGCAGAGGTTACCAGGCTGGAGCTGTGTTGGCTAAACGCCTCATGCGCCTGCAGAGAAGAAAACAAGACTCGTCAGCAGCAGATTCTTGGCACAATTTCAGCTTAAACTGGGAAACAGGCTGGAAGAGAAGACAGGAATAACTCCTGTGCATGGAGAATGAACCATCATTCCCATTTCGGTACATGGAATTCAGCACAATCCATGGCACAAGAACATTTCTTAAGAAAAGCTCCCTGCAAACCACAGGGGCACAATTAGCCAGGGTTCCTCAAAATGGTTATTACTGGCCCCAAAGGATCAATGGGACAATCCATTGTTGTTGTTGTTATTAGAACTATTAATTAAAGTATATTTATTACATTATTTTCATACATTGTTTGGTGATCCATGAACCATCCAAAACTTTATCTGAAGACTCTGGGAACCTTTCTCTTAACCGTTCTTCTGATCATCAGAACTAGCTAATTCTAATTTTAAAATCTATGAAACAACTGGGAAGACAGAAAGTTTTTCACTTGTATTTGTTAATTTTATTTGCCATTTATCTCGCTGTGGGGCTACTTTAGGTGAAATACATTTGACCTCATGCAGAAAAAATAAATAATTCCACAAGGCAGGCAGTACCTTGTATTCCGGTCTTGGTCTCGGATCTTCTTCTCCATCTCTGCATCCGTGAGGGTTTCAAGCAGAGGGCACCACTGGTCAGCATCGCCAGTGTTACGAATGGCAATCTCCACAGTTGGCAGGGGGTTCTCACTAACAGGATGACATGAGAGAGAAGAATCAGGGATAATCAAATCCTGAGCTCCAAACCTTGGAGTATGGGGTCACATCCTTTTATTCTCACTCACATCCTATATGGACTGCCACATCCAGAGGAATTGGATCTGAAGTTAAGCAGACAAGTTGGCTTCAGATTGTGAAAGACACTTGGACTCCCAGGTGCAAGGAAGCAGAGATGCTGCATTACAGCCTCTAGCAGTCACAACAGCTGAACTCCACGTGGTAGGAGTGGGAAAGCTGTGCCTCTCAGAACGTCTACTCCCAACAGTCCTGAGCAGCACAGCCAAAGGAAATATTCAGCAACACCTGGTGGTCCACAAATCATCCATCCTTCAGATCCCCCCACTTGGGGACAGGATCAGAGCATAAATACCTGAAGGCGTATGTCTTCTGATGCCAGCTCAGCTGCCCCCGGATGCTGTAAGCGATGGTGGTGACGAACTCACCACCCAGTCCAAGCTCTGAGCACAGCTTCAGGGCAAACTTCTCAGGGGAATTCTCCTTCTCAGACATATCCCACTCAAACTGGTCCACCAAGGAAATGTTCCCCACATGAATGTTGAGCTAGAAGCAGAAGACCCAGGTGAAGTCTTCCATTTTTTATATGCCAGGCAAACTTGAATCTAGCCATCCCTCTCCTATAGAATCAAAATAAGTTGATTCAGAGTGTTACAGACTGAACCTCCATGCCTGTCTCTGTGCCTGCTGGCTGCCTTCCTTTGGAGAACAACAGATTCTATGCTCCACCTGTTTCAGGATATATTGGGGTGGGCAGAAAAGAAACCCCAGCAAAGAAATGGAACCGTCCAGAGGTACCTGGAGGTATCATGCAAGACAACTACTCTTGCTTGATGTCCCATCAGAATCTTCTTCATAGAACTTGCTTATTCCTATAAAAATGCATATATTCTCATCTTTCAGGATAGTTTACAATTATAATCTAAAGAAAACTCATCGAAGATCTTTTAGCCAAACATAGCAAAATGCATTTACAAAAGATAGCAGTTAACATATTAAAATACAATTTATACTGTTTATAAAGCAAAAGTAGCAGCTGAAAATCCAACTGATCTGCAGACTTTGGTAATGAAAATTGAGAAGCATACTAAAAAAATGAAACTCAGATTAAATATAAAGACCACCACATTAATGACAACATTAATGAAGGAGTTTCTTTTCTTCCTTTGTATGTATTTGAGTAATTTATAAAGTTTGTACAATATCAAAAACTAGAAAAGGTGTTTTCTCCCTTTAGGGTTAAAAATTTGAAATAATGTAGGGAATTCTTTTAATATAAATTATGACAATTGATAAAGATTAATGAGTAAACAGAAGCATATACTATTTCCCGAAGCAAGGAGAAGCAGAGATGTCATTATCCAAAGAAGAGAATATATACTTAATTTTGTTTCTATTTGGAAATTGCTTTCGGACTTTGTACTTGCAATGGGGAAAAAAACTGAAACTTTGATTTTGTTTTTGCTGATTAGGTAGGCTTGTTGCTATAGAAATAGCTAATATATACTGTTGTGTAAAAGTAAAAAGTTGAGGTTGTAATGTTATCTTCTACTGTGCTAATTGGAAGTTGGTATGTTTTTCTTTCCTTTTCCTTTATACCATATTTTCTCCCCCCCCAGAATCCAATTATATTTCATTTCTAATTATCGACTATGGAAAACCCCATTTTTGCCCTCTCTGGATTCTGTCATACTACGAAGGGGAAGGGGTTTTATGGCTCTCACTTCCTTCATTAAAACTTCAAAGGGACTGAATATGGATCTCACCCAGAGGACTAACAATATAGCCCATCAGCTTTCATCTACTACTCCCTGAAGTTTCTCTTCTGCTGGTCTAGAGGAAAAGGGGGTGGAAATGTGACGCCTGGGATTGTCGCTGGAAGGATGGTGGGGTGGGGACTGCTTGGGAACACTTAAAACCTTGAATGGTAGGGCTTGGATCCTGTCTAGAACGCCTGCAACCATCTTATCTTAATAGATGCCTGTTGGAAAAGATATTCCAAGAGTTCTGTCTTCTTAAGATGTAGAATGGGGTGGGTCCTTACATTAGACAGGATCTGCAAAACTAGTCCACGTGGAAGGGAGAACCTTGCCGGGGGACTTTGCAAAAATTACCATGTCAGATGATGGAGCAGAAAAGGGAGAAAACTCCCCGGAAAGGGAGCCGCTGCCCCGACTGAAACCCTACCAGATGTCGGGATCTGAGAGGTCAGATTCCTCAGGAGAAAAGGTGTGGAGATACGTAACCACAAACCTCGGTAGTCAATGGGCGTTGGAAAGAAAGGCGAATGAGAAAAGAAATCAAGAAAGTTGACACTGAGATGGGGGGCCAACCAACCAGAATGGAAGCAGGAGATGGGGAAATCCCTGTATGCAAGTGAAGAGGAAGAGAGCTGGGCACCGGACTCAGGCAGGATCCTAGAGAAAGCTATTGACCTGATGAAGAGAACCCTCAGCTCCCTAGGAGAGGAGAATTCTGAGCCCTACGGCCGCACCAGCTCCTGAAGCCGCAACTGGAGAGACACCGAGGGGGAAGTGGAACCTGCAGCCCCGGGGACGTCTGCTGATCCAGTAGCCCCCACTCCCCGCTGACCCGCAGATGGCGATCTGGATGGAAGACACTACCACCGACAACGAAGCCACCGATCCATTCAAAGACTCCCACCGCTGGACATGAGATTCAAAGGGGAGCCAACACGCTTGGGATTTTTCTAACCCAAGTCCTCAGCTACATGGAGAAATACGGGCGGCACATCCCCAGCGACAAAGCCCGTATCCGGGTCGTGCAATCTGCCCTGGACGGGCCGGCCGTAGATTGGGTGGTGAACTTGCACGACTCCAATGCCCCAGAGCTCAACGACTTCAACCATTTCATGTCCTCTCTGAGAAGGCGATTTGAGGACCCCCTGGCTGATTGCAAAGCCCACGAAAGAATAAAAACAATGAGGCAGGGCAAACGCCCAGTAGCCGAATATACGCAAGAATTCCGGGCCATTGAACTTGCCAGAAGACATCCTCCTTAGCCACTTCAAAGACGGGCTAAACTACGACCTATATGACGCTTGCCTGCCCCGAGGGGACCCATACCAACTTGATTAATGGTACGTTCTGGCAGAGGAAGCAGAGATCGACATATTGAAGAGGCACCAGTGAGGAAAACAATGGAGCCACTCACCGCCTGAGTTGACACGTGAACCAGTGAAACCATCGGCTACAGCCAAGAAGCAAAAATGGGTGTTTCAAGTATGGGAGAGAGGGGCATCGGGCTGTGGAATGCCACCCAAAGGCCCCCCAGCACAACCCAGACAGATCACCGGCCAGCAAATCCGGGAAGTCTCCAGCTAAGCGAAAAGAACCTGCCATGAGAGTGATGGAGGCTGTGGAATCCTCTACCTCTGTCCATCGTGGGGAAGGAACTCCAGCCTACACCTCAGGGCCAGTGGACGTGACGACAGCTCGGAGGGCGAATGCCTGGTAAGTGGACCCACCGCACCCATTCTCAAGACAGTGACTATATTAATTCCCCCCATGCCCGAAGCTGTGAAGGTGAAAGCCTTAATAGACTCTGGCTGCACCCGCTGCCTCATTAGCCCGACGCTAGTGGGAAACCTGAGCATTCCATCAAGGAGACTGGAACAACCAATCTCATTTGCCCACTTAGATAGGTCCATAGCAGGGGGGGGTTTCCAGCTACCCTAGGCACTTTACCAATACACCTCTCCCTGGGGAAACATGAGGAAGACATAATGTTTGTAGTGACCCCAGGCATGGAATGCCCGATGATCCTAGGGATGGAATGGTTAAAAAATGGAACCCCTGGTGAATTGGGGGATGGCAGAAATCACTTTCCCGAAAGGGGACCCTGTGGACTTAAAATCCCAAGGGGAGCTACCAAAATTAAGAACAGAAAAAGCATCCATGGGAGAGGAAAAGGGACTACCAGAAATACCAGAGAAATACAGAGATCTTGCTGAAGTTTTCAGTGAGGAGAGGGCGGATGAGGTCCCCCCCCACACCGACCCATGGTGTCAAGGTTCCGACTAATGAACCACTTCAAAGAACTTTCAGGCATGTTTATCCTAAAGCCTTTATTACAGTGCTACAAATTGACGTCACATCATGGACATTTTATGCCAGAATCTGACTTCCTCTTGCTTGTATCTAACTTTTCTTGCTAAACCCCTCCCTTATCTTGCAGTCACAAGTCACAGTATCCAATTAGTGTGAAGGTCAAAGGTTTACTTCCTCTTTCTTTCCCCGGCTTTTTACCCCCCCTAAGCTATGTATTAACCCAATAAATACCAGACAGTTTTGCATATTGTCAAAGCAAGCATATACAGTATTTGCAGCATTGACACACAGACTGTGCCATTGAATTCAAGCCTGGGACAAAACTCCCGAAGCCCAGGCTATACTCCATGAGCCCAAAGGAAAAAGAGGAAATGGGTCCTGGTTTACTTACATGACATTCTTATCTTCACCGAATCTAAAGAGGAACATGTCAACCTAGTCAGAGCGGTTTTAAAGAAACTGCGAGCCACCCACCTATATGCCAAACTATCAAAATGTGAATTCCACCAGGAAAGGATAGACTACCTAGGTTATCACATATCCCCACAGGGCATTGAAATGGACCCAGAGAAGGTCAGAGCAGTATTAGAATGGGCACCACCCCGCACAAGAAAGCAACTGCAAAGTTTCCTGGGTTTCGCAAACTTTTACTGCTAATTCATTCCCTCATTTGCCCAAATAGCCTTGCCCCTCACGAACTTACTAAAAATGAAGAGAGCATCCTCAGTAAAACCTAGCCAGCCACTGACATGGACAATGGAGTGCCAAGCGGGCGTTTGAGAGATTAAAGAGACTTTTTTCTGCTGAACCAGTACTGAGGCACCCAGACATGGCCATGCCCTTCATAATACAGACGGATGCAAGTGATGTGGCAGTGGGGGCTGTACTATTACAAGAAAACGATGAAGGGGTATTGCAATCCTGTGGGTATACATCCAAGAAACTCACCAAAACGGAACAGCACTGGCTCATGTGGGAGAAAGAGGCATACGGGATACGTTGGTCATTACTCACGTGGTGCCAGTTCCTTGAAGGCAACAAAATCCCTTTCCAGGTGTGGACCACAAGAATTTGGAAGCCTTGAAAACACCCAGGAAGGTCAACCCCAAGCAAGCCTGCTGGTCCCAGCATTTTCACCAATTCCACTTTACGCTGAAGCATTTGCCGGGGGGAAAGTACTTCTCGCATGCCACAATATAACAGTACGCAAGCTACCGACTCTAAACCGATGATGGTAGAATCACAACTGGCAGCGCCAGTAACCACCAGAGCCCACACTAAATTAAAACCACAGCTGGGCAGCCAAACCGGAATTGAATTCCGGTAAAGTTTGGAAACAGATGAATGGTTCCAGAAAAATAATAATGTGTGCACAATGAAAGACTTGGGTGGAGGAAAAGTTATATATACCAACAACCCAAAGAGTCACATTCATGCAGCTTTGCCATGACACAAAATCAGCAGGGCATCTTGGATTTATAAAAACATTACACTTAATTAAACGGCAATTTTGGTGGCCATCCATGAAAAAGGACAGAGAAAGTTACGTGGCCAGCTGCCCAAAGGGTGCAACTGCCAACAGGTTGCAAGGGAAATTGCCTGGGCTGTTACAAACAGTGGCAAATCCCTCAGCCCCTGGAGGGAAATAGCCATGGATTTTATACTAGAATTACCAGAAAGCAATGGGAATACTGTCGTCTGGACAGTCACAGACTTGTTTTCCAAACAGGTGCACTTTATCCCTTGCCAAAAGATTCCCACCGCAAAAGCCTTAGCGACACTTTTCATCCAGCATATTTACAGATTGCATGGGGCACCCCAATGCATCATATCTGATAGGGGAGTGCAATTTACGTCTGCATTTTGGAAAGAATTTTTATCCCTCTTAGGGACCACTCAGGGACTGACATCTAGCCATCACCCTCAAGGAAATGGACAAGCGGAACATTCAAACTCAGTACTAGAGCAATATTTAAGATGCTTTCTTAATTTCCAGCAGTCTGATTGGATGGACCTACTCCCTTTCGCAGAAGTTGCCTACAATAATGCAGTCCATTCCAGCACTCCTTTTCAAATAGCTACCGGTCAAAGTTTCAACCCCATGCCAGAACTAACCCCAAACAAACCAGTGATCCCATCACTGAAAGAATGGATGGAAAGGGTTTTGTGGCTCCCAGTGTTTTGTTTTCAATGGGAAACGGGTCCAAGTGGCTCTTTGAGTGTTTTGGGTTGCCTAACCCTGATCTAGTCCGACAACCCAGGGATCTATTGAAACAATGTTGCAACATGACAAAATAAGCATTGCCCAAAATGAAATGCACGCCTCACTAAAACTAATTCAAGAGATGATGCAAAAAAAATCATGAAGAGACACAAAGTAACTTTGAGAAATTAAGCGAAGAAATCCTGGATATAAAGGCACAATTTGAAGCGCAAAATCAAATTATTATTAAAAATGAACAAAGAATCCAGAAAATGGAAAATAAATCAGAGGATATTGATAAAAAGATGGAAATGTTATTACAAGAAAATGAAAAATTAGAACAAGCAAATCAAGATCTAGAGGGGGGCAGTTAAGATTCTGGAGGACTTCCGGTTACGGAATGCGGCGACACCGGTCACACCTGAAAACTTCTCTCCAGGCCGTCCGGAGTTTCCTTCGCCGGTAGACCCCCTAGGGGGTCTAAAGTCGCCCTTGAGGGGTGACCACCGAGGAGGCCGGCTGGTAGATAGGGGAGGGCGGCAGCTTCCCCCGAGTCTCCAGCTTCTCCTTAGGGCCGACGGAGCAAAGATTGGCTTGCCGATCACCCTGCTGCACCAGCCGAAAGTCACATTGTCATCTAAGTGTTAACGACCCACCGCGGATGATCCGGGTGAGATCCCTTTTGTTCCTCTTCACACCCCTGCTGTTTTTGCCTGTAGAAGCTGTTTGTGCTATTATTTCCCCGTCTGGAGAAAGCGGCTTTAGTAATCGTGGGAACAAACGCGTTTTACAAAAAGGATAGAAAAAATAAATAAATATTCATTTAAAGACTATATTCTATTCCTACTTACATTGTGAGGTAGAAAAAACTGTTTTTGTGCTTTTTGGAGTGGTATTATATCGGCAGAGTATTTCTTTTTTTATTCTCCCTTTAAAGATAGAAAAAAGGGGGAAAAATGGCGTTTGAAGAAGTCTTTGTAGCTCACTGAGGACACCTACTGGTCAAAATTTAATATTGGATTGTTTATTTGGAGATGAGACAGCTTTGGTCTTCAAAATGTTTTTCAAGAAAAAAGATAATTTGACCCAGTTGTGTGATCTGTGGGGGTGGATAACGTTCAACTGTAACTTTCATTAAAAAGGAAAAGGATTTTTCTTCAACTATTGCTAAAATGGAGAAGCCTCAATCACATTTAAACTGTAAACTTATACTGGAAAAGATCTATGAGGCTAAAGAAGAAATATGTACTACAATAAAAGAGGCTACTACAGAACTAAGAGCCAGAATTTCTACTTTAAAACTTAAAACTGATTCCCTGATTACACTTGACTACTCTATAAAACAGATTACACAAGAAGAGTTTACTGAGGATAAGGAGAATCTTATTTTGCCTTACAAATCAAGACCAGGAAAAGCAAAGACCGAATTTTGGACTTCTGAAGCAACGAGGCTTTATGGACAAGAGAAATAGGGGATTAAATTGGAGATCAAGATGATCTATATCAGCGGTTCTCAACCTTTTTCAGGCTGTGACCCCGACCTGCGCCGCGCATGCGTGGCGCGACCCCGACCTGCACCGTGCATGCATGGCGCAACCCCGACCTGCACCGCGCATGTGTGGCGCGACGACCTGCATCACACATGCGTGGCACAGTGCTGCACCGCGCATGCGCGGTGCTGCCCCCTGCGCTGGCTGAGGCGTACGCCGCCGCCCGTTTGGGGCGGCGGCAGGCAGGCCCAGGTACTCAGATGCTCCTGGGCAGCCGCGGCGATGCAGGGCGACCACGGGCTGGGCCACCAGCTGGCCCAGCCCAAGGGAGGTAAGACACCCGCCGGGCCCCATGCGCGCCAAAAACCCTCCCTGCGCCCGCCACTGCCCCACTAGCCTTGCCTTCGCTGCCGCCCGTTTGAGGCGGCGGCAGGCAGGCCCAGGCGCTCCTGGGCGGCCGCGGCAGCGCAGGGCGACCATGGGCTGGCCCACCAGCTGGCCCAGCCCAAGGGAGGTAAGCCACCTGCCGGGCCCCACACGCGCCAAAAACCTTCCCTGCACCCGCCGCTGCCCCGCTAGCCTGGCCTTCACTGCCGCCCGTTTGAGGCGGCGGCAGGCAGGCCCAGGCGCTCCTGGGCGGCCGCGGCAGTGACGGCGCAGGGCGACCACGGGCTGGCCCACCAGCTGGCCCAGCCCAAGGGAGGTAAGCCACCCGCTGGGCCCCACGCGCCAAAAACCCTCCCTGCGCCCGCCGACCTCCCACCTCCCACCCCTGGCCCTCTTTTACTTACAGTTTTAGTAGTTGCTCAGCAGGGAGGGGCGGAAACCTCCGGAGAGCTCGCCTTCGCTGCAGACAACATGCAGCACCGTTTGCAGACTGGGACTTTTGGCGGGCTCAGCAGGACAGAGACAGCCTGGACAATTCCTATTGGCTTTTGAAAGCCAATAGAATTAGACTCTATTCAAGAGAGTCTATTCTATTGGCTTTCAAAAGCCAATAGAATAAGAGGGAGTAGCACAGCTAAGGAAAAGGGAAAAAAATGGCGTAGCACAGCTAAGGAAAAGGGGGGGGGGAAATGGCGGACTGCGTTGTTTGGCGACCCCCGTGAAATGGTCGTTCGACCCCAAATGGGGTCGCGACCCACAGGTTGAGAACCGCTGGTCTATATCAAATCAAGTGACACTACAAGGAATAAAAAGAGACCTATTATCTGGAAGGGAAGTCCTGTTATGGAAACCTACCTGGCAAAAGAGGAAAGCTAGAATAAGATTCAAAAATGAAAGTTAAAATTTCTTAAATTAGATTAAGGCAACCTAGAACTATGGACTGATCTAAGGACTGAGGTTTTGAGTTTGAAGTAAAAAGATGTCTTACAGTTGTTCTGAATCAATAATTAATTCAATGTTAATTAAATATTGAAATGATTTAAGATTTGATATTAATTTGTTAACTTAAAGAGATTGATTAAGCGAAGGATTAGATATTTAGAGAACAATTTGATAAATACATACATTTAGATGTGTCTAGGACAGATTAATATTTTTGTTTAAAGACGAGATATCTTTCTGTATAAGGGATTAAAGACAATTTAGAATACTAGGAATGTTCCTTTTAGAATGTTAGGCTTACTTCTATGAAAATTATGATGTAATGGAATGACGAAAATTGAAGAGGTTTCAGATTTGAAGTACTAATAGTTAATTGAAATTTAATACGATATGATTTTCTGATGATATGGATGTTATTAGTTATGATAATTAACTGAGACTTTGCTTAATGGAATGACATGATTTAAGGTATGATATTATTATTATTATTATAGCTTGAAGAGATGGATTAGCTGATATATTTGATAGGTATAGGATAGATTAATATTTTACTCGAAATAAGGGAGATTAATGGAAGAAGAAACAAATAAGATTTTGATAAAATTAAGAAAGTAGAACATATGTGGAAGGGATATTTGAACTGAAAATGTTTTTATTTAAAGTTAATTTGATTATGGTAGAAATTGATGAAGCTTAAAAACAGGCTCAGGTTGAATAAAATTAAGCTAGAATTGGATATTCTAAATATACTATGCTATTTGAGGGGAAAAGAGAGGGAATATTTGACGTATTGATTATATTATGTATATATGTCTTGTTTTAAGATGTTTGATTACCCCAGCACCACGGTGTGTCCTGAATATGTTCAAGAACTTTAAAAAACCAATAAAATTTGTTTTTTAAAAAAAAAAGATTCTGGAAATGGAGAAGGCGGAATACTATTTGAGATTTCAAAATATCCCTGACGATAGAGAAGAAAACATAGCAGTTGTGATCATTGACCTTCTGGCAGAGGCTCTGAAGGCAGACAGAGTAGAGATCCAAATGAAGACTGACGAAATATTTCGCATGAATTCAAACTATGCAAGGAAAAACAAACTATTAAGAGAAGTACATGTAAGGTTTATAAAGAAAACAACAAGAGATGAAGTACTGAGAAAAGTGAAAGATGAGCCATTACAATGTATAAAACAAAGAAATCGTGGTTTTAAAGCAGATACCCAAGAGAATAAGGACGCTCGAAGACACTACCATTTCTTAACTACAAAGCTGATCGCCAAAGGCATAAACTTCAGATAGCATTTTAATAAATTGGAACAACACAAGATATCGATTGGATTCAATCTGGAAAGCAGAGGACTTCGAAGCAAAGAACAGAGCAATTTTAGATGAAAGGACTGCCTACGATAATAGTTCTGTGATGCCCTGCCCCCAAACGCTTATCCCCCTTCTTAGTGGTGTTAATGAGAGTCTTGCGTTTGTCCTTGCCCTCTACCAAGTAAGGATTGAGGGCTTCACCAAAAAGATGTCCCCCAGCGTAAGGCTTAGCAGCCAGGTGCCACTTAGCCTTTAGGTCTGCCCGCCAGTTCTTGAGCCACAAAAGTCTACAGGCTGAAATGTCTGCCGCTATGGCTCGCGAAAAGTATCTGGCGGCATGGAGGGAGGCGTCAGCCATGTACTGGGATGTGGCCACCAACTTACCCAGGTTCTGGTGAACACGAACCTGGTCAGGAGGGATCATATCTTGGAGTTCACGTAGCCATAGCACGGAAGCCCGAGCGAAGGTCATGGATATGGAGGCCTTGATTGCCCAGGCCGATGCCTGATGCGATCTGCGCAAGGCAGCTTCAAATTTTTTGTCCTCTGCCTTAAGCGCTTTGGTCATGTCCCCTGGACAGAGGGAAGGAATTATCTGTCATCATGATAGGTAAATTCCCCTTTTCTATCAATTTCTGTGATAAATTCCCCTTTTCTATTTTGGATAAGGGAACCTTCTGGCTAATGATCCTAATGAGGCTGAGGCATCCGGCACTGACTGATCAATTCAGTGGTGAAGCGCCCCCCCAAGCGCTGTAATTGACCACTGAAGTGAGTCACCTCCCTCTAGGAATACAATTCCGAGGGGTAGTTAGGAAATCAGATGAGGGAGGGGTGGTGGGGGTCAACTGGTAAGGCAATGCGTCCTTGTGGGAACGAACTTGCCCTCCCCAAGATCAAGCAGGACCTTAGGCTCCAAATATTCAGAGGGCAAACAAAATGGCGGCCGTAGACAAAGAAATTGATTTCTGCCATCCTCCAATTCACCCAGGGGTTCCATTTCTTTAATCATTCCATCCCTAGGGATCATTGGGCATTCCATGCCTGGGGTCACTACAAACATGTCTTCCTCATGTTTGCCCAGGGAGAGGTGTATTGGTAAAGTGGCTAGGGTAGCTGGCACCCCCACCCCCCGCTATGGACCCATCTAACTGGGCAAATGAGATTGGTTGTTCCAGCCTCCTTGATGGAATGCCCAGATTCCCCACTAGCGTCAGGCTAATGAGGCAGCAGGTGCAGCCAGAGTCTATTAAGGCTTTCACCTTCATGGCTTCGGGCATGGGGGGAATTAATATAGTCACTGTCTTGAGGATGGGTGCGATGGGTCCACTTACCAGGGGTTCGCCTTCCGAGCTGTCATCTGAGGCGTCCACCGGCACTGCGGTGTAGGCTGGAGTTCTTTCCCCCTGATGAGCAGAGGTGGAGAATTCCACAGCCTCCATCATTCTCATGGCAGGTTCTTTTGGCTTAGCCAGAGACTTTCCAGATTTGCTGGCCGGTGATCTATCTGGGTTGTGCTGGGGGGCTTTTGAGCGGCATTCTACAGCCCAATGCCCTTCTCTCCCGCACTTGAAACACCCCATTTGCTTCTTGGCCGTAGCCGATGGTTTCACTGGTTCATGTGTCAACTCAGGCGGTGAGCAGCTCCCTTGTTTTCCTTGGCAGTGCCTCTTCAGTATGTCGATTTCTGCTTCCTCTGCCAAGACATACCATTCCTCAAGTTGGTGTGGGTCCCCTCGAGGCAGGCAAGCGTCATAAAGGTCATAATTTAGTCCATGTTTGAAATGGCTAAGGAGGATGTTTCCAGCCAGTTAAGATTGCTGGGACTTCCGGTGGCTCCGCCGGCGCCGCTAGAGTCTCCTCTGTGAGGCTCCGTTCCCTGGGTATGTAAAGCCGCAAAAAACAGCGAACACCAGCTGTTTTTTGCGGTGAAAAATCCCCTCTTCGGGCGAAGAAGAGGTGTAGAGCATTGGGAGCAACAAGGGTTGAGCTCCTCTGAAATCCCTGAAGTTTTCAGGGATAAAGAGTGAGAGCTCCCCATAGCTCCTGAAAACGCTCCTGCCCAGAGACGCTTCTGTCATCGGACAGAAAAAGATGCCGCGACCGCCTCTGCTTTTAAAAATAGAACACAAGAGAGACTGTTTGCAGACTGAGTGATTACAGGAGTTCTTATTGGATTGCAAGTATTTTTTATTGTTTTTCTGGCTATATATTTCTAACTGCTATATTCAACATAATGCATTCAAAATGGCGTATAGCTTTCACTACTTTTACTACTTTCACCGCTAAAGGAAAGTGTTTGAAAGTGAAAGTGAATTCTCCATTTTTTTCCCCTCTTTGTTCTCGTAAGCGAAGCTAGAGGCCAGAGTGACTGTTTTAAAATTTAAAATGGATTGGAATTTACGTTTTAATGTCAAACCTATTTTGGACTGCATTGATAAATTTAAAGAAGAAACGATTGCAATATTGAAAGAGACTAATGCAGAAATATTAAAACTCTTTTTTCCAAATGAAATTGATTTGCAACCGTCTGTTGAACATTTTATACAACAATCCAAACAAGAAGAAGACAGTATTGAGGAATGGATCTTGCTTGATAAACAGTTCATTTACGGAGTGGAGGAAGAGGATTTGTTTCAGGACAGGAGGGGATGGTTATTCCTCTCAGACAAGCAGCAAGAAGAAGATTTAATTGAGAAAAAAGAGAAAGTGATCCAGTTTAAGAAGCAATTTATCTATGGTACCGAGGACCAGGAAAAGCAAGGACAGAGATCTGAAATGTTACTTCAACGAAAGTCTATGGTTAAGAGAAATAGAGGACTAATGCAAAGGTTAAGATGGTTTATATGGACTCAAATGATATTGCAAGTAAAAAAGAGAGATTTACTACTTGGAAGGGAGGCCTCGTTATGGAGATCTACCTGGCAAAAGAAAAAACCTAGAGTACGATTGAAGGAGTGAAACTTAAAATTTTACATAAGGAATTATGGGTAATTTAAAACTATGGATTGACTCAAGGACTAAGATTATGAGTAAGATATAAGAGAAGATGACTAATGGGAGATATAATATTAAGATTATGAGTAAGACGTAAAAGAAGATGATTAATGGAAGATATAATTAAATTGAAGAAGAATGTACTTGCTTTGAAATGATCTAGGTTTGACATTAGATTGACTGATTGAAGGGATAAATAAGCATTATGGGATTTGATAAGGTTGAAGGACTCTAAGTTAGAAATGGATTAAATAGATTGTATTTGTTATTTAGGTTTATTTGACATATGAGAAAGCCCAGAAGTCGATTGAAGAAGTGAAATTTAAACTTAAGTGTAAGGAATTAAGGCCAATCTAAGATTATGGGTTGAATTTATGAGTAAGATGTATGAGAGGATGTTTAATGGAAGATATACTAAATTGACTAAATATATATATATATATATATATATATTTATATATATGTTATATATATATAAATATATATATATATTTATATATATATATTTATATATATATATACATATATATATATATATATATATATATACATATATATATATATATATATATATATATATATATATATATATATATATATATATATATATATATATATATATATATATATATATATATATATATATATATATATATATATATATATATATATATATATATATATATATATATATATATATATATATATGTTGTGAGTGTCTCTGGCCAGGCTAGATACTTGTCCGATGATGATTATGACTCAGCACCGGCAGGCCCTTCTGGGTGTGTTCTCCTCCCGGCAGCTGAGCCAGATACCACGGAGATTGGTATGCATGCTGAGTCAGAGGAGGATGACTCAGATGTGGGCCAGGAAACTAATTGGCTCGATCCACGATACCGACGGGCTGATAGGCGTAGGGGTCGGTTGGGTGGACGACGAACGTGACCTGGGAGGCTATATTAACAGGGAAACGGAAGCCTCTGTTTTAGTCACGAGCAACGTTGTGCTCAAGAAGAGACCTGAGAGATTTCACAGTGAGTTTATAACTGGTGTTCTTAGTGTGCTTGTGTAAACTGTTAAATAAAGCCGTGTGTTTTGAACTGACTTCGTGTGCACTCTTAACGACCTCGTTAAGGGGATTCTTGGCAGCTGAGAGGGGCTAGACAGAACAGATTGCTCGTGACTAAAAACAGCAAAACAAGATAACAGAAAGGACGATCATTAGTCCGAGCTTTCAGTGCCAGCATGGAACAATTACTTGCTGATCACCCAGCTCTGTCTCAATTAGTGCAATCTCTCCAACAGCAAATTGGACAATTGCAACAACAGCTTCACGCTGCAACAGCCCAAGCTCCAGCCACCCCTCCCAGACCAAGCAGGTGTTATCTAGCCTTGCCGGATAAGTTCACTGGGGAACGTGGTAAATTTCCTGCTTTTTTGAATCAATGTAGAATATTCCTTGCCTCAACCCCAGCAGACTTTCAGCTGGACGAAACGAAGGTAGCGTTCATTTTGAGTCTACTCTCTGGCCCCGCTGCTGAGTGGTCGTCTCCTTTAATAGAAGGACAAGATCCTGTCTTGAGCGATTATGCTGGATTCTGCCAGTTGATGGAAAGGGAGTTTGCTGATCCCCTTCGTAAGCAAAATGCCACCCGTCGGATACGAGAGCTACGTCAGGGATCGCGCTGCGTAGCGGACTATATATCAGAGTTTCGCCGCCTAGCTCAAGACATTAAGTGGAATGACGAAGCTCTCATAGAACTCTTTCTTGATGGTCTGTCTGCCCAACTCCTGAATGGGTTGAAAGTGACTGTAATACCCCCAACCCTGGCTGCAGTATACCAACATTGTTTGGCTCTTGAATCGCAAACACAAGCCATGGATGCCCGCCTGGCCAAACAGATGGTTCCATTCACCGGCAATGCCAAGCCAGTTCCTGCACCGCGCAGAGGATTACAGACCCTACCTACCACCCCACCCATCCCGGCACCCAGGCGTCTTCTCCAATCGTTGCCGGCTTATACCGAGAGGCGTCCTGTACCCATGGCCAGTGAGGAACCCATGGATATCGGTGCAGCTAGATCTCGCTTGACCGAGGCTGAGAAGGCAAGACGGAGAGCTGAGGGATTGTGCCTGTACTGTGGAGAGATGGGTCACTTCGTTATGGCCTGCCCCCAGAAACGACGTGGTACGGCAGGTCCTACTCCTGTTCCAGCTCGACCTCCCACTCAGCAGTTTTCAAGCCACCTTGCCGGGAAACGGCCAGAGCCCGGCCTAATGGAAACATTGGGTCGGGCAGGCGTCAAACCCAGTCCTCGTTCCGCAGACGAAGACTCCGGTCCTCCGAGACATCTGATCCTAGCAACCAATATATGTCTGGGAAACCATGCCCAGGGCATTCCAGCACACGCCTTGTTGGATTCTGGAGCCACCACTAATTTCATGGATGAAGCTTTCGCTCGTCACCATGCCATACCTTTGTGCTCCGTGAAGCCGCCTATGTCGGTTGAGACAATCGATGGTCGTGAGTTGTTGTCTGGACCAATCAAGTTTATGACCCAGCCCATACGCCTGGTCATAGGACAACATGAAGAAGCCATCCAATTCTATGTTACCAAGGGACTTCATTTCCCCTTAGTTCTCGGCTTAGCTTGGTTGAGAACCCATGATCCTTGTGTGGTGTGGTCCCAGAACTTTGTTTCCTTTCCCAGTTTGCAATGCGTTGACCACGTACGCCACGTTTGCGCAGCCCAACTACCATCTCACCCTGACATCACCTTGCCGGCCGACCTAGCGGACTTTGCGGATATATTCAGTGAGAAAGAGGCAGACCAATTGCCTCCGCATAGACCATATGACTGCGCCATTGATTTGCTGCCAAATGCCAAACTTCCAGGGGGACGCCTTTACTCCATGTCAGAACCCGAGTTGGCCGCATTAAAAGACTTTGTGGACAAAAACCTGGCCAGGGGTTTCATTCGTCCCTCTTCCTCGCCTTTGTCAGCTCCTGTGTTATTCGTGAAGAAGAAAACCGGAGATTTACGCCTATGCTGTGACTATCGCAAGCTCAATGCCATCACGGTGCGCAACCGGTACCCTCTGCCTTTGATTCCTGATCTCATGGACCGTCTCCGATCAGCGACCATCTTCACCAAGATAGATCTACGGGGTGCTTACAACCTGGTTCGCATCCGAGAGGGGGACGAGTGGAAAACCGCGTTTGGGACCAGGTATGGTCATTTTGAGTATACCGTCATGCCCTTTGGACTCACCAATGCTCCGGCCGTCTTTCAACACTTTATGAATGACATCTTCCGGGATTTATTAGATCAATTTGTGGTGGTTTACCTCGATGACATCCTGATTTACTCCCCGTCACGAGCAACTCATCTCCAGCATCTCCGGCAAGTTCTGCAACGCTTGAGAGAGCATCACCTTTACGCCAAGTTAGAGAAATGTCAATTCTATCAAACCACCATTGAGTTTCTGGGACATGTGATTTCTCCACAAGGCATCGCCATGGATCCTGGCAAGGTTGAGGCCTTGCAAACCTGGCAACCACCATGTAAAGCAAAAGATGTCCAAAGACTTTTGGGATTTGCGAACTATTACAGGATATTCATTCCGAGATTTTCTGCCTTGACTGCGCCCCTTACTCGACTGTTACGGAAAGGCATTAAATTCCAGTGGGGCGATGCCGAGCAACAGGCGTTTCAGACCCTCAAAAAGGCTTTTGTTCAGGAACCCATTCTCAAGTATCCAGATCCTTGTCGTCCCTTTGTAGTGGAGGCCGACGCCTCAGATGTTGCTGTAGGGGCCGTGCTTCTTCAAACACGCCAAGATGGCGGCCCCCTATTCCCGTGTGCTTATTACTCCAGGAAACTGAGTCCCTCCGAACGCCATTATACCATTTGGGAAAAAGAGCTATTGGCCATCAAGACTGCTTTTGAGACCTGGAGACACCACCTGGAAGGAGCCCGCTACCAAGTTGAAGTTCGGACTGACCATAAAAACTTGGAATTTTTGCAATCTGCCAGGAAATTGAATCAACGTCAGATCCGTTGGTCTTTGTTCTTCGCTCGATTCAACTTCAAAGTCACCTACATTCCGAAAGGGTACAACAAAAGAGCAGATGCCTTGTCCCGTAAACCTGAGCATCTACAGATCAAGGACCCCTTGCCGCTTCGAACCATTCTGCCTATCGAATCGATCGCAGCCGTGCACGATCCGGTAGATCTACGACGACAGATTCGGGAAGCGCAACAACTAGATGACTTTGTGGCACAGAGGAGGCAAGAGGTGGGTCCCAACTCACCTTGGACCTTGTCCGAGGGTCTATTACGCTTCCGCAACCTGTTATATGTTCCAGCAGGCCCACTCCGTGGTCTCATCCTGAATCAATGCCATGATAACCCTGCGGCAGGTCATTTTGGTTTCTTTAAGACTCTCCACTTAGTGTCTCGGACTTTTTGGTGGCCCAGACTTCGCCATGATGTTCAGTCTTATGTGAATTCCTGTGTACGGTGCCGTCAGGCAAAACATGCCACAGGAGCCCCTCCGGGATTATTACAGCCTTTGCCCACGCCGGAGAGACCCTGGGGGGCTATTTCCATGGACTTCTTGACTTGTCTACCTGTTTCTGCCGGCTACACCGTTGTCTTTGTAGTGGTGGACATGCTGACCAAGATGGCACATTTCATTCCTTGCCGAAGAATACCGACAGCCAAGGTCACTGCTCAGCTGTTCATTCAACATATCTTCCGGCTACACGGTCTGCCTGACAAAATAGAGTCCGACCGAGGAACCCAGTTCACCTCGGAGTTCTGGAGAGAACTCATGTCTGCGCTTCAAGTCCAACTCAATCTAGCCTCCACGCATCACCCAGAGACTGATGGGGGTACAGAGAAAGTGATTGGCATCCTGGAACAGTATTTGCGTTGTTTCATCAACGACCAACAGAACGATTGGTCCAAATATCTCTCCGTGGCCGAATTCGCTTTCAACAATTCTCAGCACACTTCCACTCAGACCACTCCGTTTTTTGCCAACTACGGCTATCATCCCAGATTTTTCCCGCTCACGCTCCTCGATTCTCCAGTTCCAGTTGACTATTTAACCGAACTCCAGTCAGTCCACGAGATGGTTAAGCACCACTTGACTAAGGCCAAGGAAGACTACAAGAGGGTTGCAGACCGCTCTCGTCGCAACACGCCGCCGTTAGCTGTTGGAGATCGGGTTTGGCTCTCCACCAAGTACTTGTTTCCAGGGAGAATTCACCGCAAACTTGATCAACGTTTCCTGGGTCCTTTTCCTGTGGAGACGGTCATCAATCCGGTGACCTATCGTTTGACTTTGCCTAGGTCTCTTCGTGTACATCCCGTGTTTCATCGCTCCTTGCTTGTTCCTGTCAACCCTGATTCTCCGCTTCGACCTCCTGATCCGGGCCCGACAGCTCGCCGTGCTCAAGTTCCTGTTTCCCGGTTGGAAGTGTCCGGCATCCGAGATTCCCGATGGCTCAACGACCGCTTCCCATATTTGGTTGATTGGACCGGGGGTGGGCCAGCCGCTGGCTGTTGGGTAGATGCTCATGATATTGAGGCTCCTGAGTTAATTTGGGCTTTTCATACTGCGTTTCCCTACAAACCACATCCCATACGACGGACCCAGGGGGAGGGGCCTGCGGGGGGGGATAGTGTTGTGGGTGTCTCTAGACCGGCTGGGGACATATCAGAGGATGACGAAGCACAACCAGGCCCCTCTGGGTATTTTCCCCTCCCGGCAGCTGAGCCAGACAGTGAGGAGATTTGTATGCAGTCTGAGTCAGACTCTCAAAGTGATGAGTCAGATTTGGAACAGGACAATATATGGCTTGATCCGAGATTCCGAAGGTTTTATAGGCGGAGGTGTCAGTTACGTGGAAAAAGGAAGTAATGGGGGAAGTGACGTATCGGAAACTATATTAGAAGGTGAAGAAGGGACTAATTCTTTGTCACGAGCAACGTTAATCAAGGAGTAGCCTGATACCTTGAGCAGTTCGTTTGAACTCAGTTTTCTGGTGTTTTTGGAATGTACGGAAGATTAATGAGATCTTGGACAACATGAGAGATAAAGAGTGAGTTAATTGGAAGGGGGAAGAGCATGTTTAATCTGAATGTAAATAAATCAGACTTGGCCGTTCCGGCCAACAAAATGCCAGCAGCTTGCTTTGAAGTGAATCTCTTGAAATGTGTTAAATAAAACTCTTAAAGAAATATTTATGTGGAGTTTACTGAGCTAATATATATATTAACTGAGGGGGTTACTGATATTATTTGTTTTTTTTTTCTTTTCAAAAAGATGATTTACTTATTTGATGTTTAATGGTTTGAAATGACTGTCTAGAATGTTAAAAGAGATGGATTATTGAAAGATATATACTAAACTTGATTGTTTGGGTGATTCTATATAACCTCTCAATGAATTGAAGTGATGGACTGATTCTTAGATTGAAGGTTTAGATATGTAAATGAATATTAATATTCTTAACAAGATGATATGTTTGTTTTGTTTAGTGGATTGAAATGATTTAAGGTTTAACATTAGATGGAATGATTGAGGGATTAGATATATATTAGAACTGATAAGGTTGAATAAATGTTAGATAGAGATTGTATTTAGTATATAGTTTAAAATTTTTGTTAGGATTATATAATAATTTTGTTTGAAGTAGTGGGTTTTCTTTTGTTTTACCCTGTACTCACTCTGGGAAGTCAGGGGGGGGCTAGGGAGGGTTTATAATTTTATATACTATGTTTTCTCAACTGCAATTAGGGTTGATGTAAGAATGTGTAATTATTGTTATTAAGGGGTTGTTCGGGTGGCCTCTGGGCACCACATCTGATGGAAAGAGGAAGGAGGAGTTGAAGGCTGATGCAAGTAGAAAGTTGATAAGAAGGGGGAAGAGAAGGGACAGTAGGGCGGAGTAGAAGGAGGGAGATAGAGAAGGAGGGAGGAGAGTAGGTAGTTAGATGGTAAGTGAGGGGGGAAGGTTAGGGTTAGGGGGATGTGGTGGTGGGGGTACCGAGCAGCAATGTTAATTGTTTGGAAAATATGGTTTATGATTATTCTTAGTTGAGTTATTATTAGTAGATTTATTGAAATAAGTATATATGTTATGTTTATGGATGATTCTGAAATATGTACTTATGTTTTGATTATGTTTACTGTTTACTTTAATATTATGATCCGATTTGAGTATTTTTCTTTTGTTAAAAATTAAAAAACCAATAAAAAAAATTAAAAAAAAAGATTGCTGGCAATGGCCCGGAATTCTTGCGTATAGTCAGTTATCGGGCGTTTGCCTTGCCTCATCGTTTTTATCCTTTCGCAGGCTTTGCGATCAGACAGGGGGTCCTCAAATTGCCTTCTCAGAGAGGACATGAAACGGTTGAAGTCGTTGAGCTCTGGGGCATTGGAGTCGTGCAAGTTCACCACCCAATCTGCGGCCGGCCCATCCAGGGCAGATTGCACGATCTGGATACGGGCTTTGTCGCTGGGGATGTGCTGCCCGTATTCCTCCATGTAGCTGAGGACTTGGGTTAGAAAAATCCCAAGCATGTTGGCTCTCCCTTGAATCTCACGTCCAGCGGCAGGAGTCTTTGAATGGATCGGTGCCTTCATTGTCGGTGGTAGTGTGTTCCATCCAGATCGCCATCTGCAGGTCGGCGGGGAGTGGGGGCTACTGGATCAGCAGATGTCCCCGGGGCTGCAGGTTCCACTTCCCCCTCGGTGTCTCTCCCTTTGCGGCTCCAGGAGCTGGGGCAGTCGTAGGGCTCAGAATTCTCCTCTCCTAGGGAGCTGAGAGTTCTCTTCATCAGGTCAATAGCTTTCTCTAGGATCCAGTCTGAGTACGGTGCCCAGCTCCCTTCCTCTTTGCTTGCGTGCAGGGATTTCTTCATTTCCTGCTTCCATTCTGGTTGGTTGGCCCCCGGTCTCAGGGTCATCTTTCTTGATTTCTTTTCCCATTTGCCTTTCTTTCCAACACCCATTGATCACCGAGGTTTGTGGTCCTGTGTCTCCACCACCTTTTCTCCTGAGGAATCTGACCTCTCATATCCAGACATCTGGCAGGGTTTCAGTCAGGGTAGCAGCTCCCTTCCCAGGGAGTTTTCTCTCTTCCTCGCTCCGTCGTCTGACATGGTAATTTTTGCAAAGTCCCCCAGCAAGGTTCTCCCTTCCAGGTGGACTAATTCTGCAAGTCCTGTCTAATGTAAGGACCCACCCCACTTTGCATCTTAAGAAGACAGAACTCTTGGAATATTTCTTCCAACAGGCATCTTTATTAAGAGAAAATGGTTGCAGGAGTTCTAGACAGGACTTGGGGGCCAAGCCCTATGGTTCAAGGTTTTAAGGGGTTCCCAGTAATCCCACCCCACCCCACCCCACCATCCTTCCAGTGACAATCCCAGGCGTTACATTTCCACCCTCTTTTCCCACACTGCCGGCAGGAGACTTCAGAGGGGAGTAGATGAAAGCTGATGGCCCCATTGTTATGGTTACTTCTTTTGGTGGTATCCACATTCAGTCCCTTTGAAGTTTTAATGAAGGAAGTGAGAGCCATAAAACCCCTTTGTTCACCCCCCTTCCCCTTCATCATATGACAGAATCCAGAGAGGGCAGAAATGGGGTTTTCCATAGTCGATAACTAGAGATGAAATATAATTGGATTCTGACAATACGGATATGTACAAGTTAAAATATATTGATAACTGTCTTAACTGATTTGAGTTATAATTAGCAAAGCGTTAATTTGAATGTGATATAATAATCAAAGGAAATAGAGAGGGAATTCTTGATGATGTAACCTGTATGAAATATTTTGTTATTGGACTATTGATTACCCAATCACCACGCTGCTTCCTTAATATTTGGATTTTTGTAAATAAAACTTTTTAAAAAAAAAAAACTCCCCAGTTCTGCCTAGGCCCGCACAAGTGCCCCTGACGCAAGTGATGTCGAGCTGTCCACACCCACCCAGTAGGCCATGCTCATGCTGGCCACGCCCACCCAGTAGGCCATGCCTGCCCAGTGGGCCACGCCCATCCAGCACCCGACGATAAATAAGTGGGGTTTGGGTTGCAGTTTGGGCACTCGGTCTCTAAAAGGTTTGCCATCACTCTTATATGTTGATGTTATTGTTATATGTATAAATACTAAAAAAATGCTTATACCCAAAGAGTATAAGTATTGAAAGTATTAAGAATTATATTTCTTTAGCACAGACAAAAAGGAAAATATCAAGGAAATATATTATCAACTAAAATATTGACCAACTATAGAAAATAATTATTATTGTTTTTAAATATATGAACCCAGACACCAAATTATTCACTAGGCACTAAAGATTGTTATTATAAAAAATTAATGAAATATATTAAAAAAAAGTGAGGTGAGAATTTAAATCATTGGTGTATGGATGTGCTGGAGGAAAGAATGATTTTCAAAGACAGAAAATCACAGAGAGATGCAACAATGGTGTGGAAAAAAACCTGCCGTGTTTCCTTTTCTCCGTTTAGTCTTTGTTTTCCTTTTTTCTATGCTCTGCATCGCTAAGGCAATGTCTTCACACACAAGAGAGCTTTGCGAAACGTTTCCCGCTGCCTGCCCTCTCCTTGCCTTAATGATGACCCGCTGATCTGACTGGTCCTCCAGGATGCTGTCGGTAGGGTATGACTCAATTTGCTGTCGGATTGCAGATGCGATCGCAGGAACAAAAGTGAGGGGATTCAAATCCAAGTCATCACAGAGAATCTCTGAAAACATTTCTGGAGTCATCAGTTTTTCTGATGGAAACGAAAAGTCCATGTTATTAGGCAAATAACATTATTGTAGCCTCTGAGCTACAATACTCTAAAGCACATTTGTCAGGCTATAAGAAAAACTTTTAATTGTTTCTGTTTAATTGGTTAATGGAATTATGGAGATTCTCAGTCATCCATCTCATGATTGTCCCAAAGGTGCTTTTTAAGGAGGCAACTGGACTTTCTTGTTTTTCTTTGAAGATGTTTTGCTTCTCATCCAAGGAGCTTCTTCAGCTCCCCACCATTAGTCAGAGCTGAAGAAGCTTCTTGGATGAGAAGTGAAATGTCTTCAAAGAAAAACCTTTGGGGTTAATGGAATGACTTAAAATACAGCATATACAATATATTCACAGGCAGAGTCTTTCAAAACACACTTCTATGAAGCTTTCGTTTCTGACAATAACAAATTCAAGATTGTACACAGGAGCGTAAAAATACACCATCTAGACATGATGAATTCAAGTACATGCTGCAGTTGCCTTATTGAGGGCCCTAAGATAAATCTCTTTGTGCTGCTTTGGATGTGGCTAATGGTTTCATTCTAAAGCTTTTTCTGAGTACGCTGATTGGTGCATAGTTAAAAAGAAAATATTTTCTGGTTTACTGATTTACCTGAAAATGTCAAAACCCTTTATAAAACTGCTGCCATTTTCTGTTCAGTTAGAAAAACTCAAGTGTGTACACTTTCCAAACTGAAGTTAAGAGTAGATAAAATGTATTTTTAGAAAAAAGCCATATCTGCTCATGAATGCTTTCAATGCCTGGAATCAGAATTATTTACATATCTTTCTTTACAAACCATTCATATTCCACGTAAAAGCGTCTCTCAGTTTCTGTCCATCAATTTCCATGTCCAGCCGGATTGGAACCAGCACCTCTGGTTGTGAGGCATTTTCATGGATCACTGCTGGGTCATGGTCGTCAAAACTGGGAAAAAATAGGACCGCCACTGAATTAGACATAGCAGACACCAGGGCAAGGGAGGGCAGATTCAAGGAGCAGGAATCAGGAGGGCTCCAGAGAAGATTCTACCCTTGCAGGAGAAGAAACCTCCATATTCTAGCACATTCTTTCTGTTAATTTTCTTAATTTAATTAGGACTACAACTGCTACATATTTGTGAAACCACTGGAGATAAAACAGCATTAGTGCAGTTAATCACATATGATTATTTTTCATCCGATATATTAGAACCCTCACCAAACAGGCTGTTGAGCTTGAATAAAAAAATTGGTAAAATTTCTTCAATAACTAACCATCCCAATCTTGTTCATTGGTTTAAAATGTGGTATTATAAACAGGGTTATCATAAAATAATTTCTTCTCCTCTTATGATGCCATTAGGAGCTTGCCATAAATGTCCACTCTCTCCTCTCCTTTTTCACTTCAGAACACTACCTACGAAAACAAGATGGAACTTTAATTATCATAAATTATTTTTAGAATAATAAGAATAAGAAAAGAATAGAAGCTGGAAGGGACCTTGGAGGTCTTCTAGTCCAGCTGCCTGCTCAAGCAGGAGAACCTATACCATCTCAGACAAGTGACTATTTAGCCTCTTCTTAAAAATCTCCAGTGATGGAGCACCCACAATTTCTGGAGGCAAGCTGTTCCACTGGTTAATTGTCCTCACTGTCAGGAAGTTTTTCCTTAATTCTAGGTTGCTTCTCTCTTTGTTCGTTTCCAACCATTGTTTATTGTCCTGCCCTCTGGTGCTTTGGTGAATGTGACCCCCCTCTTCTTTGTGAGAGTCCCTCAAGTACTAGAATAGTGCTATCATGTCTCCCCTATTTCTTCTTTTCTTCAGACTAGCCAGACGCAAGTCCTGCAGCCATTCTTCATATGTTTTAGTCTCTAGGCCTTTGATCATCTTAGTTGCTCTTCTCTGAATTTTTTCCAAACTCTCAAGATTTTTTTTTTGTGACAGGCTGCAGTATTCCAGGTGTGGTCTTACTAGGGTTTATAAAGTGGTAGTAATACTTCGCATGATCTTGATTCTATGCCTCTGTTTATACAACCCAGGATTTTATTAGGTTTTTTGGCTACTGCTGTACATTGCTGGCTCACAGTCAACTGATCGTCCACTAGGACTCCAAGGTCCTTCTCACAGTTACTGTTTTTAAGCCAGGTCTCGCCTAATCTGTACTTGTGCCTTTGATTTTTCTTGCCTAAATGTAAAACTTTGCTTTTCTCCACACTGAAACTCATTTTGCTGGATAGGGCCCATAGTTCAAGTTTGTCAAGATCTTTTTGGATCCTGAGTTTGTCTTCTGGGGTGTTGGCTACTCCTGCCAGTTTGGTGTCATCTGCAAATTTGATGAGTTTCCCTTCAATTCCCTCATCTAAGTCATTGATGAAGATATTGAAGAATACTGGCCCTAAGACAGAACCTTGTGGTACCCCACTGCTTACTTCTCTCCATGTGGCTGTAGTGCCAGTGAGAACTACTCATAGAGTACAGTCTGCCAGCCATCTACAGATCCATCTGGTGGTGGTGTTGTCTATTCCACCTTTTTCTAGCTTACCAAGGAGTAGGTCAGTGGTGGCAAACCTATGGCACGGGTGCCAGAGGTAGCACTCAAGAGCCCTCTCTGTGGGCACGCGCGCCATCGCCCCAGTCCTAGGCCTTCAGCTGGGTTTTATAAAACCTTTTCGCTTTAGGCCTCTGCTGCCGTGTACAAAAAAAAGGTTCAATCAATCAGTCAATTTCAACTTCTTGCGGGAAAAAAAAGATCTTGCAAAGTTGGAATTGATTGATTGAACTTTTTAGTCCCATCCAGTCTGCCGTTACCACTGCAGCCACGCCCACCCAATGGGCCACACCCACCCGGCACCCGACGATGCATAAGTGGGTTTTGGGTTGCAGTCTGGGCACTCGGTCTCTAAAAGGTTTGTCATCACTGGAGTAGGTTGTAGTCTACCTTATCAAATGCCTTACTGAAGTTTAATAATACTACGTCCACAGTATTTCACTGGTCTATTAGTTTTATCACTTTATCGAAGAATGAAGTAAGATCGGTTTGGCATTATTTGTTTTTGACAAATCCGTTCTGGCTACTGGTTATAACTTTGTTTGCTTTTAGTTGTTCGCAGATCTGCTTTTTGATTATCTTTTCCAAGTTCTTCCCAGGTATTGATGTTAGACTGATTGGTCTGTAGTTTCCTGGGTCTGTTTTTTTTCCTTTCTTGAAGATGGGAACCTTTCCCAATCCTCAGGTATTTCCCCAGTGCTTCAGGATTTTTGAAAGATACGGTGCAATAGTTCTGAGATAACATCTGCCAGCTCCTTCGGAACTGTGGGATGTAATCTGTCGGGTCCCAGTGATTTATATTCATCAAGATCGGATAGGTGTTCTCTTACCATTTTATTGCTTATTTTTTGTTTCTAGTTTGTCTTTTGCAGTGGGTTTTTTTGGTATATTGGGCTATAGTTTCTTTTTGTGTGAAGACTGATGCAAAGTTATGAGTTAAGCAGCTCTGCATTCTCCCTGTTGCCTTTTATTTCCTTGCCATCTTCTCTCTTTAGTGGGCCTACAGTTTCCTTGACTTTTTTCTTGTTGTTAATATATTGGAAGAAACTTTTTTTAATTATCCTTGATTTCTGTTGCAAGTCTTTGTTCGTTCTGAGCTTTTGCTTTCCTGACTTCATCTTTGCATGTTTTGGCTGTCTGTTGATAATCGGCCTTAGTTATGTGCCCCTCTTTCCATTTTTTGCATTTGTCCTTTTTGTCTTTCAGTTTGTCAGAGATCTTTGTGCAGCCATGTTGACTTCTTTTTTAATTTCTTGTTTTTCTTTTTCAGTGGTATTGTGCTGGTCTGGGCTTTTATGATCGCATTTTTCAGTTTCCCACGCTTCTTGGGTATTTTCTCCTTTAAGATTTTCATCCATGGGATCTTTCCTAGGTTCTCTCTGAGTTTGTTAAAGTCGGCTCTTTTGAAGTTCAAGACCCTGGTTGGATTGTTTTCTGTTGCTAGTGTTTGCATTATATTAAATTCCAATATGGCGTGGTCACTTTCACCCAAGCATCCCAAAAGAATGCCGAGATTAGATGGAAGTATTTAGCAAGTGGGAATCAGATGCGCTCCTCCCCTCACCTCCCCAATGACTGTGCAATGGCATTGGTGCCTGGGGCATAGCTTCCCAAACCAAAGATGTACTCCATGACCCCAAGGGATATGGAAGAGCTACAAAACCTCATGGATAAAAATTTAGCCAGGGGTTTCATCCAGCCAACACCAGTCCTCTTCAAAGGAAAAAAACCCAGTTCACTGAGATTGTGTGTTGATTTCCAAAGGATTAACAGGATTTGCGTGGAAAATATGTAGCCCTCCCCCTCATGAAAGACATGCTAGGACACCTGTCCAAAGAGAAGGTGTTCATCAAGCTAGACTTGAGAGACGCATACCATGTAGAGAAGATTAGAGAGGGGGAAGAATGGAAGACAGCTTTTAATTGCCCCTTAGGATGCTACGGTACCAATTCCAAGTTATGTCCTTTGGATTACAGGGAGCACCTGCTGTGTTCGTGCAACTGATTAATGAGATGCTGCCTGAGCACTTGTACAAGGGGGTGCTGGTTTACCTGGATGACATTCTTATCTACTCTGAGACAATGGAGGATCACGTGAAGCGAGTAAGACAAGTGCTGAGGAAACTCTTGGAAGCTAAACTTTATGCCAAGCTATCCAAGTGTGACTTCCATAAGAACATAAGAAGAGCCATGCTGAATCAGGCCAAAGCCCATCGAGTCCAGCATTCTGTGTCACACAGTGGCCCACCAATTGTACATGGGGATCTTGAGCAGAAAGAGAAGGCAAAACCCTCCCTTTCCCTTGACCCCCAACAAATGGTACTCAAGGGAATCCTGCCTGCCTCAACCAACGTAGAGGCGGCTCATGGACATCCATTTTAATAACCCCCGATACACTTTGCATCCATGAATCTATCTAGCCCTGCCTTGAAGCTGTCAAGGCTGACAGCTGTCACGACCCCTTCTGGAAGTGAATTCCATAAATCAACGACCCTCTGGGTGAAGAAATATTTCCCTTTATTTGTCCTCACTTTCTTAGCTATGAGCTTTAGGGAGTGCCCCCTTGTCCTGGTATTGTGTGATAGAGAAAAGAATTTTTCTCTATCCACCTTTTCTATCCCATGCATGATTTTATACACTTCGATCAAGTCACCCCTTAAACGCCGTCTTTCAAGGCTGAAGAGACCAAGGCGTTGCAATCTGGTTTCATAAGGGAGGCGTTCCATTTCCTTGATCATTCTTGTTGCCCTTTTTTGCACCTTTTCCAGTTCCATTATATCCTTCTTGAGGTGCGGTGACCAGAACTGTACACAGTACTCCAAGTGTGGTCTCACCATCGATTTGTACAGAGGCAATACAACACTTGCTGACTTATTTTCGATTCCCTTCCTAATCATGCCAAGCATGGAATTTGCTTTTTTTACTGCTGCTGCGCATTGGGTTGAAATCTTCATCGAGCTGTCCACCAAAACCCCAAGATCCCTTTCTTGGGTTGTCTCAGAAAGTTTGGTCCCCATCAGTTGGTAAGTATAATTGGGGTTCTTTGCCCCGATGTGCATAACTTTGCACTTGTTTAGGTTAAAATGCATTTGCCACTTTGTTGCCCACTCACACAATTTCGAGAGATCCTTCTGGAGCTCCCGACAATCAGTTTCACTTTTCACAACCCGGAACAATTTAGTGTCATCAGCAAACTTGGCTACCTCACTATTAACTTCTACATCCAGATCATTGATGAATAAATTAAAAAGGTCCCAAAACTGAACCTTGGGGTACACCACTTCTCACTTCTTTCCATCCGGAGAATTGTCCATTTATTGCCACCCTTTGCTTCCTACAATTTAGCCAGTTACCAATCCAGGACAAGACCTGTCCTCTAATTCCGTGGCTGGAGAGCTTTTTTAGGAGCCTTTGGTGAGGAACTTTGTCAAAAGCCTTTTGAAAGTCAAGATATACAATATCAACTGGGGCCCCTTTATCTATGTATTTATTTACACCCTCAAAGAATTCTAACAAGTTAGTAAGACATGATTTGCCTTTGCAGAAACCATGTTGATTTTCTTTCAGCAATGCCTGTTTTTCTATGTGCCCTGTAATTTTATCTTTAATAATGGTTTCCATCAGTTTGCCTGGAACTGAGGTTAGACTGACTGGTCTATAGTTTCCTGGATCACCTCTGGATCCTTTCTTGAAGATCGGGGTTATATTTGCTTCCCTCCAATCCTCCGGTACAGTGCCTGATCTTAGAGAAAGATTGTATATTTTAGCTAGAAGTTCAGCAATTTCACACTTGAGTTCCTTGAGAATTCTAGGGTGGATGCCATCTGGACCCGGCGATTTGTTGACGTTTAGTTTAGAAAGGCATGCAAGAACATCTTCCTTGTTTATCTCTATCAGGTTTAATTCTTCTATTTCCCTCCCTGGGAAAACTAATTCAGTGGCAGGCAAATGTTCTCTATCCTCCTCGGTGAAAACGGAGGCAAAGAAGTCATTTAGCCTCTCAGCAATCTCCTTGTCTTCTCTGATTATCCCCTTCTGACCATTGTCATCAAGTGGCCCAACTGATTTTCTGGTTGGGTTCCTGCTTCTGATTACTTAAAAAAGGTTTTGTTATTATTTTTAATATTCTTGGCTATATGCTCCTCAAAGTCTCTCTTGGCTTTCATGACTATCGCCTTGCATTTGGTCTGCCAGAGTTTGTGATCCCTCCTGTTCTCCTCGGTAGGAAGAGCCTTCCATTTCTTAAATGAGTTTTTCTTCTTTCCAATAACCTCCTTTACCTCATTCGTAAGCCATACTGGTATCCTCTTGGACTTTCCAATCCTCTTTCTTCTTTTAGGAATGCATTTTATTTGAGCCTGCTGTAGCGTATTTTTAAACAGTTTCCAAGCATTTTGGAGGGATTTGACTTTTTTTACTGTTCCTTTTAGTTTCTTCTTTACTATTTTCCTCATTTTGTCAAAATTCCCTCTGTGAAAGTTTAAGGTCTCTGTGTTAGTTTTCACTGACAATTTGCTATCCATGGTTAAGTTGAAGGTTATTGTGTTGTGATCGCTGGTTCCTATGGGCTCGGTTACAAGGACATCATGAACCAAATCCTGTGCGTTAGTTAGAACCAAGTCCAGGATCCCCTTTCCCCTGGTAGGTTCCATGACCATCTGCTCAAGGGAATAATCGGCTAACATGTCGAGGAACCTTGTCTCTCTATCATGTGTAGAACAAGAATTTACCCAATCTATTTGGGGATAGTTGAAGTCCCCCATTATGACTACCCTATTTCTTTTTGAGGCCTCCTTAAATTCATTTTCCAAATAGCAATCTGCCTCTGGAATTTGGTTGGGAGGGCGATAGCAGATCCCTAACGTCATATTAGTTTCCTGTCCTGGGATTTTTATCCACAATGTTTCTGTGGGTGAGTTTGAATTTTCTTGAATTTCGAGTTCATGAGATTCTAACTCCTCATTTATGTACAAGGCAACGCCACCACCATTTCTCCCTCTCCTGTCCATCCTATACAATTTGTAACCTGGAATCCTTGTGTCCCATTGGTTTTCATCTGTCCACCAGGTTTCTGTTATGCCGATAATATCAATATTATTTTCCTTCACCAAGCATTCCAATTCCCCTATTTTTGCTCGAATGCTTCTAGCATTTGTGTACAGACCTTTATATGTAATTTTCTGGTGCACTTTCAACTGACTGTGGATTTTGACTGTAGAATTTGGTTGTAGAATTTATAGATGGTCTACCATGTCCTTCTGCTTGACTATTACAATTTAGTTTTCCTGTTGACTCACCAATTTGTGCATAACTTCCACCCTCCATATTAGGCATTGCGCCTTCTCGAACCGGAAGCTGCCCAGCTCCTGTCGACTTGCCCCTATGAATCAGTTTAAAAGCTGCTCTGAAATCTTTTTAATATTAATTGCCAACAGTCTGGTTCCATTATGGTTCAAAAGTAACCCGTCCCTTCTGTACAGGTGTGGCTTGTCCCAAAATGTTTCCCAGTTCCTAATGAATCTAAACCCTTCCTCCCGGCACCACTGCCTCATCAACGCATTGAAGCTCCTGAGCTCTGCCTGTCTAGCTGGCCCTGCGCGTGGAACAGGTAGCATTTCTGAGAATGCAACCTTGGGGGTCCTGGACTTTAATCTTCTACCTAGCAACCTAAATTTGGCTTCCAGGACCTTCCGCTTAGCTTTCCCAATGTCATTGGTACCTACATGTACCACAACAGTTGGCTCCACCCCAGCACTGTCTATCAGCCTGTCTAGATGCCTCGTGATGTCCGCAACCTTTGCACCCGGCAGGCAGTTTACCATGTGGTCAACGCTTCCATCACAAACCCGTCTCTCTATATTTCTAACAATCGAATCACCCACTACAAGAAGCCCCCCTCCCACCACCCGCGGAGAAGTATCCTCGGTGCAAGAGGATATGGGCACATCCTCCAGGAAAGGGGTCTCAACTAAGGGAGCCTGTCCCTCTTCCACAGATTGATGTCCTCCCTGCCCAAGATCTCCATTCTCCAAAGCAGCTGGAGAGCTGCTCAGCATGGAATGGGACGCTCCTGCTGCATCCCTGAAGATCTTCTCCTGCCTCGCTATCTCTCTCTGCTTCTCCAGGTCTGCTACCTTGGCTTCAAGGGAAAGAACCTGTTCCCTGAGAGCCAGGAGTTCATTGCACCGATCACACACCCAAGACTTCTGTCCAGCAGACAGATAGTCATACATGTGACACTCAATGCAAAACACTGGGAAGCTCCCCTCCGTCTGCTGGCTATCTATCTCCATTTCTTGTTATTATATGTTTGCTGTTATTATTATACTAGTTATTATTTTAAAAAAACACAGCTTTTTTGGTTTGTTCAAATTTTTTGTTTTGGTCTCAGTTTACTTTTTGGATTTTTTTTTCTTACTTGTTTTAGGATTTTATCGCGCGCCGTCAGGGGCGCGATGGCTGCTAAAAAAAAGGTGAATTTGTAATTAAACAAGAAACCCCACAAACTTACCAGGGCTCAGCAGGTAATTCTTCCCAAGGTTCCTGCCAAGTTCCCTTTTCCCCTTTTATTTCCTGTTTTAATTCCTTATTTGAAAAAGCTCAGCCCAAGCAAAAGCAAAAGCAGCTGCCTCTCTGCCCCACAAGGAAGAGTGAGCTGCTTGCTCCCAGCTACCAGGGATTAGCCAGCAGGGGGTCTGCAGCAGAAAGCTCCACCCCCTCCAAACCTGTGCTGAGGGCAAACTTTAGAAGAAAGGGGAAGGAAAAACCCCTTTTATGGCTGCTAAAAAAAGAAAAAAAGGTGAATTTGTAATTAAACAAGAAACCCCACAAACTTACCAGGGCTCAGCAGGTAATTCTTCCCAAGGTTCCTGCCAAGTTCCCTTTTCCCCTTTTATTTCCTGTTTTAATTCCTTATTTGAAAAAGCTCAGCCCAAGCAAAACCAAAAGCAGCTGCCTCTCTGCCCCACAAGGAAGAGACTAGTCTGGATTACTTAGGGCAGCGGTTCTCAACCTGTGGGTTGCGACCCTTTTGGGGGTTGAACGACCCTTTCACAGGGGTCACCTAAGACCATCGGAAAACACATATTTCCAATAGTCTTAGGAACTGAGACATCGCTCTCTCTGTTGCAGCTACATTCTCTTCTATCTTCTTTTCCTTCCACCCCCCCCCCGTGAGCCTGCCATACCCCTCAGGGCCCCACGTTGCCTCCCGGAGGACTCAACTGTTCGGCGGCCAGAAGTTGGAACCACTCAGCTGTTGGTCGGGACGCCTACGGAGCTGACACCCACCTGCCAGGAAGAACAGCGCCGGCCGCTGGTCTCCTTTGCCGCCCTGCACGTTGTCCTTGACCCCTCCCCTGCCTGTTCATGTCGAGCCCCCAGGGGCTTGACAGGGAGAGAGGGAGGGAAGGAGGGACTCTTCCTCCTCTCCTAAGGTTCAAAGCATGATCAGCTTCCCAAGGGCGCCACAATCCCAATTCATGTGTTTCTGCCGTACCTCCTTGGCGCTCCTGGGAACGGGGTGGGCGGAAGAAAGCTTGGCTATGCTAAGCAAAGAAAAGCCACAGAGCCGTGAGCTAAGATCGCAGGCAGGCCAGGGAAGGGGGTGAAGAAGAGGAAGGGGATTGGGAAAGAGGAAACACCAAGCTTTTCCCAAGGACCTCCTGCACTACCTCACAGGAACACCTGGTTTCAGATTTACACCGCAAAAGTTTTTCTTGCACAGAGGAGAGAGGAAAAACAATTACGGAACACTCGGGAATCCCTTGCAAGGCACCATATACCTTGGTGCTTATTTCCTAACGCCTTTTCCCCATGTTTTCTGCTCCACCCCAAATTCGCCTCCCTTCCATTCTCCTTATGCAGACATCTATGGTCTTAATACAGCCCTCAGTCTGCCTCCCTTTCAACACCCCCTAAAATTCTTCATTCAGGCACGCTTCCAAAGTTCGGCTGGCAGGATGCAGGTAACCCCTCCCCCGTCTTGCTGCCTCCCATGGCACTGAGCCGCTCTGCGTCCCACGCCTCAAGCCTCCATGGCACAGGACCGCTGGCGTGATCCCTAATGGCCGCTGACTCGCTCCCCGCCGCCGGCGACCATTCAAGCCTGACAACTGCTCCAGCCTAACAAGCAGGTGGCTGGGAGGCTGCTGCGGCACCGACCTCCTGCACCCATCAGCTGGCGACCTCCAGACCTGCGCCCGTCAGCTGGAACATCCGGCAACGCTTTGGCCGGTGAGGAAGGCGAAGGGGAGGCCGCTGCAGCGTCGAACTCTGCGCCCATCAGCTGGTGACCCCCAAACTTGCGCTTCTCAGCTGGGAGGTCTAGCAAGGGAGCTGGCTGGCATGGAGGGCGATGGGGAGGCAGTGGCTCGGCAGGCGGAGTCCTGCCTGCCCGCGAATGTCAGGCCCACCCGCCCCATCTGTAAAAGGAAAAGTCTTCCACTCAAGCATAACTTTTAAGGATTTTAAGGATCTTTGAGAGGGAGAGAGAAATAGAGAGAGGGAGAGAAAGAAGAGAAATAGAGAGGGAGAGAGAGAAAGAGAGGGAGAAAGAGGGAAAGAGAAGAGAGGGAGACAGGGAGAGAGAGAGAAGGAAAGAGGGAGAAAGAAAGGGAGAAAGAGGGAGAGAAAGAGGGAAAGAGGGAGAGAGATTAAATTAGTAACATGGTTGTTCAGTGAATCTGGTTTCCCCACTAATTTGCTTGTCACAAGGTTGCAAAAGGTGATCACATGACCCTGGAATAATGTTATGGCTGGGGGTCACCACAACATGAGGAACTGTATTAAAGGGTTGCGGCATTAGGAAGATTGAGAACCATTGACTTAGGGTACTGCATGTCCAGCAATGGAGAGGAAATGGACCCTGGAAAGGTGAAGGCAATATTAGAGTGGGAGGCCTCACAAATGAGAAGGCAGCTGCAAAGCTTTTTGGGTTTTGCCAACTCATCCCTTCATTTGCACTAATAGCCCTACCCATCATCGAACTACTAATAATGGGAAGAGGGGGCCTGAAACCCAAATCGAGCCAGCCGCTCAGTTGACCTATGGAATGTCAAGTGGTTTTTGAAAAAATTAAACCTCTTTGCAGCAGAACCGACCCACAAGGACCCAAACCCAACAGAGCCTTTTGTAATACAGACTAACGCTAGCAATGTAGCAGTGGGGGCCATCCTATTTCAGAAGAATGAAAGGGGGGAACTCCAACACTGTACCTACACTTCCTGGAAGCTGACACTGAAAGGCATTGGGCAGTTTGAGACAAGGCTTATGTGGTCCGATGGATGCTGCTGACCTGGAGATAATTTCTAGAGGGCAGTAAGGTCCCCTTCGAGGTGTGGATGGACCACAAGAATTTAGAGGCCCTGAAGACCCCAAGGAAACTATCCCCTAAGCAGGTCCAATGGGCTCAGTATTTTAATCGGTTCAATTTTACCCTTCGATATTTGCCCGGGCGGGGGGGAATTTCCGCGCAGAAGCACTCTCCTGTTTGCCCCAATATAAAAGCACTTAGAAGGAGATAGTTACCTCAATCACCTCCTCCCGGCAGCTGGCAACACAAGGCTCCATGAGGCTAGGATTGTTGGCCCTTCCTCAACAGGCCAATAGTGAATTAACCCAGAAATTGAAAGAAGCCCTGGAGGAGGATGAGTGGTTCCGAAATCATAAGGAAGAATTGACAGTAAGAGAAGACCTGGCATGGAAGGGGAGCAAGTTGTATGTTCTGACCAATCTAAAAATGCAGATTCTGCAACAGAGTCACAATGTGAAAACTGCAGGTTCATGAAAACCCTCCATCTGGCCAAGAAGCAGTTTTGGTGGCCTAAGATGAACAAGGACATAGAGAACTATGTTACAGGATGCATCCATAAAAAGATTGCCAGGTAAGCCTCCTGAACTGTTGCAGCGAGTGGCCAACCCTAGCAGTCCTTGGGAAGAAATCGCCATGGACTTTATTGTGGAGTTACCTGAAAGTTCCGGAAACATAGTGATTTGGACTGTGATCAACCTGTTTTCAAAGCAAGCACATCTCATGGCATGTCCAAAGATTCCATTAACCTGAAGTTTGGCAAAAAATTTTGCGCAGCATGTGTATTGGTTGTAGGGAGTCTCGAGACGTATGGGGGGGTGCAGTTCACTGCAAAGTTTTGACGGGAGTTCATAAAGCTAATAGGCTCCTCTCAGGGGCTTAGTTCTGGTTTTCATCTGAGCACAGCAGCCTCAAAGAGGAGAAGTGCAGTTGGGCGCCCCCTCAGGGAAGTGGGGCTGGGCTGCGGGGTCCCGGCACCATGGGAACTCAAGAGCCGGGCTGGGCATTTGCCCTCTGCACTTGCCCAGGGCTACAGGCAGCCTCTGCCACCGTTCATCCCCCCCCCCCGCGCAGCCCAAGAGGGACAGCAAAGCTCCTCTGGTGGACCATGCCCCAGCCCCAGCCCCTTCACCTGAGACCCCTGGATCCCCCCCACAGCCCCCATCCTGTTGAGCCGGCCAGGCCCACACAGTCAGACATGCCCCCAGCCATGCCCTCTCCAAGGTAACCCCAATGCTGATGCGGCCCTCAATGAAATCGAGTTTGACATCCCTGTTTTAAGACATTTAATCATTTACATGAAATCTGACTTATTACATGTTACTCTGAGTTTGAAAATTAAAGATTTTTGCATTTGAAAAAGTTTAGTCTCCAGTTGATGCAAAAACTTTGCATACCAACAAATCTGGAGCTTCTCCAAAATGAGACCATTTGTTGGTATGGTTTGCATACCAACACCTCTCCTTTTTCTGCATAACGACACTTCTTTTTCAGGAAAAAAAACCCATTTGTGGAATGCTGAAATGGGCACTCAGGCTTCTGCAGTCCAGTACTCCACTCCCAACTACTCCCAATTTGCCCCAAACAAATTGCTACACTCACCAGAGTGGGAAAGTTCTCTTCTTGTCTCGGCCCAGGCGGTTTCTGTTAATGGTGGTTGAGCATGGCACAGCATCCAGATGATGGGAGCTATTGGGAAGGGTTGGGACCCACTGGCTGTTTCTTTTGGCCTTCTGTTCCCTTGAAGAGAAAAGTGCTCATGAAGAGGAAAAAGTGCAAATTCTTTAAAACATTCTTCTTTTCTGGGTGAAAGAGTTCACATAAAACACTTATACCTGCCATATTATGTGGGTTTCGTAGTATATATCCAGCAAAGCAAGTTTCGCGAGGAAGACAGTTGCACCACCAGACCCAGTAATGCAGTGCCCCTTCTTTGCATGCAGAAGAGGGAAATAAACCAGCTGGTTACCTAAGGTAGGTGGGAGGTTCAGTGCTGATCGAGACGGCCTTGTACTTCTCATCATTTCCATCCAGGATTTCTTCCACTTCAGAAGCTTTTAAGAGAGTAACACTGGTGGCCAGGGTGGTATACCCATGATCTGGAACAGGAAGGGGAGACCCAGAAACTAAGAAGCACCAAGCTCTCAGACAACTAAAAGATCAAAAATCAGGGCACTGACCAGGAAAGCAATGCTAGCCAAAAGTAGGCGCCCATTCCCTCATCTCAAGTTGTAATCCATTCCCTTCACAAAAGAGAGCCAAGAGCACTGTCCACAGATGTTCCTGCAAACCACTGTTTGAGCAGGGGCTATTTATTAGACAGTTGTATAAATTGCTTATTTCCATGAAATCAATACCAAAAGCATTATACAATTCCATTTAACAGGAGCAATTCATTGGCAGCCCACAAACCATCTGCACCCCAATGGTTTGCAGAACCGCCAAGTCTTTAACATAAGATTTTCTAAAAAGTAGGTGGTTGAGGGCACCTCAGAAGCCAACACGAGCTTCCCCAAAATGGATGGGGCAGCTGCAGATGGTCCAAATGTAGCAGTTCACACTTCTCCCATTGGGGCAACTCAGTATGCCCATGTAACACTTCTACTTTGTGTGCTGTACTGACTCCGGGTACCATCATCAGTCCAAAGATGCTGATTCCCCCTTATAAAGCCCTACATGATGTAGGGCAAGATTTATAGGTTTCAGCCTGTGCCATACTCTCCCAACAGAATGGGAATGGTCCAGATCTCTTTCCTAAAAATATGTCATCTGATGAGACCTAGAAAACATGGGGAGCTAAGAAGAAAATAAGAGAGAAGACAGATTAAAGCATCAGTTGGTACTTTTTGGCTATCACAATTGCATGCCTGATGTTAAAAAAAAAAAGCTTTTCTTCCTTGAGAAAGGAACTGACAGGCTTAAGGCTAGAACAATATGAAAGCCTGTTGTGAAGATCACCATGGACATCATGACTTGGATATGGTAAAGATGAAATGCAATGACATTGGTGAAGTTGAGAGGTTTCCACAGAGTTCTCTTCCAACTCTCCTTCAACCTGGGCAAGGGATGAAAATGTCTGCAGAGATTCTCAGTGACACAGGCCATGGTTGTCCCAAAGGTGCTTTTCCAAAAGGCAGCTGGACTTTCTTGGGTTTTTTTCCTTGAAAATGTTTCACTTCTCAACCCAGGGGCTTCTTCTAGAACTCTGGAAGTCTGGCCTGACAAATCAGCCTCCACAGACCAGGTAGAGCTAGTTAATCTGGACTACTGCAAAGTGCTCTATGGAGGTTTCCCCTTGGAGAGTATTTGGAAGCTCCAACTGGTGCAGAATTCAGCCATACGATTAGGAAAGGATGACTGTTATTTGGCACATGTAACAACACTACTCTACAAGATGCACTGGCTGCCAATGTGTTCCTGGGTGCAATTCCAGGTGCTGGTTGCCACCTTTAAAGCCCTTCATGCCTCAGGTCTGGGTTACCCAATGAGTAGTCTTTTCCAGTGGATTCTACCTGTTTGATCCAGGCCAGTAGGACGGGCATGCTGTGGGTCCTATTGGTCAGGGAATGCCACCTGGCAGGGCCGAGGAGGCCTGCTTTTTCTGCCATAGTGTCTGCCCTATGGAGCATTTGCCCTCCAGGGATTTGGATGGCTCTGATCCTGTTGGTTCTTCACAAGGAAATAAGTTCTGGTTTTGGGCACAGGAATGGACCTGAGTGTTGAAAGGTTTCATCACCTTTGTGATGGCAATTAGCAATAGCAATATCTTGCTTGGCTTCTCTGTGTTTTAATGCTTGTTTTCTGTTGAGAAATTGTTTTCTAATTTATTTTAAAATTTCTTGCAACCATACAAATAGATTGACTGAATAAATGAACAGAAATTATCAATATATATATACATGCCATTCAAAGGAGGTAATAAAAAGCCTAGGAGTGAAAGAAAAAAAGCTAGAATATAACACCCCCAGCAGCCAACATCAAGATAAGCAGGGATCAACAATAGACAAGCAGGAAGACAACATTCTAATCAAGGTACCAGCAAGAAAGAAACCATGCTCCTGCCAAAACTGATAGAGCTCATTTCCACATATAAAGAGGCAGCAAACCCTACATTCGTTCACAGAATTTGTTGTCACACAGAGAATGCTGCAACTTGGGGACCTTCTGCAGAAAGAATCCCTGTGATGCTGTCTAGTATGGCTTCAGCCTCCTTATATGGCCGCTACAAATACTGAGATAAGAGCTGCTTGCCATATTATGAGCCACAGGAAGACTGTCATCCATGGGGAATTCTTTTTCCATTTTTTTCCTATAGGGAAAGTTCTATGTCTGCAAAGAATAAAATAGTTAAGCCAGTTTTTATTTACTAAAAGAATTTTAACTCAAGCAGCACAGTATAAACTTAAGAACCTGTATACATTTGCAGCCATGCATACTGAAGAAAGATACTCTACAAGCAGAGGAGGAAAAAAGAGGGTCAATTAAAAGGTCCAAAGAAACTTCCCTACAATGAAAGATTCCATTTGGAGTGTTTGGTTAATTTAAAAAGAAGACATTCAGTGTGGTGGATACCATGGAGAAAGACTAACCAGGACAGCTTCATATTAATGGTAGCTTTAGGAGGAGGATGCTGGGGAACCTCCTTTGGGAGGAACTACCATCTGGGGCTCCTAGAAGGGCTTGGGGGCCACTGGGTAAGCAAACAGAAGAATCAGAAGAGCTTCCCCAATGGCCCAACTCAACTCCTACCTTCTTCCTCCCTAGACTTTACACTTCCTGGACATTCTGATCAGCAGAGACCACAATGACAAACTAGAGATGCAAGTCTACAGAAAAACCACCCCATACTAACCAGATGCTCCACTACCAAAGCAACAACCCAACCTCCCATGCCCAAACACATTACAGCAACCCGGAACAGCAGAAAAAGGAAAAAGAGTATCTGTACAACATATTCCAACAAAATGGATATCTATGCAACTTTATCAAAGTCCCTGACCACTCAACCCAATACAGCACAACCAACACAAACCCTAAAAAAATAAATTACACTGCCATATAACAATATCTGAGAAACCACCAAGAGACTGCTACAACCACATGGAATCAACATAGCATACAAGCCAACTAAGCCCTTTAAAACATCCTAAGCAGACCAAAAGACCTAAAAACCCCAGAAGAAAAAACAGGAGTCATCTACAACAGGGGTCCCCAACCCGCAGTCTGTGGACCGGCACCAGTCCACACACAGCATGGCAGAAACTGGGCTATGCAAACAAACAAAGCTCCATCCGCAGGATGCAGGCAGCATGTGAAATCAAGTCCCCTCTGTTCCGGGGAAAATCTCTCTCCATGGATCCGGTCCCTGGTTGGAGGCCATAATCTACAACATACAATCAAAGACTGCAACAATCACTATGTAGTATCCTACAGGCAGAAGATTGGCAGAACGCATCCACAAATACCAACTAGCAATCAGATGATATGATGAAAATTCTTTAATTTCACAACATATAGACAGATTTAACCATAGTTTCAACTGGGAAAATGTGACCATTCTAGACCATTTCTAGAAGCTTGGCACTCTGACAAATCAGCCATCAATAGATACATAGACATTAACAACATCTATAGACTATACAAACGGGACTAACTAACCCAGCCCAAAAAGGAACAAAAAGGCCCAAGCAACTCTCCACAACTATCAGCACCCAGATCAGCATAGATTAACTCCAAGATTAACATCTGACCAACAATCAAGAAACTGCCAAAGAAGCCAACAACAGTCCAACCAAAGAACCTGCAAGACCACTTCCAGCAACACTGACAGGCAAAGTCACCAGAATATAAACTGACAGCAAAGACCACTCCTTTCTAGCACTGAGGATGGTACCTAGTTTGGGTCATGAAACGTCTGCAAGAAAACAAGCAGGCCCTCATTTCAATCCTGAGCTACAAATATACCCCTTTATTAGTACTTTACATTCCCTTCTCGCCCCCCCCCAACGGGATCCAGACGTAGGCGGCACCCGGTCTGCTGGGGACCCCCTTACCTCGGCTTCCAAGCTCTTCTTGCTGAAGACGGGCAACCTCCGAAAATGGCCACGGAGTCGAACCGCCTTCGAGGTTTTTTCTTCAGCTGAACAGGCAGCGCGGGTTCCCGAAAGCGAGCCCGGCGCCTCGGCCGTTTTCCCCCACAGCCCTGGGTCGCTGGCCCCGCGCCCCCCCCCGCCCGGCCCTTGGCGGCCTTTGGGGGCCCTTAATGCGGAGCAGCCCAAAGGGGGGATCCCTTTATTTTCGGCTTGGCAGATCACCTCGCCCCCCCCCCACCCGCAGCGCCCCTCCCTCCCCCGGGAGAGCGCCTGGAGGAAGAGCCCCCTCCCGCGGATCCCGCTGCCCCCCCGCGCGGGAGACTCACATCTTCTCGGACTGTGGCTCCGCTGCGACTCTGCGGAGAGGAGAGCAAAGAGAGCGTCAGGCCGGGCCCCCCCACGCCGGCCCCGCCCGTCCGCCCGCCGCCCGCGGGGCTCACCGTGGGAGGAGGCGACGATCTTCTTGCGCTCCTCCACCGTCGCCAGGCGCCTCCAGAGCGACGGGTAACGCTTGTAGAGGGAGCCGCGGAACATCCGCAGGTAGTTGCCCACCTGCAGGGCACACAAGGGGCGCCGCCAGCAGGTCAGACGCCGCCGGACAGGGCAAGGCGGGCGGGGGGGGCAGCGGGGTTGGCCAAGGCGGCGCCTGCGGGCCGGGAGGAGGGCAGCGGCGGCACTGCCCGCCACAAGGCCGCAGAGCCCGGGCACTAGCCCGGTCTGCCACCCACCTCGGAGCCGATCATGTAGAACTCGCCGTCCTCCTCCAGCTGGAACTTGACGGGCTTCTGCCCGAACGTCTTGCTCAGCGCCATCATCATCATGACTGGCCACGGCCTAGCGCACGACGCCAACGCGCACGCGCGGCTCCTCGGGACCCGGGTGAGGTGGCCCCGCCCTCAGCGTTGGTCGGCGCTTCCCCGGAAGCGCTTTTCGGCATCGTCGCAGCGCAGAGGGCGGGGCGAGAGGAGGCCGGGTAGGCCGGTTTGGGTTGGGCCAAGCGGGCCTGGAAGGTCTTGTAGAAGGGTTTGAGTTCCTCAGAAGAAACAGACCGAATAAAGGACGAGGCGGAGTTGCGATGAACGCAAAGAATCCCCTCTAGAGAAGTGCAAAAAACGAGGAAGAAGAAATGGCATCGCTGTAGGTGTCTACCTCAGAGCACCCAGCCAAGCAGATGAGCTATTTGCTGGTCAGCTAGCTGAGATGTGCAGGAAGCACCCCATAATAGTAATGGGGGACTGTAGCTAGCCTGACATCAACTGGGAGACAAACTGCAACAAATGGGAGATTAAACAGGTTCCTGATGAGCCAAGTAGACAACTCTGTCACAAAAAGTAGAGGAAAGAACCAGAGGATCAGCTATACCGGACTGAATTATTAAAGGGGAATGAAATGATAGAGGGCATTGAAGTTGCAGAAACTTTGGGAGAGAGTGACCATGTTGCAGAAAATCACAAGACTCAGATCCTGGAATCAAAAGAAGGTGGTTTTATTTGTGCAAAGATTCAGAGCAATATATTTGTAGCAACATCTGAACCCCTTCTTATGGAACAACAAGTATGTATATACTCTTCAGAAGCAGCAAAACACGGAAATGTAACTTGTTAGCATTGATTGGTTACTTGAATTACAGCCCCCTGTTGCTATACTAAAGTAGCTAAATATCTTGCCCCCCTCTCATCAATCGAGGTCACAGGTGTCTTGCCAAAGCATCTTCCAGCAGTACATTTGTGGTTAGTTACAAGCAAAACATAGAGACATGTGGTTACCTGTAACAGAGCTTCATGCTTGACACTCATGTGTGACCGACAGATGAACTTGTGGTTTGACATTTTCCATTTTCTTGTTCTTCTAACTAATACACACATTTCACTATCGATAAGACTCATGTCAGTATTTCTCTAAAAGCAATACATTTCTTCTTTATGTCCTGCCTCATTCCCCCCTTTGAGACTCTATTTCAGTTAACAATTGAGTCTCATCTTTATAGTTTCTTCATCGTTTCAGCTTGTAACTTGAGCAGTTGCTTTTACCCAGCGAGCAAAGATAGTTTAGCAGAAATAGCGCATATATGGATAGGCATAACATATGGCATGATTAACACTGTAGACTGGCACCCATCTTTCTGTTTCCTGCTGCCAGTTCAAGATAGCGGCAGATAGCAACAATAAGAAAGCGAAAAATCTATAAAGAGATTCTCAGAACTCATCTTCCTCAGGCACGTCCTCCAATCCCCAGGGTCCTATCCATACATACGCTCCACCGTCTGGATCCTCACTTTCCCTTCGTGAACCTATTTTCCAAGGGTCCGTCTATCACAACTAATTCCCTTTCAACCCTTATTTCTTTTACTGACCTCATAACTAATTGTCTGAGTAAAGGTATTACACATGGGATGAAGGCTAGTCCTGCTATTCCACATAACAGCACAAACAGCATCTGTTTGACCCAAGCAGTTCCTGGCAGCCACGAGAACCACGAGTATTGTATTCCTTGTCTAATTCTGGATGCTCTATCCTGCAAGTCCTTTGCCACTTCTCTGACTACTCCTGATTTATTCATGTAAAAGCAACATTCTTCTCCCAAGAATAGACACAAACCTTCTTTCTCGGCTGTCAAGAGGTCTAGAGCACGCCGGTTTTGTAAGACTACTGCTGCCAAAGAGTCTATCCGATCTTGGACTTCTACCAAGGTCCCAGCAATCTGGCTTAGGCTCTGTTGAAATTCCTTAGAAAGTTGCTTAAACTATTGTAGAATGGGCTAAACTACCTACACCTGTTCCAACTGCAGTGCCCATCCCTAGGATGGGTATTACTAATTATTACTAATAATACTAATGGTATTACTAGGGGAACTCTTTTCTGTAGATGTCCTATGAGAGGAACAGGGAGGGCTTGTTCCCCATTAACAACACCCATCTTTGGGAGGAGATGTACCAGAGTACACGTTCCAGTCCAGTTGGTAGGTAAACATACATACGTATTTTCCCTACATAAGAAAAAGACCCCATTCTCTTCTAAGCACACTGCCATGTTCATGGAAAAGGCATGAAATCGATGGCTATTCTCATTACTCCAAACCCCCAAGGCTCCTGCCATAAACATGCCAGTTAACGGCTGTAGTGGAGGTTTTTGACGAGGGTTTCTTTGTTCATATAGGGAGCTTCAAGAAGATAACGGGAGCTTTCATTTCCAAGGGGAAATGGAATACAGAATCTCTGTATGGACTTACTGTAGAGCCAAAGTGGGAATCAGGGTGGTTCAAATTGGCTTGGGCACTATCAAAGTAGCATTTTCTTCCCATTTTGTAAAGCTCAGTTTGGCGGAGCCGAGAAGGTGACCTTCTTTTGGAAGAGATGGTGTGCAGAAGGAGAAATGCTGCGAGTCAGTTTCATGTCCATAAGTGTACATCGAGGGCTTATGGTTAATTCTATTTGACATTTTTGCCAGTGCTTTCCTGTCTCTGATCCCACTGGGGTGCCCTCCTGAGGTTCCTGACTCCTTTTAACACATAAGGAGGGAGACCCTAGGAGGTCCACACCAATGACCACAGGGCCAACAATGGGAAGATGGCTAACTCCCAACTTTTCTACTGTACTATAGAAATCACCATGTAATTTAACCTCTACCGTGATGATTCCCCACCTGCTAGGGTCAAAAGCTAGGGTGGCATTGATCTTTGCCCAAAGGTCTGGTGAAACTGGGACTGCATGATAGGCCGGTGGGGATGTAGACAAACACAGCCAGCATCTTTGGCTTAAAGTAGGGTCAGATTGGTTAATCAAAGCCTGACCTAGTTCCAGTATTTTCAGTATATAGTTCCCTTCTCTCAATTGTCACAGAGGCTCTCCTTCTGTCTTGATGATGTCCTGTCTTTGACCCAACCCACGTTTTAACTTAGGGCAGTGGTTCTCAACCTTTTTCAGGTTGAGACCCCACTTGCGCTGCCCATGCGCGGTGCGACCCTGACCCGCGACGGGCCGATCCGCACATGCGTGGCGTGCGCACGACAAAAAAAAACCCAAAACAAAATGGCGGACTGCGACGGGCCGAGCCGCGCGTGCACGGCATGCGCGCGACGGCCCAAACCATGACGGGCCGATACGCGCATGCGCGGCGCACGCACGACAAAAAAAAAACCAAAACAAAATGGTGGACTGCGACAGGCCGATCCGCGCATACGTGGCGCGCGCGCGCCGAAAAAAAAACCAAGATGGCGGACCGCGGTGTCCGGCGACCCCCGTGAAATGGTCGTTCGACCCCAAATGGGGTCGCGACCCATAGGTTGAGACCACTGACTTAGGGGTAGTACGCTTAGGCTTAGGACCTAGGGTTGGCTTGGGGCGGTGTCCCCACCGGGAAATAATATGGTGACGGCAGGAGTGGACTTGCTACAGTCCCTCTTCATCTAGTGTCTCTAAGGAGCCCAAACCCTGGGCCCTGATTCTGCCTCGCTCTTCTTTCAAGTGTGAGAGGAGGCTTCTTTCAAGTGTGAGAGGAGTTAATTGGCCATTCTCACAACATTTGGGACTACCGTTCAGGGCCTTATCACCCAACAGGCCACTTGCAAATAGTAAGCCATAGAAGACTCCTGTTTGACAATCTGAAATGAGTCAATGTCAACTTCCTTTCCTTTTCTATCCTATAATTCCAATGTCCCACTCCGTTTCACACTCACAGTCACAACAAGGGGAACAATTTCAATTATGAAATTACCACATCAGGAAGATGGATGGGACTAGGCGTGATTTGGGAAAGGACAGTGTCAGTCTTGGGTGTACCACAAAGCTGAGTCTTATTTGCTAAATATAATGCCCACATTCCCAAGACTCCTAGTATACTACAGAGGACCCACTCTCAGGGTGCTTCAAACATAAGTGTCCCAAGGAGATATACACTGTCCTTGGTCACAGTCACTGTTTTTAGGCACAACACCTGTTTCTTTGGGATTGGGGTGATTCCAGAAGAAAAGGTGTCCAATACAGCAGGTCACAGCCAGGGTGATCAGAATCACTAAGGCCAAAGTCACTGCACTTATGGCTATGTATTGTTGGACTATCATTCCTTGAAATAGATCCAACCCACACCACACGTTCCACTCCTAACACATTAACAGCTATTTTTCTCGTTCTTGTCTTCAGCTGTACGAAGAGAGTCAGCTTCCGGAGTGACACCAGTAGGGCCTCTTCTGCCCCATATGTTGCCTGCCTGTTGCCGGCAGGGCAGTTATAGGGGGCGCTTCTTCAAGTGTACCACTAAAGGACGGGCCTCGTCCTGCTCTGCTTCCCAATATTCATCAGCTGCGGGCTTAACTCGAGTCCAGTGAATCCAAGACTTGGATTCTAACACCTTTACTGCAAGTGGAGAACACATGACCACAATATACGGGCCCTTCCATTTAGGTTTCAAGTTTTCCCCTTTCTAGTGTTTTACCCATACTTTGTCTCCTACTTGAATATTATGACTGCCGATACTCAAAAATGGTGGACTGAGGGACACACAATATTGTTGGATTTCTTGTATTTGCTTGTTTAATTCTCCCACCATTTGACTCACCCATGAAGCCCCTAGTTGACTTAAGTCCCCTATATGATTTTTCAAACTAGTACTTATGACAGGAGGTCTTCCAAACATTATTTCAATAGGAGGTAGCCTAATTCCTTTTCATGGGGTGCACCGCACAGACCAAAGTGCTAGTGGCAATGCATCCACCCACTTAAGGTGAGTTTCAAGGCACACCTTTGTCACCTTTTCCTTTATAGTCTGGTTCATCCTCTCTGCCCTTCCTCCCGATTGAGGATGGAAAGAACAATGGAACCTCCAGTGGGTCCCTAAGGATTTAGCCAGTGTCTGATTTACTTGATGTACAAACTCAGGTCCATTATCTGATTATATGAATGAGGGTACTCCATATCGGGGGATAATCTCCTTGAGTAAGATTCTGGCCACTTCTCTTGACTTATAGTATAACCTAAGTATTTAACCTGGGGTTTCACTAATTGGGCTTTCTTCCTT